>CM053593.1:128089755-128120792 GCA_028646575.1 Pseudocheirus occidentalis
GAGGGCATAAAAGGGAACAGATTGTGGGAGGGGTCTTACAGTGGGATCAATGTTCTGGGCTGGGGGGTAGGGACAAAAAGGGGAGAAAATTTGTAACTCAAAACCTTGTAGAAATGAATGATGTAACCAAGAAAATAAATTAGAATTTAAAAAAAAAAAGAGTGACTAGAAGCGGTGGCTAGGTGGGACAGCATATAGAGCACCAGCCCTGGAGTCAGGAAGAACTGAGTTCAAATTTAATCTCAGACATTTAACACTTACTAGCTGAGTGACCTTGGGTAAGTCACTTAACCCCGATTGTCCCTACAAAAAGCAAAAATAAA
The DNA here is from genome assembly GCA_028646575.1 of Pseudocheirus occidentalis. Classification (NCBI taxonomy): domain Eukaryota; kingdom Metazoa; phylum Chordata; class Mammalia; order Diprotodontia; family Pseudocheiridae; genus Pseudocheirus; species Pseudocheirus occidentalis. The sequence continues at coordinate 128,090,079 of CM053593.1, forward strand.
TAAAAAGATAAAAATCACAATGTGACTAAAAAAAAAAAGAGTGACTGGAAAAGAAAATTCACTCTCATGAGAGAAGTAGGGGGGAACTCATCATAGTGGAGAGGACATTGGACTTGTAAGAAAACCCAGATTCAGATTCCTGCTCAGATAGTTACTAGCTGTGTGAACCTGGAAAAATCACTCCATTTGTCTCAGCCTCAGTTTCCTTATCTGTAAAAAATCCATGAATAGCCATTAAGGTTACTTCCAGCTCCAAATCTGTAATCTTTGATCCTGTGAGCTGAGTCAGTGAGTTTTATTCAATAAGACTAAAAGGGGGCAAGGTTAAGATCCCCAGGATCAGGGGCTGCTAAAGAATGAAAATGCCTGGCATGAGCAAAGCAATTATTAAGCGTCTACTTTTGTGCCAGGCACTGTGTTATATGCACTGTAAGGCCTCCCACCTTTGTGGCACTCTCCTCAAACATAAAATGAGAGGTTTGGACTAGATGGCCTTGAAGGACTCTTCCATTTCCAAATCTATGCTTCTATGACAACAGAAGTAATACGGCGATTATTTATATTATTTAAAATTAAAATCAAGATAAAATGACAGTTCCTGACCTCACAGAGCTTGTGATCTAATGGGGGTGGGGGTGAAGTACAGGAAGGATATGACATACATACGAATAACCATAATAAGAAGAATAATATGATCAAATTAAGGAGAGAACTTCTGGGAAGAAGACACTAGGAACAGATTCTGGAAGGAATTATGAATCTCATCAGGCCTAACAAGAGTAGTAGGAGAAAGTCATAATCAACTAGCAGTCTAATAATACCTTGGCCTAGCATTTAAGTCAATGATTGAATCAAGCCAAGTTAATCCCAAGTTTGCCTTGTTACACTAAGGCAGTTTCCCCAGACTCTGGGTCAATCCTTGTCCCCTTCTTCCCCTCCCCCACCCCCTTAAGGGACACAACATAGGGGTGGGGAGCCTTTGGCCTTGAGGCCACATGTGGCCCTCTAGACCTCAGGTTCTCTAGGGCCATGACTGACTCAGTCAAAGGGCTGCACTTGAGGATCTAGAAGGCCATGTGTGGCCTCTAGGCTGCAGATTCCCCACACCTGCAGTAAGCCAAAAATATTTGTGTGCCTGAAGCAATGGTAAAAATTATATAATAACACCTTAACTTTAAGGTTTGCAAAGTTCTTTTGCACATTATGTTGTTATATCCTCACAGCAACCCTGTGAAGGTGACTTGTTTGTGGTCATACAGCTAGTAAGTGTATGAAGTTGGATTCCAGTCTGGGCCTTCTTGCCTTCGGGGGCAGAACTCTATCCGTTATGATCATTAGAATTTTTCAGTATAACTCCCACATAAATGTATTCACTGTTCCTTATTAGAAACAAAGTACAAAACAAAATCAACAAAATAGAGACTAAGAAATGTACCCCATTGGATGGGAGGTAGAAGAAGGGGAGCCTGCTCTCTGTCACTGGAGGGTCAATACTGGGTTAGGATAAAGACATTAGAAAAAGGCCACAACTATGTCCTGGAGGGAAGAGGTGGATGTTTTGCATGGCAGTATACCTGCATTGCAATTAGACACGGGGACCTGTGGAGGCTCCGTAGCAGCTGCAGGTTAGGGCACTGCTGTTCTTAGGATTCTTCTGCTGCTGACTTGGAGGTGTCCCGCTTGCAGACCTCTCATTCTCTGTAGGTGAAGGAGGTTTTGGGAGCCAGACCATTCCAAAGACAGGCCAGGCAGTGCTGCTGGATGACAGAGTCCCTGCTTGAGCCTCATCAGAACTGCCCCTGGTCCCAGGTAGCTAGCAAGACCTTGCATGGAAATGTAAAGATTGAAGATGGATAAAATCTACCACTACTGTGTATATCCTTTCACTTAATGGAGTAGGAATATGTAGAGAATTTGGAGTTAGGAGATCCAGGTTCAAATCCTGGCTCAGATTTATACTGGTTTCACCTTAAATAAGGCCCTTCATCTCTATGGCACCCAGTTTCCTCCAACATAAAATAATAGATTTGGATCAGATGATCTTAAAAGTCTTTTCCCTTTCTGAATCTATGCTCCTATGACAATAAAAATAACGTGATGATTATTTATGTTATTTAAATTTTGTTTGTATTTTTAAAAATTGTAATACATTTATTTATAATGATATTTTAATAAAATTACAACTAAAGTGATAATTTGCATAGATCATATTGTGAAAAGTGCATATGGGGAAGAACAAACTTTTTTTTTTAATAAAAGGAAGTTGTTGCCACATAAAGTTTGGAAAGCACATAAAGTATTAATGTAAAAAACCCAGCTATTTTCTGTAAGCTTGTGTTTTTCTTTGTTTTGGATATTTCAAACTCTCTTTCAGATGAGCAGAAGCAGGAAACAGTGGTAGATACATTCATACCTAAGCTATGACATCATGGGGGAATTAGCTTGGTTAGGAAGGCAATAACATTAAGGGAGGAGTTTTTTCCAAAAAACCTCAGAATCCCTAAGAGCTTGTGCAGATGAAGAGTAGATGGCTTCTTTCTCTGTTTTCCTTTCTATTTCTTCTGTCTCTGTCCCCCAAGGGTCATTCCTCAGGGTCCCTTAGGGAAGCAGAATGTGCCAGAGGCTCTGGGTGAAGCAGCTTTGGAGAGATCTGCAGGGTCTTGGACTGGCTCTGTTCTGTAGGCAATGATAGGCCATGCCATGCCTGGCACATAGTGAACACCTAATGTTTGTTGATTTGATTTATTGCCGTTTTCAAGGGATTAGGTAGGACCTGGACTATGGGTCAATAGGAAAAATGCTCAGAATCATGGAACTGGAAGGGAATAAAAAACTATTGTGTTTAGTCCCTTTATTTTATATGGTAAGGAAGCTGAGGCCTGGAGACAGGAGGTGACTTGCCCAAGTTTATACAGCTAGTTAAGGTACAGCCACGACTAGATTTTAATGCCCCTTGTTATTGTTGCTTTTTGGAGGGGGGAGGGCAAGGCAATTGGGGTTAAGTGACTTGCCCAAGGTCACACGGCTAATAAGTGTTAAGTGTCTGAGGCTGTATTTGAACTCAGGTCTTCCTGAATCCAGGGCCTGGTGCTCTATTCACTTCGCTACTTAACTGGCCCTCTACTGCTCTTTCCAATCAAATACAGGGCAATGATCCTCCCTCTAGGACTTCCATATCTTTACAAAGACTCTATTATGTCCTGGGAAACATGATCAGGACAATAGAGTATGTTAGGCAGTATCCTTAACATGGATCCATCTCCCTTCATCTCCACCTTCTACAACTTTTACTCTTTTCTCTCAAGCCTCTCATTAACCTAATAGCAATGGCAGCCATTTGTGAAGATTTACAGAGAGCCAAAAACGATGGGACTTTCCCCACCCATCTCTGTTGGTCTTGTCCAATCCCAAATATGGGGCAAGAGTGTGATTTGACTCTTCTTAATTTGTTCTTATTGCTGTTCATTCGTTTGAGCTATTTCTGACTTTTTGTGAGCCCATTTGAGATTTGGAGGGGAAGAAGGGGGAGGTGGGAGGGAAGGAGTGAACCTTACTCTCATCAGATTTGGCTTAAGGAGGGAATGACATACACACTCAATTGGGTATCTTACCCCACAGGAAAGGCAGGGAAGGGGACAAATCGGGAGGAAGACAGAATGGAGGGGAGATTGGGAGAGGGGGAGTCAGAAGCAAAACACTTGAGGAAGGGTGTAAGGTGAAAGGAGAGAGAGAATAAAATAAAAGGGCAGGACAGGATGGAGGAAAATGCAATAATAATTGTGGAAAATATTTTGAGGCAATTTTCTCTGATAAAGGCCTAATTTTTCAAATATATAGAGAACTGAGTCATATGTATAAAAAGAGTTATTCCCCAATTGATAAATGATCAAAAGATAGGATCAGTTTTCAGATGAAGTAAAGCTATTTATAGCCATATGAAAAAATAACTTACTATAAATTGGAGAAATGCAAATTAAAACAATTCTGAAGTACTACTTCATTACCTATTAGACTGATGAATAGAACAGAAAAGGTAAATGATAAATGTTGGAGGGGATCTGGGAAAATGAAACTTTAATGCATTGTTGGTGGAGTTGTGCACTGATTCAACCATTCTGTAGAGTAATTTGGAGTTATGCCCCAAAAGACTATAAAACCATGCATATATAGCCTTTGATTTAGCAATACCATTACTAGGTCTTTATCCCAAAGAAATAAAAAAGGAAAAGGAAAATGACCCATAGGTACAAAAATATTTATAGCAGCTCTTTTTCAGGGGTAAAGAATTAGAAGTTGAGGGAAAGCCCATCAATTAGGGAATGGCCAAACAAGTTGTAGTATGTGATTATGATGGAATACTATTGTAGTATATGAACTAATGAGTAGGGTGCTCTCAGAAAAATGTAGAAAGACTTGCAATGGATTGATGCAAAGTTTGTACTGTATACAAAGTAAGAGCAATGCTGTAAGATGACCCGCTGTGAATGACTTAGCTGTTCTCAGCAGTACAACCATCCGAGGCAACTTGGAACAATTTATGACAAAAAATGCTATCCATCCCCAGAGAAAGAACTGATGGTGTCTGAATACATATTGAAGCATATTCTTTTTATTTTCTTTTTCTTGAGGTTTTTTATTCCATATTTTCTTTTACAACATGATTATTATGGGTATGCTTTGCATGACTGCACATGTATAACCTGTATCAAATTGCTTGCCTTCTCAATGAGCGGGATTGGGGAGGGAGGAAAAGAGAATTTGGAACTCAGAGTTTTAAAGACAAACATTAAAAACTGTTTTTACATGTAACTGGGGGGAAGCAAAGTACTAAATAAAAGCTTAAAAAAGAATGGAAAGATTTTTTAAAATTGCAATCAGCAAAATGACAGAGTTGAGCCAATTTAGGTGGGTATTGTAAATAGAGGGCTGGACCTAGAATCAGGAAGACCTGAGTTCAAATTCAACCTCAGACACTTATTAACTGTGCAGCCTGGGTGAGTCACTTAACTTTTATTAGCCTCAGTTTCCTCAACCATGAAATGGGAATAATAATAGTACTTACCTCTCAGAGTTGCTGTGAAGATCACATAAAATGACATTTTTAAAACATTTAGAAGAATGCCTAGTACATAGTAGGCATAATATCAATGCTTATGTTTTTCCCTGTAAGACCCACTCCAATATGTTAAGATTTGCTGGTTCTTTGAAGGAGGTTTGGAAGGCCACAGCCTAAGCCCAGGAATAAATGAGATTGTTACATAGATAGAAATATGTGTGAATATGCACACGCATGCACAGTATACACAAGTATACAATATACACAAGTATATATATGTATATGTGTGTGTGTGTATCCCAAGTACACACATAGATGGCACCCATGATCTGAACTGACACCTGGGTTTTAGAATTTCCTTAATTTTACAGATGGAGGTGACCTAGGCAAGGAAAGAGATGGACAGATCCAAATCAACCAAGACTGACAGAGGATAGGGAGAAGTTGTATTAACAGCAGCAGAAGTAAAAGTAGGAACAGAAATAACTGTGGACTTACCCTTGAGCAGACAGAGAAGCCACAGGACCCATAGTCTGGGAGACGCCATTCGGTGATAACTTTTTGGCAAGTAGTGAAGGTGGTAGGTCTTGGGCTGCCCTTACAATGTAGGCCCAACATGAATAATCTTGAATCTTCACAGTGAGAAAGGAGGAAATGGTTACCACTTTAGCTTCCGCACCTCCCCGCCTTGGTTTCTTCACAGAGTTGCACAGAACAGTAATCAGCAGTTAGTCTGAAAGAAATAGAGGGGTTGGTTGAACAAAAGCTTGACATGAGTCACCAGTAATAAGACATCTAAAATAAGCCAAGGTGTTCTTGGGCTGCCCTGAGAAGCATCAGTGTTTAGAAATGGGAAGGGGATGGTCCCATGGCACTCTGTGCCTTTCAGAAAACCTTTGGAGTGCTCATTTCTGGGTGCCACATTTTAGGAAGAACACTGATGAGCTTAAGACCATCTGGGGAAGGCAACTGGGATGGTAAAAAGTCTCCAGTTTATGGTACAAGAGGATGAGTTGGAGGAACAAGGAATGCTTAATCTTAAAAAGAGAAGTCTTTTGGGAATCATGCTAGCAGCCTGCAAGTTTGCTAAGTCTTTCTCATAGAAGAGAGATTAATCTTTTTCTTTGTGGTCCCAAAAAGCAGATCTAGGATCAATGGGAAGAAGTTGCAGAGGGACAGATTTGGGTTTGATGAAAGGAGGAACTTCCTAATAATTAGAGCCAGGGTTGTGTTGGAGAAAGCTTGTTCTGGCTCTCGAGAGCCATTATAAATGAATGCTTGATTTATTGCTTGTCTAGGGAAGCAAAGGGAATAAGCATTTACAGAGTGCCTACTATATGCCAGGCACTTTACATGCATGATATCATTTGATCCTAGGAAAAGTCTTGGGGAGGTAGGTGCTACTATTATCTCTATTATACAATTAAGGAAATTGAGGCAAACAGGCTAAATGACTTGACCAGGGTCACACAGTAAGTGTCTGAGGCTACATTTAAACTTAAATCTTCATGACTCTAGGCCCAGAGCTCTATCCATCATGTCATCTAGGTCCTTATTAAGTCCAGGCTTAATAAAGTGCTAGAGAAAATACTAATGATGCAGATTAAACTGAGAAATATGTCCTTCCTGGGAAACTGGATGTTCTACATGGATCAGCACACCCCTGATTAGAGCTTTCAAATAATGCAATATGTTTTCTTAGGAGGAAATGAATTCTCTTTCATGGAAGGTCTTCAGTTAGAGGCTGAACGACCATTTATCGGATTTATTGTAGAAGGGATACTTTTTCAGATAAAGGCTGGACTATATGACCTCTGTGGTCCCTTCCAATTCCGATGGTGACAGGGATATTAAATGCCAAGCATAGCATGAGGTGCTGTGTGCAGGATATATGGGAAATATCACATGCCCTTAAGCAACTTGTGAGTGTATTAAACCATCTGTGTAGGGCTTTAGGTCCAGGAAGAAAGTGGAGAAGAAACAGTTTCCTTGCACCTTGGGAGCTTCAGTCAACTATAGGGAGGGGAGGTGAACTGTCAGATAACACTTAAGACTAGCTGAGATTCTACCCCTTGTTCTGGAGTCTTTCTCTACCATGCCCCACCCTCATTTTTCAGCTTTCTTTGGGGGGGGAGGGGCAGGGCAATTGGGGTTAAGTGACTTGCCCAAGGTCACACGGCTAGTAAGTGTTAAGTGTCTGAGGCTGGATTTGAACTCAGGTCCTCCTGACTCCAGGGCGGGTGCTCTATTCACTGTACCACGTAGCTGCCCCCCTCCCTTTTTTTTCCTTCAGTTTTCTTTTATGGGTTGCCTTCTTGGGTTGGAATTTAATGTCCTTGTGGGGAGGGATTATCTTCCACTTGTGTTTGTATTCCCAGTGTTAGGAAAGTGCCTTGCATATAGTAAGTGCTTAATAAATGCTTATTGATTAGACTTGACTTGTAGATACTGCTGTACTGACTGGAAAAGCTTCCTTTTGAGTTCTGTCCTAAGAAGTATGTAGAAGATATCACTCCCAACTCAGAACCTGCGGTAACTTGAAAATGTCACTCATTTCAATCTCGATATTCATAGGCTTTATAAGTAAGAGGGATCCCAGATCCACTTCCCTTCATTTTAGAGGTAAGAGATGTTAAGTAACTTTCCCAATGTGGCACAGGTAGAAAATGTCAGTCACCCCTTTATTTTATAGGTGAAGAAACTGAGTCTTAGAGAGGGGAAGTGACTCTCTTACAGTCTCCTATAAGCAAAGGCAGCAACTGAGAGCAGGACCCAGGCGCCTGCTCATCTGCTTAGGAGTAGCTCTGTCTCTGCATCCCAGCAGGGTCCAACACGCAGAGGTTACAGACCCTAGAGGGAGGCTTACTTACCATCTTACCAGGTCTAAGGTTAGGATCATGAGACATGGAAGGAACCACAATGACCACAGATGGGCACGTGACTCACTCTCTCTGCCTTGGACTTAGAAGGCACCTCTTCTCTTCCCTGCATATTTTCCTGGGCATAAGCACTAGGATCCCACACAAGGGGAAGGGAAGAGAGAAGAAATCAGCATTTATTAAGCACCTACTAAATGTCAGGTACGCTAAGCCATTTTACAAATATCTTATTTTAAGTGAGTGACAGCTAGGGACACAGTGGACAGAGCCCTGGGCTTACAGTTAAGAAGACCCGAGTTCAAATTCAGCTTCAGAGACTTACAGTGTGTAACCTAGGGTAAATCACTTAATCTCTGTTTGCCTCAATTTCCCAACCATGAAATGTGAATCATAATAGTAACTATCTCACAGGCTTGTTAAGAGGATCAAGTGAGATAAAAGGGCTGATCTCTAAGGACATAAACTCTTCCTCATCAAACCTAGTCAAGGTACACTGAGCTTTCTAAATACAGATTTTATTCATTCAAAAAAATTTTTTTTGCATAATGTTTGTTCAATTAAGTCCCCACAAAAGACAAAATAAAACTTGGTCTATTTCCTAGTAAGGGAAGAATAACGGGCATAGATTATTTTGCCATGGGGTCCTTTTAAGTCTGATTTCCATGATAAATGGTCCTTGGTCAACAGTCTTGGCCTGCCTTCCCATTTCCATCTTATCAGGTCTGACTTAACTTTGCATGAACCATTCCACAGGCCCCACATTCTTCTTGCTCACTTCCTCTTCATCTTAATTTAAAAAAGTAATTACTAGCACCCTCCCCCAAATCTGGAGGTAGAAAGAGGAAGTCTCTCCATATGGGTGCTAGTCACACACACAGAGCCAGAAAGTAGTTTGCTGGATCCCTGCTGTTAGTTGAAATGGTCCATCCCAGACTCTTGTCCCTCGTCCTTCTTGGTTTCCTCCTAGGTGAGTACACGCTGTTACACTGTGACCTAATACTTTAGATGCTTCACTTTCCAGTTTCTCCGTTTCTTCTTTCACTACCTTAATTTATCGTGGTAGTTTTTGAGCTGGCCACCTTGCAAGTCAGAGCCATTGCTATCTATAAAATTGAGGAATGTTGTGGGCTAGGTGATCATTTTCATAGCGCATATTGATTTCTGTGAGTGCTTTTTGTGCATGTGCTCAAGCAGGGTATGTGTATGTAGAAACAGTATGATGTTGTAGAACGGACAAGGGTGCTGTTGAGTTAGGAAGAGCTGAGTTCAAATCATAGCTCACACTCTAGCTAAATGACTATGGGCAAATCATAACTACATTTTCCTCATCTGTAAAATGGGAATACCTCATATAATGGTTCTGAGTCTCAAATGAGGTAACATATATGAAGGACTTTTCAAATTTTATTTTTAAATTAAATTTGTTAGTTAAATTAAATTAAAATTATTTTTTAAATGTTTTATTTTATTTATAATATATTTATAATAATTATTTAACATTATTTTTTAAATTAAATTTTATTTTTTTCTCCCAATTATGTGTAAAAATAATTTTTAACATTAAAAAATTTTTTGAATTCCAAATTCTTTCCCTCTATCCCCTGCCCCCTTCCCTGAGACAGTAAGCATTTTGATATAGGTTATACATGTGCAGTCATATAAACCATATTTCCATGTTAATCATTTTGTGGTAGAAAACTCAAACAAGAAAAGAAAGAAAAATAGTATGCTTTGTTTGTATTCAGATGACACCACTTCTTTCTCTGGAGGCAGATAGCATTTGTCATCACAAGTCCTTTGAGGTTGTCTTGGATCATTGCATTCCTGGGAATATCTTAGTCCTTCACCGTTCTTCATTGTACAATACTGCTGTTTCTGTGTACAATGTTCTCCTTGTTATGCTCACTTCACTTTGCATCAGTTCATGTAAGTTTCCAGGTTTTTCTGAAATCATTCTGCTTATAATTTCTTGTAGTGCAATATTATTCCATTACAATCATATGTCACAACTTGTTCAGTTATTCCTCAATTAATGGGTATTCTCTATATTTCCAATTCTTAGCCACCACAAAAGAGATGCTATAAATGCCTTTCTACAAATAGATCTTTCCCCTATCCCCTTTAAAAAAATCTCTTTGGGATACAGACCTAGTAGTGGTATTGTTCAGTCAAAGGGTATGAACTTATAGCCCTTTGAGCATAGTTACAAATTGCTCTCCAGAATGGTAGAATCAGTTCACAACTTCACCAACAGTGCATTATTGTCTCATTTGCCCACATCCCCTCAAACAATTATCATTTTCCTTTTCTGTCATATTAGCCAATCTGAGGTGATACCTCAGAGTTGTTCTAATTCACATTTCTCTAATCAATATTGATTCTGAGCATTTTTCACATGACTATAGTTAGCTTTGATTTCTTTTCTGAAAACCGCCTGTTCATATCTTTTGATCATTTATCAAGTGGGGAATGACTTGTATTCTTACAAATTCAGCTCAGTTCTCTATATATTTGAGAAATGAGACCTTTATCAGAGATATTTGCAGTAAAATTGTTTCCTACATTTCTGTATTCCTTCTAGGCTTGGTTGCATTGGTTTTGTTTCTGCAAAAGCTTTTTAAGTTCATATAATCAAAACTATCCATTTTGTATCTTTTAATGTTTTTTATTTCTTATTTGGTCCTAAATTCTTCCCTCATCCATAGGTAAACTATTCCATGCTCCCCTAGTTTGCTTGTGATATCACCCTTTATGTGTAAATCATGTACCCATTTTAAGCTTATCTTGGTATATAGCTTGAAATGTTGGCTATGCCTAGTTTGTGCCATATTATTTTTTAGTTTTCTCATCATATTTTGTCAGACAGTGAGTTTTTGTCTCAGAGCTTTGGGCCCTTGAATTAAATTTAAATAATTAAATTTAGTTAATTAATTAAAATTAAGTGATCAGATTTAATATATTAATTAAATTACTATGGTAACTTACCACAATGTATTGTGTACCTAATCTATTCCAATGATCCACCACTTTTTTTCTTTAGTATCAGATTGTTTTGATGATTACTGCTTTTATAATACAGTTTGAGATCTAGCATGGTTAGGCCTTATTCTTTCACATTTTTTTCCTTGATTTCCTTGATATTCTTTACCTTTTGTTTTTCCAGATGAATTTTGTTATTATTTTTTCTAGCTCTATAAAATACATTTTTGGTAGTTTGATACAGTACTGAATAAGCAGACTAATTTAGGTAGAATTATCATTTTTATTATTTGACTTGACCTACCCATGAGCAATTCTTACTTTTTCAGTTGTTTAAATCTCTTTGTAAACTTTAAAGAGCTATGTAAATGACAGTTATTAATGTGTGTGTGTGTGTGTGTATGTGTTGTCAAAGCCCAGAATATATCAGACCATAGTTTTACCTGCGAAGAAAGAAATGCCTAAGTTTTTCATTTTCTGCGGTCAGGGTTGGATGTAACCCAGAGAGAAGGTTGGCAAATTCCCATTGCACCAAACCATTTCAGTGGATAGAGAGTAGAGGATGGGGCTCATCTCTGCAACCCATAGTTCAATTCTTGTTTTCTTGGCCTCCTAGCCTCTAATGAGGTCCTTGTAAGGATGATTTGAACTTAGGAAGGGACTTTGGCACACTATGTCTAGTTTACCTGTTCTTCTAAGGTTCAGAACCTCAAAAAAGCTAGGTACAACAGGTGCCTCTACTTTCTCTCCTATCACTGTCTTATCCCCCTTACCAACTGGCTTCTGACCTTATAATGACACCGAAACTTTTTTTTTTAAAGTTACTAAAGATCTTAGTTGCCAAATCCAATGTACTTTGCTCAATCCTCATTCTCCTTGACCTTTTTATAGCCTTTGATGCTGCTGATTACTCTTTAAAAATGAATTTTTATTCACATATTGTGTTCATACATTTTAAAATTTGTTTTTATATCCCTCTCCTACCCTCTTTCCAGAGAATCATCTCATATAATAACAAATGTTTAAAAATACGAGAAAAGAAAAAGAGGAATAAGAGATAAAAAACAAAAAAACTCCACAGCAAAATGATCAATACATTGGAAAAAAATCTAACAAGGTAATGCTCCATACCATGGCCCCTGTCCCAATCCTGGCCAACTTCTACAAAGAAGCAAGGGCGGGGGGGGGGGGGAAGTTATGGTATCTTATCTTTGCAGCCATATGAAGCCTCTTTGTAATTTTGCAGCATCCATTTTCACATATTTTGTATTGGTTGTTCTTTCCATTTACATTGTTGTAGTCCTGTGTATTATCTTCTTGAGCCATTGAAATTTAAGAAGACTGTGTCCCCTTTGATTTATCCTTGTTTCCTTGGAAAATACAGAGCCTCAAGGTTCAGTTTCAGTACACCCTCCTCCACTTGCTACATATTCCTTCTTTTGCAATTTCCCTGTCCTCTTCAGGTCAAGGCCTCAGGGAGCCCTGAGATGTAAGTTTAGTGGACAGAGTGGGCTGGAGCTAAAAACCTGCTTTTCCTGCCAGAAACTCAGGATTCCTTTAATTCCCACTACCTAACAGAACTGAGGGTGCAGGCCAGGAGAAAGTATATATGCTGGTTACTGGAACTGGAACTCTCCAGGTTCCCAACTCATTGGCTATTTACCACACTGTGGTTTCCTATGTTCCCTCATCTCTCTCCTTGCCATCCTCTCTTTTATGCCCACTGGTCAGACTGTCAAGACTCCTGTCTGCCTGTTAGGTAATACTGATCACATCCTGGCCAGAAAGCTGGAAGACAGCCCTAGAAAATGTGTGGAATGTATGAAACTGGTAAAGGTTGTCTTAGTGACTGCTGCTTATTCCCCCATCTTCCTGTTCAGCATCTGGTCATCCCTCTCTCTCCCTACCACATCTTCTCGTATTCCTATCCTGTTCTGACTTTTCCCGAGGGGGAGAAAAAGAAACCAACAATTCATTCACATCAAGGTGCTAGGCAATTTCATTCAGGAAACCCTAAGTCCTGTTTTGGACAAGGTACTGTACTCTGCCTCATGGCATATAATAAAGAAGATACTGTTCTCCAGGAGCTTACTGTTTGGTGGAGAAGGTACAAATGACAAATAAAAATATTTATGGCAGAGTAAGATAGTGCAAAGGAGAGACCCAGGCTAGGAGTCAAGAGAAACAGAAGACTGGAGAGATAGATAGCTTTGATCTCAAGGGAGGGGAGGCAGAAGCAGGTTCATGGTAATTCCTCACGCAGGGCTGTGTACCCAGCTATTTGTGTGCTCTCTGCTTTTCAGAGTTCTTGTAGAGGAAGGTTTTATAATCCTTGACACTTTGTGCCAAAAGTTCTTCCCCTTTTTTTGTTTCCTGGATCCCTTTGGCAATTAGGTGAAAGTTATGGACTCCTCAAAATAATGTTTTAAAATGCATTAAAAATACAAAGGATTGTGAAGGAAACCAGTTATATTGAAATAATTATAAAATGTTTTTTTTAAAAGCAATTTCACAATTATCTCAATGGATGCAGAAAAAGCTTCTGATAAAATACAACACTCTTTCTTATTAAAAAACATTACAAAGCACAGCAATAAATGGAGCTTTTCATCTTTTTTTTTTTTTTTTTTGCTTTTGCTTTTTGTAGGGGGGGAAGACAGGGCAATTGGGGTTAAGTGGCTTTCCCAAGGTCACATGGCTAGTAAGTGTTCGAGGCTAGATTCAAACTCAGGTCTTCCTGACTCAAGGGCCGATATTCTATTCACTGAGCCACGTAGCCACCCCATGAAACTTTCCTTAAAATAATAAGTAGTATCTATCTAAAATCAAGAGCAAGTTTTATATGTAATGGGGATAAACTAGAAACTTTCCCAATAAGATCAAAGGTGAAACAAAGATATCCATCACCAACATTATTATTCAATACTATACTAAAAATGCCAGTCATAGCAATAAGATAAGAAAAAGATATTGAAAGAATAAGACTAGACAATAAGGAAGCAAAACTATCATCTGTCGCACATGATATAATTGTATACTTAGAGAACCTGAAAGATTCAACTAAAAACTAGTTGAAACAATTAACAATTTTAGCAAAGTTTCAGGATATAAAATAAGTACACATCTATCATCAGCATTTCTACATATTACAAACAAAATGCAATAGCAAGAGATGAAGAAATTCCATTTAAAATAACTGCAGACAATACAAAATATTTGAGAGTGTACCATATTTGGAGCTATATGAACATAATTACAAACCACTTTTCATACAAATAAAGACAGAGCTGAATCACTGGAGAAATAGTCATTGTTCAGGGGTCAGCCAAGCCAATATACTAAAAATGATGATTCTTCCTAAATTCATTTACCTATTCTGTGATTTGCCAATTAAACCACCCAAGAATTATTTTATAGCTCTAGAAAAAAAATAACAAAAATCATCTGACAGAATAATAAAGCCCAGAATATCCAGGTATGAATGACAAAAAAAATGTGAAGGAAGGAGGCTTAGCAATACCAGATTTCAAACTGTATTACCAAGAGGCAATCATCAAAACACTCTAGTACCAGCTTAGAAATAGGGCAGTGGATTGGTGGAATAGATTAGTTACACAATACACAGTAGTAAATGATCATAAGTAATCTAGTGTTTGATAAACCCAAAGATTCAAGTTTTGGGGGCAATAACTCACAATTTGACAAGAATGGCTATGAAAATTGGGAAAGCAGATGGGCAGAAACTAAGCATAGACCAACATGTCACATTATATGCCAAGATAAAGTCAAAATGAGTAAGTGATTTAGACATAAAGGGAGAGATATCGTTAACAAATTAGAAAAGCATGGAAAATTTTACCTGTCAGATCTATGGATAAGGGAAGAGTTTATGACAACACAAGAGATAGAAATGATGGCAGAAAGTAAAATGGATAATTTTGGTTACATGAAATTGAAAAGGTTTTGTACAAACAAAACAAATGCAGCCAAAATTAGGAGAAAAGTAAGAAATTGAGGGAAAAAATTTTGCAGAGAATTTCTCTGATAAAGGCCTCACTTCTCAAACACAGAGGGAGCTGAGTCAAATTTATATTTAAAAAGAACTATTCCCCAAATGATAAATGGTCAAAGGATATGAACAAGTAGTTTTCAGAAGAAATCAAAGCTATCCATAGTCATATGAAAAAAATGTTCTAAATCATGCATCATTAGAGAAATACAAATTAAAATAATTCTGAGGTATTCACACCTATCAGATTGGTTAACATGGCAGACAAGGAAAATGACAAATGTTGGAGGGAATGTTAAAAAACAGAGATACTAATGCACTTCGAGGGAGTTGTGAACTAGTCCAGTTAGTCTGGAGAACAATTTGGCACTACACTGAAAGGACTATAAAACTGCATATCCTGCAATACCACTTCTAGGTCTGTATCCTAAAGGATTTTTTTTTTAAGGAAAAGGATTGATATGTGCAAAAATATTTATGGCAGTTAGTCTGGTCAAGACAATGATCCAAGACAATTCTGAAGGACTCATGATGAATTTACCACCAGAGAAAGAATTGATGAACTCTCAGTGCAAATTGAAGTATAATTTTTTCACTTTTCTTTATTTTTCTTGCTGATTTTTTTTTGCAACATGACTATATGGAACTATGTTTTGCATGACTTCATATTTATAATTGATATCACATTGCTTGCCTTTGCAATGGGTGGGGGAAGGGTAAAGAAAATTTGGAATAATTAAAAAAATCAACACTATACATAAATTTAAAAGAAAGAAAATACAAAAAAAGAGAATTTAAGCTTCTTGATAGCAGGAACTGTTTTTGCCTTTTTAAAAATATTAAATTTAGGGGAGGCTAGGTGCTGCAGTGAATAGAGCACTCACCCTGGAGTCAGGAGGATCTGAGTTCAAATCCTATTTCAGACATTTAACACTAGCCATGTGACCTTGGACAAGTCACTTAACCCCAATTGCCCTGTCCTTCCCCTCCAAAAAGAAATGATTACATTTAACACAGTGACTGGCATGTAGTAAGTGCTTAATAATTGTAATTATAATATTAACAATAATATAATAATAAAATGTACAATAGCAATAGTATATAATAATAATAATAATAATAATAATAGTGAGTGCCTATTGATTTAAAAACAAAAAAAAAACTTCACTGACCTCAGATTCAGAATCCCCATTTTATACAACAGGTTGATTCAGGTAGAATATCTTCCTGCCATTTCCTCCTCTTTTCCAACACCCCCCGCCCCCCAGTCTCATAAGTTTTTCCCTCTATGTTTTATTTTAGTTCAGCATTTATTAGGTACCTCCAATATTCAACAGCATGAAGAGAAAGAGAGAAAAGTAGCAGTAACTGAAGTCTCTATAGCCTTTTAAGGCTTGTGAAACCTCTTGTACAAGACCATCAAGGATTCTCTCTTGCAGCTATGATCAGAAAACCATTATGCCCAAGGATCCCTGGTGACGCCTCTGCTTATAACCTTTTCTGTTTCAGGTATGGAGGTGTTAGTCTTGGCAGCAAGTGGGTGGGGCTCAGTGGGTGTCCTAGTACCCTTGCAGTTAATAGAGTGGTATTGAATGATGGCTTGGCCATAATTTACCTGATTATCACAAACAGTCACAATGAGCTAGGAAAAAGTAGTAAGGGCTTCTAGAGCCAGAGTTCTCAGATTTTCAAAGGGCTCAGTTACATATCAATTTGTTTGCTTGTCTGTTGTCTGTTGTTTATGTAAAATCATATGAAATATTAGTTTTTATTAAGACAGACAGCATTGAGTTCAATACCTTCATTTTTCATATTAGAAAGTCTGTGTCTCATCTAAATGATGAGAACTCAGTCCTATGTGCTCTCTCCACCACTTATCCCCTCTCTCTTTCCCTTCCTTCCTTTATTAAATTATTTGTCAGTTAAAAAAATTGTTATTCCTTCCTTTATTAAATTATTTGTCAGTTAAAAAAATTGTTAAGTACATAATACATGAAAGAAACTGTGTTAGATGCTGCGAATACAAAGACAGAATAAAAGACTGTCCTCAAGGAGCTTACAATCAATCTATTTGGGATACAGGGAATATTGTAATATGGTCTCAGATAGGTAATTAAAATTATGTACAAATTAATACAAAGTAATTTCAAAAAGGAGAGAGCATTTTTAATGGGGGTTCAGGAAATAACTGTAGGAAGTGGCTTCTCAGCTGTGCTTTGTAAGAATTTAAGCATTCTAAGATGTAAAGAGGGAGTGAGGAAGTATATTCTAGATATATGGGGTTACTTATTTCCATATAAATACATATGTAGCAGAGGAAAACCCTGTTTTATTCAATGAAGCTTAGGACCTTTCCATGGGTAAAGAATTATCCAGACGGGATTATTAGGTGCAAAAATTCTGAGATCTTAGACAAATATTTGTCCCTAAATTCTCTGATAGACAGATACAGAAACAGACAGACACAGTGGGAGAGAGACAGACAGACAGAGACAGAGACAGACAGAGACAGAGACAGAAAGAAGGAGACAGAGGAGAGAGAGACACAGAGAGAGACAGAGAGAGAGAGACAGAGAGAGAAAGAGAGAGATATCACAATATCCTCCCCCCACTCAGCAAAAACAAAAACAAAATATAACAAGAGAAATACACAAACAGAAATCAACAACCATCTTTGCATCAAAGGTCATAGGACAAAAGGGACACTTGCCATACTTGTGCTTGATTGAGTTGTCTTTCCTCTTCCCTATTTAGATTTCCAAGAGAGTTGGGAACCCTTAGGTTCATTTACTTGGTATAAATGTGGAACATCTCTATATCAGTCATCTAAAACCTCTGAGAAGAAAGGAAAATGTCTACTAATTCACTGTATTTAGTTCTTGCCATCATTTTGTTGTTGCTTTTAGTTGTTTCAGTCTTGTCCAACTCTTCATGACTTCATTTGGGGTTTTCTTGGCAGATACTGGAGTGTTTTGCCATTTCCTTCTCCAACTCATTTTACAGATGAGAAAACTGAGGCAGAGTTAAATGACTTGCCCAGGTTCACACAGCTAGTAAGTATCTGAGGCAGGATTTGAACTCACAAAGATAAACCTTCCTGATTTCAGGACTGGCATTCTATCCACTGCATCACCTAGCTGCCCCCCATCCTCCCCGTCCAACACCTACATCATAGAATTGTTCTATTGGAAGGTACCTTAGCCATCATTTAGTTTAAACATCTCACCTTCCTTATGAGGAAATTGAAGTCCAGAGAAGGAAAATGAATTGTTTGAGGTTACAGAATAAATTTGTGACAGATCAGATCTGTTCCAGTCCAATGCTCTTTCCATTGCACTCTGCCTACGTAGGCTTATATGGCCTAAGAGATGCTCCCCTAAAGCTTTTCTGGGTTGTGAGTACTGGTGAGTGCCAAGGACATGAGAAGGACTGTGATAAACTTTTGTAATTTCCTTTCTATGTCTGTTGGACCAAGAGTTTCTGGAAGGAACTCAGCTCTAGTGACAGTGACTGTGGCACTAGGGAAGTCAGAATTCTATCCCTAGAAATTGCCATGGGAGGAAAAGATAGAGTTCTCATTCTTCACATACATGAATCATCAGGGTAGTTCCAGGAGAGGATGGAAAATATGCTGTGGTCTATGAGAATGACCCCCAATTACAAGGGCCAAGTGAATGTTTCTGCCAAGAACTATCCTGCAGACCAACAATCTCAGCAGTGAGGATGAAGGACTCTACCAGTCCTATATCAGTCCAAAGATATTTAATGTCACCATTGTCCAAGAGTATAGCCCAAGGACTGATAGTGAATGTCATGAAGGAGAAGCCAGTAATTTTTAAAATGTAATTTTATGACTAAAGCAGGGCACGTGGTCTTTGTTCTGAGAAGCCGGGATAAGGTGAGTGGTGCTGGTCAATAGTGGTGAATGGGGAAGAAGGATGATAGTATTGGAGACAAAGCTTTGGGAGCGAGTAAGAGAACCAGTCACTGACATCAGGCTCAGATACGGATTTAGCTCTGCTGCAAATGAATTGTTTTCAAGGGGCAGCAACCAAAAAGAGGAAATGAAGAGGGACTAGATTAATAATAGCTCACATATATAGAGGGCTTTAAAATTCAGAGACAGACAGAAAGACAGAGAGAAAGAGAAAGTCAGATAGAGAGAGTCAAAGAGAGAGAGAGAGAGACAGAGAGAGAGAGAGAGAGAGAGAGAGAGAGAGAGAAAGAAAGAAAGAAAGATACATGAGTTTATTTGATCCTTACAACAAGTCTGTAATGGAGGGGTCATTACTATTCCCTTTTTTTTTTTTACAGTTGAAAAGATATAAGCAGTTAATTGACTTGTCCAGAGTCATGTAGTCACTAAGTTTGTGAGACAAGCTATAAGCCCACATGTTCTTGATTTCAAGTCCAGTATTCTATCTACCACAGCACACCATTTCCTCTATGAGTAATTCCTTTATGATTCAAAACTCTGGCTGGTTACTTCTGTAAAACAGGTGCTAGGATCATAGTATAATAGGGTTTTGAGATGAAAAGAGCCTTAGAGACCAGCTTATCCAACTTCTTCATTTTCTGTTTGAAAAAACTAAGACGCAGAGGTTAGGTAATTCATTACTGAAGGTCAAACAGCTGTTAAGATATTTCTCTTTTTGAAACAGTGGATTCCAATGTCAAAACCATTGGGAAGGACCTGGTAAGATATTTCTGACCATAGTATAAGATCAGTCACCCTGAAACACCTTAGAATATAAAACCATAGCAATGAAAAAGACAGGCCATTGGGTCAAATTAGCCCTTTACTTCTTAGTCAGAAGAGAATTCTAATTTGAATGATATGCGTAAATTCATTTAGGGCTCTACTGGGAAGCTAGAAAGAATTCATTTCAGAGGATGGTTATTAGAACTCAAGTACTCATTTCTAGACTATGAGAATCTATGTTTAGGAGGGTCTTTAGCAATCTGTGACATCCAGATGGTATACTTTCTGTTCTGGATTAGGGGCCACAGATTAAGTTCTGTTTCCCAAACTCCTTCAAAGAAATTTGATTTAGTTTGGGTAGGGTTTAGAAGACTGTTTTGCATCTCTAGAAAAGATATCAGAAGCATTTAAGGTTTTTCTGACCATGGGAAGAAGAACAAAACCTAACATCCACCCAAGCTAATCAAGGTTGGATATCATTTACTGATCCTTAATCAAAGAGTTTGCCCAGGGGCAAAAGTCAGAAAATTCATTCTAAGTAATTGAACATTTAGAACTTTTCATCTATTACTTGGAATCTCATTTCTGTACCAATGAAATCACCTACCATGTTCAGCAACCCTTTTTTTTTTTAAACTCTCCAAGTTATGAGGAGATGCGTAGGCCTTTTGAGGGAAGGGGTCTCAGGAAGTGGAGTTTATAAATCATGAGAACAGTGGAGAGGGAACAGCATGGATAATTAGAAGGCACATATATCAATAAAGGCAGGAGAATAAATGGAGGTTCATAGAATGTTAGAGCATGAAGAGATCATATAGTTTGGAAGTATGGTGTTGCTCTTGACAGAAGTAGGGTAAGGGAATAAGCAATTATACAGAACCTATGTTATATATAATTATGTGTTATTATTATATATGTTATTATATATTATATACATGTTATTATTATATTTCGTATATAATTATATAGAATCTATGTGCCAGACAATATGCTAAGTGCTTTTTTACAAATATCTCATCTGATCCTCACAACAAGCCTGGGAGCTAAATGCTGTTATCCCCATTTTACAGTTGAGAAAACTCAAGCAAGCAGAGGTTAAGTGACTTGCCCAGGGTCAAACAGCTAGTAAGTTATCTGATGCTGGATTTGAACTCAGGTCTACTTGACTCCAGGCCCAGTGCTCTATCCACTGGTGCATCTAGTTATCTGTATAAATAGGGAAATTCAGAAGAGAATTAGGGCTTTTTTCCTGGGGCAGAGGGAATAATGAGCTTTATTTTGGACACTTAGTTTGAGATATGTATAGAACTTGGAACTGGAATTCAGGAGAGATACCAGGGCTAGAAATAAAGATCTTAGAGTCATTTGCTTTGTGACAATATTTCAATTCTTAGGACCTGTTGAGGTCACTAAGGAAGTGAGAGTGTAGAGAAAGAAAAGAACCCAAGACAACACCTTGTGGTTTGCTCACAGTTAAGGAAAATGATAGAAATAATGATCTTACAAAAGAGATCGAAGAGTGTAGGAGGAACCAGAGAGAGTATGAAAACTTAGAGAAGAGAGAGTATCCAGGAGGAGTGGGTTGGTCAAGAATTTCAAATGCTGCAACAGAAGAATGAACACTGAAAATAGGTCACAATATTTGGCAAATACTAGAATCTCAGTAACGCATGGAATTGTGACTATAATCCCAAAGGCCATCACCTTCACAAGACCCTCCACTTCCTAGGCTGGAGTAATATGTAGGTGACTGGGGAGTGTCTGCGCTAATCTGCATTGGTGATGGGAGTGGAATGTAGATGAGGAGACACCTTAAATACAAAAAATATTCGATCCTGGTCTTTTAGGGGAATTTCCTTTTTGACTCTTCTGGGAAAATCTGTTTTTCTCTGAGATAAAATTAACCCAGATTATTTAATAATTAAATATTTTTGCTCCCCTCCACCTCACCCTATCCAATAGGGTGTAGTATTTGTCCTAGGACTAGAATGATGATATTCATCAGTTGCTCAGTTTTCTGGGAGTTATAAATAAGCTATTTTAATATCTATGACTGTCATCCGATCAAGCTTCAGGTACTTATTTCCAAAGGAGCTAGGGGTGACAAAAGTCATGTATGTCACATCTCTCCGCCCATCTTTTGCCCCAGTGTCCATGGCCTCTATTTTTTAAAAAAATCTAGGGAAAAAGTCAGTTTCAGAAATAGATATCAAATCTTACACCTTGCACCCACTTAGGTTCCATTCTTGCCTCTTTCCTTGATATAGCTCTGAAGAACTGAATCAATCAGCCCGTTGAAAATAAAAGTCAGTTGTAAATTGTAAGTTTCAAAGTAGTATAGTATACCAGCTTTTGGTAAAGTTGAATTTTAAACATCTTCCACCCTCTCTTTTGTCCTCCTTTCCTCACTTTTGCCACGGAGAGACAGGTTCACTAAGGGACCCCTTCTGAAGGAATTCTAACAAGCCATCCTCTTAGTCACGTCAAAGAGAGGAGGGAAGCTGCTTGATTGTGATCTGAACTCACCCTCTTTCTTTCTTTGCATGTCTAAGAGCTGTCATCTATTCCACTTCCTGTCCAGCAGTCAGGACAGGAAATCTGATGTCTGATACTTCAACCTGTGTGGCCCTAGGAAAATCCCCTTGGGTTGTCCGCAATGTCCAGCTTCTTGTGACTCTTCACAGATTTAGTGGAAGGGCCATCTGTAGTCATCCTGATCTATATCTGACCACTGAACCCAGATGGTGACTTTGCACAACCCTCTCTCACTTAAATTCAATTCACTTGCATGTCATGGCATTACCTCCCTGGTGTCATGGTCCTCTTTGAGGATAAAGGACAAACAACAATATGAATTTAGTCAGTCATTTGGAACTTCTATGGACTGGCCCTGGTAAACTTTTCTCTGGGCCACCCATATGATGAGATGTAACTTTTCCTGGTGTCCCAGGTGTGCCCTCGGGAAATGCTATTCAACCAGAAAGAAAGAAAAAGCAAACCAGAAAAGTCTAAAGAGACAACTCTACAAATACTATGTATTCCTTTAAAAGTCCCACCACGGAATGCGACTGAGTGCTACTCTGACAACTGTCCTTTTCAGTAGTTTTAAGACTATTCCACTTTCCAATTCTATGTCATTGGCAACTAGATCCTAGAAATGTCAGGGGAAAACAGGTATTCACTGTATTATGGGAAGTTGCCATAGTAAAGGGCACAATTACACATGAAACTGCAAATCTACTATGCATGATTTGCTCTGTGTGTGTGTGTGTCTGTCTGTAAATTTATTCTATACAGACTTCTATTTTTCAGTTCTTTCTCTGGATGCAGATAGCGTCTTTCTTCATATGTCCTTTATAGCTAAGTTGGGTATTTATGATAGTCAAAATAACTTATTTGCTCAAATTCCATGTTTTTCTAAAATAATTGAGCTCATCATTTCTTATAACACAGTAGTATCCCATCACAATCATATATCACAATTTGTTGAGCTATTCTCCAAATGATGGGTATTCCTGTAATTTCTGGTTGTCACTACAAAGAGAGCTGCTATACACATTTTGGAATATATATATATAGTTTCTTTTCCTTTTTCTGTAACCATCATCGGAAATAGACCTAGTAGCAGTTTTGCTGGGTCAAATGGTATAGGTAGTTTAGTAATTTTGGGGGCATACTTCTATTTACCAATTGGGGAATGGTTCATATTCTTATAGCTTTGACAAAGTTATTTATATATTTTAGATGTGGGACCTTTATCTGATAAATTGTCTATAGAAATTGTCCCCCCAATTTTCCACTTTCCTTCTGAACTTGGCTACATTTGGTTTATTTGTACAAAACCTTTTTCAATTTACTCGAATTGAAGTTATCCATTTTGCATATAGCTTTGCTCTCTCTCTCTTGGTTATCCATAAATTGTTTGCCTATCCATAAATTTGTTAAGTAATATGTTCTATGTTCTTCTAATTTTCTTTTTCTTTTTTTTTTTTGGGAGGGCAGTTGGAGTTAAGTGACTTGCCCAAGGTCACACGGCTAGCTTTGTGTGTGTGTGTGTTAAGTGTCTGAGGTCGGATTTGAACTCAGGTCCTCCTGACTCCAGGGCCGGTGCTCTACTCACTGTGCCACCTAGCCACCCCTGTTCTTCTAATTTTCTTGCAAAATCTTTCATTATATCTAGGTTATGTATCCGTTTTGACTTTATCTTGGTAAATGATGTAAGATACTGGTCCATGCCCAGTTTCTGCCATACCACTTTATAGTTTTCCCAACAAATTTTTTTTTTACCAAATAATGAATTATCTTTATACTTTTCAAATACAAGATTATATTTATTTGCTGCTGTAATTTATATGTCTATTCTCTTCCATTGCCCTACCATTCTATTTCTTGGCCAACACCAGATAGTTTTGATAATTACTGCCTTATAATACAGTGTAAGATCCAATAGTACTAAACCTCTTTTCTTTATACTTTTTTCATTATTTCCTTTGATATTCTTGACTTCTTGTTTTCCCAGATGAATTTTATTATTTTTTCTAATTCACATTCAGAGTTATAATAACTATTTATTAATTTCTCTCCTTATTTTTACTCACTATTTTCCTCCTCAGTCTCTCTTTTCACCCTATCCTTGTTACTTTTATTTTTTCCCCTTACCCTCTTATTCCTTATTTTATAACTCTTTCCAAAGTTTTCTCCCTATGGATGGGAAGCACAGTTTGTTCTGGGGATGCCAAATTTTTCCTTTCAGGGAGAGTTACTGTCCTTACCTCAATCGTCTGCTTCCTCCCAATGAAAACACCTTGCATGAGCTCTGGGAACTATCTTTGCCCAGAGGATTCAATTGTTTCATCACTAAGTATTGAGTGTGCTTGTTTGTTGGTGCTCAGATCTCAAGCTTCAGGGGCCACCTTGTGGCTATTAGAGATATTAACATATCTCATCATTGGCTCGCAGGAGTTGCAGCAACTGGCAGCAACTGCTTAATGCCATTCTCCCCCTAGTGCTGCAGTAGTAGAAACAGTGTCTCCATGGAATCCAGACTGGCATTTTGTGGGGGCAAAAGTTTTCCATGATTAAAGAGTATGAAATAATTTTATCTCAGAGAGAAAAAAACTTTCCCCTAAGTCAGGCAGGAAACATCCCAGAAGATCAAGATCAGATAAAATATAAAATTATATGACATTATATATAATTATACGTAATATATAATTATAAATAATTATATAATACACAATATGATATATTTTATAATAATTATATATAATATTATATAACAATATAGTATACTATATAATAATTATGTAATACAAAATAGTAAAAATCTCTTACATTTCACCTCTATTCCTCTGCCCCGCCCCCATCAAACTGGCTTCAGATACTCCTCGAATCTACAACTTTTCAGGGGAGGATAAATGTGGTCAGATGGCCTTGAGGTTTATAGGCCACAAAGCTAAAAAGGTATTGATCTCCCACATCTTGAAGAGGAAAACTCCTTCCCAAAAGAGGAAAAATCCAAAGAGGTGGAATGAGGATGAACTGTAAGATCTAAAAGGGAAAAAGACTGAGAGGAGCCAAGGTCACTGGAAAGAGAAGGAGGAAGGAGGAGTGAGAGTATCCTAATATATGGGGCAAAGGGAAGGCCCAATAAATGGGGTTCTGAGTTCTATGTCAGAATAAGTTCTGGCTCCCTAAACCAATGGAACTGGAGTCTCAAGAAGTTCAATGGGAAAGCCGGACTGGGGAAAAGGGCTACCAAATAAGATAAAAAACGTCCACCAAGTCTGACAGAATAGGAGAGCTTTAGCAATCAGGAGGCGCTTGAGTCCAAATCTTTCCTCTGACACTAACTATAGGACCGTGGGAAGATTCTTAGCCTCTCTGAGCTTCAGTTTCTTCAGGTATATACATGGAATGATACTAGCACCAACCTCAAAGAGCTGGTGTCATGATCAAATAAGATAATGGAGGTTAAGTGGCTTGCGCACCTTAAAGGAGCTGCGTTATTTGTCATCCATTATCATTGTTGGAGCTGAATGACACCTCTTTTGCACCCCATAGCCTCAGATCCCACCCTGGCCCCCTCTTGACGGCAGAGTTTTGGAGGCCACCCTTTCCAGCCCTGGTCGAACATTTACTCGTACCCCCAACTCACTGGTCATGATGGGGAGATTGGAACACTTTTTTGCTTCTTATTGCTACTTTTAGGTTCCCTCTCTACCATCATTATTCTGTAACTACTCTTCCTTTGAGATTCATTTAAACCATATTTACTAGCCAATCAAGATTCTGTTGGCTATTTTCTTCTGACCTTCAGTTCAGTACCTTGCTCACAGTCTCTCTCTCCTCTGAAATCCCTGCCTTCATACTAAGGGACTTCAGCATACATATTGATACTTTTCAAACACCGTAACCTCCCAATTTTTCAACTAACTTATTTCCCATGTCCTATTCCTCTACTCTCCTCAAATATATATATGTATATATAATATACACACATATACACACATACATATGTATATGTGTACACACATATATGTGTATATATGCACACACCTTTTATGTATATGCACATACACATACATACATACATATGTATAAACATTTTATCCTTGGCATCATTCCCTAATATTCCAAGTCCATGAACATGAACTCTGAAATTCCTTTACCTGATCATAATCTTTTGTCATTCTCCCTCTGCCTTGCAACCCCAAACCCTGTTCTTTGTTGTCACCATGATGAGAGCTAGCACCAGATTTGAATCTAGACTCCAACATACACACATTCTGAAATTTTGGCACCTACTACACCGCTCAGTCTCAGTTCCTTCATCTGCAAAATGGGGAATGAAGATAATATTTGCAATAAGTCCCTTAAGGGATAATTGTGAGCAAAACTTTTTATGGTTCCAAGTGCTATAGAAATGTGAAATATTACTGTACAAAGAGCTGTCAATAGGTGGGGGCTTCCAGGACCCTGTGGACCTGGGAAAAGGAAGTTTTTAATTTTTTGTCTTTGTGTTTGCAGGACCAGGAGACTCCAAAGGGATTGCAGGCCTAGGAGAGTTGATTGGCATTGTAGGGGAGTCAATTACCCTTCCTTTGGAAATCATGGCAGGAGAGAAGGTTGAAAACATCACTTGGATTTCACGGACACTAGTTGCTGTTGTGTACGCAGGACAAGGAAGAAAACCAGCCAACATCACACTAGTAAATCCCCTTTATGTCGGAAGGTTGAATGTCCCTACTCACAGCTATCATCTGGAGATCAGCGACCTGAGGATGGAGGATGCAGGATCCTACAAAGCTTTGATAACCACTCAGACCTGCTCTGTGGGCACCAACAAGGAATTCATCCTGAGAATCCATGGTGAGGGTCAGGAGTAGAGTTTTTGGCATTTAAACTACTGATACGAGAATATTCTTCTTAAGTTCCTGGTTTTCTCTTCTGGGGCTAAGAGAATGGAATGTTCATCTTCATAGTGAGTGCCTTTCCCCTTACTTGGCAGGGCTTAAGGAGGCAAACATTACATCAAACTTCAGGACCAGTACTGGTGGCTTTTATATCATCATCCTGATGAACCCCAGAGAAGGGGGAGAAAAGTCAATATTTTTTAAGTACTTTGAAAACCTTAAAGTGTTAAAATTTGTTACTTTAATTTAATACTATTAATATCATTAATTATTTAACATGTGTAACATGTTATAGTACATAATAACAAATCATTAAGATTTTTATTTGTTCTCTTCCAGTTCTCCTTTTCCTTTATTTTCCTAGTGACCTTGCTTCTTTTGTTCTCCTTTTTTCCCTTTCAGATTCTACAGTTCTTGCTCATTCAGTCTCCTCAGATTCATCCTCTTTGGGGAAGGGGACTTTCTTCCTTGGATTCCTGGGGGTCCTGAGAATTGGACAAGTCTGATCCTGACACAGAGAGAATCCAGAGGAGGAGTGAAAAGACAGGGATCCTGTTGCGAGACACTGTGGAACACTGAATTTCTTGTGGTTGCCCCATGGAGAGCTGCCAATCTGAGAACATAGTTCCCCTAGTTCCTCATCTCACTTAGCCATCTGCAGAGATGGCTGCAGGGTATTCCTGCATCTGCTCCTGCTGTTGTTGAAGGTAAAAAAAAAAAGTGATTTTACCTGAAACCTGGATGTAAGATTATGGAGAAATGATTATGCATTTACTTCCTTTTTCCTTAATTTTTTTTCTTTTTCTAAAGCTGACAAACACCAATGTACATGAACATTTTCACATACCAAAAAAGAAAAAGCCCCCCCCCCAACCTAAACCAAACCAAACCAAAACCCAGAAAAACAGAATTGTGCACAAAACTGACTTTCTATTATGCAGTGATTCCCTAGCAAAAGTAATGTGGAACAGGCTAGGAACCAACTTCAGTATGATGGAGATGTTTGTTGGTCTATACCTAGTTTCTGTCATATTAGGTTGAATTATTTTTCAGAAGACCCCAGACAGATACACTCTTATTTCCTACCAACCCCCACCCTCACCCTGCCCATTTAACAATGTGAAGTCACTGAATAGTTTCGATTTCTGTGTTGGGAGACAGGAAAGTAAAGGGAAAGGAATAGTATTTATATAACATCTAATACATCCCAGCCAATGTGCCAAGCATTTTCCCCCTCTCTGTAATATCACTTTCATTTATTAATTTTATTTTTAATTTATGGAATAAAGCATTTCCATAACACAGTACAATAAAAAGATGATTGTACATGAAACTATTATGCACAACTATTCCTTTCAAATACACAACAAAATTATCATGTAAATTTCTTGTTTTTCTTCCCTACTCCTCTCTTCCCCTTTTCTCTGCCCCACCCCCACCCTAGAGAGCACTACTGTTAGATCCAAGGTATATAAGTAAAATTATTCTATACAAACTTCTTTTTGTCAGTTCTTTCTCTGGATACAAATAGCAACTTTCTTCATAGGTCCTTTTAGTTAATTTGGGTATTTATAATAGACAGAATAACTTATTCACTCAAAATTGTTCTTAAAACAATATTGCTGTTACTGTATACAATGTTCTCTTGTTTCTGCTCATTTTGTTCTTCATTATTTTGTGCAAGTCTTTCTGCACTTATCTAAGATCATTGAGCTCATCATTTCTTATAGCACAATAGTATTCCATCACAATCATATACCATGACTTGTTTAGTCATTCCCCAATTCATTTCACATTCACAAAGTTATCATTGTTATTTGTGAATTTCCCTCCATCTCATTTTTACTTATTACTTTCCTTCTCAGTTTCTCTTTTCACCCTATTCCCGTTATTTTATCTTCTACCCCCGTAAGGGTAACCTTTTATTTTATCCTCCCCTCCAAAAGTCTACCCTGCCCTCTTAATCTTATTCAAGATTCCCTTCTAAAAGTCCCTCCTCTACCCTATCACCCAGTTTTCTCACCTCTCTAAAAATTCAGAAGACTTATAAACTTCTTCAGATACATGAGTTGTTTCCTCTTCAATGCAGATGAGAATTAGGTTCTAGTATTACTAGCCCTCCACTTCCACTTGCTTCTTCTGTATTAATTTTTCTTTTCATGTCCCATTTTTTTTGCTCTTTGGAGGGGAGAAGGTAGGACAATTGGGGTTAAGTGACTTATGTTAAGAGTCCAAGGTCAAATTTGAACTCTGTTCCTCCTGACTCCAGGGCTGGTGCTCTATTCACTGCACCACCTAGCCACCCTTCATGTCTCATTTTTATGAGAAAATTTCTCCTTTAACCTTCTCCTAATGAATTTGTTTTTAGAATCACCTCATCATACACAACTCAGCCCCAACCTTTCTTTCAAACTACCTTAGTAATGATAACAGTTTAAAGAATACTATTATTATAAGTAATAACTAATGATTACTAATATTAATAACATTTTCATGTATTATAAGTAAACAGTTTGACCTTAATCAGTGCCATATAATTAGTTTCTAATGATTTCCTTATATTTCTTCTGGATCTTTTATATTGAATTTTCCACTAAATTCTGGTCTTTTTGTTACAAATACTTAAAAGTCTCTCAGTTCATCAACTGGGCATTTCCCCCCTCAGGATTATACTCACATTTGCTGATAAATTACTCTTGGATGCAACCCTAGTTCTTTTGCTCTTCGAAGTATAACATTCCAAAACCTACAGTCTTTTAGTGTAGCAGCTGCTAGGTCTTGTGAAATCCTGATTGTTTCCCTACAGTATTTAAATTTTTTTTTCTTGTGGCTTGCTTGGTTGTGATGTCCCTATAAGTTTTCTT
This sequence comes from Pseudocheirus occidentalis, assembly GCA_028646575.1. Lineage (NCBI taxonomy): Eukaryota > Metazoa > Chordata > Mammalia > Diprotodontia > Pseudocheiridae > Pseudocheirus > Pseudocheirus occidentalis. Next base: position 128,119,983 of record CM053593.1, read on the forward strand.
CCTAGCATCTCTTTCAGGGGGTGATTAGTGGATTCTTTCTACTTCTACTTTACCTTCTTGTTCTAGAACTTTAAGGCAATTTTCCTTAATAATTTCTTGTGATATTCCATCCAGATTCCTTTTTTTGATCATAACTTTCAGGTAGTCCAACAGTTCTTACATTGTCTCTCCTATATCTGTTCCCCAGATCAGTTGTTTTTTCAATGAGATGTTTCAGATTCTCTTCTATTTTTTTTGTTTTATTTTTTCTTGGTGTCTTATAATGTCATTCAATTCCAATCACCCAATTATGGTTTTCAGGGAGTCATTTCCTTCCTTAAGATTTTGTATCTTTTTTTCCAGTTGGTTAACTAATCTTTTCATAATTTTCTTAAATTGCTTTTTTTCCCCCTAATTTTTCCTCATTCTCTCTCATTTGAATTTTGAATTCCTTTTTAAGTTCTTCCAAGATTTCTTTTTTTAAATTTTAATTTATTTTCTTGGTTACATCATTCATTTCCACAAGGTTTTGAGTTACAGATTTTCTCCCCTTTTTGCCCCTACCCCCCAGCCCAGAACATTGATCCCACTGTAAGGCCCCTCCCACAATCTGTTCCCTTTTATGCCCTCCTCTAGCACCCCTCTAGCTTTCTAGCAGGGCAGGGAGGGGATCCCTGCCCCCATCCCTGAATGTATTATTTCCCAGTTGCACTTGATTGTATAGCTTTAAATACTAGATTCTTGCAATTCCTCCCCTGTCATCCACTCCCACTGGGAGGAGCAGCAATTCAATACAGGCTGTACCTGTGTAATTACACAGGACATCTCCAT
>CM053593.1:128127065-128143217 GCA_028646575.1 Pseudocheirus occidentalis
AACATGATGTTCTATATGCTATCTCTCTGACTTGGAACTGACTGCTCCCCATGCCTGGAATCCTCTGCCTCTTCATGCCTCCCTGTAAGTCACATCTAGACAGACAATGCAGACACATATAGCCTACATGGGTAAAAGACAACACTGTACTCCCCTTATAATAATGACTAGAGGACACACTCATAGTTCACATATGCATAGGTGATTCAATAGATAGAGTGTCAGACCTGAAGTTGGGAAGAGCTAAGTTCAAAACTATGGGCAGCTAGGTGGTACAGTGAATAGTGCACCTGGTCTGGAGTCGGGAAGACTTACCTTTGTGAGTTCAAATCTGGCCTCAGATACTCACTAGCTGTGTGACCCTGAGCAAGTCCCTGTTTGCCTCAGTTTCCTCATTTGTCAAATAAACTGGAGAAAGAAATGGTAAACTACTCTAGTATCTCTGCCAAGAAGACCCCAAATGGGGTCATAGAGAGTCAGACATAACTGAAAACCAACTCAACAGCAAGTTAAATCTAGCCTCAGGTTCTTACCAGCTTTGTGGTCTGTCTGCCTTAGTTTCTTCAACTTTAAATTGGCAATAATAATAGTACTTATTGCCTATGATTATTATGAAGTTGAAATGAAATATTATTTATAAAATGCTTTATAAATCATAAAGTGTTATATAATTTTATTATTGTTGTTTTTATTGTTATTACATGTGAATAAGCAAGTGCCGTGGGCTGCTCAGTGACCAGCACTTAAGCATGATCAGAGATGTGAATAAGAAATGACCAGACCACATGGATAGTTCAAGGAAGAACTATGAACTCCATTTAATGATTTTTTGAACAAGGTTTTAAAAGATCAAACAGACAAAGATTCTAGTACTCTTATCAATAGTCTGTCATATCCTGCAATATTCTTATCATTATCATAGTCTGTCGTATCCTGGAAGTAGCCCAGATGAGGTTTTGCTATCTAGGTGGAAAAAGTCTTAGGAAAAGTTGGTTAACTCTTATCAAATGCATTCACATAACAAAGGATGCTCTCAAGAGCAGGCTTCAAGGCCTGGAAGCCAAAGTCATGATCATCAAGGACACCTACATAGAAAGAATCAAATATTTTGGCTCTTGATAGGCAAGCAATAGACAGTGTCAGTTCCTCATCAAACAAGTGGTAACCTATCAATAATATAACTAGTACCAATCACAACCACAATACAGTTTGTAATCCTAAAAGTCACTATGTTTGATCATGGAAGAGAAAATTCCCATGAGGGAAAAATAAAAGTAAAAAATCTGGACCAGAAGAGGATTCCAGTAAAGAAAACAGGAAATACTTCCAAAACGAAATATGGAGAATGAAAAAAAAATCCCAGAAAATCAGCAAAATTAAAAGTGAAATGAAGCTCAAATTTCAGAATCATCAAAAGAAATTTCCAGGTTGTATGTCTTCACTTGTGCCATCTTTGTCACTGAGTTATATGACTGCTCAAAAGGAAAAAAAGAAAAACAAGAGAAAATTGAAGAAAATTATTTAAAATATCTGAGTTGTTCCTCCACATTTGACACTGGTCTGGGCTATGTGTACCCTTGGGGCATGTACCAAGTGATAATGGAAATGTTATAGCAACAAATAGCAGCCCACACTCAGTTCGTGTTTTGCATTTAATTGGCTTATAAAAAAGACAGAGTGTCACTTTGTTATTAACTAGCAAGGGTGAGAAATTTATATTTTTTGCTTAATCGTGGTTCTGTACTCAAGCCAAGAGCTTGTGGACTTTGAAAGATCCCTTTAACTTGTTTGCAATGATTTGTCTGTGAGACCAGTCCAACCTTGCCAATAAATTAATAACATTTCTCAAGCACCTTCCATGTGGCAGGTACTGTTCTAGGTGTTGGAAAAAGCAAGAGAATAAACATGTATATTGTGCCTACTGTGTGCCAGCACTTTACAAATATCATCTCATCTGATCCTTACAACAACCCTTTGAGACAAGTACTGTTATTATTCTCTGGGTCCAGTTCTCTATCCACTATGCCAGGTATCTGACTGTCTACTATGCCTGGAATGCACTCCTTCATCTCCAAGTCTCAATTCAAAAGCCACCTTCTACATAAAACCTTTCTTCATGGTACTTTCTACTCCCATCCCCAGTTAGTGTTTTCTCTGGCAAAACCAAACTTGAATCTATTTTGTATGCACTTAGATCATACAAGTTGCTCCCCAAGCTGGTTTGTAAATTTTTCAAGAGTGAGCACTAAACCTTTCACAGTCTAAAGAAACCAAGATGGACAAAGGTTAAGTGGTTTGCCCAGTTTCATACACTTCTAATAAGTGTCTGAGGCTGGATTTGACCTGGAGTCTCTCTGACTCCAGAATCCAGACCCTGAACTCTATTCATTGCATCAACTGGTGAGTTTATAAGTCAGATGAACTCAAGTCTTTCTGACTCTGCTCAAGTGCTTTATCCACTGGGTCTTCAGCTGATTGGAGGATTTGTTTTTTTGTCCTGGAAGATGTTATATGTGCTTTAGCAGACCTCAAGTTCAATATAAGGAAATAGTGGGCTAAAGCTTGAAAAAAGTTCATGATCTTGGGCTATATTAAGAGTGGCTTAGATTACAGGAATAAGAAAGTGATAGTATTTAACTATGCATTGGCTAGATGACATCTAGAATACTGTTTGACATGGTTTAAGAGAGACATTGCTAAGCTGGCAAGCATTGAAAGGATGGAAATTAGGATGGTGAAGCCCTCAAGTTAAAGTTAGATGAACATTGTTTGAAGGAATTGGGCATGTTTAGCCTGGGAAAAGAAAAGGATGGGGGAAGGAGGGGGGAAAGAAGGGAGTGCTGTGTTCAAGTATTGGAAGGACCTGAAAGAAGGATCTGACTTGTTCTTTTTGGTCCCAGGGGACAAAAACTAGGAACAAAGTCTGAAAGTTTCAGAAATGCAATATATAGAAAAGAGACAACTTCCTAACAATTACCCAAAAGTAATGTGTGGACTTGAAATTTTCTGATGATAAAACATTAGGAGAGATAGGTAACATATTAGATGACAGAATCCTAAAGTCAACGTATAAAAAGATCTTGATAGTCCAAGGCATTGATTAGACTGAATATACAAAGATTAAATTTAACAAGGATATGTATAATGCCCTACATTTGAGCTCCAAAATTTGGCTTCACAGATTCAAGATGGGAAAGGGATGGTAAGGAAGTAGTGAAAAAATAAAAACGACTTGTCGTTTTAGGGTCTCGCAAATTCTATATGTCATCAGTGAGGTATGACTGGCACAAAACATAACATGATCTTAAGATGGATTTTAGTAAAATACTATTTTCAGAATAAGGGATTTGACCATGCCTGGTCACATCAGCTCTGGAGTATTCTATTGGGTTCTGAGAACCACATTTTATATAGGCTATCAGTAAGATGGGATGTGTTGGAAGAAGGAACCAAGGATTCAAAGAACATTACAAAAGGCATAGGAAGATGATCAGTAGGAAAAACTAGGGATGTTCTTCCTAGAGATGAGAAGATTTAGTGGAAAATGATAACTGTCTTACTTGGGTCCAGAGGGCAGAACTTGGAGAAGGTAGAAAAAGTTGCAAAGAGGCAGATTTTGGCTTGATGTTAGGGAAAACTTCTTAATAATTACTTCAGTCTGAAATTGGAATGGTCTGCTTTAGATGGCCACAGAAGTCTTCTATCAATCAGCGCCTCACCAGTGCCGAGATTACCCAAAGCTTTTTGAATCTATGCCAGTGTTGTTGCTGTTGTCGTCACTTTAGTCACATCCAACTCTTTGTGACTGCATTTAGTGTCTTCTTGGCAACGATACTGGAGTGGTTTGCCACTTCCTTCTCCAGCTCATTTTACAGATGAAGAGCTGAGGCAAAACAGAGTTAAATGACCTGCCTAGGACTGCATAGCCAGTAAGTGAATAAATCTTCCTGACTCCAGGCCTGGCACTCTACTCACCGGACTACCTAGCTGTGCAATAGAATGCAATCAATCAATCAATCAATCATCAATCAATCAATCTTTATTAAGCAATTGCTATGTGCCAGGAACTGTGCTAAGCTCTGGAGATAAAAGCATCAAATAGTGCTCCTCTTGGAAAACTTACAAGCCAGCTTAGGGAACAACTTATATGATCTAAGTGTATACAAAATAGATTCAAGTTTGGTTTTGCCAGAGAAAGCACTAACTGGGGATGGGAATAGAGGGTAATATGAAGAAAGATTTTATGTAGAAGGTGGCTCTTGAGTTGAGACTTGGAGATGGAGTGCATTCCAGGCATGGTAGACAGTCAGATACCTGGCTCAATGGATAGAGTACTGGACCCAGAATCAGGAAGACCTGAGTTCAAATTCAGCCTCATATATTGACTAGCTGTGTGACTGTGGGAAAATCACTTAGCCTGTCTGCCTCAGTTCCCTCATTTGTAAAATGGGAATAATAATAAAACTGCCTACCTCCTTGGTTGATTGTGAAAATAAAATATTCTTGCAAAGTGCTTTTCAAACATTCAAGTACTACATAAATGCAAGAGATGATGATGATGATAATAAATAATGAATATGGAAAAGACCAGTTTGATTGGGATATAGTCTGCGGTAGGGAGTAATCCATATAATCCATAGCAAGTCTTGAAAGTTTGGAGTCAGACTGAAAAGTATTTAATTTTAAATGACAACAGAACAGTTTATATTTGATTGTAAAGGTAATAGGAAGCCACTGAATTTGTTGAGTAGGGTGGTATAACAACACAGAAGAGTTGGTGGGTCTGGAGGGCTGGGGTGCTTAACCTTCCTCTACCTCTGGACCCATGACATGAGTGGACTAGTTTCACTCCTAGGAAAATCTAGTCCCTGAAAAGAAATTTGGCTATTTTCTCTTAGCCTTCTGGCTCCTTAAATCCCTCTCTCTCTACTCTAAAACTCCAGTAAAAACAATCTAATGCTGAGATCTGGGTCATGTTTAGGGTCTCCTTTTGAGAATGTTCTCTCGTGTGCACCAGTCCATTATTTCATCATCAATTTATTACAGTAACTATTTCCCTGAAGGTCCATGGACATAGAATTTGTCATTTAAAAAATATTTTTGCAATCCTAGCTTAAGGTGGTATTTTAAAGTTCTTTGTTTCCTTTTTTCTGAGTTTTAGGCAATTTGAGCTTTTTTTCATGTGATTATTAACAGTTGGCATTTTTCTTCTCTTTAAAAATTCTTTCAGTGCTTTCCCATTAAAGGCTGTGCTCTTCTCGTAACCATATTATGCCGTGTGGGAGACATCCTCTAACTCTCCCTCCGCCCCACAGATCAGACAGGAAAGTGACCTCAAATGGCAATTTCGTATGTGACACATCCTGCTGTCAAATCTTTGGTTTGGGGGCGTTTAGGGGGAAGGGTAGGTGTCTATGCCTTCTATACTGTTTCTTTTGGCTGGTGTTAAAATTCATGATGAGAAGCAACTCTCTTCCTTGATGAAATATATTTACTCCTATACCCTAAAATTTGAAGAAACTGTTCCTGCCCCCAATATACCTCAGTTTTCTCGCTGGTAAAACAAATAAGATGACTAACCCTTATTCATTTACCTGCTCCCCCCTTCCCATCTAATCTGGAAGAGTCAATGGGTAGAGTGAACTGACACATGAAGCCCCAGAGGAAAGACCACGCCTGCCTCTCCTTCCTGATTCTCAATTCTTTCCTTCTTCCATGAGATAAACTTTTTTTTTTTGCCAACCCCTTTCATTTTCTATGGGGGAGCTCATTTTCCCCCTCCATAACCTAAGTCAAAAGAGTTCTCTGCCCTTCTCCACTACACATTTATTTTAAAGAGACAATTTCCATTATGTTTCCCTTAAGTTTTTATACCAATTCATCTTTTCCTCTAAACACTCTTTACTTTAAGGACCACTCCTATCATTGACTATTCCCTTTTCTTCTTTCAACTTCCATGCTCCCTCTCTTTCCCCCTCATTCAAGAGGATTTTCCCTTTTGTCAGCTCCATATTAAGCACCTTTTCCCATTCTTAGGATCTTCCCCCTCCTCACTACATGTATGTACTTAGCAATAATGCTTTCCTCTTTTTTCTATCCTGCTCTGCTTACTTGGGGAAGGGTGATACACATTTCCTGGTCTCCTTAATGAAGGAAACCTTTGCTCTTATCTTTTTGTCTGATTCTCCCTCCTTCCTTCTCTCTCTGTAGAATAGTACAGATGGGAAAGCAGGAAGGTGTATCTGCTTTCTGTGATGCTAGAAAAGAAGGACAGTTAGGTTGCACAGTGGATAGAGTAGTGGGCCTGACATAAGGTAGATCTGAGTTCAAATCCAGCCTCAGATATTCATTGGCTGTGTGGTCCTGGGCAAATCACTTAACCCTGTTTACCTCAATTTTCTTATCTGCAAAATGAACTGGAGAAAGAAATGGCAAACCACAGCAGTCTTTTTGCCAAGAAAAGAGTCAAGCAGGACTGAAATGATTGAACAAAATAGCGAAAAGAAAAAAGAATCTTAACACTAAGAACAAGTTGGATACCAGTTACTTAGATGAAAGTCTTGTTATCCATGATATTCTGCACATTTTTGTCTTCTTAGAAATTATCTGTAGGTCTCTCAGAAGTATAGGTCAAATTATTCACACAGCATAGGACAGCACAAGCTTAAGATGTGGGTTTACACTACTACAGTCAAAAGCAATAAGTTCTTTCCTGATGGGGTCACTATTCTCTTTATTCCAAAAGACTTTCTTCTAGCCTCTCACCCTTAGTTAGTTTCTGCTAAAAACTCATGTCTTGGATGATCACATACAATAGGTATCCATTAGAGTTTTTAAAAATGATTTATTATAAATAATATTAGATGGCAATATAATCAAGCAAGTAATCAACAAAAGAAACAAATGAGCATTTATTCAATGTACTACAGACCTAGGTACTCTGAGATACAGAGAAAAAAATGAAGCAGTCCTTACTCTTAAGAACTTTACATTTTATGGCATGTGCCCCTCTCTAACCCTACCAGAACAGAGAGCATGCTTTGTCGCTTTGGGGCTGCTTCTAAACCAGTCTGACATATCACCCAGGGGCTTACAACCTGAGATAATGAAGCGATCTTAATTAGCTGCTGTGTCAGAAGAGCTGAGGCTGTGCAAAAGTGAGTTACTGGCTTCTTTACTTCCCTCTTCCTGCCTATAAAACATCTGGACTATTTTGAGTTATGTCCTGAGAGTTGAGATGAGGACAGTGAGATTGCTCCAATCTTTTTCCTGCTTCCATACAGACATGAGCACATATCCTACCTATGCAAGCTTTTTTCTGTTTTTCTGGTTCTTTTTGTTTTTCTGTTTGGTTTTGTTCTTGGAAAAGAACATACAGACAAAAAAACAATTAAAAGTAAGAAAGTATTGATGCTATTGTGTACAATGTTCTCCTGGTTCTGATCATTTTACTTTGCATCATTTCATATATAGATTTATTTATAAATATGGTTTTTGGCTTGATGTAAGAGAAAACTTCTTAATAATTACTTTGGTCTGAAATTGGAATGGTCTGCTTTAGATGGCCCCAAAGTATTCTATCAAATCAGCGCCTCACCGCAGTGTGGAGATTACCCAAAGCTTTTTGAATCTATGCCAATGTTGTTGCTGTTGTTGTCATTTTAGTCACATCCAACTCTTTGTGACCGCAGGTCACAAGGTAAAGTGATCAGAACCAGGAGAACGTTGTACAAAATAGCATCAATATTTTGAGAATGATCAACTGCGAAAGACATAGTAACTCTGATCAAGATATTGATCCAAGATAATTCCAAAGAACCCATGATGGAAAATGCTATCCACTGCCAAAGAGAGAACTGATGACCTTTGAATGCAAAGTAAAGCATACTTTCTTAATCCATTTTGACCATATCTTGATATATAGGGTGATATTGGCCTATACCAAACTGCTGTCCAGTTTTCCCAGCAATTTTTATCAAATGTTGAGTTATTGGCCCCAAAGCTTGAACTTTTGTGTTTATCAAATACTAGATAACTATGGTAATTGACCATTTATCAATTGAGAAATAGCTCTTATTTTTATACATTTGCTATACAAAACTTTTTTCTTGGTTTCCTGCTTTCCTCCTAATTTTGGCTACATTAGTTTTGGTTGTGCAAAAGCTTTTTAATTTCATGTAATAAAGATTATCCATTGAATCTCTCATGATCTTTTATGTCTTTTGTGTGGTCATAAACTTTTCTATTGTCCATAAATCTGACAGGTACATTTTTCCATGCTCTCCTACTTTACTTATATCACCTTTATGTCTAAATCATTGATCCATTTTGACCATATCTTGGTATATAGGGTAATATTGCCCTATACCAAACTGCTGTCCAATTTCTCCAGCAATTTTTATCAAAAGTTGAGTTATTGGCCCTAAAGCTTGAATCTTTGTGTTTATCAAACACTAGATAACTATGGTAATTTACTGCTATGTCTTGTGTACCTAATCTACCCACTGATCCACCACTCTATTTCTTCAGTATCAGATTGTTTTGATGATTACCACTTTTATAATACTTATCTAGTTTCCAATTAATTGTTAGTCTATGTTCTTTGGCCCTTTATTGAATGTAATTTTTATTGCAGTATGTTCTAAAAAGGATGCATTTAATATTTCTGTTTTTCTGCATTGGTTTGTGAGGCTTTTATACCCTAATAAATGGTCAATTTTTATGAAGATACCATCTATTGTGGGAAAAAAGTATATACCTTTATATTTCCATTCAGAAATTTCCAGAGATCCATCCTATCTAACTTTTCAAAGATTCTATTTATCTCCTTCACTTCTTATTTATTTTATGATTAGATTTACCTATCTCTGAGAGGGAAAAGTTGAGGTCCTACACTAGTGGTTTTACTTTCTATTTCCTCCTATAATTAATTTAACTTTTTCTTTAAGAATATGGATGCTATTTGGTGCATATATGTTTAGTATTGATATTGTTTTATTGTCTATGGGGCCTTTTAGAAAGATGTCGTTTTCATGCTTATCTCTTTTAATTAGATTTAATTTTTGCTTTTACTTCATCTGAGATTATAATTGCTACCCCTGTCTTTTCTACACATCTGAAGCATAGTGGATTCTGTTCCAGCCACTTCTTTTAATTCAGTGTGTCTCTCTGTTTCAAGTGTATTTCTTATAAACAACACGTTGTTGGGTTCTGGTTTCTAATCTATTCTGGTATCTCCTTCCATTTTATGGGTAAGTTCATCCTACTCACATTCACTGTACATTTCCCTCCACCTTATTTTCTTCTGTTTATCCTTCTCTCTCTCTCTTTTTATTTTGTCCCTTCTCTCCAATCTATTTTGCTACTGAGCACTACCTTCTTTTATCTGCCCTCCTTTTTACCATCCCTTTCTCTTATTCTCTTCCCCTCCTACTTCCCTGGTGGATAAGATGGATTACTGTACCCGAATGACTGTGTATGTGTGTGTGTATGCATGTGTGTGCATATACACACATATATACATACATATACATACACACATCATTGTCCACCCACCTCTGCTTTCACTTTCATTATAAAAGTTCTTCCTTATTAGCCTCTTTTATGTGAGATAGTTTTCCCCATTCTTCTTCTTCCTTCCTTCTTCTCCCAAGTCATCCCTCTTTCTTACTGACCCATTTTTCTACATCATTCTTACATAATCAACTCATTCTTTCACCGTCTATGTAGAATCCTTCCAATTGCCCTAATAATAATAAAGTTATTAGAAGTTACATGCATCATCTCTCCATACAGAAATGTAAATAGTTCAAACTTATTGAGTCTCTTATGACTTCTCTTTCATGTTTATCTTTTTATGCTTCTCTTATTGAAAGTCAAATTTTCTATTCAGCTCTATTCTTTTTATCAGAAATGCTTGAAAGTCCTCTATTTTATTACGTATCCATTTTTTTCCCCTTTGCGATTTCCCCCAAAGCACAGTTTTACTGGATAGTTGATTCTTGGTTGTAATCTTAGCTTTTTTGCTTTCTGGAATATTATATTCTAAGTTCTTCACTTCTTTAATGTGGTAAGTGATAAATCTTGTATGGTCTTGACTGTGGCTCCACAATATTTGAATGGCTTCAAGTTTGATGATAAAATTTGGTAATAATATTCTTTGTGGGCAGTTCAGTGTCCAGCACTAAGCATGATCAGAGATGTGAATAAGAAATGACCAGGCCATGTAGGTAGTTCAAGGAAGAACCATGAATTCTGTTTATTGATTCTCTGAACAAGATTTTTAAAGATCCAAAAGACAAAGAGTCAAGTATTCTTATCCTAATCATATCTTGGAATTTTATTATTAATATAACAGTCTGCCATACACTGGAAGTAGCTTGGATAAGATAAGGCTTTGTTATCAAGGACCCAGAAAGTCATGGGGAAAGTCAGTTGTCTCTTATCAAAGTGTATCTACAAAACAAAAGATGCTCCCCTAGAGCAGGCCGCAATCTCAAAGACATCTGCATAGAAACTGATGTCCAAGAATCAAGTATTTTGACTTACAGTAGTATAAGGAACATGTTCTTTTAGGTGCCTGAAGTCTGGGGGCAAAGACTTTGATGTCAGGATATCAAACAAAAGTCCTTTTAAGTGTATTCCTGGGGGGTCTTTTGGAGAGTCAGCCTTTACAAGTCCTGTCACCTCAAGAAGTATTGGGGTACACTATCAAGATCTTTACCTGAGTCTTGGATCAAGTCTCATTGGCTCCCCACAATTCTTAGGCATTTTCATTTGGTGACTGATAGAGTCTTTCCGTTCTAATTTTACTCTATGGATCTAGGATATTGGGGTAGTTTTCTTTAATAGTTTTTTGAAATATGATGCCTGGGCTCTTTGGTTTTCATGGTTTTCAGAGAGTCAAATAATTCTTAAGTCATCTCCCCTCAATCTATTTTCCAGGTTAATTGTTTTTCCAGTGAGATATTTCGCATTTTCTTCTATTTTTCTACTCTTCTGGCTTGGTTTTATTGTTTCTTGATGTCTCGTAAAGTCATTAGCTTCTGCTTTCCTAATTTTAATTTTAAGCACTTATTTTCTTCAGTCAGTTATTGTGCCTCTTTTTCCTTTTGACCAACTTTGCTTTTTAAAGAGTTATTTTCACCACTGAATCTTTGCACCCCTTTTCCATTTGATCAATTCTGTTTTAAAAGTAGTCTTATTTTCTTTAGTACTTTTTGTGCATCTTTTACCAGACTGTTAATTGTTTTTTCATAATTTTCTTCCTTTGTTTTTATATCTTTATCTAGTTTTTCCTCTACCACTCCTATTTGACTTTTAAAAATCATTTTTCAGCTTTTATAGGAATTTTTGTTAGGTTTGTGACCAATTCATATTTTTCTTTGAGGCATTGCTTATAGCTTGTTTAATTTCACTGTCTTCTTTTGAATTTGTGTCTTGATCTTCCCTGTCACTATAATAGCTTTTTATGGTCATGTTTTTTTTTCTTGTTGTTTGCTCTTTTCCTTACCTATTTCTTGATTTTGAACTTCATGTTAAAAAGTTGGACTCTGTTCCTGGTATTGGGCAAGAGTGAGGGGCACTACTACTGTTTTCAGAGTGCTACTTCCTCTTGACTGAAATGTTCCTCTCCATTCCTCAATTGTGACCCAGAAGTGGAGATACCAAACAGTGTTTGGTCCTATATGCAGTGTTAGCACAGGAGGCCCTTGTAACTTCTTTCTAACCAGAAGCCAGCTCCCATTACTATCTCTGGTTTAAGAATTTCCAAAGTTGCTACTACTTTACCTTGTCCCACCACCGGTGTTTCATCTACCTAGGCTCTAGGCTAGCCTCTACTCATGTATCATCTTTTAACTTTCTAAGTTGTCTTGGGCTGGAAGAACATTTCACTCTGATCTTTTGTTGGCTCTGTCACTCCAGAGTTAGATTTGAGATGTTATTTTAAAGTCATCTAGAGGTGAATATTGAGAAAATTCAGCTCAATGCTTCATCTACTCTGCCACTTTGGCTTTGCCCCTGGAAGTCTGTTGATAGGTACTTATTAACAATTCTCTCCTTTCCTTTGCAAACAAGTAAAGGGGGCAAAGCTCAAGACTTTCCTAGGCAAGACATGTGCTTATGGTTTCATAGAGGTCAAGCTGAAGATAGAGGCAATCACCCCTTTCCCAAGATGACTCTTAGGAAATAGCTTGAAATAGTCTTTACACACTTCATAGTTATTTGAAAGCAAGAGAGAAAAGCTAAGAAACATGTTGATCCCTCTCCAATATACACTGAATTATCAGCTGTTTTGTCTCAGAAGTCTCAAACTGGGAGCCTTTCAGCCCTAAGTTACACCCGGCCTAAAGCTATTCCCACAACTCCCATGCTTGTCAACTGGAACAAAGAAGGGCACCTCTGTTGTCTTATAATTCCATCAACTTTGAGGAAATTCCTCACACCTCAGAAAGCACTGAAGAAGCAAACAAGTATAATTCTTTTTTTTTTAACACATGTAATTCTTTACAATTCCTTTAGAGTGACTCATCAAATATGAAGGGGGTACACTCTTCATAAGATGCAAACAGATCATTCCTAGTTTTCCACCCTTTACAATCTGTGAGTAATTCAGTTCCTAGACGCTCAAAGTTTCATGCCTGGTAATGCAATCAAAGTCTAAAAAGGGCAAAAATTGTAGCATATTATTCCTTATTCCAGTAAAGCCTTTCATCTGTTTTCCAGAGGCAAAAAAATTTCCTAGGTGTCTTGAAATACAAAACAATCTCAATTTCCAAGTCATAAATCTTGTACAAGGAAAGCAGCATGGATTAATAAGGGATAGACATTCTAGTGCATGGCTACCAAATCATTTTCTAGGAGAGCAGTTCTCAACCTGTGGGTTATATTCAATTTGTAACAATGAAAATACATCCTACATATCAGATATTTACATTATGATTCATAACAGAAGCAAAATTACAATTATGAAATAGCAATGAAAATAATTTTATGGTTGGGGGTCACCACAACATGAGGAATGGTATTAAAAGGTTGAGACATTAGGAAAGTTGAGAACCACTGTTCTAGGATAATCAAAGTCAGGATCCAGGTGACAGAGGGATACCAGCAGTGAATACAGAATGGTTGTGATGGCTAAAGTGCTACATGATTGCTTGCTAATTTGCCACAAACTTTCTTCTTTTAAACATATCATGCTCCTAAATGACTATACTCTCCTAATGAATCCCAAATCCTGCTTTAACAGCTGATAAGGATGCTTAACACCTTCAGAAGGAGGTTTAGAACTGTTTTGTTGTTTAGATGATATTAGTAAAGTCTAATGTTACTGGAGACCTTGGGTTCTTTCCAAGTGTGTCGGATTCACCCATCTGTGAAAAAGACACAAGCAGGGGTGTTATCAGACTCCAATGAGATAATGAATGTAAAGCACTTTGCAAACATTAAAGTACTATTTAGATGGCAGGTATTATTATTGTCACTAGACACCAGTTCCCAGGACTTGTATCTACAAATGGCTTTATTCCTTGAGTCTTCTACTGAACCCCTGCAAATTTATAGAACAAAAGGAAGACGTACTGGTAGATATTTAACAACCAGACTGTTGGTAGAAGGGAATTTATGCACATGTACTTTTTACAGTCTAATTTGCATTAACAGTCTCTTAAGCTTAGACGATCAACAGCACACATGTGTGTATACCTTTCTGTACATACATAACATACATACGTGTGTGTGTGCATGATTTGTAGCTAGCTGATTTTGAAGGGTAAATCCTGACAATGAAAACTTAATCATGGTTCTGTAAGTTGGTTAAAACTTGCTCCAGCACATAGCTCTTGGCATAAATATATAAATGCATGGATCATCTTTTAAAGTTTTCTCTACTCTTCCCTTTCCCCACCACCTTGGACAGAACCTAACCATCATAAACACATAGGGAAACTATTCTACCTTTTAAAAATCTCCCAAACATGAGATCCCCCAGCCTGCCTTACTAGGCTATTCTCATAGCTGAACAATCTTCTTAGAAATTCTGGTTAATGTCCTTCTGATTAACACCCCAGGAGCCTGTCCTCTCTGTCTTTGCTTATGCTGTTGCCTATCTTTGGAAAGCATTGAGCTCCCTCTGTTCACCTGTTAAATTCTTCTAAGGCTTTAAAGTCTAATTGAAATGCAACCTCATCTATGAAGCCTTCCTTGAATTTCCCCAGTTGTTAATAACTCTCCCCTGTCCTATATCAATTAGGGCTTTGTTTTATACTCATCACCTTTCTACTACCGTATAATTTTCATGAGGGCAGGTTCTGTGTCTTAGCCAAAATGAATATGTCTAAGGGAACTGGTTATTCTTCAGAAAGCTCAAAAAGGGCAACAAAAACTTGAGATAGAGGAAGAGAATAAAAAATTAAGGAAAAAAGTTCTTACCTTTGCAGTATTCTGCAAAAGGTCATAAACTGTATTCGGTGCTTCTAAATTCTTTGGGGTGTTTTTCTGTTAAAAAAAACCCCAAATTAAAATACCATCATTTCCCTGAGTACCAGAAATTTTGTCATAACTCAGAAATATGTGAGGTCAGAAAAAGGGAACAGACTTTTACTAAGTACAAAGTGCTTTTACAGATACTCTCAATCCTCATAATAATTCTCTGAGGGAAGTACTATAATTATCTCCATTTTACAGTTGAGAGAACTGAGGCAAACAGAGATTAAGTGACTTGTCCAAAGTCACACAGCTAGGAAGTATCTGAGGTTGGACTTGAACTCAGGTCTTCTTGATTCCAGGTCTACAATTCTATCTACTATACTACCTTTCTGTTTCAGAAAAAGATGGAAAAAGGTGAATATTGATATGAGATTTTTCTATCCATTGGAAAAGATTTTGGCTCTAAGAAAAGTTTAAGGGATACCATATGATTACCAAGAGACACCATCTTGACATTGAATATATTATAAAGGGAAAACAGTTACAAAAGAAGATATAGATAGTAATATGAAAATTTTAGAAGGCTTTAGCATTCCTCTTTTGGAGCTGAACAAATCTAACAAGATGAACAAAAAATAAAGTACAGAACTCAGCAAACTGTTGGGTAAATTAGATGCAAAAGATTTGCCTTCTGAATGGTAAAATTAAAGAATAAAAGTATTTTCAGCACCATACTGCACCTTTATGAAATAGACCATATGATAAAGAGCATATTATAAATAAGTATAAAAGAGCAGAGTTAATAAATGAATCCTTTTCAGACTATAATACAATAAAAATAAGAATTATTATAAAAAACAGAAGTAAAAGATACAGGCCTAAAAAAGATTTGATTATAATATTATGAATAGTGAGTATATCAAAGAATATACCATAAAAGCAGTTTTTGAAAAAAATATGTATCTCAAAACAAATGTTAACAAAATAAAAAGAGATTTATAAACAGATTATATACTTTAAAAAACTGGGAAATCAACAAGCAAACTTAAAATCAGATCATTAGATAAAATCTTGAAAATTATAGACTATAATAAAATAAAAAACAAAATGTATCATGATAAACAAAAAGATGTCCTTTGAAAAAACTAACAAAATCAATAAACTTAAAGGTAGCCTGAACAAGAAAGAAAAATGAAAATCAAATAAGCAAAATAAAGATCAAACAAAGAAATATCCAAACTAAGAAGATATAAGAAGCATCTTTGGAGATAAGTGACTTGCCTGAGGTCACACAGCCAGTGTTAAGTTTTTGAGGCTGAATTTGAATGCAGGTCCTCCTGACTCCAGGGCCAGTGCTCTATTTATTTAGCACCTAGCCACCTCTTGCTCTGCCACCTCGCCACCCCAAAAATCTTTAATTATGTTCTAGGAAATTTGGGAATTTCAAATTTATTTTAAAACATAAAGTGTCTTAATTACCAATATGGAAAACATGTCTTTTAAATTTTTTTATTTCATTAATTATTTCTCAAATACAGGTAAAAAGTTTTTAACAATCATTTCTTTTTTTAACTTTTGAAAATTTTTTTTATTTTCTAATGTTTTGTTTATTTTTAGTTTACATTATTCATTTCCATGAAATTTTGATTTACAAATTTTCTCCTGATCTTTCCCCTACCCACCACCCCAAAACAGCCATCCCACTGTATACCCCTTCCCCCAATC
>CM053593.1:128149847-128162645 GCA_028646575.1 Pseudocheirus occidentalis
AAAAAAAAAAAAGCAAAAAACAACAGAAAAAGAATTTGACCATAGAAAGTTATAGTGATGACAAAGCAGACCAAGACACAAACTTAGATGTGGACAACATGTCAAAACTCCTATAGGAAAAACTCCAAAGAAAAATAGGAAGTAGTCTCAAGTCCAGAAAGAACTCTTGAAAGAGCTCAAAATGGAGCTTAAAAATAATAAAAGAGAGGTAGAATAAAAATTGGGAAAGGAAATGAGAGTGAAGCTGTGCCTTCTGCTGCCGTTTTCTTTGTGTCACTCCCCCAGGTGACGAAACCATTTAAACTCCCATGTGGTTATTTCAAAAAAGAAGTGACTCTTTCTAAGGCTGAGGCATCAATAAGATTTTCTTAAATTTGATCTGAATAGAGACACATGGCCTATCTCCTCCGAAGATGTCTCCTGTTTTTCCTCTTCTACCCACTTACAGGTAAGTCCAAATGGCTACCAGAATCCAATCTCACGGGAGAGTCAGTAAGAACTAATTGTTTTTCAATTCAATTCAATTTAACAAGTATTTATAAAGTGCTTAATACATACAGGGGACTTCATTTCCTCAACTGTCAAATGGGGATATTAATAGCATCACCCTCTCAGGGTTATTTTGAGGATCAAAAGATAATCTTTGTTAAGTTCTTAGCCCAGTGCTTAGCATATGGTAGAAGTTTAATCAATGCTTATTGCCTTGTTTTTCCTTCTTGACTTTTCTACTTTCCACTGTCATAGACTCATATTGTTCAGTTCACTCTCAAATACAAAATCCTGTAATGCATTATTTATTTCTCTCTCTGTCCTCTTGTTTCTCTGGGTCTCTTTCTGTGTCTCTCTGGCTCCTCTCTATCTGTCTCTGTCTCTCTGTCTCTCTTGGCATTTCTCTAATCACATACTAATAATATGAGAAACGTTAAAAGCTCACTTTCAGATTTTCCCTCTAAAACTACCAAAAGCTTCTTTTCTTACATACCAATTCAACTCATACATATTTTTAATTTTATGTAGAGATGATGGAAGCAAGAATACATAACAGAAGATTAATGCAAAAATATGGTATGATCTTGTAAACACAGTGTAAAGAATGTTAAAGCATAGAATGATGTGTTCTACAGTTTTCCCAGGAATCAACATCAAGCTCATTGGCCTATAAATAGTATGGAGATCCTCTTCCCTTTTCTCATTTCTCTCTTGAACTTTGTGGCATTTGCCTTTATAGTCTTGCGGTATCTTTGCTGTTCTCCATAATTTTCAAATATCACTTATCAACAATGACGTTCACCAATTCAGTAAGTGGAGATGTAGTTCATGTTGACCAAGGGATTTGAATGCATGAAGGACAACTAAGGATAATTAAAGGGCAGCTAATGCCAGTCATCCTATTTCCTTACCTCTGAGCTTCAATGACTTTGGAAGAGAGGGTGAAGCTAACTATTTGAGAAATTCCTCCTTGCTTAAATCCAATTTGTTCAAAAATCATGACATTATTTATTTGGGATGTTATTGGTCTTCTTTAAAAAAAAATGAAGGATGATTAATAATAAAGGGTGCTGTAGAGAGAGTGCTGGGCCTAGAGTTAGGAAGACTCATTTTCCTGACTTCAAATCTGGCCTCAGATACTTACTAGCTGTGTGACCCTGGACAAGTCACTTAATCCTGTTTGCCTCAGTTTCCTCATCTGTAAAATGAGCTGGAGAAAGAAATGGCAAACCACTCTAGTATCTTGGCCAAGAAAACTCTAGAGGACTGAACAATAGCAAAGGATAGATAAGAAAGGAAAGGATAATAAATGAGGTGGATTCTTTTTACACAAACTGGTAAAAGAAGAGAGAATAAGGGATAGGAATACTGTATGGTGTGGATGGGACCATAGTAATAATAAAGATTACCATTTATATAATGATTCAAGGTTTTCTAGGTTCTTGACAAGCAATATGTTATCTCATCTGATAGGTGACGTAGGTGCTATGAATGTCCCCATTTTGCAGATGAAGAAACAAACTCAGAGAGATTAATTGATTGTACAGGGTCTCATAAGTAATAAGCAAGTGAAGTTAGATTTGAATCCACAGTTTCCTAACTCCAAGTCTAATACTCTATCAACTAAATGAAAATGACGATGACGGCTAACAACAGAGAAAGCACAGGTGTTCAATTTTTATGTTCTTACTGTTGTCCTTGCCAAGGAGAACGATCTTTGAACTGTTCAGTAAAAATGGCTAATAGGTATTCAATCTGATAGCCAAGCTAAGAAGATACTAAGACAATGTTTAATTGTCCTTAACATATTCAAGTCACCTGGTCAAAATGAACTGTATCCTAAGGTTCTGAATGGTTGAACTGGTAAATGTCATTGTTAACCCAAGATCAGTGATATTTGAAAATTGTGAATGTGATTCTGAGAGACAAGAAGGGGAGAAAGGACACTGAGCATAGATAGAAATAAGTATGTTGTGTTTGAGTATTGGAAGGGTTGTCATGGGAAAATGAATGAATGAATGAATGAATGAATGAATGAGACTTATTCTATTTGGTCCAAGGGGGCCAGGAGAACAGAATGGAAATTACATAGAAGTAAACTGAGGCTTTCTAACAAGAAAATCTTTCTGAGAATCAGAGCTCAACCAAAAATGGAATGGGTTGCCTCTGGGATGATAGAGTCCTTCTTATTGGTAATCTTCATATCTGTTGTTGTTCAGTTGTTTTCAGTTGTGTCTGACTCTGTGACCCAATTTATTGTTTTCTTAGCAGAGATATTGGAGTGGTTTGCCACTTCAGCTCATTTTGAGGAAATGAGCTGGAGATGAGGAAACTGAGGCAAACAGGGTTCAATGACTTGCCTAGGGTCACACTGATATCAGTATCTGAAGCTGGATTTGAACTCAGATCTTCCTGCCTCCAGGCACAGTGGTCTATCCACCTAGATGCCCCAGCTAAGATCATACACAGGCTCAAATGGTAAATTGGTGGTCAACCTTGAGGGAAATTGAGGCCAGAATGCAGTCCATCCAAAAGACTTATGAAGTATAGATATCTAAGCAGAATGCAATAGATCCTTTTCCTTAAGTTCAAGCACTGTGGGACTAAAGGATCTTTTAGATTTATCCTAACTGGAACATTCTATGTTTTCCGAAACCCCAGTCCCAACCATAACTACACACACTTATTTTGTTATCCTGGCTTTGTTGTGTCTGTGCATAGAACAACAGTATGGTCTTATCAGGAACCCCGGGGATAAACTCCTCAGATGAGAAGTTGAGAATAGAAAGTGTGATACGTAGGGAAAGATTCTATGCACTAGCAATTCTAGACATTTAAAGTCTAGTATCCCTAGGTTTTTCTATCTCAAGTCTCTCACTACATCCAGGTCTAACAGTGATTAGTCTGGTTCTCACTGCCTGAAGGTCAAATGTGTCGTGTTTCCATTCCCCACCCCCCACCCCTCAGGGTTCTCCAGCACCCATAAGGGGTTGAGGGGATGGGTCTTTCATCTTTGCCATTGGTTCAAGTCCAAACCAGTTATGTTCCCCCAATATTAAGGGTTCAAGCATCCCAATTCCATCTAACTATTTGTCAGATTAACTCTACAAAGGCATATATAATATTTACTTCAAAGAATCATACAGAGGTGGCTAGGTGGCGCAGTGAATAGAGCACTGGCCCTGGAGTCAGGAGTACCTGAGTTCAAATCCGGCCTCAGACACTTAACACAAAAAAACTAGCCGTGTGACCTTGGGCAAGTCACTTAACCCCAACTGCCCTCCAAAAAGCAAAAACAAAACAAAAAAAAAGAATCATACAAATATTTTATCCTCCTTCCCAGCGCCTGTAGACATAATCCTCCCTATATGATCCTCAGTCTCTAGGAAGACAGGAAGTTAAGGTTCACAGCTTAACTCAGTCCATTGATTCCATCAGGATCTAAGAATAAAGCACTATATATCTTCACCCCCACTCACCCTGAGCCTTGTATCCTAGGACCCTGGCTTCTCCAGGGTATCCCCTTTGTACTTGTTGCATCATCCAGCCTGAAATATTGGGCTGCAAGGTTCCCATGACTCAAGCTCCAAAGTTTGCGACTCTAGGCCCTTTACTTACAGCTGAAAAGGGACAAATGAAACAGTCTGAAGCCCGAAGCCCTTTTCCCAGGGTCAGTAGGCTTATACCGTACTTACTAAATCTTCTTTAGCTTAATAGCATGGCCCCCTTGCTGTGAATGAATGAGACCTTCAACCCTGACTCCCACACAAAGAGAGAGAATGACTGTGTCTCCTTCAGGTAGATTTAAAGACACAGATAATTCTGACTACTGGTCCAATGGAAAGAGACTGCTCTTACCTACAAGTTAGACCAACATCTTCTCCAAGAAATATATCCCTTGGCATCTCCTATGTTTCTCAAGATGGCTAGGTGGTGCAGTGAATAGAGCACTGGCCCTGGAGTCAGGAGGATCTGAGTTCAAATCCAGCCTCAGACACATAACACTTATTAGCTGTGTGACCTCACTTAACCCCAATTGCCCTGCCCTCCAAAAAAAGAAGAAAAAAAAAGAGTGTTTTTCCATCTTTTATCATTTGGGTATGCACCAATGCCCGTTTACATTTTTTATTTGTACATATCCTCTTATAGTCATAAAACTTAGCAAGTGTGTTAGATGTGGTGTTTGAAGTGTAGTGTTCTTTATTCTAGAGCATGTTCAAAGGGGCGTAAGAATACAGGCCTTGCGTGGTTGGCATTTCTACTCAGGATGAGGGGAGCAGAGCTGTTAACCACACATGCTCGGTATGTTACATGTCAGTATGTGTTTAGGGGTTAGGAGTGAGACCTTTGCCATAAAGTAACTGTAGGAGATACTCTCAGCTTTGGGCATTTTTTCTGGCTGTCTCCCATTCCTGGAATGTTCTCCCTCTTAATCTTTGTCTGCTGGCTTCTCTGTGTACCTTCAAGGCTCAGCTAAGATTTTACCTTCTGCAAGAAGCCTTTCTTAATCCCTCTTAATTCCTTCTCTTAATTACGTCCTGTTTATCCTGTACAGAGTTTGTTTGCTGCATATAGCAAATATATTTATTGGCTAATTCTCTCCTACGTTAGACTGTAAGTTCCTTGAGGGCAAGGACTGTCTTTTGCCCTTTTTTGTATCCTCAGTGTTTAGCACAGTGTATATCATATAATAGGCACTGTGGTGGGTGAATTGATTGAAATGGCTGCAGAAACAAAGGTTCAAGCTTCAAAGCATATCGATTTATTAAGCAAAGCATGCCAATTGCTTAACAAATCAAGACCAGGCCTCCTCGGGTTTTCCGCACTGGATCCCACATTCAGAACCAAGCAGATTTTTATGACGAGGATACAAAATTAGGTGATCCCATTTCTAATTAAAGGAAAGATTAGGAGCTTTCCAAATTGGGAGGGGGAGAGCAAACAGGTGCAATTTGCTGAAATCAGAAAAAAGAGATCTTCCCCCACCCTGACCCAAGTGTCTCTACTCAATCAAAGGAAGATGGACCAGTGTGGGACCAGTTTTCAGAAAAGGCATATTGGTTGCTTTGGATGAATAATTGTGAGAAAACTTCATCATTCTTATCTGACTGGGTTTCTGCTCAGCATAGCCTAGATCCTTAGTTAAGGGTCTCTAAATAAAAAAGAGGTGGTCCAGCTGCCCAGCCTTGCAGGGCTAGGTTCAAGCAATGCAACAAAGCTTTCTCACAATCCCCATGACTGAATAAAGTTTTCTCACAAGACAAAAATTGGACTACTGAATAGAATAGAAACTAACTGAATAGAAAGGAAACCTGAGCTAACTACAGTATTGAGTTACAAGATGAAGTCAGTGTGGTTCACTCAATTCCCACAATTCCTTCAATCCTCTCACATTTGATTTCCTGGGGGTAGGGCCAGCTATAATCCAAATTTATAAGGTTTTTCATATATTTGTAATCAGAATTATGTAAGTCAGGTTGCAGATCAAACTATTTTGAGGGCTCACAATGGACTGATTTTGAGAGGGGAGATTCATATGTTGCCAGAGTAACCAAGAAAACTCAGCATAAACACAATAAAACAAAAGACCAAACCAATACAATGATGATCATCAACATTAAATATCATCAGGTCTCCTTGTATCCTAGTAACCCAATGTCCATTAATCAACACATCTTGAGTCCCAGATGTCCCGTGTAGTCATCTGGTCCTTGGAAATATCTTCTCCTGGACATTCAGGAATAATCTCATTCTCAGGCCAGCTCTGAACAAGCTCTGCTTCTCTGGTTCCAAATCACTTGTAGAGATTCCAAGGTAATGCTGCTAAAAAATCTTCCACTAACAAGGCATAAAACAATTGAGTACAATTTCTTAAATTTGGTTTTCTAATAACTAGTTCGTGTGGTGAAAAATAGCTCAAGCCTTATGCAACAAATCCTATTAATAACAGCTCTATAAGAAGAACATGAAATCAGGAAGCCATAATTCCCTTGAGAATTTGGAACATTTCAACTTTTACATAACATTTGCTGTTTTTATCTTTACTTAAACCTTGTAACTGACATACAAATCTTAAAAAAAAATTCACTGGGGTCTAACTTGTAAATTTTCTCTCTTTTAAAATGGGAAAAATAATTTCAATTTCTTTACAATTACCAGTGCAATTCATATGTAAAATCCTTAATCTAATTTAGAAAACTTATTATGAAACCATACCCACACTAGATATGTTTGGAAGTCAATCATATACATATGTATATAGTTCTTAGAGAAAATAGTCTGGTCTTGTTGCTTTCCCAAAATACATTATTCCAGAACTGGCACAAGATGGGAGTCAGGTGATTCACTCATATAATTCCCTCAGCTCTTAATGTTTAATGGTTGATTTATTGACTAAAATGGGAAAAGATGTGGTAAGGTGGGAAACTCCAAGCTTTCTGCTCTATTCTTCAGCTTACCCAACACATAGCAGGATAGGTTTTTTACTGTATACTAGAGAAGTCTCAGCTTCATGTGACATTGAGATTTACATAACACATATGCAAACTTACCAGGTGAAAAACCCAAAGGCTATGTGATGGTCATCAAGATGGAGCTGAAAAGAAGCAGAGCACCAGGAGGCTGACTCCTTTTCCCCTTCCCAAGTTCTATTATGATTTGATTCTGTTTCCAGTCAGTCCCACTTAACTTGGAAGGGCTAGAGAATTGCCCCCACTGTTCCTATACAGTCAGGTGTGAGGGGAAGTGGTGAGAGAGATATGAAACCAGAGAGAGGAAGTGGGGGTCTTATTTGGTGCATATCAGATCTCACTTCTGCTGCCTTAAACTGATGGAAATTACCTCCTTTCTTATGCTATATAAAACCTTTCTCAGTGTTTCTGAAAAAGAAACTCTGAAGTAGAAGTATGACTGTAGTAGAAAAAATAATTAGGCAAACCTATTTGCTTGCTTGTTCTCTCCCCCATTCAATTGTGAGCTCCTCAAGGGCAAAGGACTGCCTTTTGCCTTTATTTGTATCCTCAGCCCTTAGCATGGTGCCTGGTGCCTGGTGCCTGGTGCCTAGTGCCTGGCTCATACCTGACAAATGTCTGCTCACTGAGAGGCTGATTAAGGGCACTGGACAGAGACGGAGGCTAAATATCTTTATAATATCTGTCTACTGTCACCTCCAGTTCATAACTCTCTTCTTTTTATTAAAGTAGAAGTTATCAAAGATGAAAGCTATAAAGGTATAGTGCTTTATTTTATTAGTAGTTGTAACAACTGATAAGGGTCTGAACTAAGGTAGTGTTGGCGTGAGTGGAGGAAAGGGAGAGAAGTGAGGATTGTGGAGATAGACTCAAAAAAGACTTGGCAACCAATTGTTTGTAGCATCCAAGAAAGAAGAAATAATAATATAATAACTAGCATTTATATGGTGTTTAGTGTGTGCCAGGCATGATGCTAAGCACTTTATAAGTCTTATCTGACCCTCACACTAACTCTGGAGACAGGTGCTATTATTATTTCTATTTTACAGATGAGTAAACTGAGACAAATGGAGGTTAAGCAGCTTGTCCAGAGTCACACATCTAGTAGATGTCTAAGGCAGGATTTGAATTCAGATTGAATCCTGACTGTAGTCCTGGAACTCAATCCACTAGAACCACCTAGCTGCCTCAATAATCAAACGTGATATGAAATTAGGTACCTATGTAACTGATTTCCCTTGAATAGAACTCTTGATTTATTGGTTACCTTAGACGTTTGATCTTTCCTCAGATATGTGCTAGATTAGAAGGCCATGGATGTCCCTTCCACCTCTGTCATTCTGTGATCCCATCTCATTGGAAACAGCTTTATGTATTATTCCTGCCATGATTCATTTTTGTTGTTGTCCAGTCATTGCACTCATGTCCAATTCTTCATGATTTCATTTGGGGTTTCCTTGGCAAAGACACTGGAATTGTTTGCCATTTCCATCTCCAGCTCATTTTACAGGTGAGGAAACTGAGGCAAACAGGGTTAAGTGACTTGCCCAGGGTCAAACAGCTATTAAGTGTCTGAGGCCAGATTTGAAGTCAGCTGCTCAGAAAATTGTTCATCCCAGATTCCATAGTTCATAGAATCATATATTTAGAATAATATTCTCCCCCTTCTCCCATTTTACAGATGAGGGCTTTGAGATCCAGAGAGATTAAATGGTTTACCCAGCATTATATAGGTAGTAATTCACAAAGTCAGAAATAGAACTGAGTCCAGGCCCTTTGCTCTGCCCATTACAGGGCATTGCCTAAGTATTTGCATATGAACAAAGGCAAAAGTCTTAGACAAAAAAGCAAAAGAATCTCTAATGGTTGTATAACAATTTTAGTGGAGGGAGTGTTTTCCCTAGCATTACTCAAATTAAACCTCTTTGGTAACTATCAGTGCAAAGCTCACATGTGACTTACCTCATTAGTTATTAGTCATTTCAAAAGGTTAAGGATTCCCCTTTTTTTTATTTAAAATCATTTTTTTGGTTACATTTGTGTTCCAAGTAGTTTCCCTCTTCCTTCCCAACCTCAAACATGAACATTTCACACACACACACACACACACACACACACACACACACACACACACACACACACATATGAAGCTATACAGTACATAGTTCCATAGATCAGTTCTTCCTCTGGAGGTGGATAGCATAGTTGGGTACCTTAAACATTTTGTGGTTGATTTGAATATTCATGTAAGTCAGAATAGCTTAGTCACACACATTCTCTCTTCAAACGATATTGCTGTTACTGTTCATAGCATTTTCTTGGTTCTGCTCATTTCACTCTTCATTATTTCATGCAAGTCTTTCTATGTTTTCCTAAAATCAACCTGCTCGTCATTCCTTATAGCATAGTAGTATTCCATCATATTCATATACCATAACATAATCAGACATTCCTCAGCTGATGAGCATCTCCTCAATTTCCATTTCTTTGCCACCACAAAGAGAACTGCTGTATTTTAGAACATATATATTGTTTTCCTTTTTTTCCTAATCACCTTGGAAAACAGGCCTACTAATGGTATTGATAGGTCAAAGGGCATACGCAGTTTTATACTTCTTTGGGCATAATGCCAGATTGCTCTCAAAAATGGTTGTATCAGTTCACAAGTCCACTAACAATGTGTTAGTGTCCTGATTTTTCTACATCTACTCCGATATTTGTCAATCTCCCCTTCTATCATTTTAGCCCATCTAAATAGATAGATAATATCTCAAAGTTATTTTAATTTGCATTTCTCTGATCAATAATAATTTAGAGTATTTTTCATATGACTATAGTTAGCTTTGATTTCTTCCTCCAATAACTTCCTCTTCATATCCCTTGACCACTTATCATTTGGGGAATGACTCATCTTTTTATAAATATCACAAAATACTCTATATATGTGAGATGTGAAGCCTTTATTTGAAAAACTAACTGTAAAATTTTCCCCCCCAATTTTCTTCTTTCCTTCTAATCTTGGCTACATTGGTTTTATTTGTACAAAACCTTTTTAATTCAATGTAATCAAAATTAACCATTTTACATCTTACCACATTTATTTCTTGTTTATTCATAAATTCTTCTCCTAGCCATAAGTCTGATAGGCAAGACATTCTATGTTTTTCTAATTTACTTATGACATCTCCTTTTATGTCTAGGTCATGTATCCATTTTGACTTTAAATTGGTAAATGGTGTAAGATATTGATCTATTAGACTGGTTTCTAGTTTGGGAAATAATTTTTTCAAAACAGTGAATTCTTATCCTGAAAACTTAAATCTTTACACTTATCAAATACAAATTTACTATAATAATTTGCTACTGTATATTGTAATATCTACTCTATAATAATGATCTGTAATTCTGTTTCTTAGCCAGTACCAGGTAGTTTTGATAATTAATGCCTTATAGTTTAAGATCTGGCATTGCCAGACCTCCTTCGTTTACATTTTTTCACTAATTCCTTTGATAGTCTCAACCTTTTCTTCTTTTGAATGAATTTTGTTATTATTTTTCTAGCTCAATAAAGTAAATTTTTGGTAATTTAATTGGGATGGTACTAAATAAGTAAATTAATTTAAGTATAATTGTCCTTTTCTTATATTGGCTCGGCCTACTCACAAACAATGAATATTTCCCCTTTTCTTTCAAGTCCATTATGGATACTACATGACTAGGAAAATGCCAGACCTGGATATGGGAAGATACCCTAGCCTTCCTGGGTGTCAATGAAGGATACTCTTCACTATCCTATTGACCTCCACAAGAGACTTTGCACTATGGACTATTGGGGGCTAGAGGGAACTCAGGTTCCTGGGTATGAGGCAAAGTTTTAGACCTCAAGAATTAGAGGACAGGACTAGGCCAGTCCACTTTTTTTAACCAGCCCCCCAATATTATACGCTGTAATCAAGATGTATATAGTACCAGCTCTGTCATTTAATACATGTATGATCAGTTTTCTCTTAATTAAAATGGATATTATAATACCTGCCCTAAGGACCTCATAGATTTGCTCTGGGGGCAGTTCAGATTTGATGCCAGGTGAAAGCACTTTGGAAACTGTAAGATCCCGTGCAGATATAAAGAGATCAATAAAACCTAACTCAAATGCCATCTTCCCCAAGAAGTCTTCTTTGATGGCAAGTATTTCCTTAAATTCTGTATAGACTTACTTGTCTACAACTTCTACCTATTTTACCTAGTTCAATTATTGGTCTCAGAGCAAATAATCTCACTTTCCTACTCCTACATGACATCCCTTTAATTATTTGGAGACTGTTATATTTCTCTCTTGTTTTTTTTATTCTACAATTCTTGGTTCTTTCAACCAATCCTCACATTGTGTGATTCTGATCCCTTCAGCAATTTTTGGTTACTTCTCCAACTTGTCAAGGTCATTTCTTTTAAAAACTATGCTTTATTGAAGACCTCCATTTTAAATCATAACCATTTCCCACCCTACCCCTCCATACCAAACCTTTCTTTGTAACAGATAAAAACAATTAAGCAAAAAGATGTCTGATAATACGTTTCTATCAACAGAAAACATATCTGACAACATATGCAGTATTCGATCCCAGGAATATTCCATTTCTCTGCCATAAGGAAGTAGTAGTTTCTTTTCTTCAGGACTTTTATTGGTTTCCACATTATTCAGAGCTCACCTTCCTTTTAGTCATATTTTCATTTGTATCACTGTAATCATTGTAAATGATAATGCCCCTGCCAAAATATGACACCTAGAAAATCTTAATCTTAGAGTTCTCCTACATGGTAACAGACAGGGTATCTTCTCTTTCCACCTTTAATGCCTGTCCTTGACCAGAAATAGGGGCCATATTTTTATTAATTATTTATGTTTAATTTTCAACATTCACTTCCACAAGATTTTGAGTTCCGAATTTTCTCTCCACAGGGGCCATATTTTCTAAGAAAAGTATTGGATTCTTTAGCTAGATGTTGAATGAGAGAGGAAAATGGAATCCTGAAATAATCTGGTATTTTTAAATAGTCTATATGTATTTCATAAGAAAAGCTCAGAAATGAATGGTCTTTAGAAGAAGCCACTTCTGAGGGTATGTTGCTAGGGCTCTCCTGGGTATTAGACTGATCTAGGAGTAGGAAGAGTGAAGGGGAAGGTATTAACTGTGGTCTTCTTTTCTGGTTTCAGAATCAAGTGCCTCTGAAGAGGACTCCATCCCCAAAATGGTGACTGGAATCCTGGGGGAGTCTATTATTCTCCCACTGGAAATCCCAAAAGAAAAGCAGATCACATATATTGTCTGGACTTCCCAAAGGTCTCTTGCCATCATAGACACAGGAAAAGAAGGAAAATCTCCGACAATAATAATGACAAATCCTCATTATGCGGGGCGAGTGGTCTTCCTCAACCAAAGCTATAGTTATGCTCCACAGATCAGCCACTTGAAAATGGAAGATGCTGGCTCCTACACAGCAGAAATAACTGTAGCAAACATTACTGAACCCATTAAAAAAGTGTTCACCCTCTTCATTCATGGTCAGCATTAAGTTTAATCTAAGTATCTTTTCAAAAACAGTAACATCCAAAAATTGGATACACATAATATTTATGTGGCTTCCTGCTTGAATGATGGGAAAGCTGCCTTCTTCCTGTACTCCAGAGTACAGGTTAAATTTAAAGGTGATCCTGACTGAGTGTAAATTCTACCTAGGAGTAATGCAGTAAAACCCTATTGTAAAGGTCCTTGCTATTTGCCAGCTTTCGGTATAATAAATGTCAAATAAAGGCAGAACTTGGCCAAGTAGCATGGTA
>CM053593.1:128163145-128184677 GCA_028646575.1 Pseudocheirus occidentalis
TTGAGCTCTCCTTGAATCTTTGAGGTACATACTCTGGGAAACCTCTTGAAGTCTGACTGAATCTTCAGGAGGCATTTGCAGAGGCCATAAGTATTTCATTGTGGCTGGGCTCAAACCTGTTACTAGCCTGGCCCTCCATTGTCCATCTGCTTTCCACCCTGGAACCTATCAAAATATCAATCCACTCTTGCATTGACCTCATTAACTCCACCTGAAGTCCCTCCCCAGACTCATTACTGGAGTTTGATCTCATTAACTCCTCCTGAGGACGCTCCCCAGGCTCCCCCTCTGAACCACCCCTAGATTCCTCTGTATATAAGACCCCATCTTCCCTCCATCTTTGTGAGAGTGCCTTGAAATGGCTTAGCACAGACTTGCTCTGTGTGGCTCTGTGTGAGAGCGCCACAGAATACCCTAGCACCCCATGTGGCAAACTTGAACTTTCAATAAACTTAACTTTTTCTTTGGCTGAGAAGACTTTCTGCAGGACCTGGCATGTTGGTATTTTGAGGTCTCAGGCAGCCCTAACCCTCTTCAGGTACCTCTTCATTTTTATGGTTCCCTGACCAGGAATCGAACCTGGGCCGCAGTGGTGAGAGTGCCGAATCCTAACTATGAAGTTTTCTTAGTCTACCTCTCTAACCCTGATCCTTCACCTGAATTCCCCTAAATTTCAAATTGCTTCCTGGACATGTCCACATGTATATGTCACATTGGTTCATCAAGGTCAACAAGTCTGAAAAGGAACCCATGATCTATCCCTCTAAACCTGCTGTTTATTGAGTTCCTCATCTCTTTCAGTGGCTTCATTATTCTCCCAGTCACCTATGTTTGCAATCTCAAAATACCTTTGATTCCCCTCTGTCCTGGGAGCAATTACTTGCTAAGTCCTTGTGTATTCTATTGATTTTTCATACAGCTATCAAAATAATATTCCTAAGACTGGTCTAACTACATCATAGCCTTGACCAAAGATCTTCACCAACTTCCTATTTCCTCTAGAATAAAATGTAAAGTTCTTAGCCAGGTATTCAAGGTTTTGCCCAATCTGGTTTCAATCTACCAGTCCAAACTTATCTCACATTATTCCCTTTCATAAAATTTGTATTATAAACAAACTGAACTTTTGGATTTTCCTTAAACTTTCCTTTTCCAGCTTCTATGCACGGTCATAGAGTGTATCCTGTGTCTGGAATATACTTCTCCCTCATTTTGATCTCTTTATCTTCCTTCAAAGATTAGCTCAGATACCACAACCTCTATGAAACCTCCCTCAATTTCCTCAGCTATAAGGCTATCTTCTCTAATTATCTTCCAATTATACATCATATGCAATCTTTCCTCTTTCCTCTTGCTCACACCGGAAGACCCAATTCTACTTGTCCTTCAAAGCCCAACTCAAATTTCATCTCTTCTGCAAAGCCTTCTCTGATTCCCCAGCTTAATGTGACCATTCCCTCAGCTACTCTTAAAGCCCTTTGTCTTCCTATTGCGGACTTGTACACTATTTGTACTATATTTATCTGTGTCTGTATGTTATCACTTTGATTATAAGGTCCTCAATGACAGAGGCATTATCTTTTATGTTTGTTTCTGTCTCAGTGCCTTATGTATAGTAGAAAATGAATTAATGGAATCAGGATAGGGACCATATTTTTTTATTTCTATGATATAGGGAACTACTAGACAAGGAAACTCTTTGTACCAGGGCAGATAGGCATCTTCTCTTCAATTTATGGTTCTATGGAGTTGCCTAGAGCACTAAAAGGTTAAATGACTTGCCCAGAGTATCCCAACCAGTGTGTGTCTGAAGAATGGCAAACTCAGTTCTTCCTAGCTCCAAGACTGGCTCTCCAAAGAGATTCAGGGATTCTGAGATGTCCCATCAGCTCTCCAGAGACAATATGACATGCTGCTTCTCAGTGTGTGAATAAAAGAATGAATGGATGGATGGATGGATGGATAGATGGATGGATATGGAGGTTCTTTTCATTAAAAACTGTGTAAATTGGAGCTATTTGGTTATTAGAGTTTTCTATTCATTTTTACCCTCTCCTCTCCCATAATCTAGCTTTCCCAATATGAAAAAAACAACACCCTTTTGTCTTGGGAAAGCTTTCTTCCTTTGGAGGTTCTGTAAGTTTCATGTTGCTAGGGCAGCAGGCAAGGAGGAAGGTTTCTACACTGAAAGTCTAGGGCACAAACTTGGAAGATACAGGGGACTCACAGACTCTCTGCCTGCTTTTCTATGCATACCATCCTAAGGATGAAAAGTAACACCCCCAAAAGGCTTAGTTGAGAATAGGCCACTCTTGGGAAATTCCTGGTGCCAAATAAAACTCTCCAGGAGGAATCCTCAAAGTGTATATTGGGTTGAGTCAAGCCTAGTGACCTTATCAGTGCAACATAGATGGCTATATATGCTATCAGAAGACCTGTGATTTAATCCTGATCCTGTTTCTTATTGTGCTTTTTACTAAATGTATGATTCTGAGCAAATCACTTGACTCTGGCCTCCCTGCTACTCAGACAAGATTCTCTTTCTCCTAACTTCAGGGATCTTCACTGCCTGACTCCCTATTCACCTCTACCTCCTGACTTCCCTGGCTTCCTTCAAGTCCTCAGCTAACATCCCACCTTCTGGAAGCCTTTGTAAAGCTCCCTTAATCTTAGATCCTTAATCTTAATCCCTTAATCCCTAATTTTAGTATCATCCTGCTGTTGATTATTTCTACTGTATCTTGTGTATAGCTTATTTGTACATAGTTGTTTCTATGTTGTCTCCTTCATTACACTGGGAGCTCCTTGAGAGCAGAGACTCTCATTTAACTTGCTTTGTAAACCCCAATGTTTAACATAGTTCCTGGAACAAGGCAGGCTTTCTAACCTATCTTGGTAGTCATTTCTTCTTTTATGAAAATGAAGATGGTTCAGTCTCTAAGGACCCTTCCAATTTTTCATCTATGACTCTCTGATTCAATTATCTTGGTCTGTACCCAAATTCCTCTGGTAACAAGTCCCTCCAGGTTCTACTAGCCAGAGAATATTAGTAAGTAGATTAAAAGGATAAGGATAAAGGAAAAGCATCTAATTACTGGGAATTCTAGAATCCTAGGGAATGAATGAATGAATGAAATAATGGCCACAGAAAATTTTGTGAAAGAAAAAGCACTTCTTCCAAACTATCCTCTACAATCTTATCATTGCTTACCCCTCAGGTTTCACTCTAGGCTTTCCATGCCCTCAGTAACATCCAGTCCAGAGTTCCTGTCTTGAGGTACTTCAATGAAAAAGCCCTGCTTATTTTAAGAAAATATCTTGTGGTTCGAGAAGTAGAGGGACATGGTGAATTTCCCCCTCTTTCCTCTTCCCCAGCACTGATCCTTCATTTTCCTTTAGGTCAGTGCAAGGTGACCCTCCTCCATGAAATCTGTGACTAATCACAGTCCACAATATACTTTGCTTTACTTTAAATTCCATCAATAATTATGTTTCTATCATATTACAACACATTGACTGAGACTCCGTCTTGGGATTGTTTTCTTTTTTTTTCATGTTTATCATTCTTGGGCCTTAGCTTGAGGCCCAAGGACTTTGCCTTCTCTACTCCCCACAGCCTCTAGCATAAGACTGCACACATAGTAGATGCTGAATAAATCATTATGGAATTGAATTGAAGCAGCAGTCATCTGTTTGCCATGAGGCTACTGCCAAGTGACTGATGTGGATCTTGCCCCAATATTACCTCATTCCTTAAGGAATCCAAAAGGGGGTGGACAAGATGCAATAAGCCTTTGGTATCTAAGTGGCCTGGTACAAAGAGCACTGGACTTGGCCAGAAGATTGGGGTTCAAATCCTGCCTCAGACACTCAACTACTGTATCATTTTGGGCAAGTCACTTGCCTTCTCTCTGCTTCAGAATAGCATCCTCGTCCCTAGCTTTGGAGAATCAAATGATACGCCATATGTAAAGGGCTTTGCAAACCTTAAAGTATTACATAAAGTCTAGTTATTCTTTTTAAAACTTAAATGAATGGGGGTTGTTGATCAAGGGAGGAAAGGAAATTGAGACAAAAACAAATGAGTCAAATAAGGATCTGGGCCAGGGGTCTCTATTTAAAGTGGAGATGGGGGTTTCTACAATTGTTGGCATCAAAACAAGACCAAAACTCTGCAGGCCAAATTTATTTCTGACTACCACTTCCATAAGCTATAGTGTTTAGAGGGAAATGGAAAAGGGGATGGGAAAGGGGAAAGTAAACCACCATTGCAGTTTCTCTACTGTATTTGTCTACAGAAGAAGCCACCTCCACGGACAGCAAAGTCCCATTGACGGTGATAGGGACTATGGGGAAGTCAGTCATTCTCCCCTTGAACATCCCATCAGACAAGATTCAAACCATTGCCTGGCTTTCTCGCAATGCTCTTGCCACTGTTGTAATAAAAGAACAAAAAGCCCATATGATAATTACTGATTCCAACTACTATAATCGACTGGAAATCTTCAGAGAGTCAAATTACTCTTTGCAAATCAATAATTTGACAATAGAAGATGAAAATTGCTACAAAGCGCAAATAACCATAATGAGTACAGGCCTACCTACAACCTTAATTCAAGAGTACTTCCTACATGTTTTTGGTAAGTCACAAGTTTAACTATGTATAACCTTTTTTTTTTTTTAGCTAGATCTGTAATTGCACTGGTATAAGGAAATCCTTATGAGAAAACTCTGTACCAGTGCAGATTGATACCTGTTATACAATGTATACTTTTGTTTTGTAAAATTTGGATTCAGTCAAAGAGCCACACTTAAGGATTTAGAAGACCACAGGTTCCCCATTCCTGATCTAGGTAGTACAGCGGATAGATCACTGGACCTGGAATCAAATAGATTTGAGTTCAAATATGGCCTTAGATATTTACTGATTGTGTGACCCTTGGCAAGTCATTTAGCTTTTATCTACCTCCATTTTCTCATTTTTAAAATGAGAAGAAGAAGAGTTGTACCTACATCCCAGGGTTATTGTTAAGATAAAATGAGATAATTTCTGTAAAGTATTTTGCAAACCTTAAAGCACTGTAGAAATGCTAGCTATTATGAGGATGATGGTGATGATGATGGTGATGATGATGATGATGATGATGATGATAATGATGAACAAAAAAATACACAAGTGGTCATACCGTCCACACTAGAAGATTTCCAGTGAGGGGAGATCCACTACCATCTGAGGCAATTCATTGAACTTTCAAAAGTCTCTAGTTGTTAAGAAGTCTTTCAGGAACTTAAATCTGTCTCTCTTCAACTTCCACCCACTTTTTCTAGTTCTGCCCTTTGTAGTCAAGCAAAATGAGTATAATCCCTCTTCAAGTAATAGTTCATCAAATACTTGAAGACAGTTATCATGATGCCCCTGAGTCTTCTCTTTTTCAACCTAAATATCCCTAATTTCTGCAGTTAATCCTTATATGACATGACTTTGAGATCTTCAACATCATCTCTGGTTTTCCTTTTCTGGATACCCTGTCCTTTAAGACCAATATCCTTTCAGAGGATTGTATTATAGTACAGTGTTGGACTTAGAATCAATATGTGTTATATATCCTAACAGTGTCATTTGCAGATTTATTAATATGGTTATTCCTTTATCCAAATAATTGATAAAAATATTAGACAGTCCAAGGTAAACACCTAAGACATTCCACTAATGATCTCTTGCCAAGCTCATGACAAAACATTAATAATTACTATTTGCTTCCAGACATCCAAGTCCCAAATCCATCTCAACGTTCCCCAAATCAATCCATCTTTTTCCATAATGTAAAAGACTTGGTAGAAATTTTGCTGAAATCTAAACAGCAAGATGCCCTTGCTAATGCAAATGATGTAAAGGTTAATGAATCCAGTTAGGATTAGCTACTAGGATTAGTTACAGCATTCTCATAATCAACTCTGTCAAAAAAAAAGAAAGAAATTAAGTAATTATGTTCTTGATGAAGCTGTGTTGTCTCCTTGTGCTCAGTACTTCCCTTTTCTACATGTTCACTAACCACCTATTTTATTAACACATTCTAGAATATTTTTAGAAATGAAAGTCAAGTTTTCTGGTCTGTAGCTTGCTGCTAGCACTCTGGTCCCTCGTTTTTGAAGATCAAGACAACATTTTCCCATCTATAATACTGTGACATTTCTTCCACCTTTTGCCACCAAAGGTGGTTAACACTGGCTTTGACAACATAACTCTTATTTCAGGATGCTGAGATGTAGTTCTCCTGGGCCTAATGACTTGAACATCTGTATTAAGAGAAGCTAGGTACTCTCATAATATTTATCTACTGATCTTGACTTTCAGGTCTATGATAACCATCATTTCTGTTCTTTCCAATGTGAAGAGTAGCTCTCAAATAACTCTGTCTTCTCTTTTTCGCATCCATTATCATCATCTCACATGCCCTGAGAAGAAAATTCTTTCCATTCTTTGACTCTTTTATTTTTTAATTAATATGGCTTTCGAAAATCCTTTTTTTGTTAGCCTTGACAGATTTATCAGAGAGAAGTCAGACTTAGACATTTCCGAAGTTCATAATAGCTCAGTTAAGACTCTTTTCTATTTAAAGTGTTCATTTCAAAACATACACCTAATGGGAACCACATAGAGTAAGTGTTGTATTTCACGTGTATCTTTGTATACCTAGCACCTAGAAAACCAAGTTAGCCAACAAGCATTTACATATCAGGCAATGTGCTAACCACTGGAATACAAAGAAAGGCAAAAAACAGCTCTCACTCTCAATGAGTTCATGGTCTAATATGGGGGAGGCAACATACAATTAACTACATACAAACAAGATATGTACAGGATAAAATAAATATAATTTCAAAGGGAAGGTACTAAGATTAAAAGGGACTGGGAGAAACTTCCAGAAGGTAAGATTTTAGCTAAGAAGGTCTTAAAGGAAGGCAAGAGGTAGAGATGAGGAGAGAGAGAATTCCAGGCATGAAGGACAGTCAATGAAAATGTCCAGTCAGAAGATGCATTGTATTCAAAGAATACAATACAATGCAAGAATACAATACAAAAAGGCAAGGGTCACTAAATCATAGAGTACATAGAAAGGGGTAAGGGAAAGAAGACCAGAAAGGTAGGAAGGGCTCAGGTTATAAAGGACTTTGACAGCCAGAGAATTATATATTTGATCTTGAATGTAATAGGGAGACAATGGAGATTATTAACAAGAGAAATGGCATGGTTGGACTTGTGCTTTATGAAGTACATAGTATACATTTAATAGACCTTTGTTGAACGATTAATTGTGCTTAATAATAAACTAGATCTAAGAGCTATTTCATGTAATTCAATCCAACAAGCATTCATTAAGTTATTGGAAGGCACTGAAAGTGCAAATATGAAAATGACAAATAACCCTGGTCCTCAGAGAGCTTATGTTCTGCTGGGTAAATACAACACATTAACATAAAAGTATAAATATAACATAATTTGAGGATTAAAAGAGTCCTAATAATTAGGAGAATCAGGAAAAACTTCCTCTAGGAAGTGGTAGATCAAGCTGAGTTTTCAATGAAGCTAAGAATTCAAAGAGAAAGAGAAGAGGAGGGAGAATATTCAAAATATTAGGGCTAGTCTGTGAAAAGGCACAGAAATAAAAGATAGAATGTTGAGTTTAGGGTATAGGAACTAGGGCAGTTTGGCTAAAATGTACAGTATCTGAAGAGGAATAAGGTAAAATAAGGTTGGAAAGGATGTTTAAAGCCAGACCAGAAAGGACTTTAAGTTCAAAGGTAAGTAGAGTAGAAAGTAACTAAAGACTCTTGAGCAGAGAAGTTACATGTTTAGATTTATGCTTTAAGATTATCTCAACAGCCGTGTGGAAAAAAATGAATTGTAAAAAGGAGAGACTAGGGGCAGTTAGGAGGTTATTCTATCAGTCCAAGAAAGAGAGGAAAGGGGCCTGAAATATGTTAGTAGCAGAGTAGAAGGTAGGAGACTAATGTCAAAAATGGATTTTGAAGGGAAGAGAGGGGGAAGCATTAAAAGTGAGCACAAATGTTAAAGGCTGGATGAACTGAAGGAGAGTAGTGCATGGAAATAAGACTTAAGGGGAATAATAACATACAAAAAATAATATATACAGCTGCAGTAATGTCAACAAAAGCAAACATTGAAGGGACAGAGTGAGAGCAAACTGTTTAATTGTAAAGACCAATACCCAGAGAACATATTATAAATTATAATTCCTTTCTCTTGGCCTATAATAAGGGGACTATGAAAATGAAATATTTCAGAATTATTGGAGGTGGTCACTTTATCAGTCACTTTTGTTTAACTATTTTTCTGCTATGAGTTGAGTTGCAGGGAGGGGTTTAGATATGGGCAGTAATCAGCACAGCATACCTAAAAATGACAGATTTTTTTTAAATGAGGTTTGGGAGTTTGTTTGGTTTTTTGGGGAGGGGGGAGAGGGGAAACTAGTTGACCTTAGCAGCTGTCAAGCATAGTTCATTAAAATAGGTTACTAAATGGTCTGCTTCCTTGGTGGAGGGCAAAAGAAACCTCCCTTTGTGATTTCTCAAGATTTCTTTCCTTCCCACTCTCTCACTCCATTTCTTCCTTTGTAGTGGCAACCACACTGGCATACTCAGGATGGCTGCTAGAACAAGTTCTTAGAACTGCTTTACTAGGTAAGATAGGTGTTTAAGGGGTCAACAATCTTTTAAAATTACATTTACTAGTTCAGGGGAAATATCAGCACCCTGAACTTCAGAGAAAATACAAACAGAGAAGTAAAGACCAACAGACAGGGCTCTGACTGCCTGAGTCAACTATACACTTTACATACATACCTGGATCAAGACAGCCTTTACATCTGAGCAGTTAAGGAGCTCTGAACCTATAGCTTGTTTAGGGGAGGCTTGCTTCCCTTAATGGGCTCCATGTGAGACCTATTAACAGGTGGGGAAGATCCCATCTTAAGATCTTCTTAACGGTTTTTGACTCATCCCCACTCCCACCCTTTACAGCTAAGGTTACCTGGCCCTGGAACCATCCTCCTTTCTTTCATTTGGACAGACTCTTCAATACACATGGGAATTTATTTTCCAGCACAATCTGGCCCACCTTTCCTCCCCTGCCTTACTCCCCACCCTCTTTAGCAGATATTGGAATGGGAAGAGGAGACGTAATGGCTTTTCTCTCAATTATTATCATCTTTTTCAATCACTGAGTTTATCTTTTCAGGTTTCATCCAATACTCTCTTCCATGAGACTAGTTCTGACCATGGTTTGTGATGCCACCCCAAATGCAAAATTTCCTAGTGATGGCCCTTCCTAATCTCCAAACCTAGTTAAAGTATCCACTTCTACTTCAAACTACCCTAGCCCAACCTTCCTCTTCATCCTTCTACCTTTTTCCTCTAGTTACTCTAGTCATACTTCTGGCTCTGTCTGCCAATACCACTCCTTGGTATCATTGGTAGCAGCAAAGTCTCAGGTCCCATGATCATGAATTCCTAAACTTACCTTATCATATATAGTCATTAATACAGCCTCCACAAGGACCAGCTTACACCAAAGGAATCAGTCAACATATTTATGCAATGAAATGGAATTATTAATTACAGAGAGCTAAGCTATTTTTCCTCAATTTCATTTCTTTTTTCCCCACACAGAGGAACTGGGCAAACCCCAAGTTATAGCAAACTTTACAGAGTCTGAGAATGGTACCTGTACTGTCATTCTGCTGTGCTCCATGGAAAAGGAAGGGAAAAATGTGACTTACAACTGGATATCCCTGAAAGGTAGAGAAGAAGTCACCGCCTATGAGGGACCCAACCTCACAGTCTCCTGGAGACCTGGGGAAAGTGAAGGGGACTATATCTGCAGAGTCACAAATCCTGTCAGCAGTCAGAGATCCCAGCCAATCCATTCTTCAGGGCACTGTAAAGGTAACCCTTCCTGTCTCTCCAGGAATCTCAGGAGAAGCCCTGAACTGCTCCAGGAAACAAATTGACCTCCTTCCCAATTCTGTCCTTCAAAAAAGTGCCTTTCATAGCGTCATCAGTAACAGAAAGGACCTTAGAGATCATCCAGTTCAACCTCAAACCCATCTTTCTCTTTCCACCCCCCTTCTCTCTCTCTCTCTCTCTCTCTCTCTCTCTCTCTCTCTCTCTCTCTCTCTCTCTCTCTCTCTCTCTCTCCCTCTCTCTCTCTCTCTCCCTCTCTCTCTCTCTCTCTCTCACACACACACACACACTCACACACAGACCTCTTTGTACAGTTGAGCAAACCAAAACCCAGAAACGTTAAATTATTTGCCTACGGTCATACACAAAGGAAATTCAAGGTTAGTTTTTGAATTCAAGTCTCCTGACTCTAAACTTAATTTTCTTCCTACTGTCCCATACAGCTTACCAGAGCTCCCTGGGCACAGAATCCAATAGAACTTCTCTTAAGACCAAGGACATCCCAGAGTTCTGAGCTTATGCCTCCAGAACTTTCAACCCCGCCCCCAATCTCTCCCTCCACCTCCACAATCCCATCTTTTCAACACACAGAATTCAAAAACAAGGATCTCAAGAGAGCTAACTCTTCTCCCATCTCTGCCCAGGGACCACCAGGTTACCTTCCTGAGATGTAGTTGCTCCTCATCCCATTGTGTCCTACCCAGGTCATCAGGATGGCCAGATTAAGAGGGAGGAAATTACAGAGGTAGGGATGCTGGGTCAGTGTCCCCAGCACTACTTATGTTATCTTTTCCTTTCCAAATCCTCAAGGACCATCATCTAAGAATTATGTTAAGCTGGTCATAGGAATTGTAATTGCAGTTTTGCTGTGTGTAGCCATCATGATTGGGAGTATTTTTTGGAAGAAAAAAAGACAAGGTGAGATTTCCTTGAAAGAGAAGTTTCTGTAACCTGTATTACTAATTGACTTCACTATTACTCCAGGATTGCAGTGATATGTATGCTGGCTAGACATTTCTGTTCTCATTATTTGAAAACCTTTTTGCTGTGATGAAGCCCATCATTCTGATTTAATGGCCGATTTTGGGACCTCTGTTCCCAGACATCACCCTGAATGAGTCACAGTAAATCTCTAAGTTGACTATTCTATTCAGATGGTTTCTGGGACACATAATGACCTTGTGTGGTGATAGCCTATTGAAAATTGGAACCCTGCCCCTGGAACCATCCTCCTTTCTTTCAGTTGGACAGACTCTTCATTACATATGGGAATTTATTGTCCAGCACAATCTGTCCCACCTTTCCACCCCTGCCTTCCTCCCCACCCTCTTCAGGAAATATTGGAATGGGAAGAGGAAGTGTAATTACTTCTCTCTCAATTACTATCATCTTTTTCAATCACTGAGTTTATCTTTCCAGGTTTCATCCAATACTCTCCAAACCATGTTCAGCAACAGGGTAAGTTTCCAGAGTCTGAGCTACCTGGATTGACACTGTTAGTTGGAATTCCTGGGTTACTGTACAATGAAGAAAAGGGAATGAAAGAAGCACTTTGTAAGCCGGAGGACATGAGATCATGGTGCCAAGGGCCCTATTAGACATTGTTACTCATGGCAAGGGATAGAGTTTTGCTGTCAAGAAGACCTAGTTTTAAGTCCTTCCTTTAGTTGTGTGACCATGGGCAAGTAATTTAACTTCTCAGTATCTTCAGACAACCAAGGGTATATAATACAGTCTGGTTGCTGATCTGTACTGGTAGAGAAAGATTCCACACTGGGAGTTCCATCCAAGTCTCAATTCCCTACCCCTACCCACAAAATTTAGTCACATACTTCCAAATATCTCTCTTTAGTCACATACTCTCTACTCTGCTGATGACAAAACTTAAGGTTTTAAGGAAAGTTCCTTCCAACTCTGTCATTCTCTGACATTGCAATAATTTTAATTTGTCATTAAAATGTCATTGGCTGGCCATGGCCAGCCTGTAATAGTAATGCCAGGGGATGCTTTGTCCTCTTCTTCCCCCATCCCTTCAATGATTCAACACAGGAAGAAGGTCCAGGATATCAGCACTCTGAGAACATATTATTCTTGCATTTCTGGAACAGAATAGAATGCATAGTACCAATCCTTGGACTGCTATGTATTGACTCCACCCCTGCCTTGGAAGCAAACTGAAGGATATAGCTGTTCCAAGGATCATAGTCTATCACAAAAATACTCACAATTCATTTCAGAGCCTCGGAGGAAGAAAGCTATCCGAAACTGGAATAAGCTGCCTCAATGAATTTGCTGTCATTGAAAATCTTCAAGTATAGGCTGAGAACCATTTTGTTGGAGATGCTATAAAAGACTCTTTTTACTCAGGTACAAGTAGGACTAAATGATCTGCAGTGTAGCAGATAGGGACCTGGATGTGGAGTCAGGGAGACATGAGTACACATCTTACCTCAAACACTAGTTCTTTGATCCTGGGAAAATCAACCTGTCTCTGCCTTAGTTATTTCATCTGCAAAATGAGGGGGTTAGCCTTGATAGCCCCCAAGGTCCATTCCAATTCAAAAAT
Organism: Pseudocheirus occidentalis; assembly: GCA_028646575.1. Taxonomy (NCBI): domain Eukaryota; kingdom Metazoa; phylum Chordata; class Mammalia; order Diprotodontia; family Pseudocheiridae; genus Pseudocheirus; species Pseudocheirus occidentalis. The sequence goes on from CM053593.1 coordinate 128,175,696, forward strand.
CTATGATGTTGTGACTGCTAAAGTTCCTTCCCATTCTGAGATTCAGTGAATGCACCAGCTCTTGGAAAGAGAAGGCGGAGAACAAGAGGTAGAAATCTAGAGGGGAATATTCTGCCTCTAATTTGAATATAGTAAATAAACATAGACCCTGTCTCCTAATGCTTAGAATAGAATCAAAAAAGATACACCTGGTATCCTCTCACCATGAACCACACCCTATCCAGGCCCCTATCCAGGCCCCTATCCTGGAGACAGAGAACTAGGAACTCTGCCCCAAAACACACATGGAGAGTCACTTGAGGAGGGTTTGGAAAACGGTAGTGACAACTCATGGGCTAATACTGAGTCAGTTAAGTAATAGTGTGGAAATTATTCTGGGTTATGTCAGGAGAAATACATCACATGAGAACCACAGGGCCCTGTTCCACTGTACTCAGAACTAGTCATTCTTGGCTCAGGGTCCCCTATGTCTATGTCTAGCCTTCACAACTAAAAAAGGAATGAAAACTTAGGGGAAAATATAGCTGTATTTCTGCAAGCCTTTTGACAGTCTCTCACCAAATCCTTTAATATAAAATGGAGAAATATAGAGTGGATGACAGAACATTCGTGTGGGTTTGTAGCTAATTGAATGATGGTACCCTAAGAGATCAACAAAAATTAAAGGAGACATGTGCCAAGATTCTGTCCTTGGCTACATTTCTCTTTAACATCTTTATCAGTAATTTGGGTGAAGTCATAGACGATACATTTATCAACCTTTTGATCTTATTGTTCAATCATGTTAGTTATGTCTGATTCTTCTTGACTTCATTTGGGGTTTTCTTGGCAAAGATACTAGAGTGATTTGCCATTTCCTTCTCCAGTTCATTTTACAAATGAGGAAACTGAGGCAAACAAGGTTAAATGAATTGCCCAGGGTCACACAGCTACTAGGTGTCTGAGGCCAAATTTGAACTCAGGAAAAGTCCTCCTGACTCCAGGGTTGGCACTGTATCCACTGTGCCACCTACCTGCCCCTTATCAAACTTACAGATGGTATAATGCACCTAAAGGTTTACAAAGTACTTTCCTCACAATTGATATACGAGGTAAATAGTACAAGCAACATTGTCATTTGTTTTATTTATGGGGAAACTGAGGCATAGAGAAGTTAAGTGATTTGCCCAGCATCATGTCAGAGCCAGGCCTTGAATCCAAGTTTCTCTTGACTCTAGACCCAATATTCTTTGGGCAGGAAGTCTTCAAGGCTGTACAGAACATTTGGTTGGTGGGGTCAGGAAGTCTCTATGTTGCTGATCCCACCCTTTGTGTCAACAGAGGCTGCCACTGAGGGGACCACAGTGTACGCACAAGTCAATCCTCCATATAGGGTAAGTCCTTTCAGCCATCCAGCTGACACCTCTTATTGTTTAGTAATTTCGATTGTGTCCAACTCTCTATGACCACCCCCATTTGGGGTTTTCTTAGCAAAGATAGATGGGTGGTTTGCCATTTCCTTCTCCAGCTCATTTTACAGATGAGAAGACTGTGGCAAACAGGGCAAAGTGACTTGTCCAGGGTCATACAGCTAGTAAGTATCTGAGGTGAGATTTGAATTCAGGTCCTTCTAACTCTAGGGCTGTTGCTCCATCCACTGAACCACCTTGTTTGTGGTATAAAAAATACCCATTATTCTTAATTTAATTAGAAAAGTAAACACAGAGATGCCTTAGATAAGAAGAGGAATTTATTCCCTTTCTCCCAGGAAGAAAGGGGTGCCCCATGAGAGGATGTCTTACCCATGTTGATGCATGAGGCCAGGCTGGAAGAGAGAGAGCCTAGCCCTGTTCCAAGGTTTAAAAACCTAATTAGGATGTCCCCTCTGCTGGCCAACTGCCCTCTTTCATTGCTGAAAAATTCACCTCCCAACCTCCTCCCCAATGAGACTACAAGGGGGTTGGCCTTCACCAGGGGGGAAGAAATGAACAAAGGAAGATAAAAGTAATTGACAGGAGAAGGGGGAGGGTAGACACTCAGGAGGGGGGGTTACATTCCAGACTGAGAAGCTTTTCACTAATTTCGTGTCCCACACAGCCTCACTGTCCCAAAACCATATTACTAATCCTGCCAACTCACAAAAGAAAAGAAGCAGGGACAAATGCCAAAACAAATCTACGGGCTCCTAGGCCACATGCATCAAACTGTAGTCATATGAGACCATTGCAGCCTACCCTGACCCCACCTCAGACTTCCCATTGAGTTTCTAATTTGCACCACTGAGTTTTACACAAAATCATATGCTTCCTTCTGGGATTTCCCTGCCTGATGCATAAGCATTAGTCTCTTCTCCCAGCTGCAGTGAGGGTAGAGATACCATCTTCTCCTTCAGGTCCATACCCTGCCCCTTACTAGCTATGTGATTATGGGCCAGTCATTTAATCTCTTAAGGTCTCCATACAGAAGAACTTGTAGAAGTTGGCCTCTGAGGTCCCTCCACGGCCTCTGGATTGATGATCCTAAGATTCTATGCTCTCTGAGGATCTTTCCAGCTTTGACTTTCCATGAATTTGTGGTGCTTTTGTCTCCCAGGAGAACTGGCACAATGCTAAGCACGCATAATGAATTCTATTCAAATTAACATTGTTGTTGTCCTGTCTAACTCTCTATGACCCCATTTGGGGTTTTCTTGGCAAACATACTGGAGTGGTTTGTCATTTCCTGCTCCAGCTCATTTTACAGATGATGAAACTGAGGCATTCAGGGTTAAGTGACTTGCCCAGGCTCACACAACTACTAAGTGCCTGAGGCTGGATTTGAACTCAGGTCCTCCTGACTTCAGGATTAGTGCTCTATCCACTGTGCTACCTAACTGCCAAGCACATATTACATGCATAATATGTGATCTCTCTATTATTGGATGCCTTCAAATATACACTATATGTTCATTTGTTGGAGATGCTGGAAGGGGTGGGGCACATTATTCAACTACAACTTGAATTTTTTTTTTTGTCTTTTTGGAGGGCAGGGCAATTGGGGCTAAGTGACTTGTCCAAGGTCACACAGCTGGTAAGAGTTAAGTGTCTGAGGCTGGATTTGAACTCAGGTCCTCCTGATTCCAGGGCTGATACTCTATTCACTGTGACACCTGGCTACTCCAATATAGGCTGGATTTTTAAAACCCTCAAAAACATCCCCAGCAAATGTTTGTCTAGCCTTCTCTTAAAGAATCCCATAACAGTGAATTCACCTCTTGAGGCAAGTTGGTCCTAGGCACTGAACCTAATCCAAAAACAAACAAACAAGAAAAGTTCCAAGGAGTTAATCTACTCCAAATCAAATTGAATGACTTTTGAAAGAAAACAAAAGAGCCAGGGTTTATGATGAGTTCAAAGGTAGGGACTATTCTCCCAATGACTTGAAGGTCTCACATAGGTAAGACAGGGGAGCTCGGAGCCAGTATGAGGAAGGGAAGGAGAAAAAAATACTCAACAGTAACAACCCCAGTGCAAGCAGATGAGCTTGACCTTGCATCAGGCATGTCCTGTCTCCATTTATTGAGTACCTGCAGGTGACCCTTGATCCCTAAATATCTTTGTAACCCTTCAAAGCCAACTTCCAATCATTTCCTGGAAGACATAGGAACTGTCCAAGTTTCTCCTCCTCTATTCCCTTTGAAAAAAGTCTGTCATTTTTCTTTCTGCAGTTCCAGTGTCTTAACTAGAAATTCTGGATCTCCAAGTCCTTTTTTGTAACTGTGAGATAAGCAGCTTGCTCCTGCTTATGAAGAGAAAGAAAGGAAACCACCAGTACAGATTATTTCATATTTTTCCCTTCCCCAAGAAAACAGATATGCTTAAAGATCACAGAATCATAGGTCTGAGCCTGGAAGAGGCCTTAGAGACCATTCCAGTAGTTCTCAAACTTCCTAATGCCGTGACCCTTTAATACTCGTATGTGGGCGTATCTGCATGTGAGGGGACCCACCTGGAGACAGATAGAGGAGCGGTGTCTCGATTCCTAAGACCATCAGATATATGTGTTTTCAGATGGTCTTAGGAGACCCTGTTCAACTCCCAAAGGGGTCACGACCCACAGTGATAACCGCTGATAACCTTACCCCCTCAATTTATAAATGAAGAAATTAAGGAATTGATACCCAGCAACCCAAAGAGTAAGTGCCAACCAGAAAGTGTGGAGGGTTTAGTTAAGTAGGAATTATATGGAAATGGCATATTCTGGGGCCTCAGGACTTTGATTATATTTTTGTTGCTAGTAATACATACACACATATGTACATGCATACATATGCACACACATACACATGTATCTATACATAGGTGTACATGTATGTGCACTGCATACATGTGTGCATACATGTGTATATACATGCATGTGTGCGTGGATGCATAGTGTATATACATATATACCTACTATCTTAGACAGAATTTGGAACTAAGTAACTGTGACCTGCAGACAGCTATCTTTAGGGTATGATCACCCTGGATCAGAAGTTCCTTCCAGAACCTATCAGAGACCAGGTATCTGGAATTCCAGGGACTTTTCTGGAAAGCAAAAAGCAGATATTACCTCTAGCTAAACAGACTTGTGGTGCCATGAAATGCTCGTATACATTTAATGAATGTCTGGTGACTAGATGAATGAACGCAATATGCCTAAGTAAAGCCAGCTCCTAGAATCTTTTAAAAATAGATTTGTAATGACAGATTTTTATTTTACATTGCCTAGATTGTCCCCTGCATACTTTTCTCCCCTCTAAGAGACATCCCCTATAACAAAGAATTTAAGTAAAAATAAAAGAAAAAATCTTCAATAAGATCACTCAATATACCAAAAAAAAAAAATTGCCATGTACTATATTCTATAACAATAGCCTGCCTTCACACCCTCACACACACACACACACACACACACACACACACTTACCCTTATTTATATGAATTGAAGGATAGGGGGAGAACAGCATGACCTCTCAATTCTCTTCTTTGGAGCCCAGTTTGCTCTTTATAATTTGGCAACATTCATTTAAGACTGTTCTGTGGTTCAACAAGCATTCACTAAGTAATTACTACTCACCAGGGCAACTAGGTGTCCGTGGATAGAGCGCTAGACTTGGGATCAGGAAGCATGAATTGAAATCTGGCTCCACATACTAGCTGTGGGACCCTGAGCAAGTCACTTAGCCCCGTTTGCTTCAGTTCCTCATCTATAAAAACGACTGGAGAAGGAAACAGCAAAAGATACTGGAGTATCTTTGCCAAGAAAACCCCTAATGGGGTTGTAAAGAGTCAGATACAACGGAACAACAACAACAACATATGCCAGGGATTGTACTAAGTGCTGGGGATAAAAAGAAAAGCAAAAACACGCCTCAGGGAACTTATATTCTAATGGATGGAGCAGCATATAAATAAACAGGTTCACACAAACCACATACAGAGTAGGTGAAAGGTATCTTAGAGGGGAGAATATGGAGACTTAGAAAGAGTATGTCCTTGCATACAGACTCCTTAAGCATTATATTACTCAATAGAGATATCTCTTCCCAAATAAGAAGCTTAAATCATGTTCATCAAGAAGCTATTATTTCTTCAGGGTGCAAATTCCTTCCACCTAGCCTTCTATAATTTGATATATGAGTCTTAAAGAGATGCCCAAGGCCTGGAAAGGCACAACTTTCGCAAGATCAGCTAGGGGAGGCAGGATTTAAACTTAGTTGTATCAAACATCGTGTCTACCACAGCTGTCTGTCTAAAATGATATTCATTTTAAACATTTCACCCAGATGGAAATATTGAAGAATCAAATGATAGCGAATTCGCCACCTCTTAAAGCAATTTGATCCTAGGCACTGAACTAGCCTAGGGAAAAGGAAGGAATACCTAGTACTTGGGAAGGAAAAGCCCAAGGATAGATTCATTTACAAGGGCCCATTCAGCTTCTTGTCTTTCCTCGTGTTCTATGCATGCTGATTTCAGGTAGTACAGATTCATTCATTCATTCACTCATCCACAATATGCCAGTTATACATTAAGAGTCTACTAAATACAGAAAGTGGAGAAGGTAAAATCCAATTCAAACGAACAATATTAAGGACTTACTATGTATAAGGTAACAGCATAACAAAGACAAAATGGAAAAATAGCCCTTGCCGTCAGTTTACATCTTGCAGGGAGAATATACCAAGTAAACAAAGGATTATTATATACACACTTTCATTTGAAGAGTTGGATGAAAACCCTAACAAGCAGGATCCTGGATCATAGTGGATAAGGGACTAAGAGAATTTCCTGGCACAAATTCCTTGTTCTCTGTTGTTCATCCTTTTACTGACCCATCATGGCCTGTTTATTGGAGGCATTTAGTTTCCTTCCCCACTCCTGATCCTCCAAGGGCTTACAATATTTCAAACTCAAGAAATTTTGGGCCCCATTAGGTCACACAGACTAAGGTCTAGAACATGATAATTCCCACTGACTCAAACTATTCTCCACTTTCATCATACAACCCACCCTACGGTCTTGAATCTATATGTAAATGCCAGGGTCATCTTATTCCTTATGAACTAAACAGACTTTTTTTTTTACAGAAAAAGACCGAAAGTTCTACTATTCCAGACAAAAAGAAAACCACCACAATTTACTCTACCATCCAATCACCTAAAGAGGTATACAATAGACTGTTTCATTCTCTGAGTTCTGTCATTCTCGTATAATTTGAAGGAAGGTCAGGTAAAGAAACTTTACAAGCCATGACAGGGAGATAACTGTTGGTTAACAGCATTCCTCTATCAGCCAAATGAGCTCTGAACACAAATAATGGAGAAAAGTGGAAGAGAGTCGATGCACATTGCAGCTGACCTAGAACGAGCAGGGGTTTCTAATCTGTCATAAAGCTTAAGGGAGAAGAGCTTCTCATTTTATGTTTTGGGAAACCAAGGAAAGGTAATGGAGGAGAGAGGGAGAGGGCTGCTCATTTTGCACTGAAATGGAGGCTATTTTTTAAATGAAACCCCTTGTGTCAATAGAGGGAAGATACGGGGCTCCTTTAAGATTGCACCCATAGTTCCTTGCAGCTACTGCTCCTTGGTTTTTGAAAGCAAAGGTCTTTGAGGGAAAGCTCTGGGTACAAGTGGGAAACAACTTGAATTGAACCCCAGGATTATGTACTCCCACTTCCAGGTTTCTTCTTATAATTTCTTTGATCTGTGATCGACCTAGGGCTTCTTGCACGAACTGTATAACCACGAGCAAATTATTTAATCTCAGCCTTAATTTACTTATGTGAAAATTAGGTACAATAATAGCTACTTCACAAGATTAAGATCTATATATAGGTCAGTTGTTCCTGTAGAGTTATTATTATCATCATTGCTAATTATTATTATTATTATTGCTATTATCATGTTTCTCGTTCCCAGAAGGCCTTTCTCTATCATAATCCACAAAAGGCTTCAGGCTTCTTAGTAGCCTATGCATTTTAGTAGACAACGTTCAGAATATGAATGCATGTAATAATGGAATGTCAGGCCCACAGGAGATGTTAAAAGAAATGCTTTGGAGCAGAGGCATTCCTCAAATCAGACCACCAAAGGTGATCTAATTGTATTCAGTCCCATCCCTTCTTACAATATGAATTTATTTTCCCATTTTAAAATTACTACCACAACGCTTCATTGTGGCATGAGGGTAGCCCTTGGTTCTTCATGGCTATGCCACTGGAGCAGGTTCTACCCAAAGGACTATAGACTACTCAGAAAACTCATACTTATATACCATGAATATCTTCTTCAAGAGAAGAGATGGAAGAAGTCAGACACGGCAAACACAATACATTACAAAAGAAATGAAATCAACCATATCTTGAAAAACAAGAAATGACTGATTACCAATGTGAAAGTGATTTCTGGATCAATTATCTGCCTATGGTCTGATCATCAACTTGTTCATACAAGTGTCAGAATCACCATTAAATTAGAAGAAAGGATAGAAATATAAAAAGATCATATGAAGAACAATTAGAACAGGTCCAAGCTATCATGCCACAAAATGGGAAATGGATAAAGAAACAAATGTAAACAAATATTATCAACATTTTTTCATATATTTAGAGCTAGAAGATACCATAGAGACCATAGACACTTACAACCCTTCATTATACAAATGTGGAAACTGAGATGCAGATAGATTAAGTGACTTGTCCAAGAGAACCCAAGTGATAAGTGACAGGTAGGATTTGAACCTAGGTCTTCTGATTCCAAAACAAGTGCTTTTTCCACTGTATTTTCCTGCCTCTTAAAGCCTTATTCAGTCAGGTATGTACCAGGTGTGACTTCTTCCACTTACTAAAAAGAAGAAAATAACCTTAAGTGCTATTGTTTTCTTTAATGACAAAGTTATCCTGAAATATATACTGCCTTATGTATGCCCTTCAGAAATTAAGTCTTTCTACTACTAGCACACACACACACACACACACATACACACACACACACACACACATACACACACACACAGAGGCATATGTGTATATAGTAAATTCTGTATGGCCTCTATGACTATAGACCTCCCCTATGATTCTAGGGGTATCCTTGAGAGGTTGGGATCTTTTTCCAGTACCTTTGGCTTAAGTCCCCATTCCTATTGTACTCCCCACACAAATTCAGGGACTAATGCTCCAGTTCCATTTAACCAAATGACATTAATTAGCTTTTATAAAGAACCTTTTTCTTCAAGACAGAGGCAAGAATAGAAGTACAAAAATTCTTCCCAAACACTACTGGAGGGACACACTCCCTATACCATGTTGGTCTCTGGGGAGAATAGGCTCAGACAATGAAGTTTTGCATCATTTTGGTCCCATCAAGGTCACATTACTATCACTGCTGGCCTTTTATAGAAAAGATTCTCATTGGACAAGATGGTCTCTGAGATCTCGTCCAACACTGAGAATTTGTGATTCTGTCATGCTGAAAACTAGATG
>CM053593.1:128185177-128201658 GCA_028646575.1 Pseudocheirus occidentalis
TCTGTAAATTGCCTGTTTGTATCCTTTGACCACTTATCAATTGGGGAATGACTGGCATTCTTGTAAATTTTATTTAATTCCCCGTATATTTTAGAAATGAGGCCTTTTTCAGAGACACTAGTTGTAAATATTCTTTCCCAATTTAACTGTCACCCTCTTAAGAAAAGAGGGTTTTGGAGGGGAAAAGATGCAGGTTGAGAAGGGGGAAAGAGCGTGCTGTTCTCTACTTTTGAATACCTTGATTCTCTCACCCTCATGCCATTCACACTCAAATTTAGTGAATTTGAGTTACTAAGTAACAACTAAGTAACTCTGCATTACTCCCAACATCTGTTTCAATTATTCCTTTGTGGTAGTTGCTCAGTCATTTTAGTCATGTATGATTCTCCATGATCCCATTTGAGGTTTTCTTGGGTAAAGATACTGCAGTTGTTTACCATTTCCTTTTCCAGCTCATTTTACAGATGAGGAAACTGAGGCAAACAGGGTTAAGTGACTTGCCTGGCATCACACAGTTTTCTCTTGCTAATTAAAAGAGTTGGAAAATTATCCTTCGGAGTCAGTTGAGTCCACTATACATCAGTGTAATTTAATGTGAACCAGGCACTCCTCAAGTTTGAGACAATTAATTCTTTCAATCCTTTATAAGTGATTCTTTCTCTCATTTTCTGGAGCAGCTATTACAAATCTCCTCTCAACAATGGTCCATCTCTTTTTTCTTTTTTTACAGCTGCATGGACCTGCTACTGCTCTGAGCAGATCATATTTGCATGACCTGATGAAAATGCATCACTTTAAAAGTTTTTTTTTAAAATAATAGATATAATACAAATATTTCTGATGGAAATTGAAAATCTGTATACTTTTGATTTTATTTATTGATTGAATGGTACCACAAAGCTTTGTATAATTTTTATCACGATGTTCACGTCATTACTTACTATTTAGGCCATTGTTTTTCCTTTTCTTTCATGACAGTTAGTCATGACATCATCGTAGGGGACTTTGAGTCTATCTCATATAACTTCAGATTTTTCCCTCTAGAGGATTCTAATAAGACAGTTGCTCCAACCAATCAAGCCCTACCCATTCATTTGAAAACAGAAAGGCTAACACATTTGATGCCCACTGACCAAATAAGATCACATAACCTCACTGGACTAAATAGGAGTTTGTAAATAATTTAATATGTACTTTCCTTCCTTCAGGAAAGGAAAGTACAAACAAATCCAAATTGGATGGTCTTTTTTTGTCCCTCGCCCTTTCTGACCTTTCTGAAGCATTTGGCACCACTGGCCATTTACTTTTCTTGGATACTCTCTCTTCCCCAGGTTTTCATGCTTGTGTCCTCTGTTGTTTCTCTTTCCTTGTGTCTGATTGCTCCTTCTTGTTGACTCTTCAACAATATCACATTCTTTAACTGTCATTGTGCCCTAAAACTTTGTCCTGTCTTTTCTCTCTATTCTTTCTTTTGGTGACCTTATCAACTTCTTTGGGTTTAATGATCATCTCTGTGAAGATGACTCCCAGATCTATATATCCAGTCCCAGTCTTTCTCCTGAGTGCCAGTTCCACATTGCTGCCTACTGTACATTTCAAAGTGTACGTTCAAACACAACTGGTCCAAAACAGAACTTATGTTCTTTCTACTTTAAATCTGTCTGACTATTTCTGTTAGGGGTACCATTGTCTTTCCAATATCGAACATCCACAAACTTGGTATTATCCTTGACTCCTCCTTCTTTCTCACCCTGAATATTTAATCAGTTGCCAAATCCTGCCTCTACAACATCTCTCACATTTATTCCTTTCTATTCACATGCCACTGATTTAGTTCAGGCCTTCATCACCTCTCACTTGGATTATTGCAATATATTTCTAATTGCTCTCCCTGTTTCTTATTTCTCCTCATTCCAATTCTTCTACACAGTTACCAATATTATTTTCTTTAGGCATGAGTCTGACCATTTCACTCCCTTACTCAATAACCTCCAGTGGGTCCCTATTGCTTCTAGGATGAATTATAAACTACTCTCATTGACTTCTAAAGTTCTTCTCAACTTGTCCTCAACTTATCTTTTTGGTCTCAGCATTAAATCAAATATTACTTTTCTTCCCAAATTCTGTGGGATTCTATGGTTTAACCAAAGTAACCTTCTTGCTGTTGTTCCTTAAACAGAATGTTACATCTCTTATCTCAGTATTGTACTGAATGTTCCTCATGTCTGGAATGCACTCCCTTCTTATCTTTTCTTTGCAAAATCCCTTGTTTCTTACAAGACTCAACTCAAGGACTACCTTTTACTTGAAACTTTTCCTGATCCTCACCCTTGTGCTAGTGTTTTTCCTCCCTAAATTACTTTGTATGTATTTTGCATTTATTCTGAATATGTGTGTATATGTGTATGTTGTTTTCCCCAATAGAATGTAAAATACTTGAGAAAAGAGATTACCCCATTTTTTTGGGGGGGGTGTATTTTAGTACTTAATAGGGCCTGGCATATAGTAAATGCTTAATAAACATTTATTAATCAATTGAGTAGAATGGGTCTATTACCTTTCTAGATTTGAACAGTCCCTTCTCCCTCCCCCTTTCCTTGGCTTTAGGGTTTAAAATGTCCATTTCTTTGTTCTCTCTAGGGCAGTGGTTCTCAACCTTCCTAATGCCCCAACCCTTTAATACCATTCCTTATGTTTTGGTGACCCCCAACCATAAAATTATTTTCATTGCTGCTTCATAACTGTAACTTTGCTACTGTTATGAATCGTAATGTAAATCTCTGATATGCAGGATGTATTTTCATTGTTACAAATTGAACATAACCCCCAGGTTGAGAACCGCTGCTCTAGGGCCTTGCTTCACTTGCCACTGCTAGTTCTTGGCTTCTTTTCATCAACTTGTATACCCACTGGTTCATAGTTCCCCATCCTTTTTCTAAGGTTTAACAATGCCTTCAATTTCCCCCAAAGTCTTATGTTCACTAAGGGTGGGGAACAACTAGGAAGTTACTGGGGATGGCAGTGAGCTAGGGGAATGAATCCCTATGAACCTTAGAGAAAATGGTGTGTAGGTGGCGCCCTACAGGGAAGTGCACCTTTTAAGATTTGCTGAGCTAATATGATTGATGGCTAAGCTGGGGAAGCCAAAACAACCAGTTTAATATTCTAAAAATCCCTTAAGACCCGACATGGTATTCCAGGTAACAATACAACTTTAATTCACCTGTTGCTGCTACTTCCACCTTTCTTCCACACAAAGGGTCCTTCAAGTATAGACATCTCCCATCCAGACTTAGATATGTTTTTTTTCCCCTGGGGGCTAGATTTGTTGTCTCTCCTGACTTACCTTTTCTAACTGGGTTTCTGATTTAAAATATTCATTCTTTCATTGTATTTTTGGATCTTAGTTTCCCTTACCCGCTATCCCCTTACAGATGATCATGATGAAGCTTGGTGTAGAACTCTCACAGTCACCAGAAAAATATGCAAGCAACATCAGTTCTATGGTTTGTGCATTTCCTGGCCCATAGGAAACACAATAGATGCTTGTTTAATTGAATTGAATTACAAAGAAAAGTCACTCAGTGCTTTATTTGAGCCTCACAACAACCTTGTGAGGTAGGTAAGTCAAGTATTCTGCCCATTTTATAAATGAGGAAATTGAGACAGAGGTATTTAATGATTTGTCTAAAATCACCCAGTCAGCAAGTGGTAGAGTCAGGTTTTGAATCCACTGATGTCTAGATTTATCCATGTAGTCCCAACCTTTATCTGCATTTCCAGTTGCCTCCTGGGTATCTCCACTTGGATGATATGCCAGAACCTCAAATTCAATATGTTCAAAGTTGAACCATTCTTTTCTTTTTTGAGGGGGGAAGGCAGGGTAATTGTGGTTAAGTGACTTGCCCAAGGTCACACAGCTAGTAAGTGATAAGTGTCTGAGGCCAGATTTGAACTGAAGTCCTCCTGACTCCAGGGCCAGTGCTCTATTCACTGCACCACCAAACTGCTCCTCCCCCAATTATTTTCCCTTTAGACCTTGACCCTTATTCCAACTTTTCTATTTATACTGATGTCACTGGCATTCACTAAGTCAGTCAGGCTTGGAACCTTGTGGTTATTCCCCTTCCTTATTCCCTAGCATCTTCTCCTGTCACTTCTGCCACAATAGTATCTCTTTCCTCCAATCCCTTCCCTCCATTTCCTCTCACACCACCCTTGTTGAATCCCTCCTTATCCTTCACCTGGCCTACTATGGCATCCTTCTAATGGGTTTCCCTGTCTCCAGTCTCCCCCTTTGCCATTCTACTGCCAAAGTAATCTTGAATCACAAGTTTGATCACTTTATTCCTTCTTCTCAATACTCTTCAATAGTTTCCCATTGTCTATGGAGTAAACACAAATTCCATGCCCTGGCATTCTAAGCAATTCAAAATTTGGCTCTAGCCTATTTCTCCAACCAAATTTCAAAGTTCTTTCGTTCACACAGTCAGCCAAACTACTTCCTTTCAATTTTCTCCACTTCAGCCAAATTACTTATTGTTTCCCAGTCTTATTCTGTCACCACCACATGACAGTTTACATTCCTGGAATAGATCCTACCAAGTCCCTCCATTGACATCCTCTTGCTTTTCCAAGAACCATTTCTTCCACGAGAACCTGTCTGATTTCTAATACTCAGCTATTTCAAGACTGTCTATTTGATCTTTTTAAATGTACTTGTGAATTTTCTAGCTTAAAGCACAGTATAATAATAGTAACAACAACAAGAAGAAGCATTTCTATAATGCTTTAAGGTTTGTAAAGTGCTTTACAGATGATCATCCGTGAATGACTTAGCTATTCTCAGCAATACAGTGATACAAAACAACTCTGAAGGACTTAAAATGAAAAATACCATCCATCCCCAGGGAAAGAACTGATGGAGTCTGAATACAGATCAAGGAATACTTTTTTTACTTTATTTTTTCCTGGGTTTTTATATTGTTTTACATTTTCTTTTACAACCTGACTAAAATGGAAATGTTTTATTTGACTACACATGCATAACCTATATCAAATTGCTTGCCTTCTCAATGAGGGAGGTGAGGAAGAAGGGAGGGATTTGAAATTCAATTTTAAAAATGAATGTTGAACACATAATTTTAAAAATACAATACTAAATGAAACAAAGGAACAAAGTGTTTTACAAAGCATGATTTTTGTATTGGAATATTTATTGTATTCTCCTAGCAACCCTGGGAGGGAAGTGTCATCATTATTCCCATTTTACAGTTGAGGAGACTAAGACAGACAGAGGTTCAGTGATTTGCCTAGCCTGGCACAGTTAGTAAGTGTCTAAAGCAGAATTTGAACTCAGGTCTTCCTAATTTCAAGTTGTGCATTCTATCCATTGCATTACCTGGCTGTAGAGGTATATTTGTATATACCCTATTTGTTAAATAGTTTTGAATTACTTTGGGGGTAGGGACATATTATCCTTTAATTTGATGTCCCTTTTCATTCTTATATTGCTGCTCCTATTGTAGTCCCTTGCACACATTAGGTACTTAAATATTTATTAAATAGAGAAACCAGTCCAGGACTGGTTTCACATAACTCTTTAGCATCAGAACAAGGATTAGGACCTGCGTTTCCCATTTTTTAGTCATCTGCATTTTCATTAGATCAACTGAAGTTTATTCTTGTTAATAATGAATGGTTAAGAACAATTTTGAGTAAATTGCTACCTGCTAATTAGGAAATCATAGAGATCTAAGGTTATTGCTTTAGCTTTACTCCAAAGTTCACTTATATAGGGCTCTTTCTTTTTCTTCCTGAGAGTTAACATGAGTACTGGAAACAGCATTGACTTTGGAGTGATAAAGCCTGGATGCTAAGGATGACTTCTAAGAAGATGGAGAAGTGAGAGATCTTAGGTGAAATATCCTCAGTGACCTCCTTAGAACAGCAACTAAAATGTCCTCAAAGAAGCAAAACTGCTAGAACTTTCAAAGAAAATCATTTTTTAGAAACATTGAAAGAATGAGTGAACAAAAGAGGCATGTGTATGCAATAAAAAGTCCCAGGGCATTGAGGGAAGGTAGAAACTCTATAAGAAAAATTTATCCAAGCAACACCAAGTACAAAATCCCTCAGGACACAATATCATGGATAATAAGTGCATTGAAAGAATTGAAAGCATAATTGAAGGTAGCAAAAACATCCCAAAATAAAGCAAAGAGGGAGTTGAGTGCAAGTAAAACATTTCAGGACACCATGATGATGAAACTAATTAGTTTGGAAATATCTATAGAAACTATTAAAATAATTATAAAATGAATAATTTCATTGGAGGACAACATGGAAGAAGGACAACAGAAAAGGGAGAAAAATAAGGCCTGGAAATTTAACAACTAGAAAAAAAATTTGGAAAATGTATATAGAGAAATGATGAACCTGGAAGACAGAGAAAATGTGGGGATTATTTGGCTTCTCCAAAACTATGAAGAAGAGATTCTAACTATTGCATTTCTTGGAAGTCACACAGGATAATTGTTTAGAAAAGACATTGCAGATCAATGAAGGTTGGAATAGTACTAGTAAAATAAAGAAGAATTTCCTTTTTTTTAAAAGACCTGAATTAAATGCCAGCTTAGCAACTTACTAATTATGTGACCTCAGGCAAGCCACTAAATCCTTCTAGGCTAGTTTCCTTATTTATAAAAAGTGAGGGAGCTAGACAAAGGAGTCCAGGGCCATTTCCAGCACTAAATCTATGATCCAGCAATCACAGATTTCATTGTATCCTCAGTGCTTAGTACAGTGTCTGGCACACAGTAGGCAGTTAATAAATATTTATTGACTGATTGACTGTGATTCTAAACCACTTAATCTCTCTGGGCCTCAGTTCCTTCATCTGTAAAATGAAGGTGTTTAAAAACCCCAAGGTCCCTCCTAACTCTCAATTAATTTTTATAATGGATATAATATATTACATGACATTAAAAGAGATATAGCCTCTAGGATGTAGGAGGTAATGGTTCTTTTGTATTCCATCCTCATCAGACCTCATCTGGAATATTTTGTTCAATTCTGGCAGTCACAATTTAAGGACACTGATAATCTGGAGAGTATAGAGGGAAGCACAAGGAGGAGGGTAAATGAAAATGGTCTTGAGTCTTTGCTATTTGAGGGTGAGCTTAAGGAAAAAGGAGGGTTTAGCCAGAATAAGAGAAGACTGGAGAGAGGGTAGGTGATATCTATTTTCAAGTATTTGAAGGGGTATCATGTTGAAGACTGATTAGACATTTTGCTACTGGGGTAGAAGGACGAATGATGGGTGGAAGTTTCAAATAGGACCAATTAAATCTTGTTATTAGGGAAAAACTTCCTAATATTTAGGACTGCTCAACGATGAAATGGGTTGCCTTCAGAGCTGATGGTTTCTTTCATCAAAGGCTGCATGACCACTTGTAGGTTATGGTGCAGTGGGGATGTCTCTTGTATGTGGATTTGAATTAGATGTCTGCTAAGGACACTTTTAGCTCTCAAATTCTGTGATTCTGTGACCCTCTTTGGCCATCTTGAGTTTGTAAGATGGAGATAAAAATACTTGTACTAGTACCTACCTCACAGACTTGTTGTGATGGAAATACTCCATAAATGATCAATATGGCTTATTATGTGTGATGGGGAATTAGGAGAGCCCTGTTTCAGTTTTTGAGATAAGACTGACTCACAGTTGTTATTCTGGCTGAGCTTTTTAAATTTCTCTGTGCCCCAGTCTCCCCTCTTTTAAACTGGGGGCTAATAAAAATGTCCTTTTCCCTCTCTTCTACCATTTTCACAGAGCTGTGAAGATGATGAGATAATAGAGAGAGGAAGAAGGCAGTTTGAGCTCTTCAAAAGAAAGAGACCACATAATAGTGAGGTGTTATTATCAGTAACAGGTCTTATAGTGTTATTTGGGTTTCACTTTCTGGAATGGGGTAAATAAGGCTAAACAGTTTTCTGGCTAGTTTTTATTTTGGTCCCATAGATTGCAAACCCTGTAACTGTGACATTGAAAACAAACAAACCTAAACTATTTTTTGAACCCCTGGCACCTTGCACAGTACTTAGTAAACAATTATTATTGTGACTGTTTGTTTTTAAATTCCCTTTCAATAGAATGCTATGTTTTGTTGATCTCTGAAAATACAAGCTCACAGGACTCTGCCTTCTGATCTGTGGGCTCGCTGATGCTCATAATTCTGTCATAACTGACTTTCAGGCTGTCACTCAAAACCAGAACTTTCTTCCTCCCTTCCTTCGTGCTGTTCCCTCCCCCACGATAGTTTAAACTGGCTATATCTGAACTCCACAGGAAGGTAAGCAAATGAAAAAATAAATTTCCAACCAGGGTTAGAGTTGGGCACCCTAGGTCAGGGCTGGTATTGGGCTTGTGCGTTGAGCACAGTTTGGAGATAAATAGTGCTTAAGCAAATGGGTCATTGCTGGGAAGTGATAACGTCCACCATATATGGAGGTACTTCCACTCCTCCCCCACCACTACCTTCCTTCTCAAAGCATTTGAGAGTTCCCAGTGAAACCACTGAACCTTCTGTGCAATGGAGATTGTGATTAGGTGGTGGTGGTGGTGGTGAGCCAAGATGTTCCTTTCTCATAGACTAAAAACTGGAATGCATGACTATGAGAATGGAGGGGAAAACAGAGGGAGGGAGACAATAGTGACTCACAAAAGGCAGCAGGGAACTCTCCTCTTCCCTCCTCTTTCTAAGGGGCTACTTTCCACTCTGCTCATCCTTGACATTTCCAGGTCTCCTCGCCAACAACTCACAGTCTCCCTTTTGTGACAAGAGCTTATTTTTTCCCTTACTTTGGCAGTGGGGGGCCGGGCGTAGATCTTTTCTAACCTTGCTTTGTCCTTTACTCTGACCAATTCTCTTTCTCTTACCAGCTGTCCATTCTGAATGTATGGGGATGAGTGAAAACTTCTCAGTTTGGGATTGTTAACATTTTCTCCTCCACTGCTGCTATCAATTACTTTCATTTGCCTTTGTCTGCTTTCCTGCCTCAGGGGGCCCCTCTCCTGCCTAGTGGGAGTCAGGGACAGCCCCAAGCTCACTCTTCCTCCCTTGCTTTGGAACCCCCCCCCCTTTCTTGCTGTCCCATTTGGGGAAGAATTTAGTGAAGTCTGCCTCTCAACCAACGAGAGAGGAGACAGTCAGGAGTGGGGCTTGACTGCATCAGAGTATAAATTCTTGCACTGTCTTTTGTAATACGCCTCTTCTCCATGATGAGTCATGGCGAAGACCACCCTCTTCTTCCAGGGAAGAGAATAAACTCCTGGTCTTATCCTAAGAGATCTCTGTGTTTATTTTTTCACTAAATTAAGGATGAGGGTTGTTTTTCATCTCAAACGTGAGGGAATTTCCAGTAGTTGAGGGGAACTTGGTACACCCCGAGACATCCTAAAGTCAGATATATTATCGACCTTAGTCAACAAAGAATCAGGAAGCAAGTAAAAAATGGCTGAACTAAAAAAAAGTGTAGTCACAAAACCCTTCTACTAAAATTCTTACATTTATGCCTCAGGCTGACTTTCAGCATTTACAATTCAAATTAACACATATTTCTGACAACTCCAGTTTTCTGATTTATCAAATCATAGTGGATTATTAGAAGCCAATCAGAAGAAAGGCAGAAGGATGCAGGTTCCCAAACTGGAATTGTGACCAGTGATAATTGCCTGACAGGTTGGGAGGAGTGTGATAAAAAGTCCCTGGGAAGAAGGAATGAGCATATGTAAATGACCTTTAAGGTCTCTTCTGCCTGTAGTTCTACAATCTAATAAAAGATTTTAACGAAAAAAGTTTGGAAACAGTTAGCCCTCTGAAAGGGTAAGTTCCAGTTATCTTGTAAATTCTTAAGAGGCACATTTCCCTCTACCTCCCCTTTGTCCCCTAAATGAGGAGTTAGTGGGATTATTTTGCAATTTGATTTTTTTTTTTGAAAAAAATCTGCAGTGCAGTTGGGGTTAAATGACTTGCCCAAGGTCACATGGCTAGTTAAGTGTCAAGTGTCTGAGGCTGAATTTGAACTCAGATCCTTCTGGCTCTGGGGCCAGTGCTCTATTTACTGTGCCACCTAGCCACCCTGATTATTTTGCACTTTGGATAAAGAAGCAGTAGCCTCCATTCTAAATTTGGTCCCTTGCATTGATGGACATTTCCATCTGACTTCTGATGTGCTTCAGGCTCAACATATCTGAAAAAGAACATCTTTGTTACCTAAACCACCTTCTCCTCCTCCCAACCATTTCCCTATCTCTACCAATAGCAACATCATTTTCTTAATCACCTTAGCCTGAAACTTTTGAGTCACTGAAGATTCTCCTAGTCCTTGGTCCCAAGTAACCAAGCACCCTGATTTTCTTAAAGTCTCTTTTTCCATTTAAATATGGACCGTCTTCATCATTTCATGCTTGGATTAATAATTCTAATTGCTTTCCTAGAGGATACCAGACTCTGAAATGTCTATATTTTCAACCCATTATATACTTCTATCTTCTCAAATTAATTTTCCTAAAACATTACTTTGATAATTCAATTAAATCCAACAAGTACATCAAAATACCTTGTATACAGAATGGAATTCTGCACTAGGGTATAAAGATACAAAATTTGGATGACATAGTCCTTATTTTCATAGAGTCTGCAGTTTCATTGACAGGCCTCAAACCCATCAGTGAGTTGGGGAATGTTTGACCCAAGCTTGTGAAGATTTCCTCTACAGGAGAGTGGGCAGATAAGAAAAATTTGTCCCAATGGTCACTAAGTTGGCTGAAGCAGGTGCTGTGGAGAGCTTAGAGCTTGTTTGAAAATTGAAGATACCAGGGTCATCTACTGAATCCCAGGCCGTCATTAGTCTTCTTGACTATGCAGTATTGCCATTGGATTTTTTTCTTTTTAAAATTTATTTATTTATTTTTAGTTTTCAACATTCACTACTATAAAATTTTGAATTCCAATTTTTCTCCCCATCTCTCCCCTCCCCCACCTCAAGATGGAGCATAATTTAATATATTGCCAATGAATTTTGATGGCTATGGAAGAAAATGAGGTTGTTGACTTTATGCAACTCTGCCTCACTTAAACCCAATTAATACGCAAGTCACTGCATCACCCTGTGCTGTCATTGGTCCTCCTTGAAAACAAAAGACAAACAACAACATAGTCTCATGGGGACAGGTGTTAAGAAAAAAAATGCTAACAATTATAATATATTGCATGACAGGTGCATTAGATAGACATAGAACAAAGTTCTATATGAAGTATGAAAGGGAAGATCATTGTAGATGAGCAGGACTAGTGAAAGCATACTGGAAGGAGTGGTATTTGACCATGAGAGACATAAGAATTTGGCAGGCAAAGGGCACAGAGGAGGGAGGGCATTTCAGATATAGAGATCTGAATGATTGAAGGTGTAAAAGTAGAAAAGCATAGTTCATGGCAGAGGGAAGGCAGAGAAAGAAGGCAAGGGATAGAGAATAGTCCAATTTGGCTGAAGTATAGAGGACTTAGAGCAGAGTAATATGGAATAAGGTTGGAAAGGTAGGGTGGTCCCAGACTGTAGAGGGCCTGGAATGTTAGGCAAAGGATTTTGAACTCTATAGGGTAGGTAATAGGGAGTCAGGGACAATTTCTGAGCAGAGGGACAATGTGGCTATGTATAAGGAAGATTACTTTAGCAGCTACCTGAAGGATTACTTAGAGCAGGATTTCTTATTTTGGGGTCTGTGAACTTATTTTCAAAATGTTATGAAAACTGCATTTCAATAATATTGGTTTTCATTATAATAATATATATTTTATTTTATGCATTAAAGACAATTATTCTGAGAAGGCTTAAGTTTAGCTGTAGGTTTAACTACATCTCTAAAAGGGTCCATTATCCAAAAAAAAAGGCTAAGAAGGAAGAGAGAATGGTTATAGGAAGAACTTTTAGTAAGCTATTACAAAAATCTAGGAAGGTAATAAGTAATAAGAGTCTGCATAATGGTGATAGGAACAGAGAGAAAGAGATGATTATGAGAGTCGTTATAGAGATGGAATTGACATAAACTAGTGACAATTTGGACATGAAACGGACAGAAGAGTTAAGGGTTAAAGATGGCAAAGTTTCAGACATGGGAGATAAGGTGAATGGTGGCATCATTGACAGTAATAGTGAAATCGGGGAGAGAAATAGGTTTTTGGGGGAAGATAATATACTTTATTTTGGACAGAATTTGAGGTGCTGGTGGAACATCCAGGTAAAGATATTCTGTTGCCAGCTGGAGGTACAGTTAGAGTTCAGAAGAGGGTCAGACAAAAAATTTGGTAGTCATTTATATAATGGTGAGTGTCTACTGGATAATGAATGAATTAAAAAAACATTTATTAAGCCTTTGTGATGTGCAAAGCACTACTTTCAAGGAACTCCAAGCTATTTAAAATTATTTTATTTATTCCATTAAATATTTACCAATTACATGCAAACATTTTTTAACAATTATTAAAAAAAATTTTGAGTTCTAAATTCTCTCTCTCCATCCCCTTTCTTGAGAAGGCTAGCAATTTGATATTGATTATACATGTGAAGTCACATGAAACATATGTCCATATCTTCCATGTTGTGAAAGAATACACAATCCAAATAAAATAATAAACACAAAGAAAATAAAATTGAAAAAGTATACTTCAGTCTGCATGGAGAGTTCAACAATTCCAGGAGCTCACATTCTAATGGGGGAGAGAGTACCTATGGAAAGTTTTACTTTTGTCAGATGGAAAGGTCCTATGGTCCTTAGGGGGGCAGCAGAAAAACAAGTAATAAAGTACCTGTTTCTAATGTTGAACTATTTGACAATTTTCTTGCCTGGGTCCTCAGTAGCTGCGGCAGTAGCACACAGCAGAGCTGGGCTGCATCTTCACAAGGTCTGATTTCCAGGATGATGGCCATGGGCACTGGACTAGAAGCATTGCTGTTTCCAAGGCTCTTGGGCTTCCGAGTTGTTTCCACTGGGGTCTGAAGGAAGATGATGGTCAAGGTAGTGGCAGTGGTTTGGCTTATCTGGCACATGCTGCCTCCTATGTTTCTCCCAGGGTACCTCAGTTAGGCTAGCCCACCTTGCTCTATGTGTGGTAGTTCAGGGGGTAGCCTGGCCTCTTCTCCATGGGAGTTGTTTTTCCAGAGGATGACTTTAAGGCTGGAAGCAGGACTGGTGGCCTGGGGGGGCATCTCCACTCCCAGGACTCCTGTGTATATCTTCCCTTTGGCAGCAGTTGGTCATAGGGGCTGGTCTGGAAACTGGTCCATTGGTTTGGGGGCACTACTATTTTCAAGGTTCTTGGGTTCAGGGTCCTGAGTTGTCTCCATTGAGTCTGAGATGAGATGGTATTGCAGGTGGTGATTGTGGTGGTGGTAGATTGATTTTCCTGGCACATACTGACTCCTTTCTCTCCAGTGTAGTACCCTGATATGTCAGCTAGGCTGGCTTGCCTAAAAAATAAAAAAATAAAGCCCAAACTCCTTAGCTTATCCCTGAAGGCCTTTTATAAATTGGTTTCAACCTTCTTTTTCTATTCCATTTCTCAGTTTCCCTTTGTGAACCTCCTGCTTCAGTCAGACTATCATGTTATTGTCCCTAACACAGCATGCTCACCCTTGCTCCAGTTTTCCATGCCTGTCACCTCCTTTTGGTATATCCCAAGTCCACCCCCATTTCAAAGTCCAATTGAAAGCTCTATTTCCTCTGTGGTTTCTCCTAACCTTTTCAACCCATACTGACCTTCCTCTTCTCCAAAGTCCCAACAGACTGATTGTCTCTTCTACCGGAGAATAATTTAACTTTTTATGGTGTACGCTGTCCTCCTCCACTAGACCTGAAAGTGCTTTGAAGACAGCATCTGTGTCTTCTCAGAATCTCTCATAGACTGTTGACTGAATGTTTATTGCTTGATTGATTGACTTTGATCAGTTTGCACTGTACTTTATACAATCTATACTTCCCACAGAATTAAGAAAGCAGAGGATGGGAGGTGATGTTCTAGGTTCAGGGTTGCTACAAAAAAAACATGGCAAAAGCTAAAGGGGGAGAGGTAGTCCATGGTGATAGTAAGGGCTTTATTAAGGTTATTGACTATAGAGTCCAAATCTGAGAAAATATAAAAAGGACTGTCATTTTTTGTCTTTGTGATTCCCAGATCTAACAGCCTGAGAAACAATATGGGCTTAATAAATGCTTATTGAATGAATGAAGTTGGGCAGGGGTGATAATTGTAGCCAGAATGAGGCTAACAGCTTCCGTGAATCATGTTGTGAAGGTTGCATGGGATAATGAATTTGGAATATTTTATAACATTAATAGATAATATTTTGATAATGACATTTTGAGAAGATAGTAGAGTAGGTCAGAAATTTACAGGCTCTCCAGATTTCCTCCACAAACAGAAAATCTCCATGAAATGAATGTAGAACAGCAAAAATAAAGGGATAAAGCAGTCGTCCTCCTAAGACAACTCAAGAGGGCCTCAGAAAAGACAGGACCTCCAGGGACTGAGGTTTGACTTAAGTGAAGTGTAGACTCGTATAGGTTCATGCTGAATCAACAAAGAATAGCTCTTGGGGCAGCTCTGTCAGGAAACAAACTAGACCTCAAGAAATTTCACCTCAACATTCACCTCACTCAAGGTCTCAAAAAATTACTTCAAGGCCTCAGGAACTTTCAACTCACAAACTTTCATCTAAGGAACAGCAGACAGCAAATCAGAAGATGATTGAAGGATCCCCTGCTATTTCTGGAAGCCAACCCTATTGGTGCTGACCAGAAGTGATCCCTAGCTGTGGCTGTTGGCAGGGAGGAGCAAGCACATGTCCAGTGAGTGCAGTTGAGTACTGGGGATAGACATCAGAAAATAATAGTAAAGAGGACCTGAGGCCTAGGGCAACATGACCCTCAACTCAGGATTAAAATAGATTATAACAATGAGCTGCTAAAAATAAAATAAAACAAAACAAAACAAAACAAAAGTGAGTAGTCAAAGGAAAAAGAACACAACCATAGTAGCTACTTTGGTGTAAAAGAAGATCTGGGTTCACATTCAGAGGAAGATTATGAGGTTAAAGAAAGCCACTCCAACACCAAAGAGTGACATCAAATGGTCACAAACTCAGAAAGAGTCTTTGGAAGAATTTAAAAAGGAATTAAAGATAAAAAAGAGAGATTGAGGAAAAAATTAGGAAAAAATAAAAACAATCCAAGAAAATATGAAGAGAAAGTTAACCAGTTGACAAGAGAGCTTCAAAATCTTAAGGAAGAAAATAACTTCTTGAAAATTAGAATTGGGTAAGAGGAATTGAAGACACCAAGAAATAATGAAACTAGAAAAAATAGAAGAGAATCCAAAACATTTCATTAGAAAAACAACTGATCTGGAGAATAGATTGAGGAGAGACAATATGAAAATTGTCAGACTACCTAAAAGTTATGATCAAAAAAAGAATCTGGATACAATATTGCAAGAAATTTTTAAGGAAACATGACCTGAAGTTCTAGAATAAGAAGGTAAAAAAGAAATAGATAAAATCTACCATTCACCACGTAACCGAGATTCCAGAACAAAAACTTACAGAAAGTCACAGACAAGTTTCAAAACTCCCAGGTTAAGGAGAAAATATTGCAAGCAACAAGAAAATAAAAACCATTTTAATACTACAGGAATAGAGTCAGGATTTCACAAGACCAAATGCTTTTACTCTGTAAAAGACTATAGTCTTGTAACATTATATTTCAAAGAGCAAAAGAGCTGAGTTTGCATCCAAGAACTACTTATCCAGCAAAGTTGAGTATAATCCTGAATGAAAAAAATGGGCATTTGACAAACTGAAAGACTTTTCAGGTATTTGAACAAAAAGACCATAACTCAATAGAAATTTTGATATAAAAGATCCAGAAGAAATGTAAAGAAAACATTAAAGACTAATATACTCATTAAGGTCAACATGTTTACTTATTACATATATGAAGATGTTATCAATATTCTTAAAACCGTCATCATTACCAAAATAGTTTGAAAGAAAGGTTGGGGCTGAGTTGTGTATGATGGGGATGATTCTAAAAAACAAAATTGCATAGGAAAAGGTAAAAGGAAGCAATTATGTTATAAAAATGGGCCATGAAAGGAAGAACAAATATAGAGGAAACAGGTGGGGAGTAGAATGTTACTGGTAATGTTGAAACCTTACTCTCATCTGTTTTGAAGAGGAAACAATGTGTACTTCCGGAAGGGTGTGTTCTGAATGTATAGAGAGGTGAGAAAACTGGGGGAGAGGGGGGTGAGGGACTTTTAGAGGTGTGTGGATTGGGATTTGGGAGAGTGGTTGGAGAAAATGGGGGAACTTTTGTAGAGATATGTAGATTGAATTGGGGGCAAGGAGAAGAGATGGGGGACTCT
>CM053593.1:128202158-128247542 GCA_028646575.1 Pseudocheirus occidentalis
ACTTGCATAATGCTTCCTCCCTACCATTACCTTACACTTAACTTTTAATATTCTCTATTTACTTATTTGCATATGTTATATTTCTCCCAAAGAAACCAAACATCTTGAGGCCAGGAACAACTTTTCTTTCTCTTTGTATGTGCTTAGCAGAGTGACTTGTATATTGTTTGCACTTAAAATATACTTCTTGGTTAATTACTCATTATGTGATTTGAGCAAGTCTGGTAGGCTCAATTTCCTCTAGTTTCTATCCTCTTTATCCTCTAGTTTTGTGGGTATTGAATGTGACAACATATGCACAGCATTTCGCAAGCTTTAAAGCCCTATAATAGAATCAGTTATATAATAAATTCATCTCTCATTTGCATACTTTAGAGGCTAGTTCAAATTCTGTCTCCTCCATGGAGTCTTCCCCAGCCCATCTATAAAAAATAACCTTCCCCGCCCCCCCCCCAGACTTTAGGGAGCATTTTGCTTTATGCTTCTTTAATGTACTTGTCATATATTATTATTCTGATTCTCATTATGATTATAGTTTTATATATTCATATAATCCCTACTAGAATGCAAGTTTCATGAGAGTCAGGGACTGTGCCTTCCTTTTTTCAGTATGTAGTACAATACAATCCATAGTAGGCCTTAATAAATTTGTTGAATTAAATTGAACCGAAAGGTGCTTGTGACCTTGAGTGGATTCGATTTCCATCCTCATTGGTTCTATCTTGACACTGCCCATGTAAAGAGCAGAATTTCTGAGGCCCACTTCCTGCAGCTACTCAGGGTGTTCCCTGAGGCTTTTGGGGAGAAGGGACAGATGATTACCTGCACAGAGATGTTGAAGAAATATGGATCGAGAATTGTTGCTGCCAGGGTTTGTGGCTGTGCATGTGTAATTTATGTGAGCATCCTCAGGTCTTTGGAAGATGAAAAGCCTAGATTTCCCTTCGGATTGAACAGCTTGTTCTCCCAGAGGAGTCCACTGGTACTTTACAGCTTCTCCTCCCTCCTCCACGAAGCATGTCAGGGTGATGTTACAAGTGTTGTTCTCAGAGGTTATAATATCCTGAGTAATTTTTGGCGGTGCCAGTCGTTCTATAGGATGGAACAATACAAGGCACAAGAATGAGTCTATAATGAAGCCACCTTCTTCATAAACTTTGTTAATTTTTCCAATATAGAAATTTCTGTAAGTCAGGTTTGAGAAACATTCTTGCTAAAGTAACCTATATACAAGGAAAGCAGATGAAGACTTTGGAGTCATTTTCATCAGACAGGTAATGAATGAGGTTACCAAGTGGGAAAAGTAAAGAGACAGATGAGGACCAAGGACAGAACCTTGAAGAACACCCATATTAAAAGTGAAGAATTAAAATAGAGTCACTGAAGGGGACAGAAAAGGAGCATTTAGGGAAGTATGAGGAAAACAGAGAAAATATGTTGTTTTTTAAATCAAGGGAAGAGAAAGTACTCAGTAAGAAGAAATTTTAGGACCATAGAAATGATCAACAATTATCTGTTGCAGAAGAATCTGGCATTTATAAGGTTATTGAAAACTCTAATGGGGGCGGCTAGGTGGCGCAGTGAGTAGAGCACCGGCCCTGGAGTCAGGAGTACCTGAGTTCAAATCCGGCCTCAGACACTTAACACAAAAAACTAGCTGTGTGACCTTGGGCAAGTCACTTAACCCCAACTGCCCTCCAAAAAAAGCACAAAAAAAAACTCTAGAGAGGACAGTTTCCATAGATTCATTGGAGGTTTAGCTATTTTATAAATGGTTGAGAAGGTGAGTAGTATGGAAGAAGAATCATTAGATATAGACAACATTTTTTCAGTTTAGCAGCAAATGGTAGGAGACTAATGGGATGGTACCTGGATGAATGACAAGGGTTAAGGAAAGATTTTTTTAAAGGACCAAGGAGATATGAGCATGTTTGTAGGCAAATGGGAAAGAGCCAGTTGTGAGAGAGAAAGGGCAAATTCTGGACCTGCCTGAAGACAACACCTATGTCCTTTCTAAACCTCTTTTTCCAGACTCTTTAGTACAGTGCTATGTTCTCTTGCTGATAACCACTGAATGGTCCAGAGAACACTTGATTTAAAACTTTAGCATACTTTTGAAGAACAAGTGGGAAATAACCTAATGGAACAAGATAAAACTAAATCAGGAAATCCCATTTCTTTTCTAGTTTTGCCACTATGTATGTGACCTTAGGCAAATCACCTCACTTCTCTGGGCCTCAGTTTCCTTGGATGAAAAATGAGGGGTTGGACCAGAGGGCCTCTTTGGTCTCTTTCAGCCCAAATATTCTATGAGTCCACAATTATAGTCTTACTGTAGACACGCAGGGTATAGTTCTTGGTGATGGTGATGGTGTTGGTAGTTTTTGGCTTCTGAACATTCATGTCAGCTCTGTAATTTCCAGCATCCTCCATCTTCAGAGGGCTAATCTCCAAGTTGTAAATCTTGTGTGGGACATGCAGTCGTCCTTTATAATTTTGATGAGTTGGAATGATCTTGACTGATGTTCCTTCTGGTTGCACAAGAGCAACAGGTGTATGAGAAGCCCAGTTAATGTTCTCAAGTTTATATCCAGTTGGTATTTCCATGGGTAGAATAGCTGACTCTCCCAGAATCCCAATCACCATTACTGGGGCATCATTCTCTCTGGAAGCTCTTGGCTCTGTAGAAGAAAAAGGGTGACTGTAATAACCATTAAACTTAATTCCTATCCCAAAGCATTCCCTTAGTATCACAGCCCTTACTTCAAGATAAGTCCTGTAGATGCCATTATAAAAGTAGGTGGGGAGACTTCTTGGAAGATAGTGAGTCCCCCAATAATTAGAGCTCTTCAAATAGGGATTCGATGACAACTTTTGGCAGAAGTTATACTGGGAATGTTTGGGTATAGGTTTTATTATATGAACTCTGATGTTTTGTGATTTTTCTTAAAAGCTTCTTTTAATTCCTTGAGGAGGATTCCTTGTGGAATCACACTTTAACCTACCTCTCCAGGAATACTTTCAGTGTAAGGGATTCTAAGGATTTTCTCTGAGAAAATTTGCATGATATCAGCATATCGAATACAGTGCCTTGGGAATTCCTTTTATCAACAGACGTAGGCCATCTATAATTGAATAGACAAATCCTAGAGAATGTTTGTGATTCAGAGTCATTAAGTGGATTGTCCAATTTACTATAGGAAGTAAGCCTCAGAGGTGGACTTTGAATTTTTCCTTTCCTGATTCCACTTCTAGTACTCTACATATCTGCCATGCAAATTTGTGGATTATTGCCAACTTTATAGACAAAACCACAATTGGATTCATCCAAATGCCTAGCTAACTGAGACAGTATAACTATCCCAGGATTTAGGGTTTGTGTCCCCATCTTTTTTTGAGATGTACAAGGAGTGGAAGGAAGAGAGATTCTGGAGTCAGAAGATTTAGGTTCAAATTCCACTTCTGAAACCTACTGCTTCTATGACATTGAGCAAGCTGTAACCTCCCAGAGCTGTTCCCTCATTTGTAAAATGAAGGTCTGTGTTTAAAATTGCTTCTTTTTCTGCCCACCCTGACCACACCCCCTTTGAAACTAGTACTATAATATTATGGGTAGTATAAATTGACAAGAGTAGAAAGTGAGACTGCAAAAAGGAAACTAGAACTCACTTACAGTATGTCCCAGTAATTAAGGGAGGATAATAGTTCCTTGCAAACTGTCTCATAAATTAGGGGAGCATAGGAACCACTGGAACTTTTTTCATAATTTAACTAAGACCACATCCTGAGACTATGGTAGTGAAGCAGGGGAAATCAGATAGGTCTTACCAGCTAGGCCCTCGGTTCTTCTAACTTCTCATCATCTCAGATTAAGCTCCAACTATGCATAGTAAGATCAGCACAACACCAGCAAAGTGTTATGCCAATGAACTAATCCTAAAGTGTTTCTGATAACTTTAAGATGATGTGTGTATATTAATGAACTAACTCTAAGGTGACTTGGATAAGAGTTAAACCATCTTCCACCACCAAATTCTATTAAAATGAAACTCCGGCGCAGTGAATAGAGCACCGGACCTGGAGTCAGGAGGACCTGAGTTCAAATCCGGCCTCAGACACTTAACACAAAAAACTAGCCGTGTGACCTTGGGCAAGTCACTTAACCCCAACTGCCCTCCAAAAAAAAAAAAAGCAAAAAAAAAAATGAAACTCCAAACTTATCCCACCCCTCCGCCCCAGGCGCCTCAATATTTGCTATGAGTCCCTGCTGCCTTAATGCTCCCTGCTCTGGCATGTGGTTGTATAACTGACTCTCTATGCCTCTGCTCACTATTTCTGTTTAATCAGAGCCTTGCTGAAATATTGCAAGAAGTACTTTGGTGTACTTGAGAGGGCAAGGGTAAGGCAAATCCAAAGAAATGATTTTGGAAATTGTTTTTTTTTTCCAGTAAAGACTCCTTTTTTATGGGAAGAAAGAAACAGATGACTCCCAAAACAAGTTGTTAGGCCAAGATGTTTTGCCATTAGTGTCTCTTCTGTCTCCTTTCTGTGATTTTTCCACTGTCTTGGTGGGGTTTCATCTTTCATCTCTGACCCAGAGACCTTGTATTCCCACCTATTACGGGAATCTCTCATCTGTATGTCTTATGAAACCCTACTTTTCTCAGATCTCATTTATATTAAAGTAAAAAAGACTGATAAGTTTAATATATTAACTTTCCTAGGGGCTTATGAGCTTCAGCAGGGATCAAAACCTTAAACCAGAGGAATGACTCACAGATGGTGAAATGGGAGACATTTCATTGGGAAGAATGGCATTTTGGGGAGCTAAGGGGCCTTTCTGGTGGTCCTGAATTCACATCCTATGGACAACAGCTTGATCCATGTACCTGTTAAGTTGGCCTTGTACTGTAGGAACCAATAAGGAGGATACTAACATCCTAAGGGTCCCTGGAATACTCTATTCCTTTAGCTTCAACATTTACTAAGTGTAAACGCACAGAGCTATGTTAGGATCTGAGGGAGATACAAAGTTTAGATGAGACAGAATTCCTGCCCTCATAGATCTACTCTGTAGGGGGCTAAAAAGCTGTGCAGATTATTCTCATTTATAATGACACATGAAAAATGCAGAAGGGAGTTACAAAGAAAGTGTTATGTGAGGTCTTGAAGTATTGAGGAGTAGAGTGGGGAAAAATCCTTACAGGGAATACATATCAAGAAAGGTTTTGTGGAGGAGATAGGATTTAATGGTAGGATTTTAACAGATAGAAGAGGATTCAGAGGAGTAGAAAATTATGTGAAGAAAGTTATTGAGATGACAGAGTATGGGATCTATGTGAACAACAGCAAAGAGTCCATTTTTACTGGAGTTTATGTTATGTAAAGGGGAATGATAACAAAATAAGACTGGGCATATAGAGTGATACCAAACTATGGATGTCTTAAATGCTAGCAGAGGAGGTGGACCTGTATTTCATAGGCCATAGAGAACCACTGTAGATTTTGTAGCAGAGGAATGCCTAGATTTATTCAGAAGGAAATTTAATCTAGCAGTGGCACAAAGGAAGAGAAGACATAGGAGGCTACAAAGCTTATCTGGAGTCTAGTCTTCTCTGGATCCAGCTAACTCCTTGCTTTGCTGCCTTCTTTGCATCTTTGCTTCAAATCTCCATTTGCAGCTCAGGGCCACCTCAACCTAGTACTGACAATTGACCTTATTATTTATGGGTCTTTCAGATGAGGGATCCCCTGGTGATATACTTTACCTCTGGAGACTGGAAAGTGACAAATAAGAACAGGGCAAAAAAAAAAAAAGCTGAAAAGACTAGGATCCTCCCTGGGGAAGTTGTAGTTTGGGAAAAACAAAAAAATTGTTCACTTTTCTTACACTATTTTTTATTTAAGGGCTCTTCTTCTGGTTGACTGTGTGAACTTGGGATAACTTTCTGAATTTCTGAACTTCCATTTCAATGAGTCAGTGAGTCAGCAATCATTTATTAAATGCTTATACAATACTAAGTACTTACTCTATGAGGGTGTGAAGAAAGGCAATCAGAGCTCCTATTGGTTTAGCTTTAATCTTTACAAGGCACTTTCCCCATAATAGCTCTATAAAGGAGACAGTGTAAGTAATATTAGCCCTATTTGGCAGATTAGGAAATTGAGCCTCTGGGAGGCAAGGGACTTGCTCAAAATCACACAATGAGTAAGTGATGGAATCAGGATTCATAGGATTATAGACTGAGAGCTGAAACCAGGGGCCTTAGACTTCACCTCATCTCATCCCAACACCTCAAATCCAGTGTTTTTTCTGTTATGCCAGGTCATCTCATCTTCTGGGGGGATCCTCATGCCTATCATTGTGATGTCTCTTGTCTGATCCCTATATTTCTTCACTTAAATTCTATAAAAGAGAAAAAATGAGTGTATGTGTACGTGTGTATGTGTGTGTGTGTCTATCTGCATGTGTCAGTTTCAGCCATGTATAACAGATATCCTAGTACCCACCCAAAAATCCACTGGACAAAATTATTGGATAATTCCCAATCTTATTCCATGACAATAATGACTATAAATTAGTATCCTACCCTGATATTTTTTATAGCATACCACAATTAATATTTCATTCTAACATTTCTGCAGCACAGAATTATTATTCTATAGTGATGTATTCCTTCAGCATAAAAATGGACATTTCATCCTAATATTACTATGTTGTTTCCATATTTTCATAGCAAATCAATATTTTTACTGTATCTCCAAAAACAAAATCCAACTCAATTTCTTTATCTCATTCAGGCCAGTAAGGGCTTTTAAATTTACTTTTCTCTTCTTTCCACACTTTCATTGACATTTGGTAAAGGGCAAGCTGAATGTGAAAGGACAATGGGGCAGAAAATCCCAAGAAGATGCCATAAGATATCACCCCGTACACCAAGGTAGCTAGGTGAATAATGAGCAGAAAGATGGGGCTGGAGTCAGGAAGACCTGAGTTAAAATCTAGCCTCAGACTTACTAGCTATGTGACCCTGGGCAAGTCACTTAACCTCTGTCTGCCTCAGTTTCTTCAACTATAAAATGGGGATAATTACAGTGCTCAATTCCCAGGGTTGTTGTGAGGGTCAAATAAGGTAATATTTGTAGAATACTTAGTGTAGTGCCTGGCACACAGTAGATATTTGACAAATGAAGCTTTCCTTCCTTTCTTTTAGGACTTCCCAATTATCTCCCACATGGGGGCAATCATAAGTTTGGAGGAATTCACGTTCATAGGTTGAACCAAGTAAAAGGAGAAGAAATTCACCTGGGGCAATACTTGTAGCATCTTCAGAATTAATGCCATCCCTTTGATGAATACACAGGTATCCTGACTTGTTTAGGTCTTCACCTCACTGGCCAAGCAAAGAGAAATGATTCCAAGGTGGAGGTTCAAAGCATCTCAAAGGAAATGGTGGCCCCAGTATTGGTAGTTCTGAGAAGATGGTACCACAGCTCCCTGATTTTGTAATTCTGGAGAACACAGAGACAAAAAGTAGGCTGTGGTACCACAGCTCCCTGATTTTGTAATTCTGCAGAACACAGAGACAAAAAGTAGGCTGAGTCCAGATCTTTTTATTTGGGCAGTTTGGTAGATATTTGTAAAGCACTTTATATACTTTAAATCACTCTATAAATATTAGTTGCTATTAGTATTAATGTTATTATTAATTATCTGTATGGGCCATGAGGAAGGGAACAGGGAGCAACAAAGGATCAGCTATTGTCTACTCACTAGTAAACAAACATTTATTAAGCACCTGCTGTATGCCAGTAATTGTGCTCTATTTTGGGGATACAATGAAAGGGAAAAAAAGACTATGCCTGCCTGCAAGGAGCTCACAATCCAATGAAGGAAACAACATGCAAACAACTACATACAAATGAACTATATGTAGTATAAGTAAGAAATAATAAACAGAAGAGAGGCATTAAAATTAAAGAGCAATTGAAAGAGGCTTCTTATAGAAAATGGGATTTTAGTTGGGACTTGAAGGACAAAAGAGAAGTCAGTAGGCAAAGATGAAGAGAGAGAGAATTACAAGTATGGAGAATGAGCAAGGGGAAATGCACAGAACTGGGAGGTGGAATATCTTGTGTTAGGATACAAGTTGATCTGTTTGAGAAGACTGGCTGAAACTTTAATATTCTTCAACTAATCCCTCTTCTTGCCCTGAGGCTGCTATATCCCAGATGGATACCCCAGAGGCATTGGATACTATTCACCTGTCCCTCCACAGAATGTCCCTCTTCTTGAAAGAAAAGACCATTGATCTGTTGGAAGATCCACTATCTGGTCTGCACTAATAATCCAACTTTTGTTCAAATGGGCCTTGAGTGAGCAATTATTTAGAAGGACTAAATTTCACCACGATTTACAGAATCTTAAACGGCTCCTGCTCTGACCCTTGGTGTTAGGCATTTAGGATGCATACTGTTAGTCCCTGGACCTGGAAACCCCATGTGAGAAGAATGAGAGGTGTTGAAAACCCAGGAGGATGTAACCTTCACAACCAGGATTCTCCTTGAAGATTTTTACCAAGAAGTATTTCTCCTCGCATGAACCCTTCTTATAGTCACTCATAAGTTGCTGCACCAGCAAGCACCCTGGCACACCCAAGACAGCTTGTTAGCAAAAGTTCTTTCATCTGTTTTTCAAAAGGAAAACAGCCTTAAAAGGGTGGAATGTAAACACAAGCTAGGTGGGATTTTTGTTGTTGTTGTTTTTTCTTTTTCTGGAGTTTAGTTTCCCAGGCTCAGGCTAAATTGTGAATATCTGAAGGATTAATCTCCTTTGAACCCTGATAATTCACAGCTGTGCTGAGTCAAGTGGATTTTGTGCCTTCTGGTTCTGAGCCAATCAGGGGCTGTGTCTTTGTTATATATTCTGGGAGGTTGGCATTTTACTTTGGGGGTTTGTTCATGAGGATATTTTGATTTCCTGGTTGAGACTCTGAGTAGTCGTATGTTCAGAGCTCTCCAACTTCTTAGATGTTGTCTGTGCTCCCTCAATCCAGTGATATATATATATATAAAGTGTACAGCAATATTGCTATATTCAGAGAGCTGGAGCCCTGTCTGTTGGTCTTTGTGCTAATTTACCTGCTTGTATTTTTTCCATGTTCAGGTTGCTGACCTTTCCCCTGAACTAGTAAATGTAATTGGAAGAAGACTGCTGCCTTTCCTTTAAGTAAAGCAGATCAAAGAACCAGTGCTAGCAGGCCATCCTAGGTGTGCCTAAGTGTTTGCCTTTACAGTTGCTTGAATCTTGACCTTTTCAACCTAAGTTCCATTTAATGGCTATATTTTGGGCCCTCCTGGCTCAGAGTGCATGTCAGTAATAACTGTTTCTCTTTTGACTAGTGACCCTGAGGGTTTTCCCTTCTTAGTTTTTTTCTTTTTTCTAATTAAAGGGGCCATCCCTTGACTCATTTCTTAAAGAGGCCTGTTCACTGAATGAGTGTTACCTCGCTCAAAGTGACAACCTGTAAAGGCCTTAGTCTAAAAGGGCCCTCCCATTGTACCTGGACCATCTCCAGTCTTCCTGATGAATATCAGGCCACTGGACCCAGATGGCTCTGGAGGAGAAAGTGAGGCTGGTCACCTTGTACAGCCCTTCCTCACTCAAATCAAAGTCAAGGTCAAAATCAAAGAACCAGTGCTAGCAGGCCATCCTAGGTGTGCAAGTCAGGTCATCATTTTCTATCGTTTTGAAAATGAAGGACAAATACAACCTGTGAGTAGTCTAAGCTGCCTGAATGGGGACCCAGCCAGTTGGGTAACTCAGTTCAACCTCTCCAAAGGAAGGTAAATTTTGATGTTCAGAAGCTCTGCAGTTAACTTGGGGTTTTACTGCCTAGATTCCTGCATTCCTGCCTTCTCTCTCTCTCTCTCTCTCTCTCTCTCTCTCTCTCTCTCTCTCTCTCTCTTCCTCTCTCTCTCTCTCTTTTTTTTTTCTTTTGCCTTTTTTTTTGGAAGGGCTAGGGTAGGGCAGTTGGGGTTAAGTGACTTGCCCAAGGTCACATGGCTAGTAAGTGTTAAGTGTCTGAGGTCATATTTGAACTCAGGTCCTCCTGACTCCAGGGCCGGTGCACCATCTAGCTGCCTCTCTCTTTTTTTCCTCACTCATTTTACTCTGAAGCTCATAGATTGGACCAAAATAGGTCCCTGCCCAAGTTCCACTTAATGGCTATATTTTGAGCCCTCCAGACTCAGAGTGAATGTGAATGGTAACTGTTTATCTTTTGACTAGCAACCCTGACTGTCTTCCCTTCGGAGTTTGATTTTTTTTTTCTAATTAAAGGGGCCATCCCTTGACTCACTTTTTAGAGAGGCCTATTCACCAAATGGGTATTACCTCACTCAAAGTGAGAACCTAAAAAGGCCTTAGCCTAAAAGGGCCAGGGTCTCCCACTGTATCCTGGGCCATCTCCAATTGTCCTGATGAATATCAGGCCACTGGATAATGGAACTCACTTAAGAAGGGCAGCTGGGTGGTGCAGTGAATAGAATGGCAGACTCAGAAAGACTCATTTTCCTGAGTTCAAATCTGACCTCAGACCCTTACTAGCTGTAAGACCCTGGGCAAGTTACTTAACCCTGTTTGCTTCAGTTTCCTCACCTATAAGGAGCTGGAGAAGGAGATTGCAAATAATTCCAGTACCTCTGTCAACCCCGAATGGGGTCACAAAGAGTCAGACGTGACTGAAATGACTTGAACAACTTGAAAAGGCTGCTATGAAGATCACGTAAGATGAAATAATATATTTGAAGAACTTTGAAAACCTGTACAATAGTTATCATAATGAGGAGGGTGTCAGTGTGAGCTCTGTGATTCCTTCCTCCCAATAATAGAAGTTACTTAGGAAAGGACAGAGATAACTCATGTGGTTTCCTAAAGAGCTTGAATCCCTTTACATGGCCATTGTGAAACTTCCATAGCCAAAACTCATTTCCTTTTAATATTTTTTTGCCTTTGTATCCCCAGCACCTGTTTTAAAAAATTGAATACAATTTTATTAATCCCTGATTTCTCTCTCAAGTCCCCATCTTAACACTTTTACCCCTACATTTTGTGTAGCTTTGGGATCAGGAGATGGAGAGGATGTGAGATTAAGAGATTGGCTGGTGGACCTCTGTGTTTCTAGTCATTCTGGCCCCCTCCTTGAAAACCCTGGGAAGATTTTGTGTGTGTGTGACTCATCTGATAAAGTTGTGACCTGCTTTATGATAGGGCAGCAGCAGCTGAGAGTGTATTTCTGTTCTCTGAAGTCTCCATTATCGCCTACATCTTGGGGGCCTCAGCAAAAGCTGAGAACAATTTAGTCAGGAGGTGATACAGGTTTCTCTTTTTGAGTGGGAGGGGTGTGGGTGGAGGTGAGGAGGAGAGGGCAGTAGCAGTACTAGTACTGAAGTGGTGGGGAGAGAAAAACACTTGCTGCTGTGTCCGTTACTGTGGCTCCAAGCTATGGCTGTGACTGCTTCTATAGGATATTGAAACACTATGGTCATAAACATTCATTAATTTGCTAGTTTTTGTAGAATACCATGCTAGGCACTTTGATAGACCCAAAGTTTAGATATGAATAGAGACGGGATTTTCTGGGTCACTTTGTATTCAGTTGCTTCTAGGAGATTCCTAGGTAGAAACAGCAAAGTGGAGAAGAATAAATTCCAGTCTTGGACTCAGAAAAGCTGGCTTTCAGCAGCTCAGTAGTCTCTGAATTCATAGGGCTCATAGTCTTTTGGGGAGAAGAATGGTTAAAAACCGTTTTAGATAACTATATTACATGGCATTACATGATAAAAACACCAGAGAGAGTACTTGAGCAGGGGGGGGCTTCTAGGGGTTAGTCTATTACGGACTAACTTTTAAAAGATGGGTTAGAATTCAGCTGATGAAGAGGGGGAGTAAAGATATTCTAGGCATTGGGAACAGCACAAGGAAAGACCAAGAAAAGCTGAGAGTTTAGTGCTCATTTTGGGCAGGGGGAATATTTTGTTATCCTCAAAACTATAGTAGATATTGGTGTTTTTTGACTTCCTTTTGGGGATGGTTTTGGGGGTTACAGCCCTCCACTAAAGTATGGACACAGGAACACTGAAACGTTCTCTCTTCATTCAGTACATTCCCTGCCAAACTCCTCCCATGAGGTGGATAAATTGGTTTCAAGTACTTTGGGGGCTTTTCATTCTGTTCTGAGAAGGGACTACGTCAACAACCAAGGACTCCAGATCAATGTGTCAACCGATAAGTAAACACTGATTGGTTGAGTTGCTATTAAGGTACTAAGTTCCAGGCAGACCAAAGTGGCATGGTACCTCTCCTTGAGGAGCTGAGAGTACAACTCAGGGGTTCTTAGCCTGAGATCCCTGAACTGGACTTAAAAAAACCTTTTGATAACTATATTTCAATATCATTGGTTTCCTTTGTAATCCTATGTAATTTACTTAATGCATTTAAGAATGTAGTTCTAAGGAGTCCATTCTGAGACTGCTGAAGATATCTATGACACAAGAAATATTAAGAATCCTTAATCTAGTCAGAGATGATCCAGACACAGAAGAGCACAATAAAACACTCTAACACTCCCAAAGAGGTTGGACGTTGCTTCTAAAGTACCACATTGCTTCTAAAAAGGAAGGGAGCAATCTTTTCAGAGTGGGGTAATCAAGGAATACTTCAAGAAGGAAGTTGAACTTGAGTTGGACCTGATAGTATGGGCAGGATTTGGAAAACTTGAGAGGATAAAGGTTAGTCATTGGAACAGAATATGTACACACTATACAGAAGCAAACAAATACAGTACATTGTATTTGACACTCAACATCCCGTTTCCTGGGGGGATGGGCTTCCTTTCTGATTGAGGAAAAAAAACTTCTGGGAAAACTGGACATAATTCTGGCAGAAATTAGGTTCAAAGAAGTACCTCACACCATATACTGAGATAAACTCTAAATGGTTACATGACCTAGATTTAAAAAGTCAAATTGTAAGCAAATTAAAGGAAGAAGTAAGAAATTACCTTTTGGACCTATTGATGGGGAAAGAGTTCGTGGCTAAACAAGTGACAGGATCATGCAAGATGAAACAGATAATTTTGGACAACGGACAACTAAATTATGGACAATGATTATTTAAAATCAAAGAGATTTTGCACAAACAAATCTAATGTAGTAAAACTTTGAAGGGAAACAGTCAAACAGGGAAAAATATTTATAGCAAGTTTCTGATAAAAGCGTTCTATTGAGGAATGACAAAACAAATTGTGGTATGTTATTATACCGTAACAAATGATGAAATGGAGAGTTTCTGAAGAAACTGGGACAAACTTTATGAACTGATGCAAAGTGAAAATAAGTAGAACTAGAATATTTTATACAATAACAATATTATATGGAAAAACAACTTTTGAAGGCTTTAGAACCCTAATTGACCAAAGATAAATCATGACTCCTCCTGAAAGAGAGTTGATGAACTTAAAATGCAGAAGACGTACTTTTTTGGATATGGTTAACATGGGACTTTCTTTTGTTGGTCTAGGTAGATTTGTAATGTGGGATTTAAAAAAATTAATTTGCTCAATTTGGGGAGAAAGGAGAGATAATGGGTAAGGCAGATTAGTTTAAAAATACTTGTTGCTTGAAAAAAATTTTAAAAATCAAGAGGATATGGGGAGGGATTTTTGGTAGAGAATTAATGGAACAAAAGAAATAGCAAAGCAGGAGATGTGGTATCATGGCAGTGAGAAGACTAGTGTGGCATGGATGCAGGAGACCACATTGGCACAGCTCAGAATCTTGACCTTCGAGGGAACACACCTGGGTTTGAATTCTGACTTTGATGTTTATTTGCGTGTCCTTGGGCAAGTCATTC
This sequence comes from Pseudocheirus occidentalis, assembly GCA_028646575.1. NCBI lineage: Eukaryota > Metazoa > Chordata > Mammalia > Diprotodontia > Pseudocheiridae > Pseudocheirus > Pseudocheirus occidentalis. The sequence continues at coordinate 128,216,074 of CM053593.1, forward strand.
AACTTCTCAGAGAGAAGTTTTAAAATGAGGATGAAAATACTAAGAATATCAACCTCACAGAGTTGTAGGAAAGATGTTTAACTTAAAGTGATATTATTGTGCCAAGCAGGGGAGGGAGACAAGGCAAGGAAGGTAGGTATAGCTAGTGGGGGAAGGAGAGACTTCAGGGCGAGGCTATGGAATTTGGATGTTATGACATAGGTGATAAAAAGACATTGAATATTTTTGAGCAGAGGAGTCAAAACAGTAACTTTTGGGATTTAATTCAGCAGCCCTGTAGAATGGATTTGACCTTGCAAGATGGAATGCAGGGAGACCAGTTTAGAACTCTGTTGGGGACTGTGTGTGTGTGTGTGTGTGTGTGTGTATACATATGTTTGTGAGAAAATCAAGCAATTATTTACTGCTTAATGCATTATTAACTGCAAACCCTTGGACTAGGTGAACTAGTTTCATGAGCTTCCAAGGGGTTCTTGGACTACTAAATGGGAACCACTGGTCTACGTCATAGAACTAGAGTTGGAAGGGGACTTCCAGCCCTCACTTTATAAAGGAGGAAACTGAGTCTCTGAGAGATTAAGTAAATTGTAAAAGGTCTCACACTTACCACAAATGAAAGAAACAGGATTTAAACTTTGATCCTCTCACTCCAAATTCAGTGTTTTTCCATTGTGCTGTATTGTACTGATTCTAATAACTCAGGGAATGAGAATCCATTTTGATCAAGGTAAGCATGGGAATAATAGTGTTATAGGACTTTGAGCTAGAGGAGATCTTTGAGATCATCTTGCCAGTCTTCTCATTTTACAGATATAAATTTGATTCAAGAAATAGCTATTAAGGAATAAGATTTGTACAGCATAAAAGTCGCTGCCTTTTGTAATGAGTAATAAAGGAAGGAATGGGAAGCTGGCATAGGGACTAAAGGCTTTTGTTCTTTCAATCAGCTTTTTCTTTTTTACCCTAGCTTCATTTCCATACCAATTCCAAAGGATCTTGGTTAGGAAAAGGACCTTATCTCCCTAGTTCTCACATGATTTCTACAAGTATTTTGGATGGAGTCCCCCAAGAGTTTGGGGACATTGACTTGAAATCGGATTTTACAGGAGTTAAAATGATAACCTAACCTCAAGTCATATATATGTCTGAGACTAAGGATCTCAAGTCAGCTTTGGGAAGAGAGGCTGACAAAAGAATAGATTTAGTTGGGCTTTGTTGTTGATGGTGCTGCTGCTGTTTGCCAGGCTACATGGGGTAGTATATAGTTCTTTGTTATCCACTGAAAGAAGTATAGCTCTCCCTACTAGGGAGAGGCATTCTAGCTTTTACATACCAACGTGCTGTAGTAGAGGGCAATAGATAGATCTTAAAGAATCTAAATAGCTAATAGCTAGCAGAGGGAAACTAGATGACCACATGACTACCAGTGATGTCCAGCAGGGATAACCTGATGGGAAAGAAAAAAGTTTCGAGAGAAATGACATGTCCAGTCAGAGAGATGTGATTTTCAGATGAGGGAGAAGCAGAGAACGATGCAATCCTATCACAGAGTTTTATCAGCACTTAGGTAGTGTTGGAGATTCAATTGCTCTGACCACACATATTTCTATAATAACAGGTCTATTGATAGTATTTATATAGTGGTTTAGAGTTTTCTTTTTTTTAATTTTATATTTATTTTCTTGTTTACATCATTCATTTCCACAAGATTTTGAGTTACAAATTTTCTCCCCATCTTTCCCCTACCCCAACCCCAAAACAGTGCTCCCACTGTAAAGGAGTTTTCAAAAGTTTTCAAAAGACTTTACATATATTATTTCATTTAATTCTCACATCAGTCCTGTGAAGCCAGTGATGTCATTCCCATTTTACATCTGTGAAAACTGAGGCTGAAAATTTTAAGTGACTTGCCTATAAGCATCAAACAATCAGCAAGTTTTTGAGGCAGGAAACACTCATTTCTTTTTGATTCCAGTACACTGTCCATTATGTGATCATCATTTGTTTGCCTTGAGCATATGGGCACCTGTTGTATACACATTTATTCATGTTCCCTGGCCATACATATTCCCTAGGGTTGTGCCTTCCATGTGTGACCCCTGGAAGAATTTAGGTAGAGTTTTAAAAGAATTTAAAACATATAAGCTAATTTTTCTTGAAAAAAAAAAAAGAAATGTTTCCTGAGATTGAATTGGTACAAAGGACTAAGGTGCAAATGATTGATAGAACTTTGATGTCGCTTATGGCATAAAAGCCTAGGGTACAAGTAGTCTGAACTCTTTAGGATTGATAGATTTCCCACACCATTTAGAATGAACACACTTTTCTGTCTGGGTGTGCAATTATAACAAATGTAGAATTGAAAGGTGCTGTGCCCAATAGAAGAACAACTATTTTTGCTGGATAGCCTTACTATATTCTTATTGAGTAAAAATTCCTTTGTTAAATTTTATGTTGTCTCCAAGTGTCTCATTTCATTCCACTTCTGCAGCTTAATCATTAGAATGTCTTGTCAGGTCTGTCCTAGAACATTTGATTATTGTCAGCAGAATTGATTTAAAATGATCTCATATTGAACCTTCTAGTAGAAGCGAGGAAAGGCCTATGCAGAGAGAAGGGAGTCTTGGATGATTTGGATGCATTGATCTGGGACCCTGATACTCTATGGTCTTCCTGCTTTTGACTGCACAGTTACAAATCCTTTCTATAGGATCAGGAAGGGGTTCCTTCCAATTCAGTAGAATGAGCCCAGGGAGGTTGTATGTATGCTTAAGGAGGTTGACAAGAAAAATGAAGGTATTGTAAGAACAAATATTCCTTGGTTGTTACTAATGGCCATTAATAAAATGAAAATAGTAACGAACAGTTATGGAGAGCTCTAAGGTTTACAGAGCACTTTTCATCTCTCCATCTCTACAACTGTGTGAAGTAGATACTATTATTATCAACATACAGATGAGAAAGTGGAAACTTGAAAGAGGTTAAGTGGTTTGCTAAGAAGTGAAGTTTCTCATTCTCTACTGCAGCATTCGTGTTAAGAGCACAAGATTCGAGATTCAGTTAAGTTCTTGGAAGACTCCTTGTTTCTCTGCTTCTTGTTTTCAGTCTTGTATTTCTCAGTTCTGGACCATATGTTCAATGTCTCATTTATGTCTTACAATAGCATCATGAAATGACCTATTACAGAAGAGGGATCTAAGGTTCAGGGAAGTTGTCAGTGACCTAAAGTTATATGGATTATAAGTAGTAGAGATGGGACTTCAATCCAGATGGTCCTAGACTAGTAATAAGGAATTTCTACCCTAACTAAAAAGAATTAGAAAGGCAAGCCTGCTACTATAGAAGGAAATCAAACAATGCTTCACCAAACCAGAAAATAGGACATGTGGTTATTCACAGTTTATTAGTCACACATATGCTCCCCTACATTAGAGTGGCTAATTATGAGTTCAGTGTAATCCTTTTTTGTGTGAGTGCCTAGCATTCCCCCCCACTAAAATGAGTTTCTTTTCCATTCACTCCAAAATTTGGAGATGAAGAATGGTAGAAATAAGGAAGATGAAGAAGGAAGGATAGAGCTTCAGGAGGAGTGGTGGGAGACTGGAAGGATAGAAGAAGAAAAGATGAAGAAAGAGAAGAGAAGGGAGAATGGAGAAGGGGGAGATTGGAAGGAGAATTGTAATAAATGAATAATAGAGGGATAATAAAGAAGGTAATGGAGGAAGAAGAGCAGAAGGTGAGGGATGGAGTGGCTGCACAAGATGGAGGGATGGTTCATTTTACCCTGGACCTGAAAGGGATAATTGAGCCTTTTGGTATTTCCAGTCTGGGTCAGAGTTGGGAATTTTAAGTCAGAACATAAGACTCTGTATCTTCATTTTCAGGGTGTACATTCCCTAAAGTGGGAAAGTCTTTGCTGTTCATGATTCTCTTATTCTAAAGGCTTCAAGAAGAATAGGGAAGAGAGTCCTGCCTACAACTCCCTGCCTGGGGCTATTTACTCTGAATACTTTCCCTAAGTTTTTGGCAGTGCTCTGATGTCCAGGGAAGAAAACCACCAAATAGTGAAGAGCACTAAGCCCCCCCCCAAAAAGTGGTAATTGAATGTTAGATGACAACAATGAAAGGAATTGAAGCTCATTGGAGTTAATTTTTTAAAAAAATTAAATGAATTATGGATAAACAAGTTTAACTATTGGCAAAACCAATAACACATGTTTTATAAGTACTTACATTTAAATATATCAGTTTTAAACCTTAAAATGTTATTAATTCATCAATTAATCCCTCTGCATTTCCTTTAATTTCTTTTTGCCCATTGTTTCTGAAAATTATATATATCAATAGATAATCTATCTATGTCTCTTTTTGTATCATCATAGACAATCTGTACCATTTCTACTTTTTTCTTCACATTAATATGGATCTCTCCAAATTTCTTTACATTCTTCATACTTATGAATCTTATTCATATTATAATATCCTATTACTTCAACACATTGTAATTTATCCAATAAGCAACTAGATTCACAGTCCAGTACAGTGCTGGACCTGGAGTCAAAGACTTAAGTTCCTGATTTCAAATCGGGACAAATTAGGATTTCAAATCAGACACTTACTAGCTTTGTGACCCTGGGGAAGTCACTTAACCTTGTTTGCCTCAGTTTCCTTCTCTGTAAAATGAGCTGGAGAAGGAAATGGCAAAACATTCCAGTATCTTTGCTGAGGAAATCCTAAATGGAAGAGTCAGATACAACTGAACAACAAGTTTAGTCAACCGTTCTGTAATTGTTGCATGTTTTTGTGGCTTTTAGGTTTTGGGGTTTTTTTGCATTTTTTTGTTTTTTTGCTATGACAACATTCCTGTAAATATCTTAAAACCTAATGTATTTTCTTTTAGTCAGCCCTTTTGAGTTCTATTGCCAATAATGAGATTATTGAGTCAAATGGTATCATTATTTTGATAACTCTTGGAGTGCTCCATCAGAATGCTATACAAAGAGATTGTGACATTTTGCAAATGCACCAGCAGAATATAAATGTTCTTTTTTATCCCAGCCACACCAATGCTGAGTTTTATTATTTTTAATTGTGCTCTTTTGATAGGTGTAATTTTAAGTTTGCTTTAATTTGCATTTCTCTAATTTCTAGTAAGGTTAAACATATCTTTTCTTATTATTTATTTTTAGTTTGCAACATTCACTTCAATAAGTTTTAAATTTTCTCCCCCTGTCTCCCTGCTCCCTCCCCAAAATGGCTCACAATCTGATAAGGGCTCTTTAACATATCTTTTCAAGTGATAATTTATGTTTCCTTTCTATAAATTTTCTATTCATATTATTTTATCCATTAAAGGCCTGATTGTGCCAATGAATATTCCTATCAGTTCCTTTATGTTTAATGTATATGTTTTTTGTCAGTTATGTTTATCACAAATGCTTTCCCTTAAATATATATGTGTATGTGCATGTATGCATGTATGCATGTATGTATGTAAAAACACACACACAAATTTTTTTTTGCCTGATTGAAATAAGGTCTCTTTTTGGCTCTTTTTCTCTTCCTGCACTTGTAGGTTGGGTTCCATGAAAGGTAGTTACTCCAGGTTCAAGGTATTTTCTGGGTACACACATCTAAAACTATAACTCATTAACCAGTATCAATGTGTTTGCGGTTTTAAAATCAGGCAGGGTAACAATCAGCTGAATGCAAAAGAATTTACTGGAATATTATGTTAAGAAAATTAGCAATGAAGCCTATCATAGATGTGGGCCACGTTCTCCAGCAAATATATTCAGAATTGCTGGAGAAAGTGGATACGTATAGAGGTCATGAGCAGAAAGTTCAAGTGTAGTGAAGAATATGAAGTACATGAAGAAAGGTAATTAATTCCTCTGATGCTGCAGGGCTACAGGGACATGAAGCCTTTGCATTGCTCCAGCTTGCTCAGCTTCATAGTTTTTTTTTCTCCAGTATTTCCCAGGATTTATTGAACAGGATTACAGGGTCGTTTTAGAAAATGAGGATTCCAATTCCTTTCAGTCCCCTGGTATGCAATGTTGTATTCAGGGATGGAGACATACATACACATACACACACACTCACACTCAGTGATGAAGATATACACATGCATACCACCGCTGCTAAAAGGAGTAGGTCCAGTATATATCCACTTTTAAAATCCTTATTCATAGACCCAGTCATGTGCACAAGACTTATAATTGACCAGTTCTTCAGGCTTAAACCACAGGCTGATCTCCTTCTCAGCACTTTTTACAGAATCACTGCCATGAATGATGTTCCTGCCGACTTGAATGCAGAAGTCCCCACGAATGGTGCCTGGCTTGGAATCAGCTGGGTTGGTTTCTCCAAACATCACTCTGCCTGTCTTCACCACATTCAAGCCCTCCCAAACCATGGCTACAACAGGCCCCAAGCTTATATATTTCACAAGCCCAGGGAAAAATGGCCTCTCCTTCAAGTCAACACAGTGCTGTTTCAGACGTTCCTCTGAGGTCCTAAGGAACTTCATGCCCACCAAGCGGAATCCCTTCTGCTCAAAGCATTTGATGATGTCCCCGATCAGGCCCTGCTGGATGCCGTCAGGCTTGATAGCAATGAAGGTGTGCTCGGTGTTGGCCATGGTCCAGGGAAGCTTAGGCTGGAGCAGGAGAAAGAGGCGTCTGTGGCTGCAGCAGAGAAGGAGCCATGGTCTTTTCCAAGAACAACTTTACAGGCTGTTGGACACTGCATTTTTGTTGTCTCTATTACTTCTAGCTTTTTAATCTAGTGAAATCCTTAGTGATTGTATGCTCCAAAATATAACACTGCTTAGTTGTCATATGGCCTGTCTTCTTCCTTCTCCAACAATCAAGATGCATTAAGAAATTTTGTCTTTCTAGAAGATTCATTGTCTAGAATTGATGAATGCAGAAACCTGGACTCAGAATTATCTATGAGACCAGCCTGAAAGCTGGTGCCACCCTCCAGAAATCTCCCTTCTTTGCTAAAAATCTAAATTCTGAAATTGTGTTGCCCAGTTGATTCAGAATCCTCCTCTTTTCCACAGAAACTTAAGGTTTCAGGAAACAATAGCCTTGAATCCCCCCACCTTAGGTCTTGTGCAAGAACATGTTCTAAATAACCATACACTTTTGCTACAAGGTACAACTGCTGACGGGAGATAGAGGAAAGAGAAAGCCCCTTTATACCCCCATTTCCCTTGTTGCTCTCTGCTAGAAGGGATCAAGGAAAAGGATAAAGAATGACTCTGTTATTCAGTGTCCTACCATTCAAGCTATCAAAAAAATTATTTTATAGAACTAGAAAAGACAAAATTTATGTGGAAAAAATAAAGGTCCAGAATATGAAGGGAATTAATGAAAAAAATGCAAGGAAAGATGGCCTACCCCTTTTTGGTCTTAAATTCAATTATAAAGCAGCAATCATCAAAACCACTTGGTACTGGCTAAGAAATAGAGTGGTGGATCACTGGAATAGGTTAGGTACACAAGACCCAGTGGTTAATGACTATAGTAATCTACTGTTTGATAATCTCAAAGACTCTAGCTTCTGGAATAAAAGTTCACTATTTGACAAAACCTGCTGGGGAAACAGTATGGCAGAAACTAGGCACTGAACAACATCTGACACTGTATACCAAAATAAAGTCAAAATAGGCACGCAATTTAGATATAGAGGTTGACAATAAAAGCAAACTGGGAGAGCAAGGAATAGTTTACCTGTCAGATTTATGGGGAATGGAAGAATTTATGACAAAACAAGACATAGAGTACATTATGAAATGCAAAATGGATAATTTTGATTACGTTAGATTGAAAAGGTTTTGCACAAACAAAGCTAATGCAACCAAGTTTAGGAGGGAAGCAGAAAACTGGGAAAGGATTTTTACAATCAATATTTCTTGTAAGGGCCTCATTTCTAAAATATATAGAGATCTGAGTCAAATTTACAAGAATATAAGTCATTCCCCAATCAATAAATGGTCAAAGGATATAAACAGGCAGTTTTCAGATAAAGAAATTAGTTATCCATAGTCATATGAAAAAAATGTTCTAAATCACTATTGATTAGAGAAATGTAAATTAAAACAAATCTGAGGTACCGTATCACACCTATCAGACTGGTTAACATGACAAAACAGAAAAATGTTCAATGTTGTAGAAGATGTGGGAAAATTGGTACACTAATGCATTATTGGTGGAGTTGTGAACGAATCCAACCATTCTGGAGAGCCACCTGGAACTATTCCCAAAAGGCTATAAAAATGTGCATACTCTTTGACCTAACAATACCACTTCTAGGTCTGTTTCCCAAGAGATCATACAAATGAGCATAGGGCCCACATGTAAAAAATATTTATGGTGGCCAAGAACTGGAAATTGAGGGTGATGCCCATCAATTGGGGAATGGCCAAACAAATTACGGTATATTAATGTAATGGAATACTATTGTGCTATAAGAAATGATGAGCAGGTGGACTTCAGAAAAACCTGGAAAATCTTATATAAACTGAGGCTGAGTGAAGTGAGCAGAACCAGGGGAACATTGTACACATTAACAGCCACATTGTTTGATGACTAACTTTGATAGATTTATCTCTTCTTAGCAATTCAAAGATCTAAGACATCTCCAAAAGACTCATGATCGAAAATGCTGACCACATCCAGAAAAAGAAATATGGAGTCTGAATGCAGATTGAAGAATATTATTTGCTCTCTTTCTCTTTTTTTTCTTTCTTCTTTCTCATGGTTTCTTCCATTAGTTCTAATTCTTCTTTACACATTACATACCATCTTTGGTTGGGGAGAGATCGGGAGAAAATCTGGAACTCATAATCTTACGGAAATTAATGTTAAAAACTAAAACTAAAAAAAAAATAAAACAAAAAGAAAAGAATGACTCTGCAAGAGCTGAAAGCTTCCTCCAGGGCTGATTTTATCCCAGCACTGACTCCAGACATGACTGGCTTCTTTTTCAAAAGACACAAAGGTCATTACTGGTCCTTACCCAGTTGCCTTTATCCAGTGGTCCAAGCCTTATAATGTTATTGAATTATTTTCACTCCTTTTCCTGGTTAAGTAATGACTTTGTACCCAATTATCAGATTGTTTAGGAAAAGTCCTCACACCTTAACACTGAAATTTAAATGTTTTATGTAATCAAGTAAATCTACTTGTCCTCAATAATTTCTCCTTTTTTCAGTAGATAAAAATTTTCCCCCTACTTGAGATAACTATATTGTTTTCTTCCATCTTTTTTTATGTTTGTCTCTAATTCATATGGAAGTTGATATGGCATATGATGTGACATGCCAGTCAGTCAACAAGCATTTATTAAGCTCTTACTATGTGATGGGCACTGTGCTAAGTACTGAGAAAACACATACAAGTAAGGTGTGTATCTAAGGCGTGTTTTTCTTCTTAGTATTATGAGCCAGTTTTTTCCCCAGTTATTAAATAAATTAAAATTCCAATTATTAAACTCTAATTATTAATTAAATAAATTGTTATTCCAGTTATCATTTTCTAAAGGGTGATTAAGTACTCAAAGTAGTAGTGGAGGCAGTACATGTAGACAGCTCTTTCTAGGAGTTTGACCAAGAAAGTAAGGAGAGATGTAGAATAATAGATTGTAATGATAGTTGACTCTAGTAAAGGCATTTTTATCCTCAAAAATGCATTTGTAGGTAGCAAGGAAAGAAACAATGTAGTGAGAAGTTAAAAATTAAAAGGGAGAGTTGCTATGGGAGCAATTTGCTTGAGAAGTTGGGAGTAGGACAGATCATGGGCACTTGTAGAGGGGGTGGTCTTGACAAGGTGAACGGCAACCTTTTTTTTTTTTTAAATAGAGAACTGGAGTAAAGGGAGTAGGGGAAGATATCAAATGGTTTATAGTTGAAGAGGAAAGTCAAAGTCAACAAGTGCTTCTCAGGAAGCTGAAAGGTGAAGTCCTTGACTGAAAGGGTGAAGAAAGGGGGAGGTATACAAGGTTTGAGGAGATGAAGTTTGGAACATCCTTAATGGGCAATGGCAATATAGGAGTGATTCTTATACTTTTTTGTTTCAGGACACCTTTATACTCTTAAAAATTATTGAAGAATCCCCCCTCCAAGCTCTTTTTGTGTTGGTTATGTCCATTGATATTTACACTATCAGAAATTATTATGTATTATTAAATATTATTATGAAAAAAGTTTTGACTTTATAAATCTCCTGAAAGAATTTTGGGGATCCCCAGGTATTCCCAGATCACATTTTGAGAAAAGCTGAAATAGAGGAGTAAGGACTAAGAATAATAACTAAGAAGGAGTGAAGCCACAGTGAGGGTCCAGCTAAGATTAGATAACAAATCTCTAGTGAATCTAGTGAGTTTGGTTGGGTGAATGAACTGCTATATACTCATCAACAATTAGCAGTTATTTATTTATTCCATGTTGACTATATGCAAAGTATCATGCTCAGTGCTGGGGATTTTTTTTGGGGGGGGGAGTACACCTTTCTAATTTTATCAGAAGGGAAACTCCTAGCATGGAAATTTCTTCCACTGATGCAGATCAGCAACTCATTTGGAACTTATAGTCTGAACAATTCCCTGGGGCACTGAGATGTTAAGTGACTTGCACATGGTCACACAGCTGCCTTGTGTCAGAGGTGGCACTTGAACCCAGGTCTTTCTGACTTCAATGACAGTATTGCTTTTGTTATACAAAGACAAAATGGAGCACAGTCCTTGATCTTACAGAGCTCATGTTCTATGGTATACATGATATTTTAGACACCAAGAGCACTGTGTGTGTATATATATATATGTATATATATGTATATGTATACACACAATATATATATGCATATATATTTCTCTGTAGCCATGACTAATCTATTTAAATTGATATTATTTTTTTTAAGTTTTTAAAGTAGGAATTTGTGAAACCATATCAGTTTTAGGTTAAATTTCTATAACAACGTAGCCCAAGTTAACTAAAATAAATGCTTCAAGTTCTTTTTAGTCTATGACTGTTGTTTTACTATGTCAAATCTGATAAAGCAAACACCTCATCCCTGACCTTTCCTTTCACAGAAATCTGTTTCCCATTCACCTAAGCCACCCTCTCAAATTTCCACTGTACCCAGCCCACTATTTCCACTTCCCAGAGACTTTATCATGAGAGGTCTTGTCTGACACCACTGGGTGACAAAGAGCCTACTTTCAAATACTTTATAGCAAGTAGCTCATATATGACAAGTGTGTTTTTTTGTCCGAGTGAGAGTGTCAATGTAACAAAAAGTTCCGAGTCTTAGCCATGGCTCTGTCACATACTAGCTATGTGAACTTTAGAATGTCTCAGTTTATAATAATTCTTGTTCACAAGTCTAAAAGATTTGTGAAAAATTACTGGGATGATTTGTACTAAAACCATGAAGCATCAGACAAACAAAAGGTACTATTAAATACCATCCTTGGTCAGATCTGTTGATCTATCCATCCTAGGACTACCTCTGAAGATGACAGCATTGAGATATTTCCCCAGATTCTCTCTGTGACATCAGGTGAAAAAAGCTAGGGATGGAGAATACAAGTAAGATCATGGTAATTGGGGGAAAGAGGACAGAGAAGAGTGAAAGGAATGGGATGATGGGGAAAGAGAGAGAGAGAGAGAGAGAGAGGGAGAGAGAGAGAGAGAGAGAGAGAGAGAGAGAGAGAGAGAGAGAGAGAGAGAGAGCTACAAAGTTATTGGAAAATGGTGGGCCATTACCAGAAATTGAGAAGTTAGAAGGGCCAGGTTTGGGGGAAGTAAAAGATATGTTAGTTTTTGAGCACATTGCATTTGAATTGTGGGCAGGACATCCAAGTGGAGGTGCAGGATTATAATAAATGCTTGATGAATTAAAATAAACCAGGCTCTGAAGAGAGGTTGGAGTGATGATAAATCCTTGGAAATCATCTTCATGAAGATGATAATTGAAGCCACTGAAGAAGATGAGTTCAGCAAGGGAGAATATGCAGAGAAAGAAGAGAAAAGAGTTCATGATGGAATATTGGAGGAAACCAATAGGAGAGCCATAAGAGGTGGATGTAGACCATATAGAGAAGACAATCATTCTTACTATACATTTTTGTGGGTATATTTAAAGGATGGGTTAGAGAGGATAAAGAAGGAATGTATGAAGACCAATTAGAAAACTGCCCTAATAATTTAAGTGAGAAGAGATGAGAGACTGAACTAAGGTGGTGGCAATGTGAGTGAAGAGGAGGGGACAGAAGGGAAAAATATTACTTCCATACTCTGATCCATCTGTGATTTAATCCTTCCCATGGTGCATAGTGCAACCCTCTACTGCCTTCTTATCTCATCCTTTGATAATTCCCTTTCATAAATCACATATAGATGATTGGTACAATGTGCTAGGGGCCTTCCTCTAGAACTCTTGTCATTTTTGCAGAGATCAGTGGGGAGGAGGACAAGGTAATTAGGGTTAAGTGACTTGCCCAGAGTCACACAGCTAGTAAGTATCAAGTGTCTGGTCTGAGGTGGAATTTGAACACAGGTCCTCCTGACAATAGAGTTGGTACTCTATTCACTGAGTCTAACTCTATTTTTTTTTCTGGTATAGAGATAGAATCGATAGGACTTCAGAATTTATTAGTTGTGGGGGTGAAGGAAAGGGAAGAGTTTAAGTTGATTCTGTGGTTGTGAGATTAAGCAACTGAGAATATAGTTAGGAAAATAACAAAAATAGAGAAGTTAAGAAAAAGGTAAGGTTTTCCTCCTTTGGGTGGAAAGAAGGGAAGTAAATAAGTTCAGTTGTGTATTTAACAGACATTTAGAAATGTGGGACTAGAGCTTTGGGGAGAGGTGGTGGCTATAGATAAAGAATTAAAAGTCATGTGCAAAGAAGTGATAATAGAATTCATGGAGTGGATGAGGTTATTTAAGGGAGAGAGGACAGAGAGACGAGGGCCTGGAAAAAAGGCAAGTGGACACACCCAATTTTAGGGAGTCAGAGGGTGATGAGGAGCTGGCAAAGAGCTAACCAAATTCCTTATTGCCCCTTTATAAATTTTCATCCTGGACTATCCCATGGTCCAGCTTTATGTTACATGCTATTGACTTGTTAAGTTTTCCTGAGAGAGAAGAGATTTGTTATAAATGGGAGTATGATTTCAATCCCTTGGTGGATTAATGAACTCTAAGCACATTCATAATGCTATTATTCCTGACCCAGGTTATTCCAATACATTGCTAGAGTTTCTGATAGATACTGAAGATCAAAATTTGAAAACACCATTTGTCACCTTAAACACGAACCATCCATAGTACGAGTCTTTCACAGTAACAATGACATCTCTCTGCTGTCCAACACAGTCCTGGGAAGTCTCCCTTCTTTCTAGTTGGTTTTAAGCAACTGGGGCCAGGGATTTACCCAGTACCATTTTCTTTGTATAATACCCCAAACAATGCCATGTGCTCAATAATGCTTGGTGATGAGGATGTTGACCACAATAGTTATCTGTAGAGAAGCCCATTGGCTTTACTGCTTACAAGCCTTTTGACCCAGGGAATGTCTCTTTATCTCTAAGCCTCTACTTGTATTATGCATGTAAAGCTTAAAGAATTGGACAAATAAATTGTGGGGTTTTTTTTGTTATTATTGCCTATATTTCAAAAATTACACGCAATCCTCCATTATTCACTTCAATATAGATTGATAATTGTATATCTTACAATAAACCGGATAACCCCAAACTCATCTCTCATAGGCTAGAAATTTAAAGTTAGAAGGGATCTTAGAAATCTTATAGTACAGTCCTCATTTTTCAGATGAAGAAACTGAGGCCCAGAAAAGTGAAAGAACTTTACCAAGGACATATCAAAAGTGGCAGAGCGAGATTTGAATCTAGGTCCTGTGACTCCAAGTCCAGCATTCTTTCCAGGGTATCATATAATCTCATCTCATTGATTTAAGAATGAATGGCAACTTTTTAGTGTAGTTTAGGGTAGAGAGGGAGCCTAGTATATGGAAAACCAGACTGAGCAATTACAATTTCAGTTCAATTGAAAACAACAAACATTTACTATACACCTTCTCTGTGAAATATATGTAGAGCCTCTGATACTTTTTGTTTGGGATCTGGTCCTGCCATTTACTAGCTTTATGATTTATAAGGAAGTTACTTAACCCCTGTGTGCCTCAGCTATTTTTTAAATGTATAAAAAATGTGTTTTGCATTCTTCATAGGACTATTGTAAGGATCAAATGAGAACGTCTGAGGACTATTTCCTAGAATTAGAAATCTATTCAAGATTACAGCTGGAAAGTATCCTAAATTCATCCTTTTCATTTAATAATTGAGGAATCTGAGGTCTGCTGAGGCTGAGTTAATTGTAAATACAAATAAATTTCAAGACTGTCCTCTTCAAAGTAGGAAAATGCATTAGATTGGCCAGGTTTGATGTTTGCATTCTTTTCTCACGGCCACATTTTTGGCCAGCTCGTTTCTTTAGGATTTTGGTACTGACAGAAACCTGTAAGGGTTAGCATTATTGTTTAAAAGCACAAACTGAAAGGAAACTACCATCTATCTTAAGCCTAAACCACTCAGAAGGTCTCAGCAATGTTCCTGCCCATGCAGACAGCTGGCAGATGGACAATAGAGAGGGATTGGCAACAGCCAGAACTTACCCATGAACAGAAAGAGAAGCAAGAGCCAGGGGTGATGCTGGGCCATGTTCTTTCAGCTCTTAATCCTTGGGAGGCAAGAGTGTCAGTGATAAATGAGTTGCAGTTTCTCTGTTTCTCTTCCTTTTTTTTTTCAAAGTGCTATGACGTTTTACTGTGGAAAGTTCCACCAATAGCAGCATTACTCTAGAATTATAGTGATAGTAAAAGAGCTGCTAGGAACATACATAGGCTTTAGAGGGGAAAGGGGCAAAATGGACGAGGGAATAGGCCCAGACTGGTGAAGTGAAATTTTTTGAGGTCACAGAGCTAGTAACTGCCCAGGGATTTAATCAGCATTCTTTAACTCCAGATTCAGTCCATGTTGTAGCCCCTAGACCACTGCTTATTTCTTTTCCATAAGATCTCTGATAAGTGGTCATCACATCTCTGCATATTTAGTAATGAGGAATACAATACTTGTAAGGCAGCTTGTTCATTTTTTTTGCAGTTATAGTGGTGAAAGTGTCTTCTTTTTTCAATTGATCTGAATACTGATTACCTGCAACATCCACTCACTAATATTAATTTTGTTCCTTGGAAATTTGTTCCTGAGTGAAACACCATTGATTTACATCTGGAAAGGACTACAGAGACTATATAGTCTAGCACCATCTAGCACCATCATTTTGTAGATGAGGATCTGAGGCTTCCAGGAGTGAAGTGATTTGTCAAAGGTTACATAGGATTGTTCTTTATATTTAGCGATAATAATGGTGTATGCTATTCTTCTGACTGTATCCTTTGTTTTGATAACTTTGTGTTTTTCTAAATCTCTTCATGTTCTTACTCACCATTAGTAATGATGTCTAATATTTTACAATTTAACTGATAAGAAATACAAATAGGTATATAAAGGATATGAAGTATACCTCATGAAACAGGTAAAAAGTTATATGAAGGAATGCAAAGGAAGCTTGACCAATTCTAAATTGTCGTAACAAGAAGGTCAAAATATCCCCAAAAGCTCCCTGGCTAAGAATTAAACAGTCAACCAACATTTATTAAGCCTCTACTATGTGCTAAGTACTCTGCTAGACAGCAAACACTTGACCTATGTCACCTTGATAGAAATGGGAGCCAAACACAATAGTAGTTCAAATTATAAACTTGTTTGTAAAATCTTAACAAAAAACATAATAGAAGATCATGAGTAGCATCACCCCATAAATCAGAGAAAAACAATAGAGGGTAAGATCACTTTAAAGAAAGCATGGGGCAAGCCCCTTAAGCAAAGTAAGTCTGAGTGTTCTTAATGATTTGCTTTAATTTAGTGATAATAATCATGTATACTTTTCTTCTGATTCTTTTTCTTTTGTTTCATCCTCCTAAATTCCTTCATGTTCTTATTCACTAGTACTAGTGATACGTAATATCATGCAATTTCATTAAAATGATACATAAAAACTATAAAGAAAATGGAATGACAACAAACAGAAGTATAAGAGATCCTTGAAGATTTTTATAATAAGGTTTCTTGCCACTAAGGAGACTAGAGCTATCATACTCGGACTCTAACATCAAAGTCCAGGGCATATTTATAGAGACATAGAAATGGCACTTAAAAAGAACAAAGTTGAAAAAAGCAGTTGAACTAGACCAAGTACACGTAGAGAAGATTCATACTAGAGTTGAAAAAATTATGATAACATTGATGGATTGATTCACAAGGTTCTCAAGAAAGGAGGGGAAGATATCTGGGGTTCAGGAAAAAAAATCATCTTAAACTATTAGTACTGAAAAAAGTGACTGAGAGAGTAACAACTACTGAATGAAATGCTAATGTTCTATCTGTAATAATTTTTATGAGAATTAGCTGACTTCTTTGAGGTGATCCACAGTGAAAGTATTAGTAGATAGCAGGCAGGCTTTCTCAGGTAATTTTCTACAGTGGATGACATCTTTATTGTCATACAACTGACTGAAAGATGTAGAGGATACAAAATCCCACTCTGTGTATTATTATTATTTTTGGAGGGGGAAAGTAGGGCAATTGGGGATAAGTGACTTTGCCCAAGGTCACAGGCTAGTTTTTGTGTTAAGTATCTGAGGCTGGATTTGAACTCAGGTCCTTCTGACTCCAGGGCCAGGGCCACCTAGTCACCCTCACTGTGCTTATTAATGAATGATAATAAAAAGTATTTACTTCAGTAGAGCAAAATGTCACCTTGAAGGGTCTTTTCCAAGAATGTATCTCTCATCCACACATAAAAGTAATTCAAGATTTCTTAAACAAATGAACAACAGAAACAATCCCATTAAATATCAAAATATTATTTTAAATAATATTATTTAAATAAATAAATTGAAATTGTTGTTTCTGTCCTTCATTCTTGAAAAGAACCATGGCATCAGGGAAATGATGACATGACTTGCAGTTGATTTGGATTTGAATAAGAGAGGACTGTGTAAGGTCACCAACCTCACTTTCACCTCCAGAGTCATCTTGGTCTAGTGGCCAGATATTCATCAGGATGACTGGAGATGGCCCAGGACACATTGGGAGACCCCAAACCTTGTAGGCTAAGGTCTTTTCAGGTTCTCACTTTGAGTGAGGTAATGCCCATTCAGTGAACAGGTCTCTTTAAAAAATAAATTAAAATAATATTGTTTTTAATAATAAAATAATCCTATTAAAATCTTATCCCCTGATCATAAATATCAAATTACATATGAAATATGTTTGCAAAAGTTGTTTGACACTGGGACATTGGAGATTCACCATGGAATGAAACTTGAAGAGGGACTGACTAGGTGATGCTAGAGTGGATAGAGAATTGAACTTGGAGTTAGAGCTTGAGTCCTACCTTGGATACTTACTAGCTATATAACCCTGGGCAAGTCAACCTAAGCCCTCTTGGCCTCAGTTTCTTCATTGAGTAAAATGGTGATAATATTAGTATTTACCTTACAGGTTTGTTGTGAGGATCAAGTGAAATAACATATATAAGGAGTTTATAAAATTTAAAACACTATATAAATGCTAATTCTTGTTATTGTTATTATTATTACTGGGAGATGATGAGATCTCCCAGATACTCTTGTTTGTGGATGACATTGTTAATACTTGGATCACTGAAGAGCCTCCTGGAAGAGATCTGTAAGCACTTTACCTGTTGTTTAATGCTAAATATTCTGGTTGGTCTAGGCCTTATGGCACAATCCAGTAATTCAAATTTGGCACTGGGACACAATGAAATACTTTAAGACCAGAAAATTAAAAAGAACTTTATTTAAGGATTTACAAAAAGGATTTACTTTGCTAAAATCAGACACTCTACTTGTGCCCCCCTACCCCATCTCCTTCTGCATTCACCAGAGCAGTAACTCTGAATCAA
Source organism: Pseudocheirus occidentalis (assembly GCA_028646575.1). Taxonomy (NCBI): domain Eukaryota; kingdom Metazoa; phylum Chordata; class Mammalia; order Diprotodontia; family Pseudocheiridae; genus Pseudocheirus; species Pseudocheirus occidentalis. The sequence continues at coordinate 128,234,153 of CM053593.1, forward strand.
AAAGATGTACCAAAAGGAGATGTGAACTTCGTCAACCCTGCCAACACATGACCCTTTCATCTCTATTTTAATCCTGGATTTAGGTCTTGAGACTTTTAAAATTTTCTTTAACCGCTTTCAGGTCTCTATTTCATTCTTTCTCTCAGCATCCTCTGGGATGGGACACAGATCATAGGTGCTAATTCTATAGTAGTAATTGTGTACCCAAGATTCCATGAAATAGGACTGAAAAATCTCTAGTCTTATAGCTCTGATACTTTCCTGCTTGACACAAAAAAAGAGGGATGAGAAGACTTGGAAGGTGAAGTATGATAGTTATTTTAAAATGTAATATGTGTTGTTAGGTAAGATGTGTATGTTCATAAAAGTTGTTTAAATGCAGCTCACTAGGAGGTATGGATAAATATTTCTGTAAATTTGCCTACTATTCTCCAAGGGAGAATATTATTTAAGCCTAGAGGGAGCAGGTAAAGGGGCCACAAGGCTGACCATTTAATTTTCTGAGAGAGGATATCACATGAGAATTGTATTTACCTACCTTCCTAAATATTTCTAGTCAGGGTCATGATCTTTAGGTTGAAGACAATATCCTGGTCACTATCCACAAAAGGGGAAAGGGTGACCTCAAGCTTATATCCATAGGCTTGACTCCTTCCAACTAAATGCTAGTTATATCCAAAAAAATCACAAATAGTGACTAGTAAGTAAATCCATTTGTCTAAATACACATCATGTGAAAACTGGAAAAGCCATACAGGTTCAAGAACACACAGAGGAAACTCTCCCCCTGAGACCAAGAGATGTCACTTCAATTGAGACACAACCAAGTCTCAACAGAGGGAAAATTCTTTGTAGCCTTTAGGAAGGCAAGCTGGAAATCAGAGCATATTGAGTTATCAGCTCTTCCACATTTCTTCGGTTTTCTGACATTTTTTCTTTTCATGGGTTTCTCCTTGAAAAGAGTTTGGAACCACAGAAATCCATACTGAACAAGGAATGAAGAATTTCCTTTCCAAAGCTCTCATGCCAGCTCTGGTTTTTAGGACTGTGATGTTGAATCATCATTTTCTGCATCAATGAAGAATCCTTTCTGAGGGGCAATACATGAAATATTCCAGGCTTTAAACTGGGTTGCACCAGAATCTGAAGAGCCATAATGTAGAAGTGTGTTTAGATTTGTTCTGCTTGGCTATGGATGACAGTACTAAGCTGACGGTTTAAAGTCACAGAGACAAATTTTACACTTAAGGCAAGACAATGTTTCCTACCAATCAGTACCACCCCAAAGTGGAATGGGCTTCTTCTTCTTCTGAGACACAAGGAGTCCTTTTATAAGAAGTGATGTGAGTGACAAGCCTTCTACAGTCTGGCTTGGCGGAGGGAAGCAGGTGACCAGGGTCTAAGGTGTGTCCTTTTAGGGCCCTGCCCTTGGAAAAGGGCAGAATAAAGCCCAGGCTGGTTTCTGAAAGAGGTTCTCGACATTGGAGCCACAGCTTCTGCTCTTGGCAAAGTCTCTCAGCATCATCTGAACATCGTTTTCAGAGATCTCCAGGGCTGGCTTTGCTTCTGAGCAGGATGCAGTTGTCCAGCATGCCTTTCTTCCTGCTCTCTTAAAGTAGGGAACCCTCTTGGTTTCTATCATTTCATCTGTTCACTCTTCCCATGGGGTTAAGGGGATTCCTAGCATATCCTTTTCCAGAGTCTGCTGGGCTGCCCCCTGGTGGAACCGTCTGGACAATGAACTACCCACAAAGGGTGATGCAAGAGTACGAAGGAACAAGGAAAGATGGCGAACCTTGGGTGCAGCCGCTGCTACCATTTCTGCTCAGGCCCTGCTGGATGTGCATCTGCCAGTCACATCCAGACACCTCTCGCAGGCGTTGATGCCCCTGGTGGGGGGGGCTCTTCTGTTTCTTTTTTTAAGTTAATTTATTTATTTTTAGTTTTCAACATTCACTTCCATAGGTTTTACATTTTCTCCTCTTCCTTCCTTCCTCCCTCCCCGAGACAGCATGAAATCTGATATAGACTCTGCATGTATGATGTGGTGCGGGATGCCTTTTTCTGTAGCCTTTGTATTGTAAAGTTCCTTTATGTTCAGGCATCTATGAATGTAACATCAGTTTGTAATAAGCCTGTGTAATTCTGCCATAAAGGCACAAACCCTTCTTCTCCCCTTCTCCCATTTGAGAGTTTCCCATAGCTAAAACTTTGCCTACGTGCCCAGCTGCACCCAAAAGCCTTGGTAACTTTGTTTCAGCATACTCTGTGTCCTAGCTCTTTGCAATATGGTACCTAATGTCCTAGCACATCCTCCCAACACCCTAACATTATCTGCCTCATGACCATTATCTGCTGCCTGAATCACTGTTCTCATCCATACTGAGAGCCTTGACAACATAATTCTGTTTCAATACACTAAATAACTCTGTTTCAATACACTAACTCTGGGAATCCCTAATCAACCTAGTTCCCAGACTCCATATTAAACATAGGGTTATAAATGCTGTTCCTGAAGCCCAAGCTTTTCACAGGACCCTGCAGGACCTTGCAGGTCTTTGTAGGTCCCTTAAAATTGTCCTGCCCGCTTCTAAGCATAATAAAATTTGTTACTTTGCCAAGACAGCCTGGGGCCTATTGAAATTCTTTCCAGACAAGAACCCAGGTCTGAGGGATTATATGATATCCCTTGGACATCCGGCACTTCCTACTTCTCTACAAACCTCTACAACCTTTATCTACCTACTATACTTCTTCATTTGTGGTGACCCAGAGTACAGTCTGAGGTCTCAAGCTGCTCTGGCATCAAGGTAAGCCCCCTGCCTCTGTTCCTGTCAGTCTGTTCTTTCCTCTGAATACCCTAGGAAGATTTAGAGGAATCAGGCCTCCAGGAGGCCTCCAGGATGGACATCAAGCATACTCCTCTGAGGGCATGGATGCATGCCTGGGGACATTTGTGGTTTCGCTCTTTGTCTGAGACGTCAGATGTGAGCTGACTACAGGGAATTTGAGGTCCGAGGGGAAGGGAAGTAGGATGGGTCAGTCTCCTTCAGCGGTACCTAGAGACTCACCCCTAGGATGCCTTTTGAACAACTGGAAAAAGCTTGGTCTTCAGGACCTCAAGAAAAAGCGCCTTGTGTTCTTCTACAACACTGCATAGCCCCAGTACATTTTGGGGGACCAGGAGAAGCGGCCCACTGGCAGGACACTGAACTATGGCACCATCCTGCAGTTAGATCTGTTTCTTACTTTCACGTTAGTCATGCTGAAGAATTATAACAAATAGAAACCATGAAAAAGAAAAAACAAAACAACAACAAAAAAGAAAATGGTCTGCTTTGCTCACCGTTCAGACTCATTTCCCCTCATGAGTCCTTTGGAATTGTTTTAGGTCCTTGCATTGCTGAGAAGGGCTAAGTCTATCAAAGTCAGTCATCACACACTGTGGCTGTTACTGTGAACAATGTTCTGGTTCTGCTCACTTCACTCAGCATCAGTTCGTGTAAGTCTTTCCAGGTTTCCTGAAGTTCGCCTGTTTATCATTTCTTATAGCATAGTAGTATTCCATTACATTTATATGCCATAACTTGTTCAGCCATTCCCCAAATTGATGGGCATCCCCTCAATTTCCAGCTCTTGGCCACCACAAAAAGGGTTGCTATAAACATTTTTGTGCATATGAATCCTTTCCCCATTTTAATGATCTCTGGGATACAGCCCTAGAAGTGGTATTGCTGGGTCAAAGGGTATGCATATTTTTATAGCCCTTTGGGTATAGAGCCAAACTGCTCTCCAGAATGATTGGATCAGCTCACAGCTCCACCAACAATGCATTAGCGTTCCAACTTTCCTGTATCTTCTCCAACATTTATCATTTTCCTGTTTTGTCATGTTAGCATCTGATAGGTGTGATGTGGTACCTCGGAGTTGTTTTGATATTTGTATCTTTCTAATCAATAGTGATTTAGAGCATTGTTTTCATATGACTAGAGATAGCTTTGATTTCTTCCTCTGAAAACTGCCTGTTCATATTCTTTGACCATTTATCAATTGGGGAATGACTTGTATTCTCGTAAATTTGACTCAATTCTCTGCATATTTTAGAAATGAGGCCTTTATTAATAAGAGACACTGGTTGTAAAATTCTTTGCCAGTTTTTTGCTTCACTCCTAACTTTGGTTGCATTGACTTTGTGCAAAACCTTTTCAATTTAATGTAATCAAAATTATCCACTTTGCATTTCATAATGTTTTCTATCTCTTGTTTGCTCATAAATTCTTCCCTCTCCATAAATATGACAGATAAACTATTATTTACTCCCCTAATTTGTTTATAGTATCAACGTTTATATCAAATGGTGTACTCATTTGGCCTTTATTTTGTTAAACAGTGTCAGATGTTGGTCTATGCCCAGTTTCTGCCATACTATTTTCCAGTTTTCCCAGCAGTTTTTGTCAAATATTGAGTTCTTATCCAAGAAGCTGGAGTCTTTGGGTTTATTAAACAGTAGATTGCTATAATCATTGACTACTGTCTTGTGTACCTAACCAATTCCACTGATCTACCCCTCTATTGTTGTTAGCCAGTACCAAATAATTTTGATGATTGCTGCTTTATAATACAATCTAAGATCTGGTATAGCTAGGCTACCTTCCACATTTCTTTTAATTTGGATGCTATACTATTTGGTACATATATGTTTACTAATGATATTATTTCATGTCTATGGTGCCCTTTAGCAGGATAAAATTTCCTTTGTTATCTCTTTTGATTACATCTGTTTTTGTTTTTGCTTTGTTTGAGATTAAGATTGCTACTCCTGTTTTTTCTTTTTTACTTCAGCTGAATCATAATATTTTCTATCTTTTACCTTTACCCTGTGTGTATTCCCCTGTTTCAAATGTGTTTCTTGTAGACAACATATTGTAGGGTTATGTTTTTTAATCCATTTTGCTATCTGCTTCTGTTTTATGGGAGACTTTATCCCATTCACATTCTCAGCTATGATTACAATCTGTGTCTTTTTCTTCATACTATTTACCCCACCCATTCATGCTTTTATTTCTCCCTTCTCCCATTACCTTCTGAAAAGAGTTTTGCTTTTGACAACCACCTCCCCCAATTTTCCGTCCCTTCTATTAGCTCCCCTTTTTCTTTCCCTTTTACTTTACTGCTTCTTCCCTCCCTTCTAACCACCCCTCCCTTTTCTTTCTCCTACTGCCTGTAGGAGGATCACTCTACTTACTTGAGTATGTTATTCTCTCCTTGAACCAAATACTAGAGTTTAACTATGCTCATCTCCCTTCCTTCTTTCTCTCTAGCATAATATGTTTTTGTGCTTCTTCATGTGCTTCTTTTCTGCATCCTCCTTTCCTCTTCTTCCATCACCATTTCTTTGCACCCCTTAATTGTTGTTTTTTATCATCATATCATTTAATTTATACCCACACCCTCTGTCTATGTATATCCTTTTTAAATGTTGTAATGAAGATACAATGCTCTAGATTTACAAATTTCATCTTCCCATGTAACAGTTTGCCCTTATTGAATAATATGTTTTTTTTCTTTTTCTCTCTTTTCCTGTTTACCTTTTTATGCCTCTCTTGAGTCTTATATTTAAAGATCAAATTTTCCATTGAGTTCTGGCTTTTTCATCAGGAAGGTCTAGAAGTCCCTTATTTCACTGAATGTCCATCTCCTTGCCTAAAAGATTATGCTCAGTTTTGCTGGGTAGTTGATCTTTGGTTGTAATTCAAGCTCCTTTGCCTTACAGAATATTATATTCCAATCCCTCTGATCTTTTAATGTAGAAGCTGCAAGGTCCTGTGTGATTCTGACTATACTTCCATGATATTTGAATTGTTTCATTCTGTATGCTTGCAGTATTTTCTCTTTCACTTGATAATTCTGGAAATTGGCTACAATATTCCTTGGCATTTTCAATTTGGGATCTCTTTCAGGAGATATTCAGTGGCTTATTTCAATGACTATTAGGTTCTAGGACCTCAGGGCAGTTTTCCCAGATGATTTCTTTGAAGATACTGCCCAGGCTCTCCTTTTCATCATGGCTTTCCAGTAGACCAATAATTCTTAAGTTATCTTTCCTGGATCTGTTTTCCATGTCAGTTGTTTTTCCAATGAGATATTTTGTTTTCTTCTATTTTTTTCAATTCTTTTGATTTGTTTCTTGATGTCACATAGAGTCATTAGCTTCTACATGTCCAATTCTAATTTTTAATGAATTGCTTTCTCCAGTTACCTTTGTACCTCTTTTTCCACTTGGCCAATTTTACTTTTTAAGGAGTTGTTCTTTTCAGTGATTTTTTTCCATTTTGTCAATTGTACTTTGAAAGGAATTGATCAATTTTTCTTCTACTTTAATTTGACTTTTGAAATCCTTCTTAAGCTTTTCCAAAAATGCTTTTTGGGCTTGAGACCAATTCATATTCTCTTTTAAGGTTTCAGATGTGGGTATAGTGTAAATGCTGTCCTCTCCTGAATTCATATTTTGATCTTCCCTGTCCCCATTGTAAGAATCTATGATCTTTGCTTTTCTAGGATGCTTTTTGTCCTTTGTTATTGCCCTTTTCCTGGCTTTTAAAGTGGATCTATGCTTCTGGGGCACAGGGGGCTCTGATCCACACTTTTTGTGCTGGGGATTAGGGCCTGATTTATGGCTTTGTGTTCTGTGGCCTCTGGTTTTGGCAGCTGGAAGCTATATAATGTTGTAGTTTATCTGGTGCTGAGGTGGAACCAGCTGGTGTGTGCTGAGGCCAGGTGAGATCTTTCTGCATTTCCTCAGGGTTACACTGAAGCTCTGGTGTGAGGTATGAGAGAGGGATGGTCTGGCCACTGGAGGTCTTCTCCTCCTCCCTTAGTGCTGTGCTAAAGCATGGGTAGGCTCATCTGCTGGTAGATGCCCATCTGCACTGATGTCTACTAATTTCCCTGGCTGTATGAAGGCATGACTGGGGTCCTGGTGTTGGCGTTTGCAGGCTCCTCCTCCCTGGGGCTCCAGATCTCCCACTGGTCTGCTGAGGCGGGACTTGCTGCTGGCTTGCTTGGATGCTTCCTGTCCTGTCCTGGTCCCCTTTAGCCACAGCAAGAGGGATCTTTCCCATTAATCCCCTTAGCCTCCCAAGATAAAAGCCTGCTGTACTCCTTTATGCTGGCTCCACTATTTCCAAGACTTCCTGGTGCTATATTCTCTGGGTTTTTCAAGGTCAACAAGGTGAGGTGAGAGTGACGTACTGTTTACTCCCCTGTCTTGGCTCCTGAAAATTTAAATAGGTGACTTTCAAATATTCATTCTGTGGGCTATCAGCCCACAGAGTAGCTATTGCCACTGCCACAGGCCCTGTGCAGAACTGTTCCTCTCTCTCACCTAGTTCTGACAGACCCCCCTTTTGCACTAAGAGGTCTTGGAACTGCCCCTGCTGTCAGTGATTCAGTCCACTGGAATCTGCCCTGACCTTGCCACAGTCGAGTCCTGGAGTGAGTTTCTTCCAGATATAGTGCGTTCCCATGTCACCAAAAGTCCAGTAAAACCTGGTTGATCACTTCTTAGGTTTTTTGTTGAGTGGATCCTTGTTCACGTACAGATTGAACAGATGATGTCTGGGAAGTAATTTCCAATTCTGAGATGGTGGTGGTTCGTTTCAGAATATTCTATGACAACTACCTAGCCAGGTCTAGTCATGGACCAAAAAACCATAGAATCTTAGGGATTTCCCTAGATTTTAGGCCCTCATTTAGGACAATGTTATTTCCACAAGACCAGAATTAGACTGAGGATTCTGGCAAGACGGTGGAGTAGGTTAGCAAATTCCACACTCTCAAGATTTTTACCCACACAAGAGATGAAATAGGAGCTTAAGGTCAAACAAAGTAAGTGTAAAGATAAATATGAATGGGGCACCACAGAGGTCTTCTTGGGACAAGTTGAGAAGATCAGAAGAAAACTCCCTGGATGAGGTTTGGTCCCTGTGAAGAGTAAGAACTTCCAGGCTAGTGTCCTGCTTTAACAAGGGGAAAGTTCTGGAGTTAGTTGGTTTGAGAGGCTGTCTCGGCCCCAGCCATGGGAACTTTTACCCCCTCTATAGTGAGGGGAGTTGGGCGTCTGAGCCTGGGAAGTTCAAGGGAACCTCGGCTAACAAAGAACACCCGACCCAGCTGCGCTGTGAAGAACTGTGGAGGTGATAAGGAACCAATAGATGCCGGATGAATACAGAAGCAGTGGGGCAGAAAGTCTCTGACTGTAGGCACTTATGAGAGGTTGGAGGTTAGGCTTTGGTTCCAGGCTGGAGGGGAGAACTGAAGATCTGGGGCAAGAGGCACCATCCATCATACTCCAGGGCTAGAGGTGATTACAAATTAAACTATTACTACAAAAAATGCACAGGCAAAGGAGAAAGAATTCAACCATAGAAAACTATTATGAGAATAGAGAAGACTGGGGTTCATCTTCAGAGGAGGATATTGAAATATAGAAACTCCCAAAGAGTAATGTCAAATGGTAACCTGCCCCAAAAGAATTCATAGAAGATCTTTAAAAAGACTTTAAAAATAAAATGACAGAGATGGAGGAAAAACTGAAAAAAAAAGAATAATCCAAGAAAAACAAGAAGATCATGAATGTCAACTAATTAGAAATGGAGATCCAGAATCTTAAGGAAGAAAATGACACCTTGAAAATTAGAATTGGGTGAGTAAAATGATAAGAGGTCAAGAAATAATTAAACAAAATATGAATAATGAAAAAATCAAAGAGAAAGTGAAGCATCTTATTAAAAAGACCAACGGATTTGGAGAATAGATCAAGAAGAAAAAACATAAAAATAATTGGACTAATTGAAAGTTATGATCAAAAAATAATCTTGATGCAGTGATAGAAGATATAATTAAAGAATATTGTCCTGAAGCATTAGAACAAAGGTGGAAATTAGAAATAGAAAAAAATTCATTGAACGCCACTTAAAAGAGATCCTATGAGGAAAACTCATAGAGATATCATGGTTAAATTCTGAAACCCCCAGCTCAAGGATAAACTATTAAAAGCAACAAGAATAAAACAATTTAAATATGATGGTGCCACAATTAGAATCACACAAGACCTGGCAGCAGAAACATTTAAAGGACCTCAGGTCTTGGAACACTACATATATCAAAGGGAAAAAGAACTGGGATTCCATCTGAAAATGTCTTGCCCAACAAAGTTACGTATAATTCTGAATGAAAAAAAAATGGACATTTGATCAACTCTTAGATTTTCAAGACTTTGTTGAAAAAAATCTGAACTTAATAGAAGATTTGACATACAAGAGCCAAGAGAAATATAAGGTACATATCAAAGACTGATTATAAGCGATTATAAGAACACACCATTTATTTATATATATATAATGTAAAAGGTATATGTAACATTCTTATTAATAATTGGGTATCTCTGAAGAAAGACTATGATATGAATTTAAAAAGTAAAACCATTTAGCAGCAGCAAAAAGATTACTTATTTTAAAGAAATGAGGTGCAACAGGAAGAGTTGATACAGAGGAATTAGATGGGGGAGGAAGGCTGGTAGTTCTAGTAACCTGCTTTCATTTGGAATTGTTTTAAGAGGGAATAATACTTACATATTTAGAAGAGCATAAAAGTCTAAATTCAGAAGAAATAAAATGGTATGGGCATACTGAGGGGGGAAAGGACAAGAGAGGGATCTTTAGAGAGGAAGGTGAGGGCATAGGTAAAAGTGGAGTATAGAAGGGTGTTTAGATTTATGGAAATAGGACTACAGGGGAGGGATCCTTGGAAGGGGGTAGGCAAGTAACAGAAGGGCAAGGCAGCGAGTAGAAGTAGAGGACTCAGGAAGGATAGGAAACAAGAGATATGAACAAATATAAAAACAGAGATCAGGAGTAGAATTTGTTTGGGAAAGTATATGTCTCTATATGTATGTATATATGTATATGTGTATGTGTATATCTGTAGCTATAGAGAAACACATCCAGACTTAATGGTAGCCTTCCTGGGGTGGGAGTGCGGGAAGATAAATAAAGAACAAAGTAAAAAAGTGCATAGCAGAGAACAAGAGAAAACTTACAAGGAAGCAAAGATAGACAATTCTCAATGTAATGTGTATTATTGACCATGCAGGCTTTCTTGAAATAAAAATTTATTGTTACATATTTTGAATCCTTTCTTATAGTCTACTATGCATATGTTATGCTTTCCACCCTTTCTTACTTTGTACTTAAGTTCCAACATTTAAATTTATGATATGTTTTTCTTTCTTTTCCCTATTTGGTATTTGCATTCTAGCACTTGAGCCTAAAATAAAATTTAAAAAATACCAGAATTAGCATGCAAGTTTATTAATTTTCAGTACAGTTTTCTTTATAGGACATCACAGAGCTGATCCATGCTCAGAGTCTCACATCTCCATGATCCAAGTCTTCTGAAAAGAAGGACCATTCTTGCTTGTCATGGTGAGACAGCCTCTGGAAGACATCAAGTTCATATAATCAGGGAATGTTAGAGACTGACAATAGCTTCAGAAATAATCTAATCCAATGTCTTCTTATATTACAGATCAGAAAGTTATGGTTCCAAAAGGCAGAACCATTTGCCCAAAGTCACAAAGCTTGTTAGTGGTAGGTCTCTGGATTCCTGGTCTTTGTCCATCAGCAGCTAGGTGGTACAGTGGATGCTGAACTTGGAGTCACAAATATTTGAGTTCAAATCTGGTCTCAGATACCAGGGTGACTGTGGACAAGTCCTTTAACTAAGTCTGCTTCAGTTTCCTCCAATGTAAAATGGAGACAATAATGGAATCTACCTTCCAGAGTTGTTGTGAAGAGCAAATGAGATTTGTAAAAGGCTTATCACAGAGCTTGGCATATAGCATGTGCTTAATAAATGTTTGTTTCCTTTGTTCAGTGCTCTTTTCACTACCTATACTTCTTTTTCCATCCTGCCACAGATAATGCCTAATCCATAGTCTAGCCCTATACCTCTCAAGTTGAGATTTGAAGATGGAGAGAAGGGATTTTGTCCTAGCTGAGTTGGGACTAGAGCTATCCCTGAGGGGTCTTATCCTTCCTGAAGAGGGTGCTCAGGTTTTCAGGAACTCCTCTGCCCTGAGGACTGTCTTCTTTTAGAAAATGATTTCTCCTCATTTTTCCCTTAACTAACATGTACCAAGGGAGGCTAGGCAGGTGTTTTGATGGATGTGATATTCCATATACTCTTAGCATATACTGCACATTTAACCTAATGGGTGTAACTTGTGTAGCAGGTCCTGACCTCTGACATGGAATAAATTCAATCTTGGGGAGTTTTCTCTCTGATAACGTCTTTGAATTCTTTGGTTCCCATCTTCAACTCCTCCTGGGTACCTGAAGTCTGACTTCTTTCTCTTCAAAGTCCTTCAGCTCCCCAGAAAACAACAGATTAAAAAGAAATTCAACTCAGAAAATATTTATTTATATAGTAAATAACACTTCTGTTTCTCTTCCCTCAAAGTTTGACTTACTGTTCTCAATATTCACAATATCAATTAATGAAGTCTCTGCTTTGTGCTTTGCTATTGAGTGTCTCACAAAATCATGGAATCTCAGCATTGGGAAGAATCTTAGAGACGGACTCTGAGTCAGTCAACTCTGAATTAAAATCCCCTCTCTACAGGCTGAAAAAGTGTTCATCCTGTCTTTTCTTGTAGACTTCCATTGAGGAAGACTCACTGTGTCCTGTGGTAGCTGGTTCTATCTTTGGAGAGATCTAATTATAAAAAATTTGCTATGTTTTCTTTATATATTTTCTCTACTTCCCACAGTCTTTCCCTTCCTCTCCCACTCCAAACATATATTCCTTGAGACAAAGTCTTAAGTTCCACAAAAATTGCCAAAACAGTAACACAGTCTGACAGTATATAAAATTCATGGGAATTTTAAAGTTCTGCTTAATTTGTATTCTGCATCCCACTGGGGTTTGTGTGCTCTGGTCTCTATTTAGCCTTTTATGGGTCTATGTGGGGATCAGGAAATTAGTAACAGGTTCTAGATCCACAATTCTCAGGGGAACACTGGTGGACAGCTTTCTCACACTGAGCCTGGATTTCTCAATTGAACTCTGCACTGCTGCTTGGTGCCCCACCCTTTCCACACCAAGATGTTTTCATTCCACATGGTTGTTCGCCCATGTGATTCCTGTACGTGATTTCCAATCAATTCCATCCTGAGGTCTGTGGAGACTGGGGAAGGAAATCTTGGTTCCACTCCTCTCAGTGCATGCTTATTCCATTTCTAATACTCATAATAGATGGAAGGGGACCTATGAGTAGCAAATGGTGCAACTCATTTTTTTTAAAAGAACAGAATAGATAATATAAGGACAGAGAAGCAGTATATTTTCCAAAGATTTAATCATGTGAAGAAATTTAGAAACTAGAATGGGAAATAGAATATTTGGTGAAAATTAGTAGAAGCAGAAACAGAATCAGTGTTGTCATTGAAGTATCCTGCAGATGCAGAAGTATCCTGATGGATGAGTTCAGGAACATCACAGCTCTGACATGGAAGCATGATGGATGAGTGATGAAGATCATCAATTATTAGATGTCTCCTAGGTCTCTTTTTTATTCCCAAAGTATATTAGCTAATAATCTTCTGACTTACCTTAACGACCATTTCATCCTTCAAAACAGGAAGACAAATAATGAGGAACTTCTGTTTTGCACCTGGTTCTCATCAACAAGGAGGAATTGATTACTGAGGTCGAAATTATGGGAACTTTGGGGAGAAGTGACTATTATAATTAATAGAATTTGTGGTACAGTAAAAGAAATCGCCATGGTCTGACATACAGTACAGCTATACCTGCATATGTATATTTGTATATGTCTGTACTCTATCCTATGTGTATGTACATATTAACACTCACACATACATGTATATATTATATAGACACGTAGATACTATCTTTAATACACTTAGATATTTAGGTGTAGATATACATCTACATTATTTAGAAATATATGTATATATCTATATAGTTATATCCTGTCTTAATCAGGTCAAATCTGTATTGCTGCATTCAGTTTTGGGCACCCCATTTTTAGGAAGCAATGCTAAAGACTGAGGCTACATACTAATGCTAAAAGTAAAGGTCAAAGACTGTCTGGGGATGAGGTGGACATAGAGGGAGAACAGGATGATGAAGGGTTTCGAGATCATGTCCTTATGAAGATTGGTTGAAAGAGTGCAGGTAGTTTGACCAGGAGAAGTCTTTGGAGGAATATGGCAGCTGTCCTGAATTATTTTAAGGAATGTGCTGGCTGCAGAGGGCAGAACTGATAGCAATGAATGGGTAGAAATTGCAGAAGCAGATTTAATCT
>CM053593.1:128248042-128269401 GCA_028646575.1 Pseudocheirus occidentalis
ATTCTCATTTCTCTTTCCAATTTTTCCTCCACTTCTCTTATTTGGTTTTTAAAGTCCTTTCTAAGTCGATCCATAGCTAGTAGACATTCTTCCAGTGTCTTGGAAGCATTTGGTGAGGGAGTTCTGACTGTGTTGTCTTCCTCTTGTTCCATGCTTTGATCCTTTTTGTCCACAAAAAAGGATTCTAGAGTTTTATTGCTGTTATTACTTTGCTTCCTTTTCCTCATGTTGGCCAGTCTATTAATCGCTTGGTTTTTTAGCTCTGTGGAACTCTGCTTCCTGGAGGGGGAAAGTTCTGTCCCAAATCGATGGGGACTTCACAGCTGCCGGAGCTATTAGTGGGGTGCTGCAGGCCCCCCCAACTTTGGCTCACTGAAAGCACACCCCAGGACCACCACTCAAGACCATGATCCAGATCAAGGCCGCTCAATGCAAGAGCCCTTAGCCCTGATCAATTGCCTCAGCCCCTCTGCTATCTGCAGCCCGGGGGCTCTGAAGCAGTTCAGTGGAGGCCACTGCTGCTCTCAGCAGTCCTGCTGCCACAGCCACCTCCCTCTGCTTTCTTGCCCTGGGAGCAGTTTGGCCAGATCGCTCTTCTCTTCCAAATTTAGGAAAATCCACTGACCTTTCTCTTAGCCTTTTATTTTCTTCTGGCCTGATAAATGTGATAACTGTGCCTCCAGTGCAGCCGATCTGCTCTCCTACAAACTCGGCTCTGCCAGATGCCTTGGAGCCTGGCCGGGCCAGAGTTTCAGGCTGGGCCTTCCACAGCTCCCAGACTGCTGCCAAGAGCCCCACCTGCTGAGCTGCCTGCAGCAACAGATGTGTTTTCTGTATTTTGGAGTGTTTTGGAGATTGAAAATATGTTTAGAGTCCCATTTTATGAGTTTTTAGGGTGGTTGTGTGGGAGCCGAGGTGCTTTGCTGCTTCTACACCATCATCTTGGCTCTGCCCCCTGTCCTTCATTCTTGAAGAGGATCATGACATCAGGGACATGATGACATGACTCGCAATTGACTGATTTGAATGAGGGAGGGCCGTGCAAAGTCATCAGCTTCACTTTCTCCTCCAGAGTCATCTGGGTCCAGTAGCCAGCTACCAATCAGGATGACCCAGGATTCAGTGGGAAACCTTGGTCCTTTTAAGCTAAGGTCTTTTCAGTTTCTTATTTTGAGTGAGGCAACACCCATTCAGTGAATAAGTCTCCTTAAGAAGTGATGTATTTATCAGTCCCTTTCAACTTCGTGCCATCTTCAAATTTGATGAGCCTACTATCTATATCTTTATCAAAATCAGTGACAAAAATATTGAATAGTAGAGGAATGAAGATCATGTCATTGGAGTAACTCACTGAAGACTTCTTGCTAAGTTGATGTTGACAAGCTTTAATGACCAGGCATTAAGTCTGGACATTCAAGCATTTCTGAATCCTCTAGTTGTAATACCATTTTGTCCAAATTTCTCCAAAATAATCTTTTTTCATATGAAGAATATGGAATACTTTGCCAAATGCTTTTGAAGGTAAACTCTAGATGTAGGTCAACTACATCTATACCAGCCTCCCTCTCCAGATCTACTAGTTGGTAACTCAGAAAAGGAAATGAGATTAGCATGACTTTTTCTTGATAAAGCCACACTGGTTCTGAGTAATCACCACTTCCCCTTCTAAAAGCATGTCAACCATCTCTTTATTAATTTATTTCAGAAATCTTCCAGGAATCAATGTCAATGTACAAGGTTGTGTTCTGTTAGAGGTATCGGGCCATAATGGCAAGATTTGTAAGTTAGTTTGAAACCCATGGACCTATGAACAGCCCTTTCCTAAGAGGGTAAAGTATCCCTGTTGGCCATTAGAAAGGTTTCTGCCTGAAAACACCTAGGCTACACTCTCCTGTCAAATTCATGTGGGGATGACAATATTAAAACAGCTTTGGTGAACTCTTCTCTTGAAGGTTTGGTCCCAATTTAATGAAATAGAATATTGCTCAAAATAAAATATTGCTCATAGATTAGACTATGGATTCCTCGAGAATAGATACTTTTGCCTTTCTTTGTGTCCCCAGAGTTTAGCACAGTACCTGGCACATTATAGGTGCTTAATAAATGCTTATCCACTGACAATCTATTTCTGTGTCTAGTTCAGAGCTTTTATCCCATAATTTGTTCTATTCCTTCAGTTTACTTTCCCACTGTGTCTGCTGGTTCAAGAACAGCATGCTGTGATCACCCAGTATATTGTACACAGAATGAAGTGAAACTAGATCAAAACTAGATGAAACATTCTATACAGAGATACTTACCACCTCCTCCTTGCTTCTTACCAGCTCTTTCAGTGAAGGGAAGAAGAATCCTGACCAATTACACCTGAAACTTGTGAAAAAGAATGAGTAGAGGGGTATGCCCTCTCTGTCTTGAACTCAGGGACAAAAGAGGGGATTTGGGGAAGATAGAGAGGGCCTTCCATTTTCTGTCTCAGACTTGGACTAAATGATGAATAAAAGAAGATTCTGAGATCACAAGATGAATGAAATTCATTATCATTGCTAATTTGAGCAACTCTGTATCATATAAGAGAGCTTGAAGGGACCTCTCCCTCTCCTATATCCAATAAATGATCAAATCCTGTCATTTCTACCATCACAATATCTTCCATTTGCATCTCTTTCTGTTTTCTCCTCGTTTCTTACCAGCATGCACTCTGGACTTTTCTATCATGTCCCAGAAACCTCTTCATCCTAGAAGATCTCTTCAGCCCTGGAATTCAAAGCCCAGAAGTACCTTTGTCCCTGTGGTCTCTCTCTTTGACTGGATTCCATTTAAAGAAGGTATCCAGGCCAATCATTTTCACCAGGCTGCATTTGGGGTTTCTACAATATTCTTCTCCCCAGATACTTTCCCCTCCCACCTTTCAGCTTCCTTTTATGTGTTGTCTTCTCCATTACAATGCAAGATCATTGAGGACAAGGACTATTTTTATTTGTATTAATATTCCAAGTACTTAGAATAGTGCCTGCACCTTATTTAGTAAACACTTAACAAATGCTGATTGACTGACCAGTTCTGATGCTGTCACCATCCTGGTGTAGGTCCTTATCATTTCAAACTTGTCAATATGTTGAGATTAGAGTTCAGAGAGTGGGTTCAGATGTGAAAGAATAAACTGAGATGCTTTCCTCCTAACCAAGGGGAGGCATGGCATAGGAATCACTGCAAAAGCAATGGGCTAGCCCTGGAAAAAGGACTAGCCATTTACAGAGGAACAGGGGCTTGTTTTCATAAGGACAGGATAAGGGAGACAGGGGAAAATTTATGACTCAGAATGAGGGAGACAAGGAATTCTGTGGTCCAGGACAAGGGGGAAGTTTTACGATATTTCAAGATAAGGGGAAGAGACTTTAGGATGCTCAGACTCAGGTGGGCCCTTACAAGGTACTGAAAAAGCAGCTCTTAACATTAACTCTTAGGGCACCTTTGTATCCACATCAAATAGCCTGCTGGTTGATGTCCCCATCTCATCTCTCCCCACTGCAATCTATCCTCTACTTGGCTATCAAGTAGATTTTTCCCAAAATGCAGGTCTTACTATATCAATCCTCACCTCCCACCCCTTATTCAATAAACTCCAATTGCTCCTGATTGCCTCCAAGATCGAATATGAACTCCTCTGTTTGGCTTTCAAAGTCATTTATAATTTGATCCATGCCTAACATACTTTACTTGCCTCCATGTACTTTGCAATCCAGGGACACTAGCCTCCTTGCTGTTCCTTGCACATCTCCAGACTGAGGATGTTCCCTGGTTGTCCCTCTTGTTTGGGATACTATTTCTCCTCAACTCTGCTTCTTGGCTTCCCTGGTTTCTGGCAAGTCTTACACCACCACACTACCCATATGTGGAACCTCAGTCACAGCAAATGGAAAACTTTTGAATGCTGTGGATAAGTTCCCTTACCTTGATAGTGTACTTTCCAGGGAGGTACACATTGATAATAAGGTTGACGTACTTATTGCCAGAGCTAGCTCAGTGTTTGGGAGGCTCTGAAGGAAAGTGTGGGAGAAAAGAGGTATTAGACTGACTATCAAACTGAAGTTCTACAGAGCTGTTGTGCTGACCTCATTGTTGCATACCTGTGAAACCTGGACACATCAGGAAACTGAATTATTTCCATCTGAATTGTCTTAGGAAGATTCTGAAGATCAACTGGCAGATTAAGGTACTAGATACTGAGGTCTTTACTCAAACTAAACTGCCAAGCTTTCAAACTCTGCTTCAGAGAGTGCAACTCTGATGGGCTGGTCATATTGTTCAAATGCAAAATGTAGGCTTGCCAAAAAAGACTTTTTTATGGAGAACTCACACAGGGCAAGTGCTCACATGGAGGTCAGAAGAAGCAATACAAAGACACTTTCAAATTCTCTCTTCAGAATTTTGGAATTTATTGTGTGACATGGGAAGCACTGGCACAGGACCATTCACCATGGCATGCCCACATCAGAGAAGATGCTGTGCTCTATGAGCAAAGCAGAATTGAAACAGCTCAAAGGAAATGCAGGATGTACAAATTTAGAGTATCCATCTCAAATGTTCACGTGGACTATTTGTGCCCGATCTGTGGTAGAACATTCTGAACTCATATTGATCTAATCAGTCACAGTCAGACACATTAAAATTTGACTCTAGCATAGTGAAGTCATTTTGGTTCTCCTCAAGAATGAAGGACAACAACCAGTTAAAGTCTCACCTGTAGCCAGCCATAACATGTCCCAGCTGTAGCATGCACAGTGGCCACACCCTGGTAAAACCATCTGTCAGATGGGCCAAACCACATTGAAGGTCACCCACAAGCCTCAAATGAGTTGCTAAGTTAGGGGAATGTTTACCTCAAGCTTGTGAAGACTTCCCCCTGGCAGAATGGGAGGATGAGAACAATTTGTTCCATGGCCATGAAGGCACCCTGGAATTCAAAGCCCAGAAGTACCTTTGTCCCTGTGGTCTCTCTCTTTGACTGGATTCCATTTAAAGAAGGTATCCAGGCCAAGGTATCCAGCAGATATCCAGCAGGTGCTATGGAGCACTTAGAACTTGGTCTGACATTGAAGATGCCAAGGTTATTCACTGCAGCCTTGGTCACCACCAGTCATCCTGGCTTTTGTCTAGCCACTGGAATGATGACTCTAGAAGAGAGAATGAGTCTGATTGACTTGGTGCAATCTGCCTCACTTAAATCCAATTCATGAGCAAATTAAGACATCACTCTGTGATGTCATTATTCCTTTTCAAAAATGAAGGGCAAACAATGACAACAACAAGAGCAACAAAATCCCACCTTCAATAAGAAATCTTTCCAAATTCTCTTTAATCTTAGTGCCTCTCCTCTGAGACCACCACCAGTTTACTCTGCACATGTCATGTTTGTACTTAGTTGTTTGCATTTTGTCTCTCCCATTAAACAGTGAGCTTCTTGAGAGGGGGAACTGAGTTTTTGTCTTTTGTTTTTTCCTTTCTTTGTATCTCCAGTGCTTAGCATTGTGCCTGTAACATATGAGAAACTTAACACATATTTTTTGCTGACTGACTGACCAGTTGTATGATTGAAGGCAATAACCTCTGTGAGCCTCGGTTTTATCTGTAAACTGAGAATACTACTACTGCTACTACAACTACAATTCCTTGAACTGTCTACCTTATAGAATGTTTATAAGGAAAATACACTCTAAACCTTAAAAGACTCAATAATGAGTACTGTGAGACTTTGATTGATTGAAACCAAGACATTTGTGATGCGCAAATATAGGCTTAGATGCACCATCTAGCTTGTGGGTGTTAGAATTTAGGAGCTTGTGTTTGCTAGTATCCATGGGCATCTATTTGGCCAGGCCTTGGGAAAAGATTTAAGGAACCTCCAATTCATTATATGGACAGTATTCTCATTTGTGCCCCTGCTTGGTAGGCTTCTCTGGCTGCTGCCACAGGAGCTCTTAATTTCTTGGGCACCTTAGACTACAGGGTTTCTCTGAACAAAGTCCAAATAGCATGTCAAATTGTGTAGTATCAGGGCCGTGAACTAACACCCACTTCTTGCTCCTTAACACCGTAGAGGAAAAAAACAATCCTGTCTATTCCTGTTTCAGTCACTAAAAAACAACTCCACAGTTTTCTAGGCACGGCTAGATTTTGTAGACTCTGGATCCCTAATTTTGATCTTATTGCTAAACCCCTTTATGACTCTACTCAAGGCCCTAACTTACTTCCTATAAAGTGGGACCCTGACAAGGTTAAGGCTTTTGAGATGCTGAAAACAGAACTGGCCACCATTCTAGCTTTAGCTCTACCAAATCTAGACAAATCTTTCAGTCTGTATGTTGATGAAAGGAGAAGCTATACTTTGGCAGTATAGCATCACCTAGTCCCTAGGACCTGACTGCAGACCTGTTAATTATTTCTCAAAACAATTAGACCCTATGCCGGATGGCTTTCTTGTCTCCAATCAGTGTCTGCAATGGCCGTTTTAATTGAGAAAGGCCTCTTAACTTACACTTGGTCAACTCGTATCATCCTGAGAGCCCCAGTAGTTCCAAACAAATCCTGTTTCTATCATCACCAAAATTCCTCATAATATGAAAGTAAATTCTGTTATTGCCTTGTATGCTGCTACTGCAGTGTGTGTGTGTGTGTGTGTGTGTGTGTGTGTGAAACTTTAGGTAGACCCAGAATCACAGAACCTTTATTACCTTTACTTGGAAGAGTCAGCAATACATTTGGATTAGGCTGCCTCAGGGTGATGGTGAATCTCCTACTCCATTCACACAAGCCCTTGTCCACCCAGGGGTCTGCCCTATTTCAATATATTGATGGTTTACTGCTTGCCCCACCCTTACAAGGAGCCAACAAGGAAGACAGCATTTTCTTCCTATGCTGTCTTTAGGAAAAAGGTCACTGAACCTCCCCTTTAAAGTTATAGTTTGCCCTTCCCATAGTGTGGTGGTACTTGTGGTATGAACCAGACTCAGACACTAAATCCTTGACAAATGATAGGATGCAGGTGAGAGAAAGGATTATTAAATAACAAATTATTGGGGAGATATCTGATCTTGTCCAAAAATTTAGTCCGCTGAGAGTCACCAAGATGGAGTTGTTGACCCGCCCAACTAGAAAAATGTTAAGAAAAGATTCCAGTACTGTGAAATCCTGTCCATTGTATTTTAGTCTGCCAGTTCTGAGTAGAGGTTGACCCTCTTTTGTCTAAATTGCCCTGGGTAGGGGTAGTCCAGATTAGAAATAAATTTCCTTGTCCAAGCCTGAGTGATCAGAGCTATCAAGTCCCCTAGCCCTTCATTAAAGTAAGCACACCTCTCATTATAATATTCATTTTTCTCATTCATTGTAAACCAATCAGATTTAATTGCCACCCTCAGGAATACCTACTCTTCCAAGGGCATATAAGTGTTAAGTGGATTCTAAGAAGGGTCTTTGGCATTTGAGAGCATCACTGACTCCTTTTATTAATTATCTGCTAACATAATTAATAAAATGACTAATTACCCAGAAATTATATCTCTTGAGCTTTTTATATGTCACATGGGTATCCTTCCAATGACAATACCAAAAACAAAGCAGCAGATACACATTCTGTTGGGGACTATGGAATACTGCTGCTGTTGGATTCTAGTACTGAGGAAATTCACCCCAAAAAACTAGTTGCCTCTGTGGCTAAAGAGACAACTTCCGCACCTTCAGAGGCCTTGAAGGAAATGGTTAAGCAAGTGAAGTGGGTGATGGCCTCCCTATCATCTCTGGGACTACCTGCTTATGAAAAGCCTCTTTTCCTTTTTGTACAGGGGCAGAGAGGAATTGTACCAGAAGTCCTCACCTAGAGGTTGGGGTGCCATCATAGGCCCCTTAGTTACTACTCTTGCCAACTTGACCCAGTGATGCAAGGTGCTGTGGAGTGCCTTGGGCTCTCTCCACTATTGCTGAGCTTGCAAAAAGAACCCAACCCCTTGTTCTGGTGAGTCTTTGACTGTCTTTAATGTCTCATAGTATTGCTGCCATTTTACTCCAATCTAAGACTCAAGCTTTTTCCCACCTGATAGTGGCTGCACTAGTGGTAAGCCTATTGTCTGATCCTAATCTTTCCCTGCCACACCATAATATCTTACAGCCAGTCACTCTTCTTCCTGAACCCCTGAAAGACCATGAAGTGCCACATGACTGCTTTGAGGTAATTGAAGCTACAGAGACACAATGGCCTGACCTCTCAGATGTTCCCTCGGGGAATGTGATCTCACATTGTTCATAGATGGCTCTTCCTTCTATGAAAATGTGGTGTGAGTGACTAGGGGGGGAGTGATTGTGTTCTCCCCCACCCAGTTGTTGAGTAGGAAGCTATATTGTGTAATGAATTTAAGGCACAGGGAATTGAGTTGGACGTGAGGGAGAAGTGTTGATCAGGGCATGCCAGCTGACCATGGGACTCTGAGTGAACATTTACACTAATTCCAAATATAACTTTGGGTTCTATTATACCACCAGTGCCTTGTGGAAGCAGCGGGGCTTCATCACTGCAAATTGCAAACCAGTATCTCATACCTCACTTATTGACCAACTCCTTTAAGCCTATATTGTTCCCAGAGGCCATCTCTATGATGCATTTCCTGTCCCATACCAGAGTTTCGTTACTTTTTCAAGTTGGCAACCAGTTTGTAGACATTGTATGGAATGAGTGAAAACTTCTCAATTTGGGGTTGTTAACCATCCCTTATCCCTCCCCGCTTCCATGGCTGCTGTCAATCACTTTTACCTTCCTTTGTCTGTTTTCCTGCCTTGGTGGGACCCTCCCCCCCCTTCTCTTGTTGTCCCAGTTGGGAAGAATTTGGTGAGGTGTGCCTCTCCACCAATGAGAGATGAAACAGTTGGGACAGGGGGCTTGACTAAGTTAAGTATAAATTCTGGTTCTTACACTTTGAAACGCACCTTCTCCCTCATGTCCAGGCATGGTGCAGACAGCCCTCTTCTCCTGGGAAAGAGAATATAAACTCCTGTTCTTATCCTAAGACATCTCTGTGTTTACTTTTTTTTTTAACTAAATTAAGGATGAAGGGTATTTTTCAACCCAAACAACATGATGGCCAAATGGGTTGGGGTCCTTACCACTGCTTATGCTGTCTGCTAGCACACCAAATGACTATTCTTTCTTAGCCACAGAGGCTGAAATAGACACCTTGGTGACCAGACATAAAATCATTCTACAAGACAGAATGTGGGTCATGTCATATGGGGGTCCCATTGCACCCAAATGATTAGTACACCTGTAGCATCACCAATTTCATTTCTTGGGACATATGGTAACTGAGGTCCTTTTACTGCAAGTTTGCAATCGTGGTTTGCCCCTGGTGTTTATGCAGAGACTCATCATATGGTCTCTGACTGCCTTTTTGTCAACCATTCAACTGCTTGAGGAAGAAAACTATGAGGAAAGGGGGAAAATGTGGTTGACTCTACCATTTAAACACCTGCAGATTGACTTTATTGAATTGCCAAAGTCTATGGGTTACAGATATGTGTCGATATGCAGAAAACAATAGAGCCATTGAGAAGAGGCCTTTCCAGTGACAACGCACTGTGGCAAACCCAGTATCAGGGTGTCTGATCAAGTACATAATACTAAGATCTGATCTTGACTCTGACCAGAAGCCACACTTTACTGCAGAAATAACTAATATCTCTACAAATATTTTGGGAACCTGTACGTCTCTTATTCACACACTTGTGAGGGGAAGTTGAATGGTTAAATAGGAAAGTTAGGACCCTTTTGGGAAATTTATGCCAGGAAATAGTTAAAATGTCCTCAGGTACTTCCCCTCCTATTGTTCTAGTAGGCAGAATTGTGGATTGTCACCTTTTGAAATTCTGTTCAGTGGAAGACCTACTACTTAGGGGTTGGACCCTCAGAGTCTGGCCACAGGCAATGAAAACCTGATAAGGTATGTGATCTCTGTTCAGTTTTTCACAGATCTCCAAGGAGGCATTCTTGACACAAATCCTGCCTTTGGAAAAGCAGATGTATTTGTTCTAATGAGGAGACTGTGTGGATCCGCAACTTCAGGAAGACATGTAATCTCCAGCCTGCTTGGAATGGACCTTTCCAGATCCTGTTGACCAGACATACTGCCATCAAGGGTGTCAAGTGGATAACGTGGATGCATCATTCCCAAGTGAAGATTGCTGTGACTGATCTCGGCCCAACAGAAGAAGCAACTTCTGATCAGCCCCTGGACCCAGTTAAACTGGGAAGAAACCCTAACAGTGATCAGTAGTTCTTGGTCACCTGTTTGTTTGACTCTGATAATTAGGACCTAATACGTCATCTGCAATCTACCATGTATTTGTTTTCCTTATTTTATGCCCTGAGCTTTACGCCTTTGGGAATGGGGGAATAGGAGACCCAATGTGTATGTGTGTCTGATTCAAAATGTCAGCCATGCCTTTAATAGACCAACTGCTGGATATATGCTTATGTCTCTTTGACTTTGATGGACATGGTAGGCATGGAGTCAGATGTCCAGGACTTATGTGACTATGCTTTTGCAATTATTAAGGAAAACTTCAACAAAATGTCAAATTGCCTTGCTATAGGCTAGAAAGATGATTTCTCTCACTCGTTTGCCTTTAGTTGGAATAGGATTACTAACCTTTCACAATTAGGGCCCCTTTGAGTTTGAGCTATGTTATTAGGCCATTGATACTGTGCTATGAGCAAACTGAGATATGAGGGAAGGAAATGGGATGCCAAATCGAATGTAATCATACCTATCTCTGAAACAGATTGCAGCTATTCAAGAATGGAACGGTCTTCTGAGAATGTCCTAAGTTAGGAGGTCAGACACGCACAAGGAGATTTTTTTTTTAGGATAGTCCCACAGGAACTTTATTTTCTGTGTCACAACAAAACTTATTATTAGTTTCTCCCAAATTGGCAGGAATAGCTAGGGATAGGAAGAGTTCTCTGTGGTTTCCAAGTACCCAACCTACCTCTTAGCACCTACTTGCAGAACAGACACACAGCTATCCAAGTTTCTGCCACATTTCTTCCTTTAATGGGAGAATCTGAAAGTGCCTTTTCCATCCTATTGTCCATGTATAGGGTCAGACACAGTTTAGCACTCTTCAGTAGAATGAATGAATTTTTACAGATTTGTGTTAATGAATCCACAGATGCTGTGGAGGACCCTAGTACAGAGGTCTATACCCTTGGAGATGTGACTCCAGAAAAGACTAGCTCTGGATTACTTCCTGGCAGAGCGGGGATGGGTAGGTGCCCTCATAAGTCACGAGTGCCGTGTACAGGTTCCTAATGATTCCCATAACATTCATGTCCATCTGACTTGATACAAAAGGAGAACTTATTACAGGAGGATGGGAATGATTTTTGGTCTCCATGGCAGTGGTTAACTTCTTGGCTTCTTGATCTCTCATGGCTGGAATATCTGTGGATCTTCTCAGGTGTTTTGTCATGGGGATTGTATGTTGCTTGTGTTTGCAGTGTCTCCCCCCAGTGTAAGGCACTACTCCCAAGGCCTACCCTATGTCACAGGCAGCCAAGATTAAGATGATGCAGTTAAAGACAGAGGAATGATGTAGGGCCAATTATGGTGCTGCATCACTAATCAGCATACTTTTGCTCTTATATAGAAGTTATTTCCTTTAGTGTATAAAAACCAGCTCAGTTGGTAATGGGTCTAGTTGCACTCTAACTGCTTTCTGCCTTGGTGTGCTAATAAAATACTTCCTCCTTTCTTTTCCTGAGTTTGCCTTATTGACCAGGACAAGGCCTGAACCAGTATTTTTTTTAACAGACTGAAGTCTTCCTGTCATCAAATGTCCACTCCTTGGAGAGAGAATGATTCTCTGTTATCTAGATCACAGCCTCATTGGTAGAGGTCCCAAGAAGTTTGGTAGCAGATGAGTAAGAATTTTCCATCTGTACGAGAGGAGAGGACAAAAGGAGTGTTAATATTATGTTGGAGTCAGGGAACTACAAAATCATAGAAAGCAGGCTGGAGCTGGCCAGGAATCAGTTTTAGCCTTAGGGCCTTTCTCCCTCCAAAAAGGGGACCTAATATCACCTATCCTTAGGATTTGCAAATCCTAAGGTAATAAGGATTTGTAAGTCTCCTTCTGGATCCCATATGACTTCGTGACTACTCAAGGCCCCTAAAGGGACCTGTAGGGATTAACCTCTAAAACAGAACAGGAGTAAGATGGGGGAGGTGGAGTGTAGTAGGTGATCTTGCAAGTGAAAGGAAGTGTCAGGTTCAGGGTTCTTGCATTCCTAGTCTCTCCCATTGCTACTATCTTGAGATGATGAGGGGATAGGGGAAGTTATCCTCTTTGCCCTCCTATAAAATTCAAGTGCCATTGGGAAACCTTCAACTGATCAATAGCAGCAGCAACACATTCACACTGATGGCTTAGTGGGTAACAAAACTACAGGCGTAATTGATAACTGTGCCATGAACAATGCTAAATGCTAGGAATACAAAAAAAAAAAAGGAAAAATAATCCCTGTCCTCAAGGAGCTCACAATCAAATGTGGAGGATTAGTAACTATGTACAAACAAGATATGGACAAGATAAGCCAGAGGTAATATCAGAGGGAAGGCACCAGTGCTAAGGAAGAATGGGAAAAACTATTTGTAAAGGAGAGTTTTAGCAGAAACTTGAAGGAAGTCAGGGAAGCCAGGAGATGGAGATGAGGCGGGAGAACATTTCACACATGTAGAAGACAGTCTGTGAGAATGCATGAATTCAGGAAATGGAGTGTTGTGTGAAGGAGGTCAGTGTTACTGGATTGTAGAGGGTAATAGAGGAAAGTAAAGTCTAAGACTGGAAAGGGGGGAAAAGACAAACTTATGAAGGTCTTTAAAAGCCAGAAGATTTTTATATTGACCCATTGGTGTTTATTGAATAGGGAAGTGACATAAGATTGCACCACATATGGCAATAGGGAACAGAATCTCAGGTGTGGGTGGGGTTTTGTGGGGTTGTATGTGTCTAAAGAGCTTCTTGTCAAAGAAGCAGCTTTTAGAGCAGGGAGGAAGTCACAGTTGCATTTAAGATCTGGCCTATGGGGACTAAATTGGAGCTGCCCCTGGGGACACAGAAAGAAGACCCAAGTGTCAACTACATTCCTTTTGTTTGGTGGAAGACCCCAGAAAGAAGAATCTTAGAACCCTCTAGGCCAACATAAGAGGAAGCAAGAAACTCCAAATGAAATCAAACTGGAAAGATAGTTACCTTTTGGGGCTTCTGCACTGTGTAATAAATTGTATTTAAGGCTTCTTCTTCCTTCTGAGGATTGGAGACAATTACCTGTAAAAGGAGATTATGAGTACCGGTCCTCAAGCTAGCCTGAAACACCAGCCCATACTTTCCCCTCCTCTCTTTCTCTGACCCTTTCCAGGCCTCACTGTCATCAAAAACACCCTCCAGACCTCAGATCAAGGCTCAGTTCTATTCAATGTATGGCCTCAGTGTGGGGGCAAGGATTGGAGCTGGGCAGGGCAGGGTTTTTTTTAACCATATAAAAGAGACAATACACAGTCATAGCCGCCATTTCACATCTTCTTCATCCTGGTCCCCAACAAAGAAAGACCAAACTAAGCTTACCTTGGGTATGTTGATTTCGTCATAGACTCTGTTCTCAGGTGGAGGTAAGATCTTTGGAGTCATGATCTGGGAAGAGGATGGTGAATCGGCATCTACAATATACCAAATTCACAGATTCATGGCATGTTTTCATATGGTATCTTTTTTTTTTTTTGCTTTTTAGAGGGGGAAGGCAGGGCAGCTGGGGTTAAGTGATTTGCCCAAGGTCACATGGCTAGTAAGGGTTAAGTGTCTGAGGCTGGATTTGAACTCAGGTTCTTCTGATTGCAGGGTCGGTACTCTATTCCCTATGCCACCTAGCTGCCCTGATTCATGGTATGTTAGAGCATGATAGGAACCTTAGAGATAGTCCAATGTCCCCTCACTTTTTACAGGTGAGGGAATGGATGCTCAGAAAAGGAAGATGATTTCTCCAAAGAAGAGAATTGAGTTTCCCAGGGAGCAGAGGCATATTGAGCAATGAGTGTATTTGGATTAAGCCATCTCCCACACCCCTTCACTAACAGAGGGAACCCTGATACTCACAAAAGAGATGAAGCTAGGGGATAGAGGGTTCTGGGAACTAGAGAGATCTTAATGGATACCCCAGAGTGACCTCTTGTTTTAAGAGGGGCCCAGAATTATTGGGGTGAGTGTGGGACTACCATTTTTTGACTTTTATCACCAATGAAGTCAGACACTTAGCCAACAGTCCCCCCAGTGGTCAAATTAATAACCATTTATTTATTAAAATAATACCCAGAAAGCACTTTATTACTAGGAATCTTGTGAGTTAGGCACCATATTAATGTCCACATTTTAGAGATGAAAAAACTGAGGCCTAGAGAAGTAAAGTGACTTGCCTATGGTCAGTTATGAAATCCCAGAACTGGAGTTCAAACCCAGGATTCTTGACTCCAAGTCCAGAAATCCTTCCACCATAGTACACTATATTACACTGACTTTTATGAATCTTTTTTTCTTGTTTTGTCAGTTACTGGTGTCCGACTCTCCGTAACCCCATCTAGGTTTTTTTTTTTTGGCAAAGATCATGGACTGGTTTGCCATTTCCATCCTCAGATTATTTAACAGGTGAGGCAAACAGAGATGGATGACTTGCCCATGGTCTCACAGCTACTAAATATCTGAAGACTTTAATTTAATCTCAGGTCCTCTTAACTAACTCCAAGGCAAGCTCTTTATTTACTGTGCCACCTGGCTGCCCTTTTTTTATTTAGGGAAGGTCATGTGGGTTATTTTTAGAGTTTATTTTGATTAGAGTTGGTAGGACTATAGGTTCTATTACAGATGCAATCGTGACATCTTAATCATCAAAATGTTATATTTCTGTAATGCTTTAAGATTTAGGGAAAACTTCCTCACCTCATCCCTGTTAGTCAGGTTGTACTAGTATCATTATCCATATTTCATGTAAAAGAAATCTGAGGCTAGAGGTCTTCACACAGCGAAGTAAATCTGACCTAACAGACATCAGGGTCTGTCCTCTGACATACAGGATTAGATTCAATATTTGTTTTGGGTGGGGGTAATTTCTCTACCTGATAACATATATGGCTTACTTTGCCCCATCCTTTTCCCCCTAGGAATATTCTAATTTGGATCACATGTCTCAAAAATCCTCTGGTCTCACTGCCAGTGCCAGGCTAAATATAAATACTAAACACAGAACAGATTTAAGTAGATTGGAAGGCTGTGGGGTAGAGCAATAAATGATTCCCAAAGTTTCCCTTTTTAGAAATTAGAAACGAGAATTTTCTAGCCAACTTCATATTACATCAGCTGCTCTGCTCGGTCTTGACTCCATGAAAATCAGCATGTACATACATCATCATGTTACTTTTACGAGACTCCTGGAACCTCTTTCCTTTCGGCTTCTTTTTATGTATTATCTGTCCCCATTAGATTATAAGCTCCCTAAGGGCAGGGACTGACCTTCTTTTTCTTATGTGTATCCCCAGCATGTAGCACAGTGCCTATGGACAGCTAGGTGATACAGTGGATAGAGCACTAGGCTTGGAATCAGGAAAACTAATTTTCCTGAGTTCAAATCCAGCCTCAGACACTTACCAGCTGTGTAGCCCTGGGCAAGTCACTTAACCCTGTTTGCTTCAGTTTCCTCATCTGTAAAATGAACTGGAGAAGAAAATGGTGAACTATTCCAGTATCTTTGCCAAGAAAACCCCAAATGGGGTCTCACAGAGAGTCAGACATGACTGAATAACAACAATGAAACACCCAGAAAGGATCCCACTCCTTTCCCATCAACACTTAAAATAACCGAAGCTAAAGGTTAACATTCTAAGCATGTAATACTAATATGTGAGTACTGGCTTCCTAAATCTAAACCAATGAGCTAACCCTTTGATAATATCTTATCATTTCCAGTGCCCTCACAGAGATAAGAATGTTGCAAGATGTTGCAAACCCATATCTGAATTGCATCAGTCTATCTTTCTCCTGGTAGGAAACAGTTACCTTGTACTGAGTAATGCTTTGTGACACAATTTACTTCACTTAATTTTATACTACAGGTTACTTGGAAATTGCTTGTGAAGAAAACCTATTTGGGTAATAGTGGAAATGTCAGTCAGCCCATTTTTCCCTGATGTGAGTAATATCAATAAAGTTTCTTCCTGACCTTTACCTTAAAGTCTGTTGGGGATGGTAGGTTTTTCCCATGACATTAGTAAATTCTTTCCAGCTCAGTGTTAATATATGTGATAATGTCAAATGAGATAAATAAAAGATATTCTTATTAGAAAGGCCATGGAAGGAAAAGAGAAATGTGGGAGGGCCCAGGACCCTAGGGACCTCTCTGTGCTCTCCCTCTCAAGGAGACAAAAATCTAAACCAAGGAATAATAGAATACACTTCTTCCTACCTCCCCCATACCCCATACCTTTTGTTTTCTTGTGTTGTCGCCAAAAAATTATCCCAGCTGCAATTGCTAATAAAAGGAGAGGCACCAGTATAAGCCAGAGTGAATTAGATGACCTTCCTGAAAGGAGAAGAGGAAACAAGTGGCAGGGGAACTTCCTGAATAATAATGATAATGATGATGATAATGATAAGTAATAATAATAAAAACAAACAAAACAAAACCAAGACAAAACTAGACTTCTCACTGGACAGACCCAGGGGGTGAGTGGGCTCACTTGAATCCAGGTTCTTTGCTAGGGTTACATCCTGCCCTAAGGTCCAGGAAAGATTCACCCCAGGGAGATTGGGGATGCAGTCTGTTATAGAGACTGTGATTTTCCTCTCCTGGGAATCTAGATTAGAAAATCTTCATCTTTATTCATAATGCTAGTTGTGGCACTCCCTTGTTCAAAAATCTTCAGTGACTCCCTATTACCTACTAAGTAAAATTCAAACTCCTTTATCTGGCATTCAAGATCTTCTACCAGCTGCCCCACTTCTACACTTGCAAGATAGACCTCATAGGGGCTGCTCGGTGGTGCAGTGAATAGAGCAGCAGCCCTAGAGTAAGGAGGACCTGAGTTCAAGTGTGACCTCAGACACTTAACACTTCCTAGCCATGTGACCTTGGGCAAATCACTTAACTCCAACTGCCCTACTTTCCTCCCTCCAAATAGTAAAAAAAGAAAAGAAAAAATAAAGATATACTTTATATTCCTTCCTCTATATATTCTACTCTCAGCCAAAGGGGCAACTCTTCTGCCTCTTGAATATTCCTTGTGCTTTCATGCTTTTTTCCTCCCACTGTTCTTTATATCTATAATGTCTTCTCTTTCCCCTTGACAAGTAGCATGATGTAGTGGTGGAGAGAATGTTGTGTTTGGAATCCTTAAGAAACTGGGTTCAAATTCCGTCTCCATGTTTTACTATTCACTAAACCTCTCCTGCTATGGCCACTGTGACCTAGCTTATCTATTGCCAAGTGAGGAAAAAAAAATCAAAGCAATATTTGAGCCTGTGCCATTGCTTCTTAGGAAGGGTGTGACAATATACTGGCTATTAAGCTTTCTTCTCTCTGTACACTTATGTTTCAGGGTCAAAGGTTGAATAGACTAAAATGTCCTTTTCCATTTCTCACTCCTTTGTCTCCATCCACCTCAGCCATATCGCTCCCTTCTCCCCGCCCCCCAATTTCTTTATTACTTTGACTTTGTCTTTTGTTAAGCCCCGTGGAATCTCTATTGTTAATAAAGTTCTCTTATTGTTAGACCTCTTTGTCTTATGCTCCTTTCATTTATTTTTTCTTCCCTCATCGAGGCATCTAGGTGGTAGAGTGGATAGAGCGCTGAGCCTGGGAGTCAGGAAGACCTGAGTTCAAATTTAGCCTCAGATACATACTAGTTGTGTACTAGTATTAGTCACTTCACCTCTCTTTGCCTGGTTCCTCAGCTGTAAAATGTGGATAATAACAGCATCTACCTTCCAGGGTTGTTGTGAGGATTAAAGAAGACATTTTTAAGATGTCTCCCATTCAATTCAATTCAACAAGCCTTGATCAGGTACTTACTCCATTAACTTTTTGCCAGGCATGGCGTCAGGTGCTAGGGATAGAAAGTGCTGAAACATTCTATCTGCTAACAACGTCCACATACACAATAATTTCAGAGTGTAACCTCTGGCAGTGCCATGTTCTCTGGGCTCACACAGGCTGAATTCGATCTTGGTGCTATCCTAAAAGGATTATTATCTTTCTTATTTATGCTCCTGCCCAGAGTTTATCCATAGGAATCTCAAAGTATAGCTTGGATAGTAATGTAAGACATAAATATAGATGCTAAGTAGAGTTATATAGTTTCTCATATCAGAGAAGTAACGTGCTGTAGTCGATAAAGAGCCACTATTGAAGATATGAAGACTTGTGCTCAAGTCCTTTATCTAACATGTCATCATTTGTATATGTTGCCTCCCCATTAGAATATAAATGCCTTAAGGTCAGAAACTCTTTTCCTCCCTTTTTCCTTAAGTCTCTAGTACTTAGTACTGTGCTCAGCATATAGTATGTGATCAATAAATATTTAATGGTTGATTGATTGTGTGACCTGTGCAAGTCACTTGTTTTTTAGGGTTCTAGGCAGTTCTCTAAGACGCTTAAGTTTCAGAGGAGGTTCCAACATGAATTGCTAGAGGAAGGATTACTCACCTGGGACTCCTTTGTATCTTTCCAATGTACCCTGTCTCTATAGCTCACATTATGTTTCCATACATGTGGGTAACAGGATCTCTAACTGACATATGAGTACAGAAGATAACAAATAGTGTTGGGCATTTGTTCATTTGTTTAGTCATGTCCAACTTTATGTGACAGGTTTTTTTGGGAAAAAATAGAGGAGTGGTTTGCCATTTCCTTCTCTAATATGTGCCCCATTTTACAAATGAGAAACTGGGGCAAATAGGGGTTAAGTGACTTGCCCAGTGTCACACAACTAGTAAGTGTCTAAGGATGGATTTGAACTCAGATCTTCCTAGCTCCAAGCGCAGTGCTCGATCCACTATACCACCTAGCTGTTCCAGTAGACTTAATTTCATCCCACAGAAAATGCAGAAGGAACAAAGGACTCACAGGAACCCATAAACAAATACAGAAAACATTATGATGGCCCATAAACAATCTGTATAATTTTCCACAGCAAGTCCCACTTTTTAACCTGAGTTCTAAGGTTCTTTTTAACTTGGAACTACTTGTATTCCTCTCAAAAGGGAACAGAAAATGAGAAGAGGAGGTGTTTGCATGTTCCTTGCTTCTCAGAGCCATTTTTATAGCATTGTTCTGCTTTCATTATTCAGCAATCTCTCCATTCAGCTTCATTCAATCTGTATATTTCACTCTATCCAGATCCTGGTTGCTGTTTTCTAATGGTCACTAAG
Organism: Pseudocheirus occidentalis; assembly: GCA_028646575.1. Taxonomy (NCBI): domain Eukaryota; kingdom Metazoa; phylum Chordata; class Mammalia; order Diprotodontia; family Pseudocheiridae; genus Pseudocheirus; species Pseudocheirus occidentalis. The sequence goes on from CM053593.1 coordinate 128,267,555, forward strand.
ACATTCTCCATCATCATTTAAGGAGTTGACAGCTCTCTTTACTTGTATTTGGAGATTTTAACACCTTCAATTTCTTATCACCTGAGACAGATGGGCAGCCCTGTTCCTTGAGCTCCTCACCTTCTATGATCTGCACCTTGACTGAATCTCAGCTACTCAGTCATTAATGTCATCATCACTTATAGATGCTCCATCTTCATGACCCAGAATTCTGAAGTTGAACTCTCAGATTGTAAGCTCTTATCCTCCCATCTCTCCTTCTGCTTCATTCATTTCACAAGTGCTATTCATCCTTATTGTGAACTTCTGTCATTTTGCCTGTCCTTGATTTTCCAGTCCATCACTCTTACTCTGGGCAGATTTTCCTATCTTCACAACCTTAATCACATAATGAATTCTATCAAACCGACACTGTTCTTTACCATTTAATCCCAAGCGTCTCCTATTTACAACTTGTTCCTTTCCAAACTTGAATTTGAGTTAATACCATTGTCTGCTTTGTACAACCCCACCCCCATTAGTGCTGCTAAATATTGCTGGAAGAAGTCACACAACTGCGGTGACTGGGTCTGCTACAAATTTATGTTATCTAAGCTCAATCGGGCCCTTATTGTTGATCACCAGGATTTTTACTCTTTTCTTAGTGAATCTTTATTTAAATGACTCTCCCTTGCTCATTCCCAAGAAAGTTCTGCCTCATACTTTACTGAAAAATAGGGACTATGGTTTCCTCTTCTTCTAACTCTATGCCTCAATATCCTCGTCATCCACCATTCTCTCCTCTTTTGTTTCAATATTAGAGTATGACTTGGCCCTTCTCCTTGCCTTGGTCAACCTGGCTACTTGGGTCCTTGAACTTTTCCCCTCTGGTCTTCTTCAAGAGCTTATCTCATCATCACATTTTCTCTTTTTCTAATCTTCAGTCTCTTATTCCTTCCTTGGTGTCTATAAACTTATGTAGCACTTCCCCAAAATTATAAATACTTCATTCAACTCTGCCATCCCATCTAGCTATCTTATATCTTTCTTCCCCTTTAGAACCAAAGAAAAATTCTCTGTTTCTGCATACATACCAGTTATTCACTACATAAACCCTTGCAATCTGATTTCTGGCTCAACCGTTCAGCTAAGACTGCTCCCTCCAAGATTACCAATGACCTCATAGCTGCTAAACAAAATGGTCTTTTTATGCAGATGATATTCAAATATCTGTTTCTAGTCTTTATCTCTTACCTGAATTCTAGACTCATATCATCAACTGCTGCTGAACATCCCCTGGATTGCTCTTACGCAGATCGAACTCAATACTTCCCAAACAGAAATTACTGTTATTATCTCTAAACCCACCCCTCATCCTGACATCTCTATTTTTGTTGAGGGCATCATCAATCTGACAGCAATCCAGGTTTCCAAATTCAGAGGAATCTTTGACTTCTTGTTCTCCGTCATTCCCCATATCCAATCATCTGAAAAGTCTTGTAAAGTCTACCTTCACAACATCTCTCATATTTTTCTTCTTATTTGAACTCAAATGGCCACCCTTCCCCATTCAGGATCTTATCATCTCTTACCTGGACTTTTGTTAGGGCTTTTAAAATCGTCTCCCTTGTTCGAATTTCTCTCATTTCCATTCCGTCCTAAACACAGTCAACAAAGTGATATTTCTATAACCTGGCTCTGACCGTGTCACACCACCCTTGCCCCCTTCAGTGGCTCTAAGTAGACTCTCTCTGGGATAAAATGAAAAATCCTTAGTCTGGCATTTAAAGTCCTTCATGTTTTGACTCCGGTTTACCTTTCCGTACTTATCGTATATCACCGCCTCTCATATACACTACATTTTGGTC
>CM053593.1:128269901-128318404 GCA_028646575.1 Pseudocheirus occidentalis
AAATTATTAGCAACCATATGAAAGAATAATTAAAATCAGTAGTAATATGAAAAATGCAAACCAAAACAACTATGAGGTTTTACTTCATACCAAGCAAACTGATAAAGATGATTAAAAGTGGGAAAAGTCAATACTGAAAGAGTTGTGGAAAGATAGTCATGTTAATACATTGTTGTTGGAGCTGTGGATTACTACAGTAACCATTCTGGGAAGCAATTTGAAATTATGCATATAAAATGAATGAAAAACCATGAAAAATGAGTGTTGCAAAATTACAAAGAAGAAGTTTGACCCCAAAGAAAAGATACAAGAAAACACCTTTTTTCACTCCTTTACTCCACATGTCTAGATCATTGCCTACATTATCACACTTTTTGAAGATATTAATCAGTTTGGACTACGTTTTTCTTTAGAAATTTCTTTCTAATAAGATGTGGCTCTCTGGAAGGGGGAGAGAAGAGATACAGAGGGACATTCAAATGAAATAAATACAAAACAGCAATATTGTTCATTTTAAAAAGAAAGGAACTATGACAGAGAAGAAAGGGTTTTTATCCCTTTTCAGGTTCTGCAAAAGATATAAAAGAGGTGTGTTCCAATGGAAGGAAAATAAACTAGAAAGCCAGATAAAAAGAGAATAAGTGTTTTAAGAATAAGCATAATTTTAAGAGCATGGTGTGGTGCCAAAAGATCTAAGCCACTGCCACCCCCATCAAATCTGTAAGAGGAAAATTAATTGTTCTTCTTTGACAGACTGATGTAACCATCGAAGTGCTTCAATTTCTTTCTCCCTGCTGCTTCTTTTTTTTAATTAATAGTATTTTATTTTTTCCAATTACATGTAAAGATTATTTTAATATTTACTTTTGTAAGTTTTTGAGTTCCTCTGTCTCCCCTCCCTTCTTCCCAAGACAGCATGCAATCTGATATAGGCTATACATGTACAATCATATTAAACAGATTTCCACATTAGCCATGTTGTGAAAGAAGTCTCAAAACAAAATAGAAAAACCATGAGAAAGAGAAAAAAAGAGAAAACAGCATATTTCAATCTGCATTCAGACTCCGTGGTTCTTTCTCTGGACGTGAATGGCATTTTCCGTCTGGAGTCTTTTGGAATTGTCTTAGATCATTGTATTGCTGAGAAGAGCTAAGTCTATCAGAGTTGGTCACCACACAATGTTAACATGTACAGTGTTCTCCTGGTTCTGCTCATTTTACTCAGCATCAGTTCATGTAAGTCTTTCCAGGTTTTGTTTTGTTTTGTTTTTAAATCTGCCTGCCCATCATTTCTTATAGCACAATAGTATTCCATTACATTTATATATCACAACTTGCTCAACCATTCCCTGATTGATGGGCATCCCCTCAATTTCCCATTCTTTGCTACCATGAAAAGAGCTGCTATAAATATTTTTGTACATGTGGGTCCTTTCCCCTTTTTTATGATCTCTTTGGGATATAGACCCTGCTGCCTCTTCTATTGTCTACAGATGGCAAATTTTATTCTGAAGGTTCTATTTTTTTACATCTATTTCTAACTCCTGATTTAATTCATCTCTGACTGTGTCTCACCGTTGATATAAAACTTTAATTGATTTATCTTCTTTGTGATGTTAGCTTGTGTATCAATTCTGGGTAGTGTAGAATGCAACGGACAAATATAGTGTCTAAAAAATCACAGAATTCAAACAGGTCAGAGGCTTAAACCTCTGTTTAAAATTTTGGGGTTTCTTACTTAACTAAGACCTCTGAGTTGTAATCATAAGGGGAACTTATGGTTTTGATTTTAATGAATAGGTTTTAAAAGTTCCTGTCACAACAGAGAGAAATTATCCACGTGAAATCAGAACATATGCCCCTAAGCTAATAGACTCATTGTAACTTGATTCAAGTGTGGTTTAGCATGCAGGTTCCTCAAAGAATTTCCATCGCCAAGCTAAGGATTGGGTATAATGGAGACCAAGAGTCAGGGACAACGCCTACAACTACCTACTGGAAGGAAAAAGGTTTGGTCAGGAGAGAAAAAAAACCATCCTGCCAATTTCCACTCTAAACCTCCAAATCTTACCAGATGGCAACACCTAGTGGTTATAATAGTGTTACTCTAGGGTTCAAGTTCCCCCAACATGAATTAAGAGGGAATCTTTTGCCTAGAGTAATTAAGCAACTTGTTCCTATCATGAGTCCAGTTTCCATCAGAAATCCATACCATCTCCTATACTTTTTGTATTACTCTAGGGTTGAGGTTCCCCAAGAAGAGAAAAACAGTTGGAGTTTCTAGAGTCAATCTTTTTCCTTAGAGTTATGTAACCAACATAATTCACAATTAAGACATAATATGGTATAAGATCATTGCTTATTGAGTATTTGTGATGGTTGATTCTAGAACAATAACATATCAAATTTTCATCACAGAACATTTCTAATAATCTCTAATGGAAGTACTGTAAGTAGCACAGATCACCAGGACTTTTCCTGAAGGTATTGATGTGGGTACATAGCACATATTTCCTTTTTGTGGAAGAAATGCTGGGGAAATGACAATGATGTGTGGAGGACAGAGAGTAAGACCTTCCCCCTCAAGAATAACAGTACACTGGGGGGGGGGAATTAAATATATTTTCTCCACCTCTGCCATGACAGCAGACACTAACATCTTAAGAGGCTCTGATTACTCCTAAGCCAGGGTTGATCTCCCCACTCCACTTAAGTGACTAACACACGTAACAAAGTAGGTGGTTTTACTTTGCATGCTTGTCTGCTATCCTATGTTTTTATTTTTCTTTGTCATACTTCTTAGGTTGCTTCACAAAACCACAGTTTGAGAAATGATAATAAGAAATGGGAAGCATAGTCTCAGCTCTGGTAAACCTCTCCCATAGAGCTCAGGAAGTCCTAATTCTCCACCCAAGGGCTTCCCTAGAAGCAATTGTGCAAGAATCACAAAAAATAGTCTGATGGAGGAGAGACTGGGGAAAGATTGGAGAATATTTAACCTAGAGAAGAGATGACTTAGGGAAGACATAACTGCCTTGAAAGATTTGAAAGTCTGTCAGGTGGGAGAGGGATGAAACCTGTTCTGTTTGACCCCAGCAGGAAAAACTAGGATCATTGGGAAGTTACAGATAGGTAATGATACTGTTAATGATACTACTGAGATAAAAATTATTGGAAGGCCCATTGATTAGGTTCTTCTGTCAATCATCAAATCAACCCCACACAGAGTATTGCAGTCTTACCACACCCAGATCACAGACTTCACCTATATACAAAAGTCAATGAGCATAGTTTCAGCAAATTTATGTAGAATGTAAATACACAAATAGGATGAGTACACTGGAATTTTTACAAAAAGCAGAATGGGGAGACGAAGGTTTACACATCAAGAAAAAAAACAGAAGAGGAAGATAAGGATCTTGCATGAGGAAGGTCAGGAACTAGTTGTCTAGTTTTGAAATATTTTGAAATTTATGTCCCAAGCTTGTTTTTGTAGATGTCAGCAGGAAATGTGATTTTTTCCCCCCCTCTAAAAAATTGTATCAGGAAGCTCAACATAGAGTCTGGGGTGGAGTTTTTCTTAGCATAATGTTGGCAAGAAACCTGAGGCACAGGGTAGAGATGAAGGTTAGGCATAAAGTTCTAGGCAGAGATTTCAGTAGGATGGCAAGTAGTTATTGCTGTGAGCAGAGAGCTCCAAAACTTTATTTTCTGAGAAACTACTTAACAAGCCACTTGGGTACATTGCAAAAGTTTACTATTGTGATATAAAGGGGAAGTGAAAAAATAGATTTCCTTGAGCAACAGTTTTGGAGAGAGTTTATCTCTTTGGGAAAAGTGAAATTAGGATCTGAGTTGAGTTGAGATAGAGGCAATATGGTGTACTTGCAAGAGCAAATTTTTGCCTTGAAGACAGAAGACCACTTCAAATCCCATTTGTTGGTTTACTCTGTTTTGTGACTTTGGGCACATTTCTCCTAAGCTTTAGTTTGCTCATCTCTAAAATGAGGGGTCCAACTGGATGACCTCTACAATCCCTTCTAACTTTAAATCTGTGATTTAAAGCTAGTTAAAATAGATGAAGCTAGCTAAAATCAGCAGTCAACCCACCATTTGGGATTTTCAATAACCCGGTAAAATAATTATAAGAGATTGCCACTTTAAGAAGCAAGCAGTTTGGCTGCTAAAATGGCAGAAAAAGAAATTTTGCATTAAAAAAGAAATTAATTGGGGAAGAATGTAAGGTAATGCCCCTTCCATTAATAAGCAATTCAGTGCCTGAAAGAAACAAACAAACAAAAGGAACTTTTGTTTAATGAAAATTGGTAAAATTCCTCACATAAACAGTTTTCATTGGGCAATAAACAGTTTGGTGTAGAAAACGAGTTTCAGTGTAAATAAATAGGCTTAAATCATGCTACAAAGCATGTAAGATAATATGTCTTTTATGTAAGAGCAATTTAGTTGCAGTGAGGATCAGAAGAACATTTGGCAGAGAAGCAGTTTTATGCTTCCTAAGTAAATCAATTATATCATGGTGCACAGTTGAGAGTTGTGAGTTGCTCTGATCCTCATTTATGTCACATGTCCAGTTTATATAAGTGTATGCTTACTCTTTCTCATAGATACTGATCTGGGTTTATGTGTAGATTATAATGTTTTGATTATTCCTTTATTTGCTTTTATTAAATACTAGTAATATATTGATCGTTTTTGTCTTTGCCTTATTGTTAAGTAAATTATTATCTTCAAATTCTAATGATGTCATTGTGAATACCTTTTTTTTTAAATGAAAGTTCCCTAATGGGAGATTGAGAGAGTATATTTCTCCACAACAGATTTCTTTTTCAGTCCCTGAGAATTTATTATAACTCGATCGATGGTTCTCTAGGAATTCAGACCTGCCGGGGTGAAAGAGGGGAGTTTGGAATGAGCAAGCTAGTACAGAGAGAAAGCATGTAATCCTTGTCCTAAGGTGAGAGGTTACAGTATTGAAGCTTACATGAGAACACTCCACTCCTCTTCTATTATCTTTCTATTACATGTATAAATACATTCTAAACTATAATGTAACTATAGTTTTGTCTTGAGTTAAAGTTGGTAAGAAGATAAGAATCTTCAGGAGAAATCAGACAAGGGTTATATTTAAAGATTTTTCTTGGTCATAGAAAAACAATTTATGAAAAATTTCAGAAATATTTTATGTTAATGATTTTACATTTAAACCTTTGACTGGATTAAAAAGTAGGTCAAGGTAGGAGGCAGGTGTTTCTGCATTTAGGAAAACTTCCTGAGCTGTTTCAAGCTGCGTGTCATACATGGAAGTTATCTAAATAAATCCTCCGTTCTCTACATGTGGAGACTACTCTCTAAGTCTTCCCCTGCAGGGTGGGGTTACACATAGGTCAAGAGTCACTTCTTAGTTCATATACTTATCCCCACATTCTCCCATCCCTTTTGAGTGTTCTAAGTTCCTCATGTTATTTGGTAACAGTACTAAATAATTTAAGTTGTTTTGGGGGGTTTTGTTTTCATATTTTAAATCCAACAATATCACAATTTCCTTAATGAGAAGGCTCCCCAGTCCTTATGTAGATCAGTTGCAAATTCTCTTGGATCATCCCAGGATATGGCTTCCCTTAGGTAACAGATGCTCTCAGTGAGGTCTAAATAGCATTTTTTCCATTTTAGAACTAGGACACTCTGAGTTCAAAAAACTCCCCTTCTTCCTTCTTTTGTTCATAGTGTAACTCTGGGTTCCCTGGCTCCCTGTCCAGATAGTGCTGCCATGGAGAAAGGAGACTTTAGTAGATGCAGTTCCAGAATTCATGAGTTTAGTGACATCTGGTATGATTAATGAAAGCAGGGAGTATAGCTGTGGAAATAGGTTTTGATCCCTGTGGAGAGATGGGACATTCAGTACAGACACAGTTGGTGGGGAAGGAGCAGACAGTAATGCCATATAGAAGTCTCATAATCAAGGGAGGAACTCAAGTATTACCCTAGGTAAACACAAATACTCCATCAAAAGGCTGATCTATAAGCAGAAATATACAATTATATTTGCACATCTATCTATACACATATGTGATCTGTCACATGTATGGAGTTTCATAACAAACACATATAATATGGTTTTGTGTCATATATGCATATATTTGTGTGCACATAATACACAAACCTATGTATATGTGCATATATCCATGTGTGTACTTATGTTCATACGTGCACATGTGTACATTTGTTGTTGAGTTAAGTCATGTCTGACTCTTCATGACCCCATTTAGAGTTTTCTTGGGAAGAGGTGGAAATTATAGGGACATAAGGGAACAAAGAAAGGAAATGAGCCCCTAAATGTACAATTCAGAGATGTAAGGAATAGTTGCCTATCCTATGTCCTAGATAGCCAACCAGACAAGACAATAGGGGTGTGGGGCTGTAGCAGCCTATGAGAGGGCCCTTCCTTTCTCATCCCTAGAACAATAAGAATGAATCAATTTATTCCAGTGATTAAACTGAACTTCCTCATACTTTAGCCCCTTTCCTAGAAATATTTTTATGATTTATTCAAATGGAAATTAGTTAGTCTCAGCCCAAGCCCCAGGGTACATGTGTGTGTGTGTGTGTGTGTGTGTGTGTGTATGTTTGTGTGTGTGTGTGTGTGTGTAGGTGGAATGAGGTAGTAGCACTGCCTGTACTTTGGTGTAGTTCAGAGTAGACGCTAAAGAGGGTAGTATAAGTCCTTGATTTGCTAGCCCAGCCCCATTGACCCCATTCTCATCTCACCAAGGATTCTAACTTTTCTTAGCCTTTTCCTTCTTCCCTTTCTCCTTTATATCTTGCTCTTTTCTGATACTCCCTCTTTAGCATTGTCTCATACCACATGAATTCACTTTACCCTTTAAACACCCCATTTACTATGTTCTTATTGGCAGACAACCCTACCCCACATATTTTTAATGCTATCTCTGCCTGTTCCACTCTTATTCCCTAAGCTCTACCCCTGCTATCCTATCTGCCCACAAAGGGGCAGTACAACCCCATTAGAAAGCAAGCATCTCATTTTTCTCTCCTCACCTCACATTTTTTTCACTTCAACATAACTCATCCATATAACCATCCAAATAATTTCCCTAAAGTATATTTCTGACCATTTGATCCTCCAAAGCTCCCCACCCTTCTACACATTTTCAGCTCCAATGGTCTCCCTATTATCTCTAGGAATGAATACAAACTCTTTATAACCAGGTCCCTACCTACCTTACCAATCTTCTTACACATGATTCCCTTCCATGAACTGTATGGTTCGGCTTTACTAGCCAAAGGGATATTTCACATACATGAAGCTACAGCTCTCTTCTCCTGTCTCTATGTTGTTCTCTGACTGTCCCCATGTCATATTCCCTCTTCATTTACTCTTACAATCCTTGGTTACTATTGAGTTCAAGCACCATTTTATACCTAAAGCCTTTACTGACCCTCCCTCCTAACAGTGGTTCTCAACTTGTGGGTTATGTTCAATTTGTAACAATGAAAATACATCCTGCATTTCAAATATTTACATTATGATTCATAACAGTAGCAAAATTACAGTTATGAACTAGCAATGAAAATAATTTTATGGTTGGGGATCACTACAACATGAGGAACTGAATTAAAGGGTCATGACATTAGGAAGGTTGAGAACTTCCATCCTAGATGCTCGTACCCTCCATCCCCAAACTACCTTAGATTTTGTATTGTTTATATTGTATTTTGTATATATTCTGTATATATTCCTATAGCATATAAACAATAGGTTCACTCTCCCAACCCCCATCAGACTGGTCACTAAAAAAAAGCTGGGCTACTTCTTCCTCCAAGGTTCTAGGGGTAACCTTGGATGGCTGGGGAGGAGGAATAAGTGGGTCTCTAATCCTAGTTCATAAGACCCCCAAAAGTGTATTTTATTCCATATCAATAGACCATTTACCATCTCCTCAATATGTTAAAAAAATTTCAACTGTTTATTTTTATATCTTATAGTCACACTTTACCTACAGGAGTCCTTTGGGATAGTGGAAAGACCATAGGATTGAGAGTCACAACACCCTTGTTCTTCTCATTCTGATTCTTTTTACCTTCCTCTTCACCAGTCAAATTTCTTGTTTTATTTCTTTTAATCTTAAAAAAAAGGAAGTTGAATTCTATGACCTCTAAAGTATGGGCCCACTCTAAGATGGTGATCTTTGTGAAGGAGGGAGTGTCAGTTCTGTCATACTCATTTTACATCTGAAGAGAGGGAAATCTAATGAGGCTGATTTGCCCAAGTCTTTACGAGGACATAAGTCACAACCGGAGTTCACATTTCTAATTCCTAATCCTGTGTTCTTTCTATTGCTGCCTGTGATAGGATATTTTACCTCAAAACCTACCTGTGTGAGGTAAGTAGTACAAGAACTATTATTTCTGTTTCACAGAGGAGGAAACTGGGCTCACAGCAGCAAAATAATTTGCAATCATAAAGCTAGAGTCAGATCTGCAATTTCGATCGGAATTTTCCAGCATCAAGCCCAGCATTTCCCCCATCTCACTAGCTCAAATAAAATGAATTTATGCATGGTCTCCTTGGAATACCACTTGATAACTCCATCCCAGGTTGATGGGATACCACTGAAAACTGGTGTGTGTGTGTGTGTGTGTGTGTGTGTGTGTGTGCATCTTCAGAGGGTCCCAGTCAACCTTTAAAAATGTCAGTAATTCATTAACAATCGGAATGAAGAAACCACGTGGTATAGAAGACAGTTGTTTCAAGCCTTTGACATATCATGGATACACAAGACAAGACAACAAACCTTTATTAAACAATTACTATGTATCAGGTGCTGTGCTAAGCACCGAAGATACAAGCAAAAAGAAAAACAACCCCTTTCCTCAAGGGTGTTACATTCTAATGGGAAAAGACAATACATAAAAGAGAGTAGGGGGCAGCTAACCATGGCTCCACTATCTTGTACTTGTGAAGTCAAATTTTTTAATCTAAGTTTAAGTTTTGAAATTTATACTATTTAAGTTTATCTTATTCTACACCTACCACTTTTTTTTTCCTGGACCTGTAAATAGAGATCATCTGGTCAGGGAATTCAAATCCATTTTCTTGGGAATCAATTCCATATCCATTATTTTTGTTCCATCCTTTACCATTCAAAATTCATTCTCCTTTACGGAGAAAACGGTAGATGAATAGAATTGTGAGAAAACCAAATTGATTCTGGTTCCATTTTGTAATTTATTCCATTCTATATTGCCCCCAACATGATGCAAAATTGTCTAAGCCATGTTTCTTTATCTCTGAGTTAAGTTCAGAAGTTCAGTTTTTCTCTCTGAGCTAAATTATCTCATAAACCACCTTAATTCAAAGAAATATATTGTCTCTATAAATCTTACTCCCCTTGTCCAATTAAAGGAAATCTGTTATATCACTAAAAAGCCTTGAAGGTGCATGTGGGTGTCAGGAAGTTTGTTATCTCTGCAACACTGTCCATCCTTTGAGAAAGTTTGGCCTGTTAACATCGTGCCTCTAACTAGCCATGTGGCTAACCACCAATGGGCTTTCCAGAGCAATAAGATGGAAGGAAGGGTTGTTGTTAGCTCTGCATTCCTGACTTCCATCCAATCACATTGTTTTCAATTATATATGATACTTCAGAATTTGTAATCAAATCATATTATTTTATTCTTCCTGTTCTTTGTTATCTTGTACTTCTCAAAACTACATGAAGACTAGGAGGCCCTACCTTGTGGTTTTTTGACTAAGGAGTTGAGAGACCCATTTCATTGGTAATTGCTAGCCTTATTTTTTTTTTGCTTTTTTTGGAGGGCAATTGGGGTTAAGTGACTTGCCCAAGGTCACATGGCTAGGTTTTTGTGTTAAGTTCTAAGGCCGGATTTGAAATCAGGTCCTCCTGACTGCAGGGCTGGTGCTCTGTTCACCGTGCCACCTAGCTGCCCCTTTTTAAACTTTTTTTTTTACTTTTTTATTTTTTGCTAGCCTTACCAATACATTGAATGTATTTGAAACTCTGTGCCTCAGTTTAAGTTAATTATAATCATGACAATTGAGTACCTCTGCTTTCTCTATTATCACATATCATCTGCCTATCCACCAAAGCAATGATCCTGTCTCTTCTTTTGATACATATCTTTCCTCCAATATAGCTGAGAAAAAATTTTATGGTCTTTTGGTTTTCTCACCAGCCTCAGCTCATTCTGAGGCATTCATGATGCAGTTCTTAGTGGCATGCCATACTTTTGTCTTCATATTGTTTCTTCTTTTTTTCTCGCTATTTTTTAAAATTTTAAGTTGACATGTGGAAATATGTTTAATATTATTGTCCATGTATGACCTATATCAGATTGCAAATTGTCTTGGGGAGGGAGAAGGGAAAGGAGGGGGAGAAAATTTAAAACTCAAAATGTTATAGAAGTGAATGTTGAAAACTAGAAAGAAATACTTAAAGAAAATAAAATGAGGATAATAGTAGAAAAAATTTTTAATTGACTGCCAAGTCCTTTGTGCATTCACATCAGTCCCTTTAAACAACTCTCATTTTTCTCCTCACTGGAATTTTCCCCCATTGTACCTTTAAATTTTTCATTCTTGGGCTGCTAGGTGGCGCAGTGAATAGAGCACCGGCCCTGGAGTCAGGAGTACCTGAGTTCAAATCCGGCCTCAGACACTTAACACAAAAACTAGCCATGTGACCTTGGGCAAGTCACTTAACCCCAACTGCCCTCTAAAAAAAAAAGCAAAAAAAAAAAAGACTTTAAACATAAAATTTTTCATTCTTGTGATTTTCCCCCCATCCTTCTGAGTTGAAAATCTCCCAGTAGAATTTTAGTTCACAGAATTCTACCCAAACTTCTGAATATTTGGAAATCTACTTTCCTGAAAATTATGGCACATGTTTCTTTTGCTATTATATTAATAAGGAACCATAAGATTTAGAGCTCCAAGGGATCCTTTGTCATATTTACTTTGTATGGAGGCAATATGACATAATGAATAGACAACTAACTTCAAACAGAGCCAGAAAGACTTGAGCTCAAGTCTCACCTATGAAACATGCTTAGTGTGAAGCCTTGGGCCACTTATTTAACCATTCAGACTACAAATTGCAGAGAAGATGCTGACCTGTGTTAGTAGAGGGAGCTTCTTCACCTGTGAGGTGCCTATTCCAATGAAATCATGGGTCTAGTTCCTGTCCTCATGTTGTACATATATCATTATTATTATTATTATTATTTTTTGGAAGAGGGGAAGGCAGGGCAACTGGGGTTACGTGACTTGCCCAAAATCATAAGACTCTATGTATTAAGTGTCTGAGGTCAAATTTGAATTCAGGTCCCCCTGACTCCAGGGCCAGTATACTATTCACTGCGCCACCTAGTGGCTGCTATGTTGTATTATTTATCCCTTCCTTTCCTCTCCCTCTCCCTCTCCCTCTCCCTTTCCAAAGGAATGTAAATTTTGATAGCCAAAAGTTGCCTAGTTCACTTGGGGTTTACTGACCTGGATTTCTTTCTCAAAGACCAAACCTTAAACCAATTCATAGATGGGACAACAGTAGGTCCTTGCCCAAGCACCACTTAAGGGCTATTTTGGTGGCCCTCCCTGCTCAGAGTGAATGTAAATAACTGTTTTTCTTTCGGCCAGCAACCCTGAGGGCCTTCCCCTCCCAGTTTGATTTTTTTATTAAAAGGGTCATCCCTTGATTCACCTCTTAAAGAGGCCTATTCACTGAATGGAAGTTACCTCACTCAAAGTGAGAACCTGAAAAGACCTTAGCCTAAAAGGGCCAACATCTCTCATTGCACCCCGGGTCATCTTCAGTTGTCCTGACAAATATCTGGCCACTAGACCCAGATGTCTCTAGAGCAGAAAGTGAGGCTGGTGATCTTGCACAGCCCTCCCTCACTCAAATCCAAGTCAACTGCAAGTCATGCCGTCATCTACCTGATGCTGGTCCTCTTTAAGGATGAAGGACAAACACAAATTGTAAACTGCTCTAAGGCAAGAATTGTGTTGTATCATCAGAGACAAGAACAAGACTTCAGAGGAAGTCTTCTTAGCATGAGCAATATAAAGAAATTTCATTGTGACAGTGATTAAAATTGTTTCTTGCAATCTGATAGCCAGCTCAATCCACGTGCTCACCCTAAGGAGATCCACTTTTCATTTCCATTCTGCATCCACAATCCAAGGTGAGGCACAAAATCAGTAATCTGTGGACCATTGGGGACCCAGCAGTGTCTGTGATGGGATTTAAAAGGCACCCCCACCAAATGTTAGCCCCTGGGACACACCCTGGATTACCTGCCTTGGTTATGGCTTGATTTCTCTAGGATCCACTGCTTTTCTAAAGCCATCCCTCTGGTGGTAGATGAGGGCAAGAAACCCTCAAAAATTCTTTTCTTCCTTAGTTGTTATTTCTCTTCCTTTCTAGGGTCTGCCTCTTTTCTTCTTCTTCATTCTCCCCAAGAGACCAATGCTACCTGTTGTCATGCACACCCTCTGCAGCAGATATTTTTTTAAATTTTCAAATGGGAATCCAAATTCTAAGTGTTCAAATGGGAAAGGAAGAGAGAAGAAGCAAATATCCTAGAACTAACTCTTCTTAGAAACTTAGACTATCAGTTCTGGAAGAACTTTAAAGATTTCTTATTCAATCCCCTCATTTTAATTAAGAAATTCAAGTCTAGAAAGGGTTACTTGCCAAAGATCACACAAATAGTTATTTAGAAAAGCTGTTACCATAATTCAGGTCCTCCAATTCTGAGACATGCCTTCATTGTCTACCACAGTTTCTTCTCTGCAGGGATCACTCTGTTCTGCTCCAGACCACAAAGGGTTCTCAATCCCATTGATCAGGTGTGAATTTTCTACCCATGTTACTGGGTAGCAAGTCTCTTGGGCTCTCTTACACACTGATTCTCTCTCAATAAACCCCTCTCCTCCACCAAGGGACTCTGTGGGACAGCTGAATTGTGGTTTTAGTGGTCTGGGGAAAAAGCAGTAAAAACCTGTACATTCAAAACCCAGGCTTGTGTTTTGCACTCAGCATCATATTTAACAGCCCCAGTTGCAGGACTTGAAATTGGATGGAGTGTGGGAGGATTCCTTGCAATCTTTTCAGGAAGATCCCCAAACCATACGCCTACCCTCTTTTTCTCATTTCCCAAATTTTTCACTCTGGCCTGCCTGTGGCTTCTACTTAAAGCCTTCCTGAGGATTTTGCTACAAGAATTTTGGGTATTCTCTGAGGAAGTGGGGTTGCTAATGGTAAGTGTTTGGGTACACAAAAGACTCATCCACAGTTCAAAAGAAAACCCTTGGGGAACCCTGGTATTTGTGCCGATTCAATTTCCAAACAGGAGTTCCTCAAACACTATAACTTCCACAACTTCTCTGTAATAATATTTGCAATGACTGAGGGTAAACTTTTTGTAGAGAGGACTGATTTTGAAATGAAGCAATTCCAGGATTGAGTCAATCAATTAAAAAGTCAATCAACCTGAGTCAATCAATTAAAAAGTACTTTGTGAGTGTTTTCTTTGAATAGACAATGTGTTTAGTGCAGGGGATACAAAGAAGGGGAAGAAGATACACTTCCCTCAAGGAGGTCATATTCTGAAGTAGGAGAAAACATGTAAGTAACTAAGAACATAGGAGATGAGAGGTAAATCTCAAAGCAGATGGCACTAATAATAGTAAGGAGACAGGTGAAACCTCTTATACAAGGTGGGGTTTGAACTGAGAACTTTAAGAAAGCCAGTGAAAGCAAGTATGAGGGTAAGCAGAGAGCATTCCAGGCATGATGAACAGCAAAGTGCATTGGCATGGAAATGTGAGACAGAGTGTCATGTTCAAGGAATTGCAAATAGGTCAATGTAAAATGGAGAAAGTAAAGTGCAAATAAGACTGGAAAGAAAAGAAGGGGCTAGATCACAACCTAGGTGGAACTCTTCTTTCAGTTCAATCTCCAAGAAACCAATTCGGTCTCTCTCGGTCCATTTCTGATGCTCTGATGCTCCTTTTTGTTACTTCTCTGATGAAGTCTTGCCACCATTTGCTGGAACTGTCATTTGCTGGGGGAAGGGGGAGATGCTTCTTCCTTAAAGGAAATGTTGTCTCAGATCACCATCAGTGGGAGTAACCAATCTATTTCCCACTCTTTTGTTGGCACCATGGATGGTGAGTGGCTGCCAAGACCTTTCTATTTTTTGAATTCTCAACTATACTTCAAACCCAGATTCTCATAATAAATTAGGAGTAACCAGATTCCTTTCAGTTCTCTAACATTTATATAGCACTTTAAGATTTATAAAGTGCTTTAAATAATTCATCTTATTTGATCTTCACAATAATCCTATGTCATAAGTGCTTTTGTTATTCCCATTTTAGAAATGAGGGAACTGAGGCTGATAAGGTGAGATTTGAACACATATCTTCCTGACTCTGAGTTTAGTCTATCTGTAACACCAAGCTGTTTTTTAAAAACATTCTCAGATTTCCCCTCTAATTCTCTCAATTGAGCTTTTTCATACAAAATAATTTTAATTTTGCATAGTCAAGATTATTTATGTTATATTCTCTAGTCATAATTTAGTTAAAGAGTTATTACACTAGCCATAGTTGTAAAAGGTACCTCTTTCCATTCTATTTTAATTTTATATGGTGTAACTTTTTATATTAAGATCACAAAGTCATTTTGAATTTATCGTGGTATTTGATAATCATGTTAATGTAAAACTGACCTACAAAAACCACTCTCAAGTTTCCCCAATAGGCCTTGTCAAGAATTACCTCAATAATTTATGTTCTTAGGTTTATCAAACCAGTTTTTATTATTTATATTTCTTGTTTATCTAATCTGTTCTACTGACCTGTCTTTTCAGTTGTTATTCTTTTTCTAAGCACTAAAAATGTCTTGATGGTAAGAATTTATAATATTCTTTGAAGTATGATAATGCTATGTTCCCTTCATTCATACTTTCGCATATAACTTCTCTTGAGATTCCAGATCTTTTTCCTTCTGAATTAACTTTATTATTTTGTTTATAAATGTAAAATATAAGAAGGAACATTCATTCAATAGTGGAATAGAAAACCAGAAGCAGAGCCAGGAAAATCTGTGGTTAAGTCTCGTCTTAATGCATAATGTCTATGTGATGCTGAATTTAACCTCTAAGAAGCATAGGCAATTCCCTAAGACCCTGAGCTGAATAGACATACGTTGGTAAAGTAAGTTCCCTTATAAGTTTCCTATGACAATTAAATCATGAATTCGGTTCCTCTTCTAAGTACAAAGTATTTCTTTGCTAATCTGATTCTTATAGAATGAAATTTATGAATTAATTTAGATAATATCTACATTTTTATTATACTGGCATAGCTGAACCATGACCATTGAATCCCATGGTTATATGATGCCCCCTGGAGAATCAAAGGTGGTATCAAGGGAAGAAGGGAAGGGAACAAGCATTTATTAAGTGTCCATTGTGTGCCATATGTTGTGCTAAGTACTCTCCAAATATTTCACTTGATTCTCTCAACAACCCTTGGAAACAGATGTTGTTATTATCCAAATTTTATAGTTGAGGAAACTGAGGATAAGAAAGATTAACTTAGTCAGGAACACAGAGGAGGTATCTGAGGTCAAATGTGAATCCAAGTCTTCCTGACTCCAAGTTCAGCACTCTATCCATTGTGCCATTTCACTGTTTCTATATTAGCCTTAAATATAAGCCTCTATGAGCCATCAAAAGCTTTTGGATCATGAAAATCCTTTAGAAAAGAAATCCTTTGGGGCATGTCATTAAATTGCTATAATCTTACTGAATTGATGAAGGTCATCTTCTCATCTTGCTTCTGACATGGGGATGTGATAGTACCCATTGTATAAATTCAACACTAAAAATACTTAGCTCTTTGGCAGAGAGTCCATATCATTGTGAACACATGAAATGGTATCAGAATTATTTTATCCATTCCATGAACACCACACTCTTACTATATTTTTCTGTACCACCACTATGGACTGTGGCATTCTGGGATGATGCTATCAATGAACAATTCCTTTAGGTAGTTCTTGATGTCCCTCCATCTTAGGTACAAGCAAGCTCCCAAAACTAATCTCAAAAAAAAAAGTTGTTCCCAAGACATTGAAGTGAATTTTGTGTTCCATGAACCAGCCAACATCTTCAGTTGAACTTTTTTTTTCCTTGGGCCCTTCCTTTTCTCAACCACTGGATAATCTCCAAAGTCAGACATCTCTATCCACCTTTAAAATGGAAGTTTCAGTGTTTTTGTAATATTTTCTGCTCAATATTTAATCTTCTGGCATGGTTTCCATAGCGGAGGCATGGGTGATCATTTAGAGCTAAAACCCTAGAGATGTTTACCAGGTCTAGACAGATGAGGGGTATGGTATCTACCTTCTCACCAAATCTCTAATTTCCCAGGAAAACTATAGACCCACTGTTTTGTAATCCAAATATTGGTAATCCATTCAGTTTACAGAAACCTTACATACAGATATACTGTGTGTTCTTCATAAAATGATAGGACTATAATTGTTACTTGGAATTAGTTGGACAAAGAATATACTTCATGTCTTCACTCTTCATTGTTACTGCTTTGTGGGTTCCTCTAAAGTCAAGTATAAGGAACCCATGAAAAGTTTCTGGGGTATGTATTATGTTTATTAGGGCATGTTGTGACTCCTATCCCTGTCCTTGTCCAAAGTGGAAGGACTAGGGAAGTTGCCTATCAAAAGACTCAAGAGCAATCCAGGAACCATTGCTTGGAATTCCTTACCTCCATGTCAGGCTAGCTTGGAAGCCGTGAGTCCTCAGGACTCCACAAATTCTTCTACAGGTATTACTTCCTGCCACAGAAAGGGTAAAACAACAAAAGACTAACAAAGTATAACCACATCAATGCCCAACAGTCTAGCATCTGTGTGGATGGGAGAATCCGTCAATGTTTACCAGCCTCAGCATGAGGAGATGCAGCCAATAAATAGTCTGCATTTCTGTGGCTAATTTTTCTGCTCCTCTCTTTCTTTGGTTAATATGCACAAATCTCTTTCAGTTTCCAAATCCAATGACTTTTTCTTTATCCTCATTTTTTTTTTTTTTGCTTTTTGGAGGGCAGTTGGGGTTAAGTGACTTGCCCAAGGTCACACGGCTAGTTTTTGTGTTAAGTGTCTGAGGCCGAATTTGAACTCAGGTCCTCCTGACTCCAGGGCCGGTACTCTATTCACTGCACCACCTAGCCAGCCCTATCCTCATTCTTCTTGACCTCTATGCTGCTTTTGACACTGTTGATCACTGTCCTTGAAACTCTCTTCTCTCTAGAACTTCAAGACACCACCCTCTACTGGCTGTCATCCTGCTCAAGTGCTCCTTCTCTAACTCCTTTGCTGAATCCTCTTCCAGATCATGACTTCTAGCCATCAGTGTCTCTCAAGGTTTAGTCCTAGGCTCTCTTCTTTTCTCCAGTAATAATAATAACAATAACATTTACATAGAGTTTGCTATGTGTCAGACATTATGTTAAGCCTTTTGTAATTATTATATCATTTGATCCATATAACATCCTTAGGAGCTAGGTACTATTATTATCCACATTTTACATATGAGGAAACTGAGGCAAGTAGAAGTTAAATAATTTAGTCAGGGGTCAAATTACTGGTATCTGAAGCCAGATTTGAACTCATTTCAAGTACTCTATCCACTTACTATCTCTATGCTGTTGATTCTCAAATCATTCTATCTTCTCCCCAGTTTCTCTATTGACATCCAATCTCACATCTCCAACTGCCTTTTAGACATCTCCAACTGGATGTCCAGTAGACATTTTAAATTCAATATATCCAAAACAGAACTCCTTATCTCCCTCCCCCTTAGCCCTCCCTCATCTCTTACTTGAACTTATTATTGTGGAGAGCAACACCATCCTCTAAGTCCTTCTGGTTCAAAACCTAGGAGTCTTTTTTAAGTTCTCATCCCCATATCCAGTCTATTGCCAAAGCTGATTTCAGGTTTGCAACATCTCTCAAGTATGTCCCCTTTGCTCATCTGACCACAGCTGCAGACTCTAGTGAAGATCTTCATGACTTCCTGTCTGGGCTAGTATAATATGCCTGGTTCAAGTCTCTCCCTCCTCCAATCCATCCTCCATTGAGCTACTAAAGTGGTCTTCTTAAAGAACAGATCACATCACCCCTCCCACCCCAAATTCACACTCCCAGTACTCTAGCAGGACCCTGTTGCCTCCAGGATCAAATACAAAATGCTCTGTTTGGTAGTCAAAGTCCTACCTTTCCAGTCTTCTTACACCTTACTCCCCAATATGTACTCTTTGATCCAGTGATCATTGGCCTCCTCTTGCTTCACAGATAAGACATTCTGTCTTTTTTCTGGCTGTCCCCCATGCCTGGAATGCTCTCTCTTCTCCACTCTGTCTACCAATCTCCCTGGCTTCCTTTAAGTCCTAACTAAAATCCCATCTTTTACTGGAAGCTTTCCTTAACCCCTCTTGATTCTAGCATCTTCTCTCTGTTAATTATTTCTTATTTATCCTGTATTCAACTTATTTTGTACGTATTTATTTTTGTGCTGTCTCCTCTTTTAGATTGCAAGCTCCTTGAGGGCAGGGTATATCTTTAGTCCCTTTTTGTATCCCAATGCTTAGTACATAGTAGGCATTTGAAAAATGTTTATTAATTGATTGATCTCTTTCCAAAAACTCTACATTTCATTTGCTAGCCTCCCATGTGTATTATTTGGCAACATCATCACTTGCTCAAGTGTTGTTTATAGTTCTAGAGGAGGAAGACCAGAAACATGGAGCCTCTTGTACTTATAAGATGAATAAGCTAGTGTTTTCTAGTCATAAACTACTGAACTATAACAAGCTGAAAGATTTTTAGATTAAAACATTTATGAACTGGGATGTACCAGAAGGTGAATTTGAAACCAATCCAACACAATGCAAGTTATCAATTTGTGACTACATTAATCTCAGAAAGAGATGGCTGTTGAAATTGCTTATTGCCATTAAGCTTGTCATACAAAGTCACAAAGCAGTATAATAAGTTCTAGGACAGAGCTCCCATGTGTATTTTATGTGGGTTTTGACCATAATACTAACTCTCACCTTTCTCTACTCCCTACAAATACTTCCTGATTTCATTATTAGTTCTCTACCTGTGTTCTAATGTAATCAAGTGATATGCTCTGATATGTCCTCAAAAATTAATAGAAATTCATGTCTAACTGGGAGCTCCTATTGCAGTTTATAAATAAATTAGAAAAAAATCTCTTTCTCATTTAGCTTTTGCTGCCTCTCTCTCAATCTTAACCCTCTAGTCTCATAGAATTAAATATATCCATGTTAATACCAGTATAATTTATTGAGTGTAACAAACAGTGCACATATAAATAAACATTCTCACAGTGAATCATTTGAGACAAAGATCATAATTAGAGTTACCTCTAACCATCAATTGCAACAGCTGACTCCTCCATAGTTACTTGAACCATAATCCCATCCTTTAGTGTTCTCAGGGCAAAGTCTCTCAAGAATTCTTTTCAGGATATCTTCTCCACAATGTATCTTCTCCACAGAATAAAAATTAAACTCAATTCTTTCCAGATGTCTCTTCATTCAGTTATTTTTCAAATAGTTAACCTCCCCCCCCCAAAGCCCCAAGAAACAAAAAAACTTCCAGGACCAAATAGATTTACAAGGAATTTCTATTAAGCATTCAAAAACAATTAATTCCCCAAAGCATAAACTACGTAATAAGAAGACATTCTGCTAATCTCTCCTTTTTTTGAGATTTATTTTCTTTACTTTTGAAATTAGCATTCCAATACAAGAACAATAACAAAAGAAAGTACAAAGAAACTGAAATGTCAAAACAATGACATATAGATGAATCTATATTGAATTATATACTCCATTTGATTTTCAAAAGAAACAAAAGTTGTCTATATTAACCTTAATAACATATTCAAATGTATTTAACTTGGATTTTGTTTCTCTTGATTGTTATCTTTGTTAACATATTTGTGTATCTGGTTCTTTTGGGTCTTTATTTAATCTCCATGTCTTCTAATAATTCTTTGAATTATTCATATTTTTATTTCTTCTTTATAATATTGATTTTAGAATACATATTTTTCTTCCAGTTCTGCTCACTTTACTTCATGAAATATACCAGTCTTCCCAAGTCTCCTTTTCTCTCATTTTTTACCACTCAAGAGTATTCCATTATATTCATTTAAAACAATTTCTTTAGTCATTTCCCCAACTGATGTACATGCCTTAGTTTCCAGGGGTTAGTTTTTTTCAATGAAACATACATTCTTGATACTTAAACCACAGGAAGACAAACTACAGACAAATAGCCCTAATGAACATTGACACAAAAAATTTTCATAAAATATGAGCAGGTAAGCTACAACAATATAGTAGAAAAATTATGCACCATGAGTGTTCAATTAAAAGTAATAATGCAGGGTTGGCTCAACATGAGATAAGTTGTTAGTACAAATAATAAAAATCACAATTATATGAATAGATGTGGAAAAGATTTTGATAAAACAAATCTCTGTCTCTTAAAAACTCTAGATTCATAGGAACAAATAGAACTTTCCCTAATGAGATAAATAATATTTATCGAAATCTCAGAGCAATTATTTATAATGAAGAAAAATTGGAAGCTTTTTCAGTAACAGCCAAGATAAAGCAAAGGATGCCTTTTGCCATCATTACTATTTGACCAAAAGTACTAGAATGCTAGTTATAGTAATAAGACAATTAAAGGAAACTGAAGGAATAAGCATAGGCAAAGAATAAGCAAAGTTATCTATTTTAAATAGATGATATAATGGTGTATTTAGAGAACTCTAGAGAATCAGCTAAAATTAATTGAAACAAAAACTTTAGCAAAGTTGAAGAATATAAAATAAATCCATATAAATCATCAGCATTCCTATATAATACCAACAAAGCCCAGTAGGAAGCACTAGAAGGGGAAATTCTATTCAAACTGATTACAGACGCCATAAACTATTTGGGAACATGTCTACTAAGATTCACTCAGAAACTATATGAATCCAATTATAAAACATTCTTTGTGGAAATAAAAGGAAACATTAATTATTCTTCTGTAGGTTGAACCAGCATAAAAAATGACAATACTGTTAAATTAATTTACTTATTTGGTGCTCTACTAATTGAAACCATAAGAATATCTTATTGAACTAGGACATAATAAGGAAATTTACATGAAGGAATAAAAGATCAAGATTTTCAAGAACAATAATGAAAAAAAGTGAGTTCCCCAAACCCTAGTTACTGAGGAAAGGACTCACCATCTTATAATTTGGCAGAAGATAGGCTTAGACTAACACCTCACGCCACATTATAAGCCCCAAATGGATACATGAACTAAATATAAAAGGTCATCAGCAAATATTCAGTGAGACAGGACAAGAGTTCTATCATGTGAGTAGGACTGTGTATACAGATTTAGGATTCATCTGTGAAATAATGGTAGCATTATGTTCCTGTTGTCGCAAAGGAACAGATGAAACCATCAAGAAAAAGAATACATGGAGAAAAGAGTGCCCAGGATAGAGATTTAGGGTGTTAAGTCCTAGAAGCCACATGTAAAGAACATTTGTAACCTGGGGTGTATCCAGAAGCAGGTGATCAAGATAGTGAAGGGCTCTGTGATCATAAATGATAAATAGATCAATTGAAGGAACTGAGATATTTAACCTGGAGGGAAAAAAGACTTAAGGGGATACCATAGCTGTGCAAGTATTTAAAGGAGAAGAGAAATTATAAGTATTATATTTGTTTCCAAAGGGCAGAACTAGGATGATGCTGAGACAGATTTAGACTAGATATAAGGAAAATTTTCTGAACAATTAGTTGTTGTTGTTGTTGTTGTTGTTGTTTAGTCAGTCTAAATCTTCATGGCCACATCTGGAGTTTTCTTGGCAAAGATACTGGAAGGGTTTGCCGTTTATTTCTCCAGTTCATTTTTACAGATGAAGAAACTGAGGCAAACAGAGTTTAGTGCCTTGCTCAGGGTCACACAGCTAGTAAGTGTCTGAGGACAGATTTGAACTCGGGTTCCCCTGATTCCAGGCCCAGCACTCCATCTAATGTGCCATTTAGATATAATGACACAAGATATACTGAATTCCTCCTTAGAGGAGTTTCGACAAAAGTTGTTTGATCATCTTTTGTATCTGTTGTAAAGGCAATTCTTTAGCTATGAATTACACTTGATTACTTTGTAGGTCCCTACAGAAGTGAGATTCTATGATGGTGATACTTCCAAGTTTACTCAGGATTTGGTAAGGAGGATGAGTGGGATGGAAAACATTTATATGGCTTTCCAAACACAGAAGAAAATTCACCTGACAGTAAGATTCTAAAGTCAGAATTGTAGATGACCTCCCACAGTCAAAAATCTTTAAGAAATCAGATTTGTGCAGATGGGTAGCATAGACAAAACAGTCTTTTTCTATGTGGACCTAAGAAACACGAAACTTTAAGCTTTCCAGAAACTCTGGAACTAAAACTTAAGATGAATGACCCATTGAACCTCCAAATTCCTCTTCCCCAAGATTTCTAAGAAACAGAAAGAATCATAGGCTTATTCCTGTTCAGGGTTGGGGGTGGGGATGGCTCCTCCCGATCCCTTTCCCAGTCCTGATGGTTCATAATTCTGACTTGAACCCTCCTTAGGAATAGAACGTTTATTAAAAGACAGGAAACCTCTCCAAGCTCCAGCCCCAGCACCGCTAACATGGCTAAAAGGACCAAGAAGGTCGGAATTGTTGATAAATGTGGAACACATTATGGTGTGTCCCTCAGAAAAATGGTGAAGAAAATTGAAATTAGCCAGCATGCCAAGTATACCTACTCCTTCTATGGCAAGACCAAAATGAAGAGACGGGCTGTGGGTATCTGGTATTGTGGATCCTGTATGAAAACAGTAGCTGGTGGTGCATGGACCTACAATACCACCTCTGCAGTCACAGTCAAATCTGCCATCAGAAGTCTGAAGGAATTGAAAGACCAGTAAAATCTTCTTATCAAATCTCTGTAGCCCATAGTCCAACAATAAATGGGTTAATTTATGGAATAAAAAGAAGACAGGAAAAAAGTGATTAATCACAGAAGATATAATAAGGAACCCCCCTAAGCAGACTGAGTCTTCTAGCCAGTCACTGTCATTGCCACAAATCCTACAAACAGTAGAAACCTGGACCTATTGCTCTCCCCACTGCTTTGTTACATAACACCCATGCTCCTTAGTGGTTGACCATCTTTCCTCTCCCCACTAGTCACCCACCAGTCCTTCCCCTGATGCTCATGCTAGATCTTTCCTTGACTCTATGATTTTGGTGCAGAACTGATCAATGATGCTTGATTTTGGAGTCTAATTCTGACTAGTAATCAATATCACTGTGGGTGAGTGAGAAGCTACAGAGCAATGGAGGGTGATGGTTCTACTGTTCTTACTATCCCTCTTCCCCTTTGCTTTCCTGGTTTTTCCAAGGTGGATTCCAACAGAAGTATATAAGGGTTATTTGCAAGTTCAGTTGGGAGTCCTCCACTCTGAGGCCTTCATCCACAGTCCACTGTTGTTCAATCATTTTGGTTGTGTCTAACTCTTGATAACCTAATTTTGGGTTTTCTTGACAGATACTGGGGTAGTTGTTATTTCCTTCTTCACTTTACCAGTTCATTTTACAGATGAAGAAACCGAGGCAAACAGTGTTAAGCGACTTGCCCAGGGTCACACAACTGGTCAGTATTTGGCATCAGATTTTAATTCAGGGAGATGAGTCTTCCTGACTCCATGCCCAGTATTTTAGCCACTGCCCCACCTAGCTTTCCCTTCCATAGGCTAAGCAGTTGTAAAAGTGCCAGAGTTCTCAAACCAAAGATGCATATCTGAGTCTCTATCCAGTCCAGGAATGGAGATGGCACAGATTGAGAACCCCAAATTGATCAAACAGCCCCAGGGCATAGAAGGAAGCCTTACAGACCCTTGGGTCCAGGCTAAAAAGAATGTTGGGTTCTAGTCCTGAAGGTAAAATCATTAATCCCTCCACAATAATCTTACTCTATTGCTAAGAATAACAAAAGATAGAATATTCTTGTTTAGTCATTTCTTTCAGTCATGTTCATCTTTTCATGACCCCCTTTAGGTTTTTTGTTGGCAAATGATTTGTCATTTCCTTCTCCAGCTCATTTTGCAAATGAGGAAACTGAGGCAAACAAGGTTAAGTGACTTGCTCAGTCATTAGTAAGTGTCTGATGCCAGATTTGAACTCAGGTCTCCTTGACTCCAGGGCTGGCACTCTATCCACTGGACCACCTAGCTGCCCAATGGGTAGAATACCTGGAAGGAATACTAAGAAGTGCATCCTCCTAGTTCATGGATAAGACCATCATTGATTGTAATGTGACGTATGTGGTGGATACTTTCCAGGAAAGGCAGACTCCGTGGAGAACAACCATGGGACTACCTGAAGGGAAATGGTAAGAAGTGAAACCTCCAGGTCCATTTTGGGGACTCTTAATGTCTGTAATGTGACTAGTATTTGTGGTAAAGTTCCAGTAATGAAAAGCTCTGTAAGAAGAGGAGAGTAGTTTGGGATTTCTGGTGGCCAAAGTTGATTACCACAAGTGAGATATGACGTATTAAATGCTTCTAAAGGGCAAAACAGTTGTCTCTACACTATTGAAACAGTCCTGTTGTTTGGGAGAGAGCTTTCTGAGGTGGGTTTAACTCCTTTACATCATTCCCACTGGGACTCAAGTCAAAGTTTGTGGCATTAAAGTGATTTCAGAGAGGTGGGAGCAGATACCTTAAACATCCTAAATCCTAGCAGAGTCACAAACTTTGAAAGTGGATGTGTGAATTAGGGAAATAAATCAATTTGTGTGTGAATGGCAGTGGAATGGAAAGTCAAGGGAAATATGGGTGAAGTCCCAGGTCAGGGTGTGGATGATGGTTCTGTGACAGACTAGGAGGAACCAGGGGGAAAGTCCTATGGCCAGAATACCTTGGAAGCTTAAAATTTGGGGTAGTTTTCTAGGAAGAGCTACTGAGCTGTGGAGTACGACAGTGGTGTCAAACTCAAATAGAAAAGAAAGCCACATAAGAATCCTTACCAGCTGCAAATTGATCTAGAAAAACATATTAACATTATCTATGTTTTACTGTATTTTTTAATTTAAAAAATATATCCTGATTATATTTTAATCTGGCATGAGCCAGGTTTAGGAGTTGTACCCTATGTTTCATATCTCTGGAGTAGGAAGTATAAAAACAAGTGTAACAGAGTAACAGCTTTGGTACTACCCACTTTAAGAAGTTAGAATCCCTCTGGACATCATTTGCCTCCAGACTGGGTTGATTCTGCTCCCCAGATCCAGTAAAGGAGGAACTGATCTTAGAGTTCAGAAAGTCCAGTTGAGTAAGTCCCCTTGAATTCATTCTCAGAAGACTATACATATCTTGGTGATCCCAATTGCTTTTAGTTTTTGACCAATGGTGATGAAACTTGCCCCACAAAAGATAATATTCCATAAAACCATACAATTTGGGGTTAGTATAGATAGAAATTATGTGATCCAGCTCCATTTTACAAATAAGGAAACTGAGGCTGAGAGATAAAAGACTTGTTCAAAGTCACAGATCTTGTTGCAGCAACAGATCCTTAATCTACATTTGAGTTCTCTGATTTCCAATCAAAACCCCTTAGCTGCTTTGCAATAGACAGCATGCCCTCTTAGCCAGTGATCAGGAAGGACTAGAGCAAATGGAATCTCAGTATCATTGCATATGTTCTGGACATTTCACCCATCTTGGGGGCAGGGGAGAAGACCTTATTCTGTTGCTTGATGAGGCTCCTAGCCAATCTGGCCAACAAATAAATGCCTTAAAAAGATTTTGCTGGTGGTATCCCAGATGACCAAATTTGAATAGCAATGGACAGCATGAGATAATTAGCCTCCTATTTGGAGTAGCTGCCCTCCATCCTAACCCCCAGCCAACTCTAACTCAACCACTCACATCAGCTTCTTTTGGAGGCATGTAAAGGGTTTGAAAACACATGTACATTCACAAATACGTACATATCACATTGGTGAATACCCAATAAGTCCCAGGCGGAAACACCTTGCAAATGGGACAGGTCAGCTGTGACAAGTTCATCCAACTGAGAAACCTGACTTTTTATAAAAATGAGCAGCCTCTGCTCACTTCTTCTCCACCCACTCATCACAAACCAAGCTTCCTCCCAACTCTTAGTTTTAGTTCTAAAAGCAAAAAAGATATTCACTCTAAATAATGTTTCCATCCTCTCCTCCTTTCCCACCTTTTTCATCAAGCATAGCACTCAATGTAAGGCTCAAAGGAACCCTAAATTTACTCATGGAAGAGAAAGTCAAAGAATAGAAGGCATAGTTTAAATTCATTCTTGTCATTGAGTTGTCAGTCATGTTCAACTCTTTGTGACCCCATTTGGGGTTTTCTTGACAAAGATACTGGAATCATTTACCATTTCCTTCTCCAGCTCATTTTACAGATAAAGAAATTGAGACAAACAGGGTTAAGCGACTTGCCCAGAGTCACACAGCTAATTTGAGTTTGAGGCCATATGAACTCATAAAGATGTCTTCCTGATTCCAAGCCCAGTGCTCTATTCACTGTGCAATTTAGCTGTCAAATTTGAATTCATACTCCCAACTTAAAATTATGAAATCTTTGAATAGGCAAAGATCTGAAAGATCATCTGTTTCACCACCTCAGTTCCTCACTTACATTTGACAGGTAAGGAAACTGAATTCCACAGAAGTTATGTGAATTGCTCAGGGTCCCAAAGATAATAAGTGACTGAATTAGAACTTGAACACAGATCTCGATTCCCACTTCAGTTATCATTCCACTAGGCTATATAACCTTTCTGCTCATGTCTCTGTTCTCTCCCCATATGTGACCTCAACCAGTTGAAAGCTTTAGATATAACACTGTAATTCTAATAAAACTGTAACAAATTGTTGAAGTAGCCAGTTCAGTTTGTGTAAGCTTTATTCAGAGTTAGGGTTTTTTTTTGTAGTTGTTGTAGTTGTTGTTTTTGTAGTGAGATCCCTTAAACTCACAAAAATATCAATGCCAGAAGGCATCCTAGCAACAATCACTAACCATTCTTGTCTTATAGCTAAGGATACTGAGTCTGAGACAGGGAGTAGGGTTTGCCCAAGATCATACAGCTAGAAAATGGCAAGGCTGAAATGTAACTTTTTTCCCCCAACATGAGGCTCTGTCTCTTTGGAGCAATGGAGTTAATGAAACGTCAACAATGTTTTGTTTTCTTCCTCTGTATCCCCAGAGCTCAACACAGCTCCTGGCACATAGTAGGTGCTTAATAAATATTTGTTGACTGTGTTCCTTAAAAAATATAATGCTCCAAAGGTGCTTTGAACACTTTAACGTGCTATATTAGAAATCGTGATGTTTATAGATGGCACTTGAAAGTTTACCTACGTTGTCTACAAAGGACTTCCAACAACCCAATGGTGTAGGCATTCCAAGTGTTATAGTTGACGAAACTGAGACTCAGAGAATTCAAATAATCCAACATGGTAAATATCAGCTATAATCAAGAACATCGTCATTATTGCTATATCATGCATTGAATAGGGAATCAGGAAGGACATATAGATTCTTTGTTCAAATGTGTTGATTAACTATGGACAAGACCTTTCAGTTTCTTCATCTGTGAAGTACGAGAAAAATTCCATCCCTTTCTCCTGGTCTAATTACCTCCTAGGTTTTGGAATGTGAGGGAAGTGGGTGGACCTGGAACTTCCTTCAAATTCTGACCTTGATCATATAATTTGGTGCAAAATACTCATCCTGTCTGGACTTCAGTTTCTTTATCAGAGAAAATCTTGCTTACTTGGGTCTTGTGAGAATTATGCAAAGATATGTAAAAATAGCATTGCCAGTCACAGAAGTGCTGAAGTGAAGAGGACAAAGTACACTCCGTTATTTCTTTGACCCTCACAGCAGTCGTGTGATGGAGGCAGGGCAGGAAGAATCACCCCATTTTACAGATGTAGATTACTGAAGCTCAGACAGGTTGAGTGACTTGCAAGAAAGTTTTAGATCAACACTCAAGTCCCATCTTCTGATTACACACTAAGAATTCTTTCCAAAACACCAGACCTTGTTTTCCTATTGAATTCTCTCCTCTTCATAAGTGTCCTGTGTTACCATCTGGGTCCAGGTCTTCTTGGAATTCATGATTCTCCAATCACAATCCTGCATACTCCCAACAAACCAGCATACCCATAACTCTTCTGTGCCTCTTGCCTGAAAAAATAAATTGTTAATATGTTCATAAGTCAATCAATAAACATTTATTAGATACCTACTATGTACCAGGTACCATGTCTAGTACTATCGATATGAAAAAGAGGCAAAAAACAGTCTCTGCCTTCAAGGAGCTTACAATCAAATAGGATAGACACCAAGCCAATATATATGAACGAACAAGCTGTATGCAGGATAATGAGGAAATAAGCAACATGAAGAAAAGACTAGAATTAAGAAGATCTGGGAAAGGCTTCCTATAGGGGGCCTAGATACAATACTTGGTACTTGAGTAGATGAGGAAACTGAAGCAGGGAGGAGAAGTACAGAATGGAAACCTTAGGAACTTTTTTCCTTTAAATTATCATTAAACATAGATATAAATATATTAGCTAAACATGGACGTATCATTGACATATATTAAAAAGATTGGAAATTATTATTGATCAAAAGTCTAGTAGGGCAGGTTGCCCGTCCTCCCAGACGGTCTATATTCTTATTTAACTGCACTATTGCAAATTGTATAACAAATTGAAGACATTTTAGTTTTACAGATTACCACATCCTCCTCATTTTTGTTTCTTTTTCAAGTTGGAGGCCCAGGAACTATTTGGACTTCCAGGCAGGAAATATACATTTTTTAAGGACCCACTATGTGCCAGGCACCGTGCTAAGTTTCTGTAACTCAATGTGATTCAACAAAATTGCTATGGTAGCTAGTAAAGAGAAAAAGAAAAAAAACTGAGCAGATCTTAGGCTATATTAAGAAAGGCATGGTGTTAAAAAAAAAGGAGGTGAGAATCTGACCATATAGGGGCATAAAGGCAAAAGGCAGTTCCTGCACTCAAGGTGCTTCCAATCAAATGGGGGAGAGAACTTGAAAACAACCATGAGCAAATGAGACAGTAGGGAATTAAGTGGCATAGTAGATAGAGCAATGCACCTAGAGTCAAGAAGCCATGAGTTCAAATCTGGCCTCAGACACTTAACTATCTGTGTGACTTTGGACAAATCATTTAACCCCTGTGTGCCTCAGTTTCCTGATCTGTAAAATGGAGATGATAAAAACAGCATCTACATCCCAGGGTTATGTTAAGGATAATATGAAATATTATCTGTAAAATACTAAGGAAACTTTAAAATGGCATATAAATGCTAGGTAACTATTAAGATGTATACAGGATAAATCAGAAATAATCAAAAAAGGATTAATAATCCAATCATCCAAAAAGGAAGATATTTGCATTAAGGGGAAATGGGAAGGGCTTCTTGTAAAAGTTTGTATTTTTGCTGGGACTTGAAAGAAGTCCCAGAAGCCAGAAGGTAGAAATGAAGAAGGAAAGAATTCCAGGCATGGGAGACAGCCAGTAAAAATGCTCAGAGTTGGAAAATGGAGTATGATGTAAAAGGAAGAGCAAGGGAGGCCAGTGTCAACTGAGTAAGGCATAACAAGACTAGGAAGGGACTGGATAATAAAGGTCTTTGAAAACCAAATGCAGGCTCTTTAAATTTGATCTTGAAAGTCATAGAGAGTCACCAGAGTTCATTGAGTGGGAAGATGGGAAGGGTGACATGGTCAGATCTGAATTTTAGGGGTATCACTTCAACAGCCCAGTGGAAGATGGACTGGAGAGGGTGGACCCACTAGCAGGCTATTACAATGGTCTGGGAATGAGGTAATGAGAGTTTGCACCACTGTGGCTGCAACATCAAAGGAAAGAAGGGAGGTGGGGGGTGGGAGGCATATATGAGATGATCAATAGAAATTGGCCACAGAGTTGTCTTCACATCTCCAGTACCTAGCATACATAGTAGGGAATTAATAAGTGTTTGCCCAATTGAATTGAAGTAACTTGCCTAAGGTCAAAAAGTACTGTGCCCAATCTAATAAAATGAAATTGAATAGAGATCAATGAACAATCTCTTTAGAGGCAGCATTACATAGTGGATAGAGGGATAGGTTTGGAATCAGAAAGGCATAAATTTTAATCCTTTCTCCTATATTTAATAGCGATGTGACCCTGGGTAAATCCCTTAATCTCTACATGACTGAAGCAACTTTGTAGACCCTATTTACTAACCATGTCCTGTTGGAGAAAGTACTCACATAGAGACTTTCCTCAACAGGACTTCCCCACCCCAAATCACAGCTCCTTTCTATATTTGTAAAAAGGTAAAGTCTTCCAGTTATGTTCAAAAAGTCACAAGCACAAGTATATGATGGCAGGGACAAGAATCAGCTATAATAGTCTACCTGAAAAAGATCTCAGAATTTCTGTAAGCTCAATATGAATCAACAACATAGCTATGGTAGCTGGTATTGAGAAAAATAAAAAAAAAACCTGGACAGATCTTAGGCTATGTTCAGAGAGGCATGGTGTCCAAAAAGGATGAGATGAGAATCTGAACACACTTTTCTCTGGCCTGACCACACCTGGAACATAGTGTTTATTTCTGAGTCCCTCCATTTATGTAGGGTATTGATAAGCTAGTGTCCAGAAGAAGGAAGCAGAATTGTTAAGGGCCTAGAGATCATGTTATCTAAAGATCAGTTGAAAGAAATGGGCACATTTAACCTATGGAAAAAAACTAGTAGGAAGAGGGGTAAGAGGAAAAGATGCCCCTTAATGCAAATGAATTTCAGTAGGACATGATAGCTACATGTGAAGGGCTATTGCCCAAGGTCATAGAGTTAGTAGAATAGAGATGGGATTTGAACCCTAGTTTTCTGACTTAAGAACAAGTCAGTCCACAAACATTTATTAAGCACTTACTATGTGCCAAGAACTGTGCTAAATGTTGGGACTAAAAATATAAGCAAAGAGAAAAAGAATCCATATTCTTAAGAATCTAACATTCTAATGGGGGAAGACCACACCAAAAAAAAAAAGCAAGTTAAAAAGGGTGAAGACATTGAATGAATAGAATTCAAGAATGAATGGTGGCTACTCTGGATTCTTGTGCCAAATGGAGGTACTGGGAAGAACTCACCAGTGGGAGAAGGGGCCTGAAGGGGCAGAGGGAAGTCAGGCATTTGAAGCAGACTGGCATAGTTCAGAGAATGAGGAGATAGCTGATGCTTTTCCCACTGAGCCATATTGACTCCTTTCTTTTTAAAAATATTTGTTACAATAGATGGCACATTGGGTATAGGGTGGATTGGATATATACTTGGAAATGAATATGATATAAACACAAATAATATCCATAAAAATAAGATTAAAAAAAGATGCCTGGAACCAGAATTATCTTAAGTCAAAAGAATGGTTCTCTAATTCCTTATTCCCTAGAAATTAGGGATATAGTTTTGATCTCAAGTTACAATCAGGTTATTATTTAAACATTTTAAATATATGTTCATTGTTAATAATTGTTTTGTAGTTCTCTTTGTTTTATCCTTCCATGGTTTAAGCATTAGGACTATATTTGTCTTTTAAAGAAGTTTAGTAGAGTTCTTTATCAGTTTTTGAGAATAATATGGGGATTATAGATATTGTTGCTGTTGTTGAGTCACTTCAGTCATGTCTGAGTCCTTGTGACCTCATGTGGGATTTTCTTGACAAAGATACTGGAGTCAGTTACCATTTCCTTCTCCTGCTCATTTGACAAATGAGGAAACCGAGGCAAACAAGATTAGGTGATTTACTCTGGGTCAAACAGCTAGCAAATGTCAGACCAGATTTGATCTCAGGTCTTCCTGATTCCAGGCCCATCTACAATCCTATCTGCCTGTCCAGTATAAATATTACTGTACTTTAAAAAGTCATGGAATTCACCTGCAAACTCATCAGGAACCCATTCAGTTTTAATGAATCATTTCACAGCATATAGTTATTTGTGTGTGTGTCATATTCCACCCAGCTCCCCATTAGATTGAAATCTCCTTGAGGATAGTAATTGAGACATTTTTTCCATCTCTATATCTCTAACACTTATCATATTGCAAGTTCTTAACACATTTGCTAGAATGAGTTGAATCATAAAAAGATCCTTATTAGTTATATATTATCTTCTCGCTGCTCTTCTTACTCTAGACTTGCCCCAGTTCTCTTAGTATCTCCAATATTTGGATGATCTTTAAGGATCTTTCCTTCTCAGTCATTATATCATGTGTGGGGCTAGTATTTTGAGGTGGGTTGGAAAAATCGCTCCATTTAGTTAAACCCATATTCCCATTACAATGAAAGGTGTTTTGAGTCCTTAGGGGAAAATGGGACCTTAGAAATCTATGGTGGTGTTTTTTATTTGGTTTTATGGTGAAATGTTTTTAAGGGCAGAACCTGCCTCATTTTTGGTTTTTGTATCCCCAATTCCCAATTAAAGTACCTGGAAACATAGGGAGAGGGAGAAGGACTGGACCTATAATTTCACTGATATGGATAACATCTGAGTGAGTAAAGAGTGACTTACCAATGCAAGTCAGTACATTCTTTGCAACACAGTCTTAGGTTGCCTAGAATATTGAGAGACTGGACAAGTGACTTGTCCAAGGTCATATAAGCAATCAGAGTAAAGATTTTAACCCAAAGACTTCTTGGTTTTCAGGTTAGGGGCACATAATAAGTGCTTAATAAATGTTTGTTGGGCTCTTTTCTTGCTCGGCTAAGGGTGTGAAGGAGGGCCTGCTGGTCTCTCTCTGTGCAATCTGGATCCATCCTTCCTCCTGGAGCAATCTACCAAAGTCTCGTCATCATGACTGAACAGATGACCCTTCAAGGTACACTTAAAGGCCACAATGGTTGGGTGACCCAAATTGCCTCGACTCCCCAGCTCCCTGACGTGATCCTGTCAGCCTCCAGAGATAAGACCATTATCATGTGGAAGCTTACCAGAGATGAGACAAACTCCCAGAAGGCCTTCAGGGGTCACTCACATTTTGTTAGTGATGTGGTTGCTTCATCTGATGGCCAGTTTGCACTCTCAGGCTCCTGGGATAGCACACTAAGATTGTGGGATCTCATAACCGGCACTACCACCAGGCACTTTGTTGGTCACACCAAGGATGTGCTGAGTGTAGCCTTCTCTTCAGACAACTGTCAGATTGTCTCGGGTTCCCGGGATAAGACTATCAAGCTATGGAACACTCTGGGTGTCTGTAAATACTATGTGAAGGATAAGAACCACTCATAATGGGTGTCCTGGGTCTGTTTTTCACTCAATAGCAGCAACCTCATCATTGTCTCCTGTGGCTGGGACAAGCTGGTCAAGGTCTGGAACTGGGCCAATTGCAAACTGAAGACAAACCCCATTGGCCACACAGGCTACCTAAACACGGTTACAGTTTCTCCTGATGGCTCTCTTTGTGCCTCTGGAGCCAAGGATGGTCAGGCTATTCTGTGGGACCTCAATGTGGGTAAGCATCCCTATACCCTGGATGGTGGTGACATAATTAATGCCCTCTGCTTCAGCCCCAGTCGCTACTGGTTCTGTGCTGCCACTGGGCCCAGCATCAAGATCTGGGACCTAGAGGGCAAGATCATCGTGGATGAGTTTAAGCAAGAAGTGATCAGCACCAGCAGCAAGATTGAGCCTCCCCACTGTACTTCCTTATCCTGGTCTGCTGATGAATGAACTCTTTTTGCTAGATATGCAGACAACTTGGTACAGATGTGGCAGGTGACCATTGGCACTTGGTAAAGGGGTCAACCATAACTCAGATTTTGAAATAAAGAACTTAATTTCTGCCTTTTGAAAAAAAAAACAAATGTTTGTTGGTTGATTGGTTGATGAGTCCTAAAGCTGAAAGTATTCTGAAGAGATCTTTTGACCCAGCCTCCTGACTTCCTACTGGGAAAGTAATACTAGACAATTGAGACTCAAAGACTTTAAAATGACTTGGCTGATGTCCTGACACTGGGGAGAGTGGTAGTGGAATCGAACTTAGGTCTTCTAATCACATAGGATTTTGTAAGTTTGAAGAGATGCTGGTGATTAGTTCAACCTCCTCATTCAAAAAGAGGAGCAAACAGATCCAAAGGTGCTAAATGACCTTCCCAAAGTCACACAGTCAAACTAAAGAGTTAAGATTCCATTTTAGATTCACTGCCCTTTCTACTACCTTATTCTGCCTTGAAAGTAGTTCAATTTCTCTAGTATATATCAGTTCTTAAGCTTTTTGGTCTTGGGGTCCCTTTTCACTGTGAAAAATTATCAAGGATCCCATAGTGCTTTTATTCATATGAGTTATTTTATTGATATTTACCATCCTAGACATTTATATAATAAATATTTAATATTTTTATTTAAATTTAAATATTTATTAATTCATTTAAGATAATAAACACATTTGATGTTAACAATATATTTTATGAAAAGAACTACACTTTCTAAAACAATAGAAATTAGTAAAAAGGATGGATTGTTTAAACTATTATTGCAAATCTCCTTAATGTCTGGTTTCATAGAAAATAGCTGGATTCTTATATGTTTCTGCATTCAATTCTTTGTTTTGGTTGAAGCATATGAAGAAAGACCAGTCCCGTATAGATGTGTAGTTGGAAAAGAGAGAAGTAATAGTCAACTAACATCTCAATATTAATAGGAAAATAGTTTTGACTTCAAGGGACCCCTAAAATGTATCAGAGATTTCCATACTTTTAAAAAATTAAATTAAATTTTTTGTTACATTTTAAGTTCCAAACTGTCTCTATTCCTTCCCCACTCCCTCCCTCCCGACCACCATTTGACACAAATATGGACTACATTTTGAGAATGGCAGCCCTAGTAACTTTTAGCCATAGGACTTCAGACTTTAAACACTAATCATTAATTAGTGACGGATTTACAAAAGTATAGAGCTCCAAGGTTGGAAAGAACCATGGCATTCATCCATCTCACCTTTAACTAGAACATGAATTGAACACAGAATGTAGAATCAGAGAAAGTGATGAAAGGGACTATAGTGATCATCTACAGTATGGGTAGTAGTATGATATAATTGGAAGACCCCTGGATTTAGAATCAGAGGGTCTGGTTTCAAATCTCATCTCTGATATTTGCTAGCTGTGTGACCATGGGCAAGTCCTTTAAGTTCACTGGGTCTCAGTTCCCTCAAATGAGGAGTTTGGAATCAACCTTTATGAAGTTTCTAATCTAACAGAATTCATCTTGCTCCCAGGATCTCCAGTGTTCTTTCAAGGGTGAGGGAGAAGTCAGACAAAAGGATCATGAAGATGATGGAGGCAGAAGTGAACCCCAAAGTATATCCTCTGGCAGATGCCCAGTTGGCTAAGATGCTCTTAGAAACTGGTACAGTAGGCCTGTAACTTGTAGTTTCAGTTCCACAAGGGTGCCAGGGAAGCTACCAAACCCTGAGTAGTTCATTGAGATGGTGGAAGGAAGATGTCAGAATTCTTGAAAATCTTACTTTTCCCTATTATTACGTAAAGACAAGATCATGACCTATGTATCTTTGTGCTCCTTGCAAGGTCTAGGACTAGCATGTAGTATTTCCTAGTCAGTAATCGTATGTTCATCAATATCAAGGAATGTTGTCCCCCAGATCTAGTCCACTCAATTGAGAGACTCAGTCTAAACCAGAGGTAGCAAACACTCAGCACCCTCTTCCACCAACATTTCTGAATTGTACTCAAACCAGATTAAAACATAACTGGGAAATATTTCTCAAAATATATAGAATTTTAAAATGTGGCCTCCTAAGTCACTGTGCAAGCAGTAGGTATCCTTATATGCCATTTAGTGGCCCCATTTCTATTTGAGTTGGACAGTACTGGTCTAAACCAGTACATTCTGTTCATGCCTTTGCCTTTGAAGGTTCTTCTTGTGGTTCTGACTTGGAACAGCTGTGTTCATTCAACAAATTGTGTGTAAAGTATTTATGTTGTCAGACACTAGTCTTAAAAGTCAGAGACTTTTAAAAATGTTTCTGCTGAAGTCTTTTGCATCATTATAACTTTCCCTATTATCTCTACCCTTTCCCCTTCCATAGAGACATTCTATATAACAAATAGTATTTTATAAAGAGAAAAAAGAGGAAAAAATTGGCATAACTGATCAACACATTGAAAAGTCTGAAAACATGTGCAATATAAAACTTCAATCTCCATGAAGCAATAGGTTGGGGAGTGAGCTTTCATATGTCTCTTAGATGACTTTCAATATTAATTTTTCATAATCATTAAAAAGAAAATGAGTGGGTTAGACGGGATTGTTTCTGAGGTTCCTTCCAGCTCTGGACTTGCCATTTACTATCTATGGGACCTCAACCGAGCTACTTAATCTCTGGGC
This sequence comes from Pseudocheirus occidentalis, assembly GCA_028646575.1. NCBI lineage: Eukaryota > Metazoa > Chordata > Mammalia > Diprotodontia > Pseudocheiridae > Pseudocheirus > Pseudocheirus occidentalis. The sequence goes on from CM053593.1 coordinate 128,306,618, forward strand.
CTCAGTTTACTCAATGATAAAATTAGGGGGTTGGACTAGATTTCCAAGGTACCTTCCAATTCTAAAGCTATGATCTTAGTCATAGGAAACCCTGAGAGAGATAAAAGAGGATACAGAATTAAGAGGAGCAGGGAAAAGGAAGGGTTAGGTTATGATGACTAAGAATTCCTTTATGGGCTGAAACCTAGAGGTTTCAGCTCTACTTTCCAGGCACCAAGGAAGGAGGAGATGGGCTTTCCAGTTACAAATATTTCCTATCAAAACAAGCTCTTGTAAATAGCAGAGAACATGAATCACAGACCTTAGCTGGAAAAAAGACTCATCAAACAGTCGGGTGTTTTCAGAGGCTGTGGCCCCTTGTCTTACTTCAAAGCTTCTTATTTTCCACTTCTCTTGGTATGCAGAAGACTCTTAAGTCCCCTTCACTAGGCCTGGCCTCTCACTCTCCAGACCTGGAGGATCAGTGTTTAAAAGGAGGTGGTGGGTAGGAAATAAAAGAAGAAAGTTCTTCACTTCCACCCCCATCCACTACCCCCATTTCTAACAAGGCTCAAATCTCTGAAATTTCTTCGCAGCACCCCTCTACTTCCCTTCTTCTTTTCTCCTCTTCCCTTACTTTCCCCTTTCTTCTTCCATTACCCACATCTTCTTCCTACCTTTCTCTCACTCCTCTCTCCACTTTTGAGAATAGCCATACAAGGAAGGAGATGGGGTGGTAGGCGTCCTCAGGCGTGGGATGCCTTCCATTTCCTCTTTTCTCCCACCTCAAGAACAAGTTATCTCTGATAACTTCACTTGCTCGTCAGCCTGTGATATTACTATTACAGCTTTACACTTGGAGGTTTGCAAGTTCAGCTTGAAGAAGGTAACTTATTTCCTCTGAGCTACAATTACATTTCTGTAGGCCAGTCTGGTGAATAGGGGCCATGGGCAAGTCCTATTACCTTTCTGTACCTCAGTTTCTCTTCTGTGGACTTGGATTAATTCAAAGGTTATTAGGCTCAACTCTATACATCTGTTCTATTACTATTTGGATATCTGTATTTTGATTGACTTCCTTCATAACGATTTTTTAAACAGTTAATGCATTTAAAAACATCTTTATGAGGCTTCACCAGATGCCAAGGGAGTCCCTGAAATAAAAAATGTTACAACTCCCTGGTAGAAGATTTCTAAATTCCCATCTTCAAAACCTATGACTATGAGAGATCAATACAATTTTCTATTGATTTATTCCTTTAATTGTCTTTTGTTTTAAAACAAAATTAGAGCTCTTTATTTTTGAAAGCTAGCCACAGAAAGGTTAAAAATATTATTTTTTTAAACAGCACACAAAGAGCAACATTAAAAGAAACAAACTTTTAGGTATTTTTCTTAGGAATTTTTAACCTAGCATCAATCACTACTTACCTTGACTTGATTTAATCCCAAGACTTCAGCAGAATGTTTCATCCTAACTTTGAATCTTAATCTTAGGAGCCAACCACTCGTAGGAGAACTCTGGGACTTCAGCCTGTCTTCGGATCCAAAGGCCCTTCTGACTAGTCATGGTTTTTTTATCTACCCTGGCACTAAGTATACTGTTTCTCTATATGAGGCTTATAGAATTAATAAAAGACATGGCCTCCCCACCCCCTTAAAGGTAGGGCATGCCCACTGTTCCTTCTAACTTCTCTGCTCTCTCACACAGCAAAAGGAAGAGAGATATTAGTCTTCTGTACAAACTCCAGCTATTGGCTTTCCAAATATAGCTTCTGGACATCTTTTATTCCAGATAAAAGGGAATTAAATGGTATCCCCTGCTTTAAATTTTTCACTTCCTTAGCTGAGTCTTATATGATGGAAAATCACAATGGCCAACACATTGAAAAATACATTCACCGCATCCCCACCTCATGCCACAAGCCTACCCTTCCCCTTTTCTCCACACTATAAGAAATGCAATTTAAAAAAAAGAAATGCAATCACCTTTTAATGCTGATTTATAATCTTGTGGTGTCTTCAATATGAATTTCTCTCTCTCTCTTTTTTTTCTTTTTGGAGGGAAATTGGGGTTAAGTGACTTGCCCAAGGTCACACGGCTAGTAAGTGTTAAGTGCCTAAGGCTGGATTGGAACTCAGTCCTGCCTGCAGGGCTGGTGCTCTGGTCACTGCACCACCTAGCTGCCCCAGGAAGTTCTCTTTCATTCTCCCTATCCAATCATTATAAAATGGAAAGAGTATTGAATTAGAGTTAGGGGAGGTGAGGTTTTAGTTCCAATTGGACCACTAACTACTGTTGGCATTGAACAATTCACTCAGGCTCTCAGGTTCCTCACCTGTATATGTTGGACTAGAATCTAGTCTAGTTCTAGACTCTTTCTAGTCATTCTAGAATAGTCCTGGATTAGAATTTCTTTTTTACATTTTAAAACAGTATTAGGATTTTTTTTTAATGTAAGTATTATTCTAAGCTTGAGAGCCATAGAAAAACAAACAATGGACCAGATGTCTAATGTCCTTTCTAGACCTATGGTCCCAGATCCATTCCTGTTCTCATGCTCTCTAATATTGGTTGCTCTAGTCGCCATATTTTTGCTGAAAGTGTTCTGACACATGTTTCATGTGTGTTTGTCTTTATCACTCCCATCAAATTATAAAATACAATGAAGGAGCTGAAAGACCATGCCTTCTGTATCTTCTTCTCTTGGGTTCTAGCACCATCAACACGATAACGTGAAACTGTACTGAGATGAATCGATTCCATTTAACAAGCACTTATTGTATATACTCATAATGTGTAAGTCACTGGGCTAGGTACTGGGATCACAAAGAAAATGTCAGCCCTTCATCCCAAGGAACTTAAATGTTTCCCTCAACATTTATGGAGCTGAATATATACAAAGTAATTAGGTGGTAATGAATGAATTAAAGAAATATTTAAAAACTTTATTACTATGCTACTCTAATTTATTATATGTCACATTACTATGTATCACTATGCTGGCTCTCTCACCATGCCTGGAATGCTCTTACTCTTCTACTCTGACTACTGACCTCCTTAAGTCTTAACTAAATCCTGCCTCCTCCAGAGAATCTTCCCCAACCACTCTTAATTCCAGCCCCCAACTTCTGGTATTATTTTCTATTTATCTTCTATTTATATATATATTATATATACACATATGTATGTGTATGAATTTGTATGTTGTTCCCCCTCCCCCCATTAAATCATAAACTCTTTGAGGTCAGGGAGTGTCTTTTGCCTCTTTTTGAGACTTTAGCACTTAGTACAGTGTCTAGCACATAATAAGTGCTTAATAAATATTTATGGAACTGAACTGATTATATATACTGTATTCTGTTACTTTATTAAGAATCTATTACTACATTCCAAGCCCTGTGCTAAACACTGGGTGCATACAAACAAGAAGTAAGATAGTCTCTATTACATTCTAGGAAGGGAAGGCAATATATGAAGGGGAACTAAATTTGAGGAAAGGTAGAGGAAAAGGTACATACACTGTGGCATGATTTGGAAATGACAAGGAAGTATTGGAATTGGAAGAATTGGAAGTGTTTGGAAATGACAAGGCCTGGAGGCCTGGTTCCAGGAAAGATAAGGTTAAAGCTCATCTAGCAGACCCCAGGGTCCCGGGAACAGTGACTAATTTCTAGTTGGAAGAGGAAGAGGAAGTGCAATGTAGGCAGCATGCTTTGGAAATGACTGGGAAGAGTAATAAGAACCTCCCTGAGCCCAGAATAGAGCTAGGCCAGAAGTGTAGTGGTTCTAAATTTGCTGAATCTTCCATCTAGTTGACAGGGAGTGGGGTCAACTATTGTTTACTGGAGTGCCATGCAGTTGTAGTGCTTGAACTCAAACCATGACCTGAAGCTTGGAAAGCATGGAATGGGAAGAGCAATCAGACTCTGCCCTTGATGTGACTGGAGAGGACCCACTAAAAGTTCCTGGTTCAAGTTGCCCTTGAAGAACATAGAAATCATTGCCCAAAAACATAATGGTAGGATCCCAGTCAAGATGCCTAGGATCATGCAGGGCTATAGTAAACCCACCAGAAGTATGAAAAACTTCACTCTAACATGAAGCCTCAATCTAGGAAGCAGGGCTAAAAGAATTAGCAAACAAAAAATTAAAAAAACAAATAAAAGTGATTACAATGTCAAGGACATTCAAGACACAAACCCAGAAGAAGAGAATAACTCAAATACCTATGAGCAAAACCTCAGGGGACAAAAAAAACATGACAGCCATAAAGCCAGTTGGAAGTCCTAGAAGAAATAAAACCAAAAAAAAAATTTAAGTTTTGAATGAAATTATTAACTAGATGAGAAGAATAAAGGAAAAATTGGAAAAGAAATTAATTGGAGGAAAGACTTAGAATTAATAGCTTGGTACAAGATACACAAAACCTTACTCAAATAACAGACTCCCTGAAAATGAGAATAGACCAAGTATAAGTAGATGACACCATGCAACAATAAGTAATACTAAAAATAGAGTCAAAAGATTGAAAAACAGAAGAAAATATAAGATATATGTGCATATGTACAAATATGGATAAATTCCTATAAAATAATTGACATTAAAATAGATAAAGGAGACATAATTTCAGAATCACTCGCCTACACAAAAGTTACAACAACAAAAAAAGGCCCTGGACGTTGCATTCAAGAAAGCATGAAAGACAATTGTCTAGATTATTAGGACAAGGAAGCAAAGAAAAAAATATAAATAATCCACTAATCACCTCCTAAAAGAAACCCCCAAATGAAATATCCAAGGAATGTGATAACCAACACACAGTATTTCCAAGTCAATGAAAAAAATACTGCAAACAGCTAGAAAGTCTAGTACTGATGAACTATATTCAGAATCACACGATATGTAACAGTTGCTACCATAAAGGAACAGAGACTATAGAATATAATATTCCAAAAGGCAAAAGATGTAGAATATCAACCAAGAATATCTTAACTCAAAACATTGAGTATAATCCTATAGCTGGAAAAAAATCAGCCCTTAATGAAATGGAAAACTTCCAGGCATTCCTAATGAAGAGACTGGAGCAGAGTATACAAGCACAGGGGCAAAAAGACATATCTCAAGTGTGGATGGCTAGACCAAGCTTCTTTAAATAATTCTAAATCTCATAGAGAAGATCTTGGAGAGCTCTGGGGCAGCATGCAACAAGAACAATACAATCAATGGCAAAGAGCGTTTGGAGACTATTATTTTAAAATCCTCACTACAGATTTCTTTTTTTTTTTCAATACAGATTTCTAATGTTAAGTCCACTTAGTCTTCCCTGTTTAATCTTCTTACATATCATTACATTTCTTTACACAGTATTATGGGCAATCATGTGTGAGACTAAATATTGTCTTTCCATTATCATTTCTGATGAGATTACATATCTGTAGAAATCCCAAAAGATCTGTTCCATTTCACATTGCATTTGTTGTCCTCTTTCTGGTTTCATCTTCAAATGCTCATGATAGGCTCTGGTCTACTTGATTGTCACACAAACTACAGCTCTCAACTGATTTATAAGAGGATTCTGATTGTGGTCTTTTGTAATTCAGTGATACTGAATTACATTGCCTGGGAATCATGCAAAAGCATGATCTCAGAAGAATATAAATTCCAGGTGAATGAATGACAATGGAAAGACATACAGAGCACAAAACAGCTGAGACATATTACCAATACTGACTTTTGTACAAAAAACAGTAGAGAAGAGGAAGAATAAACTTTCAAAATATAATGATCTTAACAAGAGAAGAAAATCATTAAACATTTAACATTCCTACTGTTTTAGGCATTGTGTTAAGCTCTGACGATACAAAGAAAAAGCAAAAGAACTAATCTCTGCTTTCAAAGAACTTCCATTTTAGTGGGAAAGTCAATATATATATGTGTGTGTGTGTGTGTGTGTATGGATGTATGGATGTGTATATAAGTATATATAGGTATATACGGGTGACTGAAAAATGATCCCAGCAGAAAGAGGCATTTGAACTGAATTTTCAAAGAGGCTAAAAATTCTAAGAAGTATAGCTGATTAGGGAGAGCATTCTAAGCATGGGAGTCAACCAGTCCAAAGGCATCAAGATAAGAGATGGAGCACTATAGATGCTCAAAGTCTTCAAAGATAAGAAGAAATAAGGTTTTGAAGAATTGTTCATGCCAAATAGAAAAGTTTCTGTTTAATTCCACACCTAAGGAGAAATAGTCTTATGTATAAATGTGCATATGCACACATTTTTTTTTAAGTACTATCAACTCGCTTCCTAGTATTAGGAAGGGTGATACTTACAGAAGAAGTAAAAATATGTTGCAATATATTAAGGGTTACAAAACTCACAGACTGACACTATGAAATGAAGGGGAGGAGGAGAGAGAGACAGAGAGACAGAGAGCAATGACATATGGATAATCTGTAAAGGTCTCCTGGAGGAAGTAAGACTTTGATGAGAACTTGGGATAGGCAGAAAAGGGGGTCTTATCATTTGATATGAAGGATGACTGTCATTCTTTCAAACAGATGGTATTTATGGGCTTATATTAGGATACTTGGGGTACAATTGTTACTATGTAAAGAGTACTACTACTTCCTCCTCAAGCACACTTCAGTGGCTCTGTGCAGGAGAGAATTCAGGGCTAGTTAGATGCCTGACTTGACCACCCATGACATTGCTTGTGCTCTAATATTCTCTTTGGTACCACAGAGAGAAAATGTATTGACTAAATGAAGTTAGAGTGGCCTTGAGGAACCAATCATCTTTCCCACCTGGCAGTGGACTTGGATGACAGGCAGTAAATGAGGGGAATCCAGCAAGATTTCACCTTCAATCACAACAATTTCTGAGACCATGATTGTGAAAGCTCCCTAGAGTACTGGGAAAACCCAGAAAAGGTACTGGGAAAGCCCCTCCCTCACAATGGCTCCACCTGATATTGAGTCACACCATTTAATATTACTGTGTAATAGATAATGAATTAGGCTTGGACTCAGAAAACTTGACTTTGGTTCCTTTCTGATTTGTATTATTTATGTCATCTTAGACAAGTTACTTAATCTCTTGGAGTCTCAATTTGCTCATCTAAAAATATAGCTAATGGTTCTTATGTGTTCTATTGGTCAGCAATGTTATTATAAGAAATGTTCTTTAAGACCTATTAAACTACTCCATACCACTATTAGGCCTATATCTGAAGAGATATTTTTAAAAGAGGAAAAGGATTCATGTATACAAAAATATTTATAATTTTTTTTGTATTTACAAAGAACCAGAAACTATCCATTGGGAAATGGCTGAACAAGTCGCTTAAATAATTAATATACTATAGCATATTAATAGAATGTGCCATAAGAAATGATAAAAGGTATAGTTTTAGAAAGACCTGGGAAGACATGTATGAACTAACAAGATTGAAGTAAATAGAACCATGAGAACAATTTATACTCAGCAGCATTGTAAAAAACCAACAACTTTGAAAGACTTAAGAACTCCGATCAATGAGATGACCAACCATGATTCCAAAGGACTGATGATGATGGCACCTTCTGACAGAGAAGTGAGGAGCTCAGGGTGTAGAATTAAACATACCTTTTTGGACATGGCCAATGAAGGAATTGGTTTTGCTTAACTATACATATTTGTTTATAACAGTTTTGTTTTAAATTTTTTTCCAATAGGAGGAGGGAAGTAGGAAAAAATAAAATAAAAAAAATTAAAAATAAAAATTATATGTGTGACTTATTAGGATTATTATCTGACCTGTCATGAATTTCATCTTGCAGCCATTTTAAAGCAAAATGTAGCCTTCTTCCAACCTATCATGTCTCTCTGGCAAAGGCTTACGCCCTTAAACATATTGCCTTTAGCATCACAGAGGCCTGGATAACTGTTCAAGAGCTGAAAATACACTCCACAAAACCCTATTATATCCCTGGCCCTGTCCCCCATGGACTGCTTTCCTTTAACTATATAGCCCTGATGGATAGACTGTTCCAAAGCTCACCTCCCTAGAGTAGAATGAGAATCTTTTCACATTGTATTATCCAGGAGGAAGTTACTTTCCAAATTAGCAAACGCTTTCTTGGTCTCTGCCTAGGAAATCTCTTTTAAGGAAATGTTATCCCACAAATGAACATCTTATATTGAGAATGGGTACCAAGGGTTGTTACAAGAGCAAATGAAGTTTTTGAAGGTCCTTATCTACAAAATGGGGGCTTGGGGAGAGTAACTTCTCTTTCAGTCTTTCAGGGACTATAAGTCAGGTAGGGATGCAGCAACACTAGAAGACAGAAAATTCCAGACAGAAGACCTGAATTAGTTACACCATATTTTTGAAAGGCAATGATCAACTGGAACATCTAAAGGAGGGACGTCAGCATGTTGAGGTGTCCAGGGATCACATCATGGGATAGGCATTTTAAAGAAGTAGGAACATTTAGTCTGGGAAAGCAAAGACTTAAGTGGGATGTATTAACTATCTTTAAATATCTGAAGGTCACTTGTTTTGTTCTTGGGCAGCTAGGTCACCCAGTGGATAGAGTGCCAGGCCTGGAGGCAGGAAGACCTGAGCTCAAATCTGGCCTCAGACACTTACTAGCTGTGTGACCCTGGGCAATTCATTTAACCCTGTTTGCCTCAGTTTCCTCATCTGTAAAATGAGCTGGAGAAGGAAATGGCAAACTATTCCAGCATCTTTACCAAGAAAACTCCAAGTAGGGTGAAGAGTCAAATGCAGTTGAAAAACACCTGAACACAACAAGAAAGGAAGGGGAGCCTCATTTGCCTGAGGCAGACCATTCTCCATTTTGATGATTTTGATGACTCTCTGCAATATCTACCATTTTTTCAAGTTCTGCCCCCAGGACAAACCAGAACAAATCTAAACTCTCTTCCTAATTATCTCTTCAAATACTTAAATATAGTCATCACATCACTCTAAGTTATCTCTTCTTCAGATAAGCCCTTCCTGGTTTCTCTAACTGATCCCTCTTCAGCACAGCCTCTATCGTTTCCCCCATCCATTTTACCATCTCAGAACATGTCGTAGTTTATCAATTTTCTTCCTAAAATGCAATGCCTATAAGTGAACGCAGTACTCCAGATCCTATCTGACCTGGTCAGTGTACAGTGAAACTCTCACCTCCCTTGACCTGGGCCTTTCTTAATACAAGCTAAGATGATATTTAATGTTTTAACTTTCATTTTACACTGCTGACTCATTAAGTTTTTTTGACTTCCAGTTACATTATTAACTCATATTGTTCTTTATTAAATCCCTTTCTAATATTTTTTTCAAACTTTTATTTAGCCTCAATTCCTCCATCTGGAAATTATGTTGAATTTTTTTAACCCAAATGTAAGATTTCATTAACTTCTATCAAATTTCATCTCATTAGATTTGACCCATCATTCTAGCCTATTAAAATCTTTTACAATCCCAGTGTTTCCATAAATCAGGTGGGCTAGCCCTCTTAGTACTATGTTGTGTACAAATTCAGTTAGCACGGTATTCAGATCTTCATTTGAATAATTGATGAAAGTGTTGAATAGTACAAAGGATCGATTTCTGAGGTTCTCCACTACTGGAGACTTTCTTCCAAGTTGCCATGAATCTGCTCATTGCTATTCTTTCACCCGCCCACATCTATTTCGCTTTTGGGCTTGCTCAGTTTGGTCCCAGAAGATTTAAAAAAAAAAAACCTTGCATTCACTGATTTCATATTATCCTGATGACTTGAACTCATTGAGAATAGCTAGACAGGCCTTTTTCCTGTGTTCTCACTTACCTTGGATTTCAACACCCTGTTAATCAATATGATTCTTTCACTCTTTTCCAATGAAAAAAAATTTTTTTTAGCTGAAACAGAATAGACACAAAATAAGAATTAAGCAGATTTGCCTTCTCTTATTCTTTTCCCTTCTCCCCTAAGCAGTCACTCTGTACCCTCTTTGATCCTTCTCCTTGGCTTAACATTTTATTTTGACTAGTCTTACAATGTCATATTGCCAGCTGAGTGGAGGATAGATTGGAGTAGGGAAAGATTTGAGCCAGGGGGACCAGTTAGAAAGCTATTGCAATAGAAACCTTAATCTTGATGAGGAAACTTTATATTACAGAAGAAGAGCACCTACTTTGCAATGCATGGTTTTAGAGAGTTGCTTCGGGTACCAAAAGGCCAAGTGATTTGCCCAGGGTTTGCCCAGGGTTTGCCCAGGGTCAAATAGCCAATGTATCAAAGACAGCACTTGAACCCAGACCTTCCAGACTCTGAGATCAGTTCTTTATTCACTATGCAATACTGCTCCCAACATAGATTTTTTAGGTAAAACAACCCTCTTTTATCTTTAGTTCTCCTCATCAGCCTCACTTAATTTTCCCCCAAAACTTTAGACTTATAAACTTTGGCCATGGAAAGCAGAATTAGGAGCAATGATTGGAAGTTGCAGAGAGGTGGATTTCAATTAGGCATAGAAGGAGAAAACTTCCTAATAATAAAGCAACTCCAAAGTGGGATGATTGGGCTGCCTCCAGAAGAAATAGTTTCCCTCTCACTAAGAATATGATACTGGGAGAGTACTTTTGGGGTTAGCTCTGTCTTGAGAAAAGCTATTTATGCAGAACATTGCATGGACCTTCCCTATCTCCTAAATATCCCAGAGCCAGCAGATGACAGAAACAATGAAACTTAACTAAAATGTTCTGATTCACATGATTTCCTGCTGGTTGCAGAGGTAAGCTTTAGCCTTTACCCCTTCTGAGGTTATTTGCAAACTATATCTACTTGCTCTAAAACCATAATCTGGGATAGTGATACTCAGGTATTTTTTTTTTTTTGCTTTTTGGAGGGCAGTTGGGGTTAAGTGACTTGCCCAAGGTCACACGGCTAGTTTTTTGTGTTAAGTGTCTGAGGCCAGATTTGAACTCAGGTACTCCTGACTCCAGGGCCGGTGCTCTACTCACTGCGCCACCTAACCGCCCCTCAGGTATTTTTTAATATACATTAATGACAGAAATAATGAAGAGATCCCTGGATGCAGAATCCTGACTCTAGCATTAATTATCTTGCTATGAGATACTAGGCAAGTCACTGCCCCAACCTGAACCTTAGTTTCTTCATCTGGGAAATGAATGAATTAGACTTTCAACTTGGAAATATTAGGCAACGAAAAACTCAGTTTGGTCATTAATACAAATGGTCTCAATACAAAATAACATTTGTTAGCCTAAGTCTTTAGATTCACAGCTTACATAGACATCTGCAGGAAGCAACCTCAAGAAGTCATGTAGTAGTAGTAGTAGTAGTAGTAGTAGTAGTAGTAGTAGTAGTAGTAGTAGTGGTTTGGGCAGCTGGGTAGTAAAGTGGATAGTACCAGGCTGTAACAGCAATCAGTTTAGTAGATACTTAGCACTTAGTAACTTAGGGCTAACTAAATATGGAAGGTGTGAGCTCTGTATGGAAGGTGTGAGCCCTGTCCACTGTTGAGAAGGCATGAACTTCCCTGTTGACGTGGAAGGAGGGGATTGGCTGAGATATAAGCAAGAATTCCAGAGACAGAGAGACAGAATTGGAATTTTCTTCCTGTTGGCTTCCATTGGAGGTAGCAGGATTGTCCCAGCATCTGGGAGCTGGGCTGCTGGACTGAAGAAGTGAGTTGGAGTTTTCTCGAAAAAGAGAGAAACAAAATGAGAGAGACAGAGACAGAGAGAAAGAGAGAGACAAAGAGAGAGAGAGAAAAGAGAGAGGGGGGAGAGAGAAGGGGAGG
>CM053593.1:128318904-128352089 GCA_028646575.1 Pseudocheirus occidentalis
AATGTGAAATATCTCCTTGAAAAAACCACTTACCTGGAAAATAGATCCAGGAGAGACAATTTAAAAATTATTGGACTACCTGAAAGCCATGATCAAAAAAAGAACTTAGAAAGCATCCTTCAAGAAATTCTCAAGGAAATTTGCCCTGATATTTTAGAATCAGAGGGCAAAATAGAACTTGAAAGAATTTACTGATCACCTCTTGAAAAAGATCCCCAAAAGAAAACTCCTAAAAATGTTATAGCCAGGTTCCGGAATCCCCACACCAAGGAGAAAATATTACAGTCTGCCAATAGGAAACAATTTGAATACTGTGGAAACACAAGTAGGATAACCCAGGATCTGGCAGCTTCTAGAAGGGCCTGGAATATGGTATTCTGGAGATCAAGGTCAAGAATCACCAAACCAGCAAAATTGAGTATAATGTTCCAGGGGAAAATATGGTCATTCAGTGAGGTGGAAGATTTTCAAGCATTCTTGCTGAAAAAAAAAACAGAACTGAACAGAAAATTTGACCAAACACAAGAAGCATGAGAAGATAAACATGGGAAAGAAATCATAAGGAACTTACCAAAGTTGAACTATTTACATGCCAATGTGGAAAAACAATCAAAGTAACTTATGAAACTTTTCTTAGTATGAGGATAGGTAAAGGGAATACAAATGTATATATATATATATACCTACACATATGTCTATATAGGAGGGTATACATGTGTATGAATACATATCTGAGCATATGTGTGTATATGTGTACATAGAGGATACAGGATCAATTGAATATGAAGGGAAGATACTTTAAAAGATGAAATTATGAGGTGGAAGAGGACTAGAATGAGAGTAGACATGGAGACAAAATGAGGTTAATCATCCCATATAGAAGAGGCAAGGGACAACTGTTAGAACTTTACTTTCATTTACTCTCATTGAATTTGGCTTAGGGAAGAAATGACATAAACTCTAAACTGGGTATCTTGACACACAGGAGAATAAGGGGGATGGGGATGAGAGGCAGGATGAAGGAGGGGAGGGCAAGGTCTGGGGGAGGGATGCTGGAAGCACACACTTCAGTAAAGAGACAGGGTAGAGAGTGGAGGGGGGGTAGGATAGGAAGGAGGGACATATAATGAACTTCTCACAATGTATCCACTGTGGAGATGTCCTGTGTAGTTGCGCATGTATAGCCTGTATTGAATTGCTTGTCCTTCCAGTGGTGGTGGGTGACAAAGGAGGAACCGAAAGAATCTAGAATTTGAAGCTCTATAATCAAATGTTTTTAAAAATGTGTGTGTGTGTGTGTGTGTATAATTATTATCACTAACTACATGCAGCTGGGAATTAGGATATACAGGTAATGGGGTAGGGAGACCCTCCCTGCTCTACCAGAAAGTTGGAGGGGTGTTGGAGGAGGGCATGGAGGAGAGCAGATTGGGGGAGGGGGCTTTACAGTGGGATCACTGTTTTGGGGTTGGGGTGGGAGAGGGACGAGGAGACAATTTGCAACTCAAAATCTGGTGGAAATGAATGATGTAAACAAGAAAATAAATAAATAAATAATGAATAAATAAAATAATTAATTAAAAAAAAAGAAATGATGAGCAGCATGCTTTCCAAAAAACCTGGGAAAGTATATATGAATTGATGCAAAATGAATTAAGGAGAACCAATACATTGTAGACAGTAACAGTAATAATGTACAATGATCAACTGTGAATGACTTAGCTATTCCAAACAATACAATGATCGAGGACTTTTGGTGAAAAATGCTATCCACCTCCAGAGAAAGAACTGATGAAGTCTGAATGTAGATCAAAACATCCTTTTTTTAAACTTTGTTCTGGGGAGGGAGCTGTGTTTACTTTTGCAACATGGCTAAGGTGGAAATATGTTCTGCATGACTTCACATGTATAATCTATATCAAATTGCTTGCCTTCTCAAGGAAGAGGAGAAGAAGTAAGGAGAGAAAGAATTTGGAGCTCAAAATTCTTAAAAATGAATTTTTTAAAGTACATGTAATTGAGAAAATAACAGAAAATTTTATTTTTCTTTAAAAAACTGTGAAATACTTGGCTACTTTGGTCACTGTCATGATCCAAGACAACTCCAAAGGACTCATGATGAAAAAACGCTATTTACCTCCAGAGAAAGAACTGATGAACTCTGAGTGCAAATTAAAGTACAACTTTCTTGCTTTATTTTTTTCTTTGCTTTTTTGTGATATAGCTAAAATGGAAATATGCTTTGTATGATATCACATAATTAAATTTATATAATTTTGCTTGCTTTCCCAGTGAGTCAGAGACAGGAGAGGATGGGAGCAAATTTGGAACTCAATTTTTTAAAAGAAAATAATGTCAAAATGAATGATTTTTTTAAAACATTAAAAATAAAAAAGAATCAATTTCTAATCTTCTTGGCTCACATTTTGAGTCAGCTACAAAAGAAGCCCTGAGGATCCAGGGGAATGGAAATTTTAAGATGTGTCCCACGGACAGCAAGGTTCCTTCTCTTCAGACAGAAATACCCAAATATTCAAGGAAGGAGGCAGAAGCTTTTTTTCTCTGCTCAGTATCCTGAGCAGAATCTATTTTGATGATGCCAAGCCAGCCTGCAGAGTGAGAATCTAATAGTTGTTTATATAAAGAGAAGTATCAAGCCAGTTAAAAAAGACCTCCAGGAAACTCAGAACATTTTACGGTCCTACTTGCTAAGACCAGAGCAGCTGTGGGGAATGAACAGGGTAGGATCTGGTAACAGGTATGTCTACCAGTAGCTGAGGGGATAGGGCCACCACAGTGTGAACTCAAAATCCTCAGCCAAAATTTCCCTTCTTATACACAGAAAGCAGAGACAAATGTCCTTTTTTGAATGGGCTTCACACCAGAACCACAGAATCTCAAAATATAAAGGGAACTCACAGCCATTTTAGTTCAACCCATATCAAAAATATTATCCCCTTTTCCAGCATACGATAACATTGACCATTGGTTTAAAGCAACTTTTACCCATCTGCCCAATGGGGCCACACTGAACAAATCCAAATCCTATTCCACTTAGTAGATATTCAAGTGCCTGAAGACAGCCATCATGTCTTTCCCTAAGACTTCTCTTCTCCAGGTTTTGCATCCCACTCCTCCACATGATCTCAAGGGGCATGATCTCAAGGTCCTTTTTCACCAACCTGGTGTAAGTAAGGTGGATTTTAGTGTGTATAAAGTGAATTTTTGTTATTATTTCTTAAAGTTCAGTTTTCCCAGGATTCATAGCCATAACAATTTCTTGTTCCCAGGTGTTAGATATGAGTTCCCACAATTATGGTTCAAAGCATCTCCACCACACTTGTGCATCATTACATAATGATAAATAATATAAACACCCACTGTGACTGCACAGTGAGATACAGGGACGGGGGGATAGAAACTCGTGAGGCTATTGCTGGCAGTACACCTTCTTTGTCTGTTGCCCCTATAAAACAGGTGGTCATTGGTAAGTGAATGAGGAACCTTAGGGTTGAATGTACACACTGGAATTCTGTGTGTGCCTCAAGTGACCCCCACTGAGGCTTTAGGTGATTTCGGTGGTTTCAGGGATGCACAAGTTGTGCCTATCTCTATTGATCCCATCGAGACATGGGGTAGTTGCCCCCCTCTTCTCACCAGCCCCTGTGAGAAAGGTGAGTTTGCCCTCCCACTGTCAGCAATCCTCTCCTGAGAAAACTAGACTAGAATAAAGTAAGACTATTAACTCCTTCTTGGTGTCTGTCCTGTCTGACCAGATCAAGAGTGAAGTTGTGCTAGTAGTCATCCTGTGTGCTGTTTATTTGTCTTATACCTGATCACCCTCCTCTAGATGCACTATTACCTGGAAATGCCCTTCATGATATAGTAGAGAATGCTGGATTTGGAATAGAGAGATCTAGATGTGAATATGTTTTCCATGTTTTTCTATCCCAGATACCTGGCACAGTGCCTTGCATATAATAGGTATTTTAATAAATACTTTGTTAGATTGATTTGGATTAAATCATCACCTCCCTCTTGATTAATTCTTAGTTCCAAGGGACTATGAAGAATACCATACCAGTGTTACTATGGCAAAAGAATCAAATTGGAAAAGACACTTTTTTTTTGTTTTGTGAAAATAAATTTGCATTTTAATTTATACATACATACGTATGAATATAAATATAAAACACAAAGACTTTTTTTTTCTAATTCCAAATTATCTCCTTCTTCCATACAATGAGAAGGTAAAAGCAACAAAACCTATAACAAATACATATAATCATGCAAAAAAAATTTCTTCATATTCCTTTGGAAATAACCCCATTCTCTAGATCAAGGTTTCTTAACCTATGGTCTGTGAACTTTTAAAAAATATATACATTTTGATGACTGCATTTAAATATAATTGGTTTCCCTTGTATTTTGTACATTTAAAGTCATTATTTTGAGAAAGGATCTATAGGCTACAAACACCAGACTATCAGAAGGTTCCATGACAGAAAAAAGGCTAAGAACTCCATTCCTAGATCTGAGTTTCAGAAGTGGACAGCTCCCTGCACTGGCACCACTTCCAGTGTGAAACAACTAATTTCCGGTAATAGTGGACAAGTTTTCTCACCTGTGAAATGGATCTGGAATCATCACAGCCATTTCCTGTGCAGAACTCCTTTTACTCCAAATAGTATGAACAGACCCGGATCCTTTGTCTTCCTAGGTGGTAAATTTAACTTTTTAATAGCATATCATCCCAAATTCTTTTTTTATTATTTTTGGAGGGCAGTTGGGGTTAAGTGACTTGCCCAAGGTCACACGGCTAGTTTTTTTGTGTTAAGTGTCTGAGGCCGGATTTGAACTCAGGTCCTCCTGACTCCAGGGCCGGTGCTCTATTCACTGTGCCACCTAGCCACCCCATCATCCCAAATTCTTGATTTGAGGGTATCCCTGCAGTTTAAATTCTGCCCCTACAAAAGGATCATATAAAACAATGAAAATAGCCCATGCCTGCAGGAAGAAGCTAAGTTGGTACCAAAGGAACTGTGTGACAATTGGCTAAATGGTCAGGAACTTGGCATTACAAAATTGAAACAGGAAAGCAAACATTGGCATTGCCCCTTCCATGGGAAGATTTCTTTCACAAGTCCTGTTGTTTTGGGAGCATCTATAAAAAAGTGAGTGCTTGTAGCCCTCTACTGTGTATTTAAGGGAATCAAGAAGCCATGAGAATGCCAGTGTATATAGTTTTACATGGCTGGAAGTCACACTGGACGATATGGAAAGGAGTTACGTGAGTATGTGGCAAATAATGGCGCAAGAGTAGGGTAAAGAGTGAGAGTTCTAAATTAATGGTTGCAGCAACTGAAAGTGCCAGACCCCTTCCCCCCGCCCCCCCACAAGTGCCACAGGCTTTGTTGCAGACTTCATCCACCAACAGAGAGACATCATAGCATATATAATAAGGGGTAGTCCTGTGGCCTGGTTGCTATTGAAGACCCTTCATGCAATGTATTATAATAGTAATAATGAAAACTAGATGTTAGAACCTTTGCCATATCCAGTGTATCAAAATTGTTGACTCTAAGGCCAACCTCTCATTTCTGTTTTGAAAGGAGAGAGAGTCTTCAAAGGTGAGTTGGGACAGACACCTAATCAAACTTAAGACCAAAAAAATACTAAAATAAAAAAAACCCTCCCTTTAGACAGATAGGTGGCACAGTGCATGAAAGTGCTAGATTTGGAGTCCAGTCTAACTGGATTCAAATTCTACTTCAAATATTAATAGCTGTGTAACACTGGATAAGTCATTTAATCTATCTGTCTCGGTTTCCTTAGCTTTAAAACTGGGGATACAATAGCACTTACCTCAAAGGATTGTTGAGGGGATCAAATAAGATAGCATGTACAGTATTTTGCCAACTTATAAGCACTATAAATGCTAGCTATTATCATAACAGGATGGCTCAATGTGACAGTAACATGATTCAGGGTTTGTTCGTATTCTCTGGAAACGGTTCAACAAGATCAGACTGAGAGTTCTGACTGCCAGCAATTGGTCGTTTTCAATCTATTCAACCATCCTTGCCCTTTGGGCATCTATCTTTGTTTCTTCCTCCTTTTCCTTCCTATTATCTCCTCCTTACAAGACATTTTTAATTCACACACACACATGCACACATGCATACATGCATACACCATGCTTATTCCCAGATCTATTCCTTTCTGTTCCATTTTTTTCCATCTGTTCCATCCTTTCTCCCCTTTTTCTCCTGTCTCCTTTTTTTTCCTCTGCTTATCCAAATACAACTCTTCCTTTAAGCCAGGTTTCCTCAGATCCCATCTTTTCCATGAGGCAGTCTATAACTACTTCAAGTCACACTTATATAGACTTTTATACAGACTTTTATAAGACTTCCTTTTATACAGAATTCCAGCATTTAGTGAGCAACACAGCTCAGCACTTAATTTTACTTGAATTGTTTCTGTATGTGTTAACTTTTCTCCCTCACATTCCTACTCTGATGCCTTATTGTGGCTCAGAGATTCCCACAGCATATAAATTCATAGTTAAAAGAGACCTTGGAGGGGTGGCTAGATGGCACAGTGATTAGAGCACAGGCCCTGGAGTCAGGAGGACCTGAGTTCAAATGTGACTATAGACACTTAACACTTAGTAGCCATGTGACCTTGGGCAAGTCACTTAACCCCAATTGCCCAGCCTTCCCCACGCCCAAAAAAAGTAAAAAAAAAAAAAAAAAGATTATCCCCCTCAAATAAAAATAAATAATTTTTTTAAAAAGAGACCTTGGGTTCCAATTTAGTCCAACCCCCTCATTTTATAGATGAAGAAACTGAGGCTTGCTTAAGGTCACACAGTCAATAATCAGCAAATCTGGAATTCAAGATCACTATAAGTACAGCACTCTCCATGCTATCTTTCAGTCTTCTTTCTCCACAACAATTTTAAATTTAAATTTACCAAGGTTGTGTGGTATATTACTATGCTGTAATAAATTATGGCCATAGAGAAGCATGGAAAGATCTATATGAACTGATGCAGAGTGAAGTAAACAAAGCCAAGAAAACAATGACTATAATAATGTAAATGGAAAGAACCAAGACACACATACACACATACACACATCAATCAAAAGTGAATGTTTCGGGGAGTGGGGGTGGAGAGGAGAAGAAGAAGAGGGAAATGAGAAGGAGGGGAGTGGAGGCAGAGAGAAGGACTTTGCACAGCCCATCTATTTTGGAACCTCACATTCCTCCAGACTCTTTTAATCTGGGGGAGGTCCCCCTACTTTCTTCTTCTTCTATATTATATTATAATTGCTATCATAATTTTTTTTAAAAAGTGAATGTTGCAAAATTATTAACAAGCATAGCTTGAAAAATGGTATTAGAGGACACTCCCAACCCACTCTTGCTTGGAGATAGTAGGTCCACAGGTGTTGTACATTGCACCAGTCTGGGGATTTTTCCAATGTATTAATTGATTATGGTGGCTTTTTCCCCTCTTTTTCTTTGTCTTTAAAAAAACTATTTGTTCTATAGGATGGGTCTCTTTAAAGGGATGGAAGGAATACTAAGGGAAACGATGTTGATGTAAAAAACAAAGTCATTAATAAAAGCTTATTTTAAAAATAAATTAATTTACAGAGGCATAAAGGTTAAGTGATTTACCCAAGAATACACAAGTAGTAGCATGTAATATTAGTGGGATATAAGATCTTCCCTGACCATTTATAGGTCCATTAAGGGAAGCTTGCTTAGGGGAGGTTTGCTTGTAGGAAGGCTTTCACACCTTTTGTTAATTTCTAATTAGGCACTCAGTCATGAGGGCTGTGATGCCCTCTAGCTCTAAAAAGGGTATATATACTCTGAGGTTAGTATTTTGCTTTGGGGCTCAATCTTATGATTTGACCAGATGAGACTCTGGGTAACTATTCAGAAGCCCCCTGGCTTTGAAAAACCCAAATGTTGGTGCTTCTCTCTCTGGAAACTATGTATGTACTGCATTGGTCAGACAGTTGGTATTTATTTCTCTCCTTGTATTTTCTCTATTTTCTTTGTTTGGATTTTCTCTGAAGTTCAGGGTGCTGACTTTTCCCCTGAATTAATGAATGTAGTTAAAAAAGATCGCTGACCCTTTGAACAGCTATCTTTCCTAACAAAGCAGATATAAAAACCTGTGCTAGCAGCCATCCAGGGTATGCCAGTGTGGTTGCTACTACATAGCAAAAGAGGGATGTGAACTCAGATCTTCTAACTCCAAATATATTGTTTGTTCCACTATACTACATTGCTATACCAATAGACCATTTGCTGTTGTCAAGATGAAAAGGTTTCATGGAGAGTATTGTTCAGAATTTTTTCATGATTCCAATGTAGTCTCTGTCAAGAAAACCTGTCGGGAGGTGGTGCAATGGATATAGCACCAGGCCTGGAGTCAGAAATACTTGAGTTCACATCTGGCCTCAGACCATTACTAGCTATGTGACCCTGTGCAAGTAATAATACTGGTTGTTTCAGTCTTCTAACATATAAAATGAACCGGAGAAGGAAATGGTAGACCACTCTAGGATCTTTGCCAAGAAAACCTCAAATGGGGTCACAAAAAGTCAGAAACAACTGAAATGACTATTACACATTTGGGAATCATGGAACACTACAACATCCAAAGATTCAACATTGTTGGTGACCCAAAGGGCAGTGAAGAGACATGTGGTGGACAATTAGTAGGTTATAACATATTACTAATGTCATGCCTTGCATGCAAGAAGTGGTATAGAAGATTAACCTCCCCCCCCCAGGGAATAAATGGTCAGAAAAGGTGGCAGGCCATTCATGTAGTGAATGTGAGGGTTAACATTTAGACAGTATTTGTGCTCACAGAATATTGGGAACTCTCCAGTATAGTGAATTGCTGCTCAAGAGGATTTATCAAAGGAGACAGCAAAAAATGCACAAAATGAAGTGAGGATGGATAGGTTTCAACCTATCTGCACCACTGTTTGCACAATACAAGCTCCTTCAGAGCAGGGAGTTGGGGTTTTTTTCCATTTTGTCTTTGGATCCCCAGCTGCCAGATGGCAGCAAGACACTGAATATAATAAGTCTCCCAAGAATTAAAAATGAGTTGCTATATGGTATATGTGAGTAGTTTATAATATATAACCAATGAGTAATTTTAAAGAATAGGAATAAAAGATGCCAACAAGAAACTGTATGATCAGAAAAGAAGATGGATTGTTCACATGGCAAGGATGACAGGTGGATGGAAGAGTACTCTTGATCCATCAGAACAAATGCCCAAGGGAGAAATTATAGGAAAACGTGGACAAAAGACTCACAGGCTGGGTAAACAGTCTACACCACTGGAAGAAACTTCCAAATTGGTAAGATCACTGTTTTGTTAGACCAGGAGTTATTGATCTTTTTTTTTCCAAATAAATAGGTGGTACAGATGATAGAGCGCTAGGTCTAGAGTCAGGAAGATCTGAGTTCAAATCTTGTCTCAGATTTTTATTAGCTGTGTTAAGGGAAGGAAAGGGAATGAATATTTCTATGTTGCCTACTCTTGCTAAACACTTTACCAATTTTATCTCTAATCCTCTCAAAAACCCTGTCAGATAGATGCTATGAATATCCCCATTTTACTGTTGAAAAAACTGTGACAGAGATTGACTTACCCAGGGTCATAAAACTATTAAGTGTTGTTCTGACGCCAGTTCTGGAGTTCTATTCCACTTGTCTTGAGTCATTTAACTGCTATCTGCCTCAGTTTCCTCATCTATATAATGGGAACAATAAGAGCATCTATCTTTCAGGGTTGTTGTGGTATTCAAGTGAGATAATATTTGTAATGCACTTTGCAAAGCCAATGAGCTTATGTAAATACTGGCTGTTTGTGTCACAGATCCCTTTAGCAGTCTAGTAGAGCCTAGACCCTCAACTCAAAATAATGTTTATGACTTACATTCATAACTGAAGGAAAAACTAAACTTCAGTAAGAAGTTAGAAGAAATCCATTGGTTACAATGCTTCTATACAACCAGACTATTGTACAATTTGAAAGTGTTTGCAGATCCCATACAGGATTGTATGCCACCATGGGGGGTGGGGAGAAAGAGAAGGGAGGGGAGAAAATCTGAAACTCAAGTGATTCTGTAACTGAATCTTGTAAACTAAAAGTAAATAAACAAGTCAATAAATTAAAAAAAAAGTTAGAAGAAATAAAGATGTAAATTTTCCCATTCAAGTTCATGAAATGTATCCACAGGTTAAAAAGGCACCCATACATACCTAATTAAAAAACCCAACATTGAAGTATCTGAATATACCCAACATTTAGAAGAATACCTTGCATATATTAGGCACTTAATAAATGCTTGTTGAATTGGATTGCTGATGCTATGGCATAATGATACAAACTGAAGACAGCTAGAGCCAGTGAATATCAACCCCAACAATGGAGCTAGATATGGCCTTTGATATCTAGTCAAGCATCTTCATTTTCACAGATGAGAAAAATGAGGTATGAAAAGGTTAAATGGTTTACCTAAAGTGACACAGCAAGTTGGAGGCTGAACTAAAATCCACGTCTTCTGATGGCCAAGTGCTCTTTTATGATAAACGATTTTCCCAAGGTCACAAAATGAGTTAGTGACCAATCAAAGATGAGAAGCAAGATCTCCAGGTTTAGTAGACTCTTGACTGGGCCACTTCTCTTTTCACTTTATACTCAGGGTTAAATGCCTTTTTAATGTATCATGTATAATTAAAGAAATATAGGAATATGCATAGAAAGATAAAAGCCTAACAGAATAACAGACGTATTTACATATATCACCAAATTGGTGGAACACCTAACATCCAGGTTATGCAGATAGGGAGTCTCGGTTTGCCTTCCGAGTCCCAATTGGGAAAATGTCCCAGGCAGGACATCCTCCCCACAGATGAACTCCAAAGAACAGGAGGATATCTCTCCAGGCTATAACCAGTTTTAGATTTAAAAAAAAAAGGCGTTGAGCCAATTAATTGGCTTGTGGCCAGAGCCTTATGTGACTTAGAGTAATTAATAATTTTCATTTAAATGTATCATGGAACCCTTTTCAGAATAATGGCTGTTCAAAATTGAAAGAAATATTAAATTTCAGCTAGAATTTAGTGAAAATAAAAAAATTTTTCCCTATTCAAGTTCAGGGACCACTCCCCCTACCTAAGAAATCTATCAGTGAATCCCTAGGAAGGTTCTATGACCACCACCACCACCCAGGTTAAGAACCACACTTCCTGATGCATTTATTTCCTATAAATCATGACAAATCACTTTCTTGCATGCTTCAATGCTTCCATCAGTAAACTGACAGACTAGACCACAGGTTCCTACAGTGGGTGATGTTGCCCCCTGGTGGATGCTAGAATAATCCAGGTAGAGTGGTAGGAGGCTCAGGTGCAATTATGGAGTGTTGTATAAAAATAAGGGGGCAATAGAAACATAAAGAAAGAGAAGAACATTTTGAAAAAAATTCATACATTTTTCATCTGTTGTGTAAAAGTTAAAGTCATAGTGATGACATTTTCCAAATAAATACACAAAATGTAATTTATAACTGATCAGTGGTCAAATCTGTTGGCAGGTCTTAATAAGCAAGTGTTGGCAGGCAAGCGTGTTGTGCCAGGCATTATAGGGAAGTCTAGCATGCATCGGCAAAAATATATGCAATATTGGGTCATCAAAATTTCAATCCAGAAAAAAAAATTTACAATAAAATATTAAGATGCATCATCTTTTTTTTAAATTTTTTTTATTTGCATCATTTCAAAAAAAGTTAAAACTTTTTAAAGAAAGCAGATTTCCAGGGGGGCGCTGAGTAATTTTTTTTTAAAGGCCAAGTAAGTTTGGGTACCTCTGACCATTCCAGACATACAGTATCAGTGAGGGTTGATGATATATGAATAAAACAATTGATGTTGTAAGGAAGGAAGAGAATAAGCATTTTCTAACACCAAGCACTGTTCTAAGCACTTTTTACAAATACATTCTCATTTGATCCTCACAACAACCTTGAGAGGAAGGTGTTATTATTATTCCCATTTTATAGTGGAAGAAACTGAGGCAAATACAGGTTAAGTGACTTGCCATGTGTTACCCAGCTGGTGGTGTTTGTCCTTAGTTCTCAAAGGGGACCATGACATCAGGGAGATGATGCCATGGCATGCAAGTGAATTGGATTTTAGTGAGGAAGGACTGTGTAAGGTCACGAAGGGCTAATGAAATATTAAAGATCTTCCCTGCATATTTAGAGGCCTATGTGTATACCTTGGAACAGGAGCTAAGTTCCCAGGATTAAAAGTTCAACCTGCCCTTGGCCAATTCCTCGTCCTGGTAGTGCTGACCACTCTTCTAGGAACAGAATCCATCCTATGTCCCTTTGAACACAGGAATTTTGCTACATTGATCATATGTTTTACTCCTTTGGACTCTGGCCCAGTCCAGAGGTACAACACATCCAGTACAGAGCCTCACATGAGGCAAGCAGATTAATTGGCCCACAATGCCTTTTTTGTCTAAAACTGGATATAACCTGGAGAGATCCCTCTACTCTTTGGTGTTCACTCGTGGGGAGGATGCTCTGTCTGGGACATTTTCCCAATTGGGACTCTGAAGGCAAACCAGGACTCCCCAGCCACATGACCAAGATGTAGGTGTTCCCCCAATTTGGTGATATATGTAAATATATCTATTATTCTCTTAGGTTTTATCTTTACATGTATATTCCTACATTTCTTTAATTCTGCTTTATATTGTCCTTGTGTACAGAATAAATTTTATAATGATTCTAATCTGGCGTGAGTGCATTCATTATACTATGCCATCCAATCCTGAAAATAGTTAAAGTTGCATGTCTTTCCTTAATGATACAGGTCACCAGACTTGCTTTCTCCTCTGGAGTCACCTGGGTCCAGTGGTAAGATCTCCGACTGGAGATGGCCCTGGATGCAGTGGGAGATCTTAATCTTTTAAAGCTAAGGTCTTTTCCAGGTCTCAGTTTGACTAAGGTAACACCCATTCAGTGATTAAAGTTAGGTAAGAGATTATTCCCATTTTATAGGTTAGGAAATTGAGGGAAACAGGTTAAATGATTTACCATGAGTTACACAGCTAATAAGTGTCTGAAACTATATTTGAACTTAGAACCTCCTGACTCTAGGCCAGGCACTTCATCAAGGTATGTCTACTAAATAAAACAGAAAGTGACAAAAAGTCAAACAGTTTTGATCACATGACTTTTAAGGGATAAAAAGTGGGTCTCTGGCTCCCAGCCTCCTCCCCTCATGGCAGAGGTGGTGGCCACTAGGATATAATATTGCATACATTGTTAGTCTCGGTACTAGATATTTTTGCTTAACTGTTTTTCTTTGACATAAGAAAGAGTTCAATCTGATAGGTGGGGAAATAATACTGTAAAGACAAGAGGCATCAAAAAAACTTTTTTTTTTAAAGTACAGTTATCTCTTCCACATCACAGGGTTTAGGAGCACAGCAACCTTGTGATCTGGAAAAATCCATGTGAAATTTTTTGGCCCTCCCTTCACAGCAGAGAAGTTTAAATTTTTTGTTTTTCTTTTATGAGGTATTTACAGTATCTTATTGTAAAATTTGGGTTAAGTATTTGGTCATGGGCTCTGTGTCATCTGTAGCTTTTGCAAAGCTCCCAAAAAATTCCCCTTTAATCTCTAATGCTGACCCACGTTATATCAAAACTGCAGTAGGGAAAGCTGGAAAGGATAACTGTAGTGGGTCGGAGAATGGATTGCTCAGCCTTTGCCCCTTGTTAGGCATCATTCTTGTTCAGGACCCTTCCCTAAGGCCAAGCATGCCCTATCTTATTTGCAAAGCCAGTTTTGCTACCTAGAATGAATTCTAGAGTTGAATGGGATCTTAGGATTATCCAGTCCAGCCCCATCATTTTAAAAAAATGAGGAAACAGACCCAGAGGGATAGTAGTGATTTGCCTCTCATACAAGCAATAAGTGGTAGATCTAGGATTTAAACCAAGTCTTCTGACTCAAAATCCACTAATAGCCATAACTAGGATTATTGCAATGCAAGCAATGCCCTGAGCAAGTTGTATGAAGCAGATGAATGAAGAACAAAAAACAGAGACGTGAGAGCACTGACAAAGCTCCTACACAGCATTAATGAAAGATGGTTAGGGACTGGATGGAGTCCACCACTTGTAGCTTCCTGTTGTAACTAATTATCCTTGCTAAGTAGTTACTAAATTCTGTTGTTTCTTTGTTGCTGAAAGATTCCAAGTATTATCAGCATCATCTAAATTTGATGCCTGAGGACAAAGCCCAAAGCACCGCAACCTAGTTATGGTTCTGTTTCTCCATACTTTCCTAGGCTAGTTGAATTGGTGGGAAATTCTTGAAATTCATATGCTTCCATTATTCCCAAATGTGCTTCGATTATTCTCAAACTTTCCAGCACTTTGCCCAGAACCACCTTCCAGAAGGAAGTACAAGTTACTGTCTCACACAGAAGAAATAGTAATATTATGGATATTAAGTGTTTATCTAGTTTGGCTTCTGGGTCTGCTAGAGAAGCTACTTAGATGCCTCCTTCCAAATGATTCTTACGGACATTTGAGTCAAGGATCCCACCTCTTGGGTTCTGACTGGACCAGGACTCTGTCAAAAGTATGAGCACAACCCTGTCACTTAGAAACCAGCATGCTGACCAACTAGGCCTGAGTCTGTATTGTTTTATCCCAAATTCCATATCATGTTCCCCAGAAAAGAAGGAAGGAGATTATTTCTGAGATCCTTAGTGCTTGAGTTCTCTTGGTTCTGGGACCAGTTTACATGGAACAAACCACTTCTGTTCTAGATTTATGTTTAAGAGCAGGCTCCAAAAAGATGACTAAGTTGGTGAAAGGATTGGAGACTATGCCATGTGAACAGCAATTGAAAGAACTTGGGATGTTTGCCTTGAAAAAGAGAAGATTTAGGGAAGACATTACTGGTGGTAGAATGGTAGAAATTACAAAGACATAAATTTCAGTTTAATGTAAAGAAAAATATACCAACAATTATAGCTATCAGAAATTGAATTGGGCTGCCTCGGGAAGGAGTGAGCTACTCATTAATGGATGTCTTCAAGTGGAAGATAAATATATCCATCTGTCATGGATACTGTGGAGAGAATTCCTCCTGAGGACTAAGACTAAGATTAGACTAAGCAGCCTCTGAACTGCAGGCCTACTCTGGGAGGCTACGATTCCAAAACCATACACCAAGAAACACCAAAAGATAAAAGATAAAGTCAGTATAGATGCTGAAAGACAAGCTGGGTCAAAGGGACAAAAGGAAAAGGCAGGGATGCTGAAATAAGAGGCAACACCAAGAATCAGGAAAGCAAATAGAGTATATATGAAACTTGAGCAGCCATAAGGGAAAAAGCCAGGTTTCAGTATAAGGGCACATATCTCCACGCAGGCTCTTAGTTGGTTGGGATTTTCCAGGCATCACCCCTCTTGTCTCTTAAAAGACTTACTTGTTGAGATTTAGGAGCCAAGAACAAACAAAACTGAGGAGTCACAAATAAGAACTGGGAATATTTTAGAGCATCTAGTTTCAAGAAAAGACACACACACACAAACCCTCAAGTAGGATTAGTGCAAACCAATTATAAAGGATACATTTTAAGAGAATTAGTTAACTTGGGTCTATTTGCAAATTATCATTTTCATCATACTCATAATTTAAGGTTTTTCAATTGTTTTGATCAATAGTAAAGTCCTGAATTTCATGGATTTTGAAATAGTAAAAAAGGAAGGAAGGAAGGAAGGAAGGAAAGAAGGAAGGAAGGAAAAGAAAAGACCTCTTTCTCATTTCCCAAGAGCACTGAAGCACTGAATTTGGAGTCAAAAGACCTGGGTTCCAATCCTATCTGTTACCTTATTAACTATGGGACATTGGGCAAATTGTTTGAGCTCTCTGAGCCTCCATTTCTTCTTCTGTAAGATGAGGTGTTTGGGCCAGTTGTTTTCTGAGGTTTCTTCCATGCTAGGACCCGCAAAGCAGCATTGTACATCCTATATTTCTTTTCAAATCCTTTTATCCACTGCCAGATTTCCTTTCCTTCTCACGCTCAGGAACTAGCAACTTAAACTAAGCTTACATTGCCCCCTGCTGATCCTTTTTTATAATCTGATCAACTGCTTAGGTCTTTCTGGCTGCAGAATTGTGAGAAATCCAGACCTTCCAGGGCTGACTTCATGGAAGCTCTTTCCTTATCCAAGTAATAAAGCAATCAGATACCACCCCAAAAAAGTCAAATGTGTTTATTTTATATAAAAAAAATTTGTACAGTTTTAGTTCCTATGTTTTAAGAAAAAAAATCCCTAAATTTGCCATAATGCTTAGATCCACTGCAAACTGTAAAAACAAGCTTTTTTATATATTAAAAAAAACAATTTTACATTTTACAATTTTCTACATGCATGCACAAGGTCTCAGCTCCGTAAAAAAAAAATTCTAGAATTGAATGGAAAATTCTACATTTACAATCTCACTTGGAAGGAACCTAGTTGGTCCCCTTGCCTCCCCCTTCCTTCTGCGCACAGAGAACACAACGGGACAGTCCCACACTAGAACTGAATCCATCAGCAGATACTGCTAGGGGGTGGGCACAAGAAAGAGAAAGAAGACAAACCGACAGACAAGACACCATACAGACAGGGGAGCCTATGTGAGCCCAACAGAGAAGAAAGCATAAGCCCGTGAAAAGAGACGGCCCAGTGAGGGTCTCTAAGGATCCATTTGTTTCACCTCATCTCTTCTAACAAAAAAGGGACAGCCCAGGAGTTCCAATGGGGACATTAGGAAAGAATTTAAGGACAAGGATGAAGGGTGACACTCTAAGAATGAAATAGGGGAAAATGAAGGCAGATGACATAAGCTTAGTGGAAAGGGGTCAATGAAGACAGAGACAGAATGGTGAGGTAGGTGAAGGATTGAGGCACAGTGACCCTAGGGTGGGAAGGCTGGTTTAGGAATGTCCAGAAAACAAAAGTGAATAGAGAATGGGTAGGATAAGATCAGGTGGAGATAACAGAAGACATACCCTGTACCTCCCCCAGAAGCCCTGCCCTAAAAGAAGGAGGAGAAAGGGAATCACAGAAGAGAGGGGGGGAAGGAGGAGTGAGGGAGAGACAGAGACAGAGACAGAGAGAGATAAAGGAAGAGTCTTAATTTCACATCCCACTACTGGTCACAGCCTCAACACTACTTCCCACAGAGAAGAGATAGACAAGAAACATATATACATACACTTCACAATTCATCCTGATTTTTTTAAAGAAAAAGAAAACAAAAAGATACCACAGTTGTAACACAGAGGGTCCAAAACATTGCCATTCTCAATCACAGCCCTTAGTGCTTAAGAGATAGAAAAAAAAAATTAAGGTGGCTTTTTTTTAGGTTTTTTTGTGTTTTTTTTTAAAGAAAAAGGAATGAAAAAAATCACAGTGATTAAAAACATGGCAGATCCTTTAAAAGAAACATCTGCTGTCCATAATCAAGGAAAGCAATGAGGGTCCCAAATGTCTTCCCCCTTCCAACCTCAAAGTCCCATTCTGCTCCCAGTACCCTTTCTGCAAAGGCAATTAACCCACTCTCCACCCAAGACCCCTTTCTAGGAAAGAGTTAGACATGTGACCCAGAGAGACCCCTCCCATATTAAGTTCTGTAGACAGAAACAGAGACAAGCCCAGAAAAGTGCCTATACCCCAACCCTCTAGCAGTGCCTCAGAACTACCTGGGTTTAACCCAGGGATATGCAATCCTAGAAAAGTCAAAGCTGCAACCACCAGGTATAACTGGGGTCTAGAGAGAGGGAAACCCCATACTTCCCTGAGGGTTTCCAAAGGGGAAGGGAAGGGTTTGAGGTACAAGTCCAAGGTTGGCACTAGTCAGAAAGACTCTATCGGACAACTGTGGCTAAGGCTTTGCCTCATCTCGCAAGGTTAGCAGGCTCTGGAGCCCAGAATCATCTTCAGCTATCTATTTTTAAGGTAAAAGGTCTCCAAGGGGATGAATCAGAGTGCCCAGTCTCTGAATTTCCCAAGCAGTTGCACACAAAGGGAAAATAACAAATGATGCAAGAAAGAGGAGGGACCAAACTGGAGGCACTGTGGGCACACCAACCAGGGTATGGACCTCATCCCAGCTATTGGAGCTATACTGATATATCTAGATTGGACGTGATTAGAAGGAGAGGGGCTGGGAGTGACAGAAGGTGTTAATACTTCAAATTCCCATTCCCCTTGGTTAAAAGACCAGTACTTAGAAGTACTCAGACTCAAGTTTACATCGAAAATGCAGAAAACAGGAGGAAAGAGAATTTTGCTCACATTTGCTTTAAGTGTTGAGGGCTGCCAGAAACATTTAGAAACCAAGATGGGGCAACAGACTATGTGACGCCAAATAGCAGGGGCTTGGATTCCTGACCCCAGTGTAGAGATCAGAAGTTCTGGGGACCCCAGAGCATCGAAGTGATGAGGTCTCTCAGGCAAAGAGCTTCATTTAAAGGGGGAAAAGAAGGAACAATGGGGGCCCTCCCTGATATAGAGAAGTAGTATTTTTGCCCAGGGAAGAAATGCCTGAGGGGGTTGTCACAGAGGAAGAAAGGAGATGCTCAGCAGCTCACTCCTTTCAGTCACATCACCTGTTTGACAATGGAAAGACCTATACCAAGGTAAAAAGAAGAGAAGGGACTGGGTTCATTAACTTTCACAGGTGTCTTTTCCAAAACTATGTTATCACAGAATCATAGATACAGAGTTATGAGAAACATTCTGGACCAACTCTGTCATTTTACAGATGAGAAAACTGAGTCTTGGAGAGGTGAAAGTCACTGAGCCAAGGCCACACAAATAATAAGTGACAGAGCTAGGATTTAAACTCAGATCTTCTGGCTCTGGATTCCCCTCTCTTTCCACTGGACCACAATGCTTTCCAAGGGTCTTCCCTTCTCCTCCAGGCCTACTGGGAAAGGCAGGATTAGGAAGAAAATCCATCCCGTAACAGTTAGGGTAGGGAATTAGGGGAGGAAAAACAAATGAGAGGGAGAGAGAGGAGAGGAGGAGTGCTTCCCATGCCCCAGGGGAAGCGGCCAAAGAGACCATATTCCCCAATGTTCTTGCAATCCCATCTGAGTGAAGATATCAAGAAAGAGAAAGAAAAATTGAATTCTCCCTGACAAGGCTAGGAGAACACGAACTTCCCTTCTGGGAGAGAGGGGAAGAGAAAGAGACAGAGAGAGAGAGAGAGAGAAAGAGAGAGAGAGAGAGAGAGACAGAGAGGAAGAGGAAGAGGAAGAGGAAGAGGAAGAGGAAGAGGAAGAGGAAGAGGAAGAGGAAGAGGAAGAAGAAGAAGAAGAAGAAGAAGAAGAAGAAGAAGAAGAAGAAGAAGAAGAAGAAGAAGAAGAAGCTCAAGGGAAGAAGGGAATATAAAAGAAAAAGTATAACCAGGAGATAGGAAAGAGGCTATAGCAGCAGCAGGAAAAAAAAAAAACATCTCTGTGGGAGACCCCCGACCCTGGTGGCTTGTGCGAGAATTAAAAAGGCCACAGACCCAGGAGTCCTGTTGCCCCCAAAACTCAAGAGTTCCTGAGATAGGCCTGGTGAGATGGGCAGCAAGAACAGCCTCGCCTCACTCTGGATGCCAGAGAGGACTAGCACCAACTTGGTTTGCTGGGATCATGACTTCACCCCTTGGGAGAAGCACTTCCAGGAAGGAGGCTGCTGGAGAGAGCTGCGATAACCTAGATGGAGAAAGGGGGGGGGGGGGAGGAGAAGAAAGAGAAGGGGACAGAAAGGTCACATCCCCTTTCAGCAGAGACTCTCATGGAGAAATGGAAAAGAGAAGAGAGGTGAGAAACCTATTCCTGCAGGGCTTGAGGTGGGAAGGAATGGGAAAACCAGGACAGGTATCTCCCTACTTGCTGCCCCCACCCTCAGGGTGGTCTTTCCCCATTCACATGGGGCAGAGGAGGGAAGAGAGGGAGCAAATAGAGTGGGATTGGAGAGTTAGTAATTCAAGTAAAAAACAGAGTTGGAGGCAGAAAGGAAGGAAGCAGGACTGGTTGAGGCCTGGGCTTCAAGCCCCCTCCCACTGCCCCCAGGAGCCTCCCATAGCCCCCTCACCCCACCTCCACCTTGCCCCATTCTGTTGCAGCTACACAGAGGTCTCAGACTGCAACCTCATGACAAACTTGTGCGATTTAGGGTCCACAAACTCCTCAGACAGCTTGAAGAATGGGACCTTCTTGGTGCTGACCACCAGGCTGAAGTCCTGGCGTTTGAGGAGGAAGACAATGCCATCTTTGAGCCCATTGGTCACTGGTTCTTCGCTCACCAGCGTCCACTGTTTAGCCAGCCAGCGTTCCTTGTGGTACTGGATGGTGGGGCCGGCTGCCAGGTACCGCTCCAGAAAGGCCTGGGGAAGGGAGAGAAAAGGCTTGTACCACAATATGGCGCTGGTTTGTCCCCACCTCTCTGTACTCACTTCACTCCCTCCTTCACTCCCTGCAGAAAAGGCTCCCTAAAAGGACCTCCATCTCACATGTTCCTCTCCTCTTTTTCCGCATCCCACCTTCATTTCTAATTGCAATAGTCAAGCCTAGACCCGGGTCTATAGAAAGGCATAGCAAAACAGACAGAAAACTGAACAAGGAATCAAAGGACCGCTATTTGAATCTCAGTCCTGATATATATTAGCAAAATATTCCTGGGCAAGTTACACTCTCTGAGCCCCAGTTTCTCACAAGGTTGTTGTGAGCAAAGTATTTTATAAACCTTGGGGCATATCTATATGTGTATCAATACACATACACGTATATGTGTGTATATACACATACATACACACGTGTATGTGTGTATATGGGGAAGGGAAAAGTATTTATTAAGCACCAACTATGTGCCAGGCACTCTGGAAAACCCTTTGCAAAGATGACTTCACTGAATCTTCACAATGACCCTGTGGGAGCATACTATTATGAGCCCATTTTAAACTATGTATATACACATAACATATAAGCTGCTGCTCCACATGAGATGCCCTCCCTCTCCAAAAGGAGTGTCCTTGTCTGGATCAGCCATTTCATCAATCGCCCTTTTAGGTTGATTACAACTCCACATTTGCTGCCTAGCCCCCTGGGGACAAAGATAATCTGCCTGAGCTTTTTCTTCAATGATTAGTCTATACCCACCTCATCATACCTTCCCCATCCCCGTGATTTCTGAACTCAAAGTTGTCATTGTATGATCCCCATTCCCTGCTACCCACTGTCCATTCCCTTGTTCCCATCTTCCTTATCACCTCACCCCAATACCACTCAAAACCTACTTACTCCTTTGACTGTGTTCTATGGAATACCTCCTTCATACGTAATAAGTTTACTTTCATCTTAAAACATTTCCTCTGTTATTCCTTCCATCTTCTTGTACTCACCGAGCCCTGGCTCTGTCCTGATGCCACAGGTTCCCTGGCCACCCTTTCCAGAACTGGCTGTACTTTCTTTTGTAACCTCAGACTCATTGGGTCATTTGTGGGTAAGTCATCATTCTCTTTTATCCCCACTGCCACTTCTACCATCACTCAGTAACCTCTCCTCCTCTAAGATTCACTCAATCTGTATTCACCACTTAATCAAGACTCTAAAGGTTATCGTTTAACCTCAAGGACACTCTCCTTCCTTCCTAAAAGAGTTTCACAATGCGTAGCTCACAATCTTTCTCTCCTCCTCAACTCTTGCCCTGATACTAGGGGACTTAGACATACATGTTGATACTCCTTCAAATATCCAAACTTCTGGTTCCCCAACTTATTCAGTTCCCATGACTTACTCCACCACCACAGCTCAGCTACACACAGAGAGGCTCAAACCTGTAATGTCATCACTGACAAGTGTTCTATTTCCATGTTCACAAACTTTGAAATTCCTTTATCTAATAATCTTTTGTCATTCCATATCGACTTCTATTGTACAACCCCTGTTCTTCATCCTTACTACAACCTCAAATCCTTTCACTGCTCAGTTCTTTTCCAGGTCATCACCCCTTCACTGCTTCATCTCCCTTCCCCATCTTGACCCCTTGGTAAATCAGTTCAACTTATCATCCTTTCCTCTCTAATCATTTGCCCCCTTTATCCTAGAGCTGAGCTTGCTTTGCCAAGGCCCAGTCTTCAATTTTTTTCTGCCTCTGACTTTATTCATCTGGAGCTGAACAAAACTGGAAAAAAGGGCATAACTGTGATGACCAGTTCCACTACAAATTTATGTTAAATAATCTCAACTGGACCTTTAGTGTAACAAGGAATCCTTTTATATTTCCTAATCTATTTACTATCTTAGTCAAAACAACATCTTCTCAAACATCTATCTCATGGCTACACCTCACCCCAGGTTGTGAATGTTACTCTTATTTCACTGAAAAAAACTCTGCTGGTGAAGATGGCCATTGACCATGAACTCCCCTTTTTCCTCTGATCTTCATTTAACATTACTCAGATTCCTTCCCCCATCACCTCTTCCTTCACTCATATCCCTCTCACTCATGAAAAGGTAACCTTTCTTCTTGCCAAGACAAACCCCTCTACATGCTATCCTATTCTACCCATCTTCACCAGCAGAGTGTCCCTTCTGTTTACTCTCTTGTTAATCTTCAATTATTATCTCTATGCAAATAATTCCCAGATTTAGATCATGAAATCTAGTGTTGCATGTCCAACTGTCTTTTGGATATCTCAAAGTGGATGTCCCATTGGTTTCTCAAACTCAACATGTTCATGTTGTGTTTGTTTTTTTCAAAAACCCTCCTCTTCTCAACTTCCCTATCACTGTTGAGGGTACCACCATCCTCCCAGTCATCCAAACTCACAACCGGGGTCAGTCCTTAATTTCATTCCTTCTCTCCCCCACCATATCCAATCTGTTGCCAAGTCCTCTCGATTCTGTCTTTGTAACATTTTTCACGTAAGTCTTTGACACTGCTGTAAGCCCTTAACATCTCAAATTGGGATTAATGCAAAAGTCTGCCAGTTAGTCACCATAGCTCAGATCTCTCCTCTCTGCTTCATCCTAAAAAATCACAGTTTTCAAACTGGTCTTCTTAAAGCACAAGTCTGATCATATCACACACATCCTTCCCATTTTCCATAAACTCCAGTGGCTCCCTATTATCTCCAGGATCAAATATAAAAAAATCTCTGGTTGACTTTTTATTTTTGCTTTTTGGAGGGCAGTTGGGGTTAAGTGACTTGCCCAAGGTCACACGGCTAGTTTTTTGTGTTAAGTGACTGAGGCCGGATTTGAACTCAGGCACTCCTGACTCCAGGGCCGGTGCTCTATTCACTGCGCCACCCAGCCGCCCTCTGGTTGACTTTTAAAGCCCTTTTTAACCTGGATCCTTCCAGCCTTTCCAGTTTTCTTATACCTTACTCCCTTCCAGGTACTCTACAATTCAGTGACAATGGCCTCCTGGCCATTCCTTACCCACGACACTCACCCACTGTGAACTTTCTCTGGCTGTTTCCCACACCTGGAATTCTAATCCTCCCGGTCTCTGCCTCCTGGATTCTCTGGCTTCCTTCAAGTCTCAGCTAAAATCCCACTTTCTGCAAGAAGCCTTTCTCAATCCCCTCAATGCCAGTTCCTTCCCTCTGAGACCAGCTCCAATTTATCTCATACAGATGTATACAGGATAAATTGGTGCTAATCCCAGAGGTATGTTTGTGCATAGTCATTTGCATGTTATCTCCTTTGTGAGAATGTGAGTTTCTTGAGGGCAGAACCTATGTATTTGCCTTCCTTTGTATCTTCGGCACAGTACTTGGAACATAGTAGGAGCTTAACAAATGTTTGTTGACTTGACATATAATGTAGAGTCACATACATATATGTGCTATTATTAATCAAAGTTTAAATAGACTGTATGATCATATGGTATAACCTGTGACTCTAGACAACTCAATTCTCTTTGGGCCTCAGTTTCCACATATGTAAAATAAGAGTGTTGAACTAGATGATGTCTAAGGCCCGCCCTTTCCAGTTCAAAATCTATGATGTAATAATATCAGTCACCCAGGGTAGCTCTACTATTCTCCCAAATGTTTGATCACAGAGCTGGAAAGGAGAGTAATTCCAACAACTGGCAACAGAGGGCAACAGCAGATCACATATGTGTAAACACTAACAGGTCAACGTGAACAATTGCCCTTGGACAGAGGATCAAAATGCTAAAGCTGAAGGGGCTGTAGAGGTCATCTGTCCACTATCACCACTACCCCCATTTAACAGTTAGAGGCTGTGGCCCAAGAAGGTTAAATAACTTTTTCCAGGTCACACAGGTAGTGAACATCTGGGGTGAGGAAGGAAAGGAAGAAAAACAGAGAGAGAGAGGGAGAGAGAGAAAAAAAAGGAGGAGGAGGAGAAAGAGAAGGGAAGAGAGAGAGGAGGAAGGAGGGAAGAAGAGGGATGGTGAGAAAGAGGGGACAGAGACAGAGAAAGAGAGGAGGGAAAGAAACAGAGAGAATTAGGCCAGACTTCCTCCAAACCCTGTGCCCAAAGAAGTTCACTCTGCCCTAGAAACTCTATCTCATTCAGCAGAAAGGTAAGAGAATATGAAGTGGAGGGAGTGAGGGAAGAAAGAAGGGAGAAAGATGAGAGATGGAAGGAAGTGAAAAAAAGGTGAAAGAAAAACAGGAGAAGGAAGGAGTCTAGGGAGGAGGGGAGAAAGGAAACAGGACCGTAGCATCCAAGACCAAGAACTAAAACGAATTTTAGAGGCCATTGAGTACAACCCCCTTATTTTAAATGGGGGCAATGAAACTCAGAGAGGGGTCACTTAAATGACTTGCCCAGAGTCATACATCTACTAAGTGCCTAAGGCAGGATTTGAACCCCAATCTTCCCAACTCCAAGGGCAGCACCCTATCCAGTAAGATGAGAGGCAAAACAGAGCATACCTTGGGTGTCATGTCATGGGTGATACAGAACTCCAGATGCTGCAGGATGCTCTCCATGGTGTGGTAGGGCTGCTGCTTGGTAGTGCGTAGATACTTCTGCATGGCTCGTGCCATGGAGGCAAAAATGGCTTGGGCTGCCTCTCTCGGATCCATTATCTCCCTTGGGTTCTTCTGTTCCTCTTCCTGTAGCCTTTTGATGTGTGTGAAGGCCTCTTCCACCGCTACTACCAGTCTAGTTAGAGAGGGGAAGGGAAAGACAGTTCAAAGACCACTTGCATCCCAAAGCCTCTTCAACCTCCTATCATTAATGAAGCCTACACCTTGCCAGACCTCTGCAAAAAAGGATCAGTTTATCTCTCCCAATCCTTTCCAGGGAGAACTCTCTAAATAAGGGCATCTCACAACTTCCCTTGGAACTCTGGAAATTTCTTCCTGACATTTCCCCTTAAACCCTACTGCTACTATTAGCAGATTATAGCTGTTCTCCACAGAAAACAAGAAAAGCTACCATTAATAATAATAACACTACATATTTATATGGCTCCTTCTGGTTTACAAAGCACTTTAATCACAATCCCATAAATGTGGCCGTGCAAGAAGTTCTGTTCCCATTTTACAGTGGAAGAAATTGAAATTAAAGCGATTTACATGCTCATACAACTAAGTGGCAAGCCAGGACTAGGACTCTAGGTCTTCGTGTTTTTCAACTCCACCACTCTGTCTACACCTAGACTTCTTTTTTCTTTTTTTTTTCTTTGCTTTTTGGAGGGGGGAGGGCAGGGCAATTGGGGTTAAGTGACTTGCCCAAGGTCACATGGCTAGTAAGTGTTAAGTATCTGAGGCCAGATTTGAACTCAGATCCTTCTGACTCCAGGGTCAGTGCTCTATTCACTGCACCACATAGCCACCCCTACATCTAGACTTCTCAAAACTCACAATGAGAACCAGCTCTTTAAACAAGTTCCTACCCCCACTTTCTTTAGGAAGCAGTTACTCCTGAGACCAATTTTGCATTATTCTTACCCTCCATCATGCCCCAAATTGTTCTAATCATCTTCCTTCCACATCTCCTCTCTCCTAAGTACTGCACAAGCTATATTTTTTTTTA
Source organism: Pseudocheirus occidentalis (assembly GCA_028646575.1). Lineage (NCBI taxonomy): Eukaryota > Metazoa > Chordata > Mammalia > Diprotodontia > Pseudocheiridae > Pseudocheirus > Pseudocheirus occidentalis. The sequence continues at coordinate 128,345,063 of CM053593.1, forward strand.
ACTGAGATGAATTAAAATAATTTTCTTTTGAGACAATGAGACCATGACCATACTCCACTAGCATCAAAAACACCCTGTATGGGTACAAAAGAAGGATTTGATATCAGGTCTATACAGCAAGATAGTAGTCACTCTTCCATTTACCCAAAGCCTTAAGAAATTTGGAATATGAGATATAGAAGAGTTTGACAAAGAAGTTTCTGAGAAAAAGCATGAATGTAGGCAAATCTGTTCAACTCAATTTCCTTATCAGTAAAACGAAAAACTGAATTTTATGATCTGTAAGGTCCCATCCAGCTCGGTCATTTTATGACCCTACATGCAGAGGATGGAACACTACTGAAGACCGCATTCTCCTTCCTAATGGAGATGCTAGCAAACCTAAGGGAGGCTATGGTGGGGAGGTGTCCAAAACAGGGGCAACTGTGAACAGCTCTAAATTCTACTGTGCAACTCAGTGGAGAGAGAGTCAAGTCAAGAAGACCTCAAGTCAAGTCTAACCTCAGATATATGACCCTAGGCAAGTCATTTAACCTGTGTCTATATAGTTCATCAAATAATAACAGGGGATAATAACAGTACTACCTCCGAGAGTTGTTGTGAGGCTCAAATGAGGTATCTATAAGTCACTTAACACAGTGCCTAAGCAAGCAAGCAAGAGCAGCTAAGGCGCTGAAGGCCAACATTAGTGCCAAAGCCAATGGCTCAGGATTCTAGTTTTTGTCCCTCACTCTAGTCTAGCCTCTGCTTCTAAAGCCACAGATTTTTAACTATTTCCTCTTCCTGGGTATCAACTCCATTTTTCTTCCCTGTGAGTATGAGCAACTTCTTCCATTGGCCTACTCTTTTCAGAGACCACGAAGCCTCACTCACAACCTCCATCCCCCAGACAGACAATCTACCTCCCAGTTGTGTTCAAAGGATCATCAAAGCAGTTAGAGACAAAATGAGACTTAAAGATCATCTAGTCCAACCTATACATTTTACAAAGAAGGAAACTGAGGCCAAAAGAGGACTTCTCCACAGTCATAAAGGTGATTCCCAAGCAATCTTGGCCCATCCTATTCCAGCGACCTTTCCCCTCACACATGCCCCTCTTCTTTCCCAGAGAACATACCTGGCTCTACGTTTCCGCACCCTCCGCTCATGCTCTGCCTCCTCATAATAATACTCATTGTGGCTATTGTCCCGCCGCCGAGCTGCTGCTGCAATCACTGCCCGAGACTGCCCAGTAGAGTTGTTGGTGCTGTTCTCTGAGAGAGGGCAGGGAGGCAGAGGTTGGGATCAGAATGGGAAGAAGGTGTCCGGAGAGACTTGGGGCTGAGGGCAGCAGCCTGACTATCCACAGTCTTCAGGAAACACTGTCCCCAGCCACCTTTAGAGAGGGCACCCAGGGAACAGCAATGAAGAAGGGCAAAGCCTCCCAAAGAGGTCCATGAGTTTTGGAACTGAGATGACTGAAGGGCTTAGAGGGCCAGGGCTGATGAGGAGACACAGAGCAGCCAAAGAGGGGAAACCTGAGAGGGCAGGGATGAGGGAGGTAGAGGGAAAGAGAGGGAAGTTGAGGAAGGGATCCAAAGGCTGAGACCCTCCATCTAGAGCCAAGGGGAAAGACAGTACAAAAGGGAATGAAGAAAAGGGGTGAGAAATGAAAGGAGTGGAAGTGGAGGGAGAGGGCAAAGGAAGAAGAGAGAGAAAGAAAAAAGAGAGGAGGAACAAAGGGATTACTGATAGGGAAGAGCAGAAAACTGAAAGATCCTGGCAGCTCACCCTCTCCGAGGGAGTACACCTTGAAGCCGGACACTTTCTTGGCCAGGACGGACTTGGGCAGGTTGAGGAGGGCAGGGTTGTAGACGGGGAAATCATGGTAATACTTCTCCAGGATCCATACTGCCACACGCTGGATGCTGTGGGGGAGACGGTAGGAGGAGGTAGGGAAAGGGAGAGGGAGAGGGAGAGGGAAGGGAGGGGAAGGAGGTAAGGGGAACATTCATGGTCACCTCCACTCTGACATAGACAAAGGTGTCCAGAGGGAGGAGCACATCAGGGCAGGACGGCAAGACAAGAAAGAACAAAGGATGGGGAGAAGCTGCTTCTGATAAGCCCAGCTTAAGGAAGCCACCCTGAGGTCTCTCCCCCTTGGTCTCCTTCCAGCCTCCAGATCAGAGCCCTTCTCATGGCCAGGCTGTGACAGTCATCTAATCCCACACTTAAGGTCTATACAAGTTGGACCTTCTAGGAGATTCTTCCATGCCACCAATAGCCTCTACTCATCGATGCCTTTGGGATCACAGCTGAGAAAATTTCCCAGATGAGCTCTGGAAACCAACCACCCTCTCATATTAGATCCTAAGGGACAACGAAATGGGAACCCCCAAGAGCATTAGGGTCCAAGGCCAGGCTCAAGACTCAAGTTGTCTAGTCGACAGATCTTGAGCAAATGAAGTATCTTTCCCATATATTCTATAAAAAATACACACATATACACATATACAGACATGGACACACACACACACACACACACACACACAGACCCACACACAAATATACACACCCTTTCCCAAGTTAACTCTTAAGTACTACATGAACAATGAACCACAGCCCTCTATTTTAGCCTCTCCCAATATACTCTTCTTTTCAAAGTAATCTCCCTCTGCCCTGCCCAGCTCCATTCATTCCACACTCACTGAATAACCAGAGAGGGTATGTTCTTGTGATAGTACCAACTTAGGGAAATGTAAAAAGGACCTCAAAAAGCCACTGGTGCTGGCCCAGACCCTTCTCCTACAGAGAACTCCTGCCAACCCTTCAATTTTGTCTTCACCTCCAGTAGTCCATCTCCCCTACAAACTCAGCACCTGTTCTCTCACCAAAGCTCCTCAGCCCCACAACACTGGCCTTGATCACCCCCTCAGCCCTACCAGAGCCCCCATCCCCAACATATTTGTCCCTCAGCACTTCCAAATATCTCCTATGTCCTATTGGCTGCTATCTACTGAGTATAGCACTATAACCCAATTCCCCAAGGTGACTCTCACCTTCCACCTAGCCCCCTAACATTCTTCCTACCCCTTTACTTACCACTCACCCCAAACTCCCACCCATTTATCTCCCATATGCTCCAAAATCCATTCCTATGCTAATATTCTCTCCCTGTCCTTCTATAACCATAGTTCTTAACCAAGTCAATCTCCCATTCCCTCTCCTACCCCATCTCAATGCCCTTAGTCACCTTCATGCTCTCACACACATTTAAGCGCGCGCGCACACACAAACACACACACACACACACACACACTCACTCACTCACTCACTCCGTACCTGAGGTGGCCAACATTGTAGAAGCGACTGGCCCCGTCGGTGGAGCGAACAACTTTGAGGGTGAACTGGGGCTGCAGCTGGCGCAACTCCAGAAGGACCACAGCGAGGTAGTGCACAAAAAGCAGAGCATCTACCAGGGAGACGGCAAACTGCACCACACCCTGGTAGCTGCGCTCCCTCGCCTCCAAAATCCTAACCCCATAGAAGAGCCAGTAGGAGACCACAAGCAGAAAGACGAGCACCATGAGCAAGGCGCGCAGCACAAAGACGCGGGGCAGTGAGGCCTTGGGCCGACGGAAAAACAGGGCCCAGCTGCCCAGCAGCAGAATGAGCAGCTTGAAGGCCACTGAGATGAAGAGTCCTTCACAGGCCGCCCCACAAGGCTCCAACTCTTCCCGCCACAGCAGTGGGGGCAGCAGAAGGAAGGCCAGCGGCGTGAGGAAGGAGAGCAGCGCCAGGGTAGCCCCAGCCACGACACCCAGGTGACGGGAGCAGTCCAGAGGGACACTGTCCTCCATGTCCTTGGCAATGCGCGTGAGGTCATCGTGGGAGATGCTGTGTTCTGATGTGCCCGTCACCACTGTTGTTGTCTCACCCCAGTTATCATCCTTTGAGGGAATGTGGAGAGGAACAAAATACAAAATGTTGGGGAGGGTAAGGGAGACGGCAAAGGACAAAGAAGAAGGGAGGGTAAGGGAGGGGAAAGGGGAAGAAAAGGTCATGGAAAAGGTGAAGGCAGAAAGGGGAGAGGATGGTAATCAACAAATGTTCTGTTAGTAAGCATTTATCAAGCACCTACTGGTACCCAACACTATGTTCAAAGAAATACAGAACAGCTTCTGTCCTCAAAGAACTTCTGATCAAGAGAAGACAAAAATTGTAAGCCCATTAACTGGGGAAATGGCTAAAAACTTGTGGTATGTGAACCTAGTGAAATATAATTGAGCCATACAAAATCATAAATAGGATGCACTTAGCACTGACACATAGAAGATATTTAATAAATCTTGACTGACTGATTGGATCCAGAGAATTTGGATAGTTATATATGAACCCATTAGCGAGGAAGATAAGCATAACCAGAACAATCTGCATAATGGCCATGATAACATAAAGAAAAACAGCTCCAAAAGGCTACAGAAGACAGATGATGACACATGCTTCTTGTTCTTTGGTAAAGAGAGGTACGGAATGAAACATGCATTTTTCACACATGACCAAGGTACTGAATTATTTTGCATGATTATACTTATTTGCTATAAGTGAGAGATTCTACTGGGGGTCAATGGGTTATTTTAAAAGAGCATCAATGAAACATTCTAAAAGTACACAGAAGACATTTTTTAAAATATAAAAGAGGACAAACAAATGGGACAAATTGTTATGACTACTGTGTTAAATTTAATATATGTTGAAAAAAAACCTTATGCATTATAGAAGTTCATGGTTTCAATTCCACCCTCCTTTTTTGTTCCTTCTTCCCTCGAATATTTGATTTGTTCATTAAGTTAATAATAATCAATATTTTGAAAAGATAGTGACATATTTCAATAGGTCTATTGAGCACTTTCCCTGCCACAGTGCTGTGAGGTCAGCAATACAAATATCATTATCCCCATTTTGCAGATGAGGAAACAGAACCTCAGGGAAACAAAGTTACTTTCTCATGGTCTCAAAGCTAGTTGGTGGCAGTAGATGGCAAATCCGGGACTCTTTACCACACTGCTGACCTGAAAAAAACACAGCCATATATGAAAATAAATGACATTCATAGCAGTCAATGCCAAGCACCAAAGCAAGAGTAGAAACCACAAGTACTACAGAGCTTGGAAAATGAAGAGATCACTATGGGCTTCCTAGGTGAAGTGGCAGCTGAACTGGGCTTTGTTGGTTATGTCAGAAGGAAGCCATTTCAGGTGGATGAAACTTCAAAAGGAACAGCAAAGAGATGCAAAAGAATATGGCACAATGGGAGAAGGTGTAGATCAATCTGGATGTAGCAATGTTTAAGAAGCGAGCAATAACCACGCTTTGAAACAGATTTGGAAGAAAATGTAAAGTTCCCTGAACGCCAGGCTAAAGAATCCAAATCCAAAATTAGGGGTCTTCCCATTACACTGAACTACTAATCTGACAAAACACAAATATACATTAAAAAGAAAACCTATAGGAAGGGGGAGTCATTGCAGGTTTAGGGGCAGGGGAATGACAAAATAAAATTAATATTTTTGAAAGATTAATGTGACTGGAGGGGAAGAGGGGGAAAAGGAGACACAACATGGATTGAAAGGATAGGAATTGCCCAGCGTTAAGTCAAAGAGACCAGTTGGAAGGCTAAGACATTAGTCCCAGAGTAAGGTGATAAAAAAGAATTAGTAACAACCTGAATGGAAAGGAAGGGACAGAGGGATATAAAGAAGGAAAGGGCTATGGGACTTGGTGACTAGTTAGATGTTAATGTCTAATGAATCTTGTTTAAATAAAGGTTGCTTTATGATCCTTCCAACTCTGAAATCTTATGACTCCATCGGAAAATAAAAAGATAATTCCCTTCCTGCAAGGCAACAGGATGTTGATATGGGGTAGGGCAGCAAGGGGTGAAGTGTAGAGTGGTAAGGTGGGAAGACCATTGCTATGGAGCATGAAGACCTGGGTTTAAATTTCCCTCTTGACATTTACTATCTCTGTGAACCTAGGGAAAATCCCTTAGCCTCCCTGAACCTCAGTCTCAAAGCTCCTTTGGAAGAGGAGTTGGAAGCATAAGATCCCCTGTAGGAACGGAAGGGACAAAATGCATCACTTTCGTAGCTCCCTTCTTCATTCTCGGGACACAGAAACCCTAGGTATTTACATGTCCTCACAGGCGCACCTATCCTCCATGAGGCCAGTCATCATTATATAGGCTCCCCAAGAACTTTAGTCTTAACCTTCTAGCTTCATCCACTGAGTTTCTGCCTCTCTCCTTCCTACTTTATCTGCTACCAGCACCATAGAATTCAAGAACCAGATCAAAGTGTCATTCTATAAAATGCCACCAGAGGGCATCATATTCTCCCCCATTCTCCTGTCCAAGGGAGTTTCTTAGCCTTAGGATTTCAGCCTTCCCACTAACCTGACTGGTTAGTAGTGCAGGAAAGAGGGGCAGGTCCCCACTGCAATTCTCAGCCAGGACCCACTCTTTTGAGTTCCCCAACGAAAAAGGGAAGTAGTATGAGGCAGGAAAAATAAACCAAAAGCATTGGATTGGAAGTCAAAATACTTAGGTTTGAATCCTTGTTCTCCTACGTATTACCTATATAACCTTGAAACAAGACCCAAGCTTTCTGAGTCTCAGTTTCCTCATCTATAAAATGAATAGGCTGGACTAGATTACTCCTAATGACCCTGATGGTTCTAAATCCTAAATTGGTGACTTTAATTGCTATAGAAATTTCTTCCACCTACCCTTGCCTGAGAATCTGATACGGAACACTGATCTCACCACCTTAACCACCTTAAGGTTTGCACAGCATTTTCATTACAACATTTTCGTGAAGTGGGGGTTAATCCTAAATGCAAGCATAACCATTTCACAAATAAGGATCAGAGACAGAGAGATTGTGACTTACCCAAGATCACCCATAAAGAAACAGTAGATCCCTGTAGAACCTCCCTCCTTATCCTGCTTACCTACTAATTCCAAACTACCTGGAGACTTAAGTCCTAG
>CM053593.1:128352589-128370903 GCA_028646575.1 Pseudocheirus occidentalis
ATGTGTATATCTGAGTTTATCTAAGTGAGTCTGAGTTTCTACGTACGTGAATTTGGAAATGTATGCCTGAAAGTTTATATATGTATATACAGGCATCTGTGTGAGGTCACTGACAAATTGGAGTATCCAGAAAGTTATGAGTGATGTTTGTGCCTGAGTAGGTTATGTCACTGTGTCTTTGAGTAGATACCCCAGTGCCACCTCCTACACAAGGCCTATCACAATCCCCCCAATGGCTAGTGCCCGAGCCACCAAAATTACTTAATTATGTACGAATTTGAGGATCACAGATTTATAGTTAGAAGGAACCTCAGAGGCCATCCTCCCCCTCATTTTATAATGTGGAGACTGAGGCTCAGAAAGTGCCCAGGATCACATAGCTGGTGGTAGCTGAGGCAAGATTTCAGAGCAAATTTTTTCGGATTTCGAGGCCAAAACTCTATCCACCATACCAGAGGCATCAGCTCCCAAATGTGGGCTGGAACCAGATGAAAATATATTTATATTCATATATTTATAAAATATATTTTTAAATATAATATTTTAAAATATATTATATATATGTATATAAAATCTATTTATAAATATATTTATATAGGAAAATATGTTTAAAAAATAAATAAGTAAATAAAAATACAACAGAACATAGATAATGTTAATATACGGTTTTCTAAGTCAAGATACAGCTGGCAGGGATATTTATGTGCCTATTAGTGGCCTCCATTAGTGGCCACCATTGCTCTACGCCATTTTGTGGCTGTGGTTCAGTTCATGTCCTACTCTTTATGACCTCATTTGGGGTTTTCTTGGCAAAGATACTGGCTCAGTTTGCCATTTCCTTCTCCAGCTAATTTCACAGAGGAGGAAACTGAAGCAAATAGGGCTAAGTGGCTTGCCCATGATCACACAGCTAATAAGTGTCTGAGGCCAGATTTTATCTCAGGCCTTCCTGATTCTGGGCCTGGTGCACTATCCCGTACACTACCTAGCTGACCTTTTTCTTGTCGTTAATGACTGTTTGGTTTTTTTCTCTGTAAAGGCAGCCTCTAGTATGGTTTATCTGACATAGTATTTATACAGCACTTTACAAAAACTATCCCATATTATCCTCACAACAATCTTGTAAGGTTGTTTTTTTACCTCATTTTTTACCTCATTTTTTTACCTCATTTTACAGAAGAGTAGACTGAGGTAAACAGTAGCTAAGTGACTCACCCAGGGTCACATAGTAAGTGTCTGAGGCTAGATTTGAACTCAGGTCTTTCTGACTACAAGTACAACACTCTACTGCTTACTGAATGAACTAAGCCCTTTGAAGGCAGGGACTGTCATTTTCATCCCCATACACCAACACAGAGAATAGTGCCTTGAACGTAGTACTCACTTAACAAATGTTTGTTGAGCTTGCTGATCCAAGAAAGAGAAAGGGGGAGACAGAGACACAAGGAAGAAATGGGAGGAGGTAACTGTGTGAGAGGGGACTGTCACCAGCCTGGTGGTCAGGAAACTTGGCTTTAGTCCTGCCTTTGGCACTTACAACACAGTCGTGGGCTAGCCATTTAAAATTATATAGGGTCATAGATTGAGAGAAAGATGGGGCCTTAGAGATCAGGTCATGCAAGCCCCTCGTTTTTACAGACGAGATATCCAAGGTTCACCTCAGAGACAACCAAACAACCCTCCTGAGAGAGTGCGTTTAGCCTCAGAAAAGTTAAATGATTTTCCCAAGTTCACCTGGGTGACAGAGTCGGGATGCTAACCTAGTTGCGCTGACTCCAAATTAACTGTACTTTCCTCACCTTTACCTGAGGGGGCTGAATCAGATGACCTCTAAGGATAATTCTAGCTACAAAATTCTGTGATTATACAATCTCCTTCTCACAGCTCCTCACCCGTTCATCCCCTCTGGTTGACTCATTGTCCAGCAGGGGCTCCCCCGGGGCCTGTATCGTCACTGATTTGTCTCCTCGGCTTCCATCCCTGCTCTTGGAGCGGTGTCTGTCCCGCCGGTCCCTGTGGTAAGGGAAGGGAGCAGACATAAAAAGTCAGAGAGGAGAAAATAAACGTCCCATTCAGGCCCACCCTCACCTCATCTGCCCTTTCGTTCTGACCAGCTGACTTATCTGACTCCTCTCCCTTCCCCAACTTCAGAGGCCTCTCTCTTCAGGTCCCCTGCTCTCCCCTCAGTATCCATCATACCCACCTATGCTTCCGGGAGCTTCGGGAATGGCCAGACTTGTAGGAGTAACCGGAGTACTGGGACTCGGTGTCCATGGCCTCAGAGCGCCTTGCCTTGTAGCGCTCCAGGACCGTGGGCTGGGGCCTCCTTGAGGGCCCCAAGGCCACTTCCTTCAGCTCTGGCTTCTTCAGGCCAAAAGGCACCTTCAGGAAGTCAACTGTCACCCTGAGGGACTCTATTTTGCTGGGCGGGTGGGCTCGTCTCAGAGAAAACCAAGCGGCACTCCTGACGGAAAGAGAGTGGGGTTAAGCATGGCAAGCAGACACCATCTAGGAGCTCGGGATAAACAGATGGAGAATGGGAGACAATCAGATTCTATCCTAACCCATTCCCCAGTTTCTGTTCCTCCCCTCAGTGAGCTCAGAAAAGTCAGAGACTACCCAGGCCTGTTTCACCACCACCCTAATCTGTATAATGGGTATAAGGATACCTATAAGGGCTGGCCCTTCCCTCCTAGAAAGATATAAGGAAAAAAGAATGACCCTAGATAGGACAGAACTGGTATTCAAAGCTGAATCCCTTCAAACTTTCAAGAAGACTTTCCAAGTCTTTCCCACTGTTAACATCTTTTTTCTGAGATGATCTCCCATTTACTCTATCTATATCTTGTATGTACATATGTTGTTTACAAGTTGTTTCCCCCATTCGAACATGAGCTTCTTGTGGATAAGGACGATATTGTTCCCTTTCTTTGTTTCCTCAGAGCTTAGCATAATACTCATAAAAATAATGGTCATAAAAAATGCTTGTTGACTAACTCATTGATTCTCCCACTGAAAGAGAACAGCACGACAGATTATGTGGAGAAATGAGCCCCTCTGCCTTCAAGGTCACATTTAGCCTGTGAAGGATTAAGATTCATGGAGAACCTCACAACCTAGGTGTGGACAAAACCCAGTTCCAAAATCACATCCCTAAATGCCTGCTGGTCATTTCCAACTACACATCCAGTAAGCATCACAAACTCAACAAGTCCAAAACAAATCTTGTACTCTTTCCACCTAAACCCATCCTCCTAAATTCCCTCCCCATTCCTGCTGAGGCACCACCGTGCCTTCAGTCTCAGTGTTCTCCCCTACTCTTCACTCTGCTTTACCGCCCCCCCCCACACACACACACTCTCCAGCAGTCTTGTCAATTCTATCTCACATCTCTATCAGGGAGTTCTGGAGGACCACTTACAGTGTAATATTGAGCAAGTCACAACTCTCAACCTCCAGAGTTTTCTTTCATGAAGTAAAATGAAAGGGTTAGACTTTGATCGTCAAGGTCCCTTCCAGCTCAAAATCTATGATCCTATGATTTCTTTTGCATCTTCTTCTCGCTCACTCCATCCTACCCCCTCAAGCAAAAAAGCCAGAACAACTTTCTGTCAAGGCTATTAAGCTTGAGGTATGCTAGATGGGAAAAGTTTCTCAAGGCACTAAGGGCTGGATGGAGCACAGGGGTCAGGAAAATCTTCCCAAGAGGATCAAGCCCTATCTGGAGGATGCCAGTATTGGGTGTCAGAACAGTGTTATCCATTCACAAATGACCCAGAAAAGGGATGAGTTCTAAGGCTCTAATGACCCAGGCTACTGACCCCACCACTCCTGTGAACATCTGGGAGGATTACAGAATGAATAGAAACTCAGAAATCATCTCGTTCAATCCATACATGAAAACAGGAATGCCTTCAGTAACATCTCCACCAAGCATTCAGCCAGCCTCCTTTGAAAAAGTGGTGAAACCACCAACTCCCCATTTCACTTTCTGACCACCTAATTGTTAGAAAGCTTTTCCTTATATCCAGCCAAAATCTGCCTTAGCAGCTTCTACCTTTGTTGTTAATTCTACCTGTAGAGAAAAAAAAATAGAAGAATAAATCTAATCCTTCTTCCACATGACAATCTTTCAAAAAAAAATGAAAACAGCCATTGTAACCCACCTGAACCCTTCCCAAGTCTTCTCACCAGGCTAAACAGCTTAATTCCTTCCACCACAGATTCTCATGCTGCATGAACTCAAGGGCCATCCCAATCCTCCAAGTACACCTACGGCATACTTTCCTTTGTCAAATATGTTGACTAAAATGCTATATAAATACAGGATTACAGAAATGATCTGAGCAGTGTAGAGTATGGTGAGATGATCATTCATTTAATTTGCTTTTAATGAAAATGAACTAAGTATTTACTTATGTACAAGATGCTATGCTACATAGTGGTGACAGAAAAGCAAAAATTACCCAAATAGATATAAAACTGTGCAGACACTTTGATCCAGAAATACCACTACTAGGTCTGTAACCTAAAGAGATCATAAAAAGGGAAAAGGACCCAAATGTACAAAATTATTTACAGCAGCTCTTTTAGTGGTGGCAAAGACTTAGAAATTGAGGGGCTATCCATCAGTTGGGGAATGACTGAACAAGTTGTGGTATACGAACGTAATGAAACAATATTGTTCCATAAGAAATGGTGAGCAGGCAGACCAGAAAAACCTGGAAAGACTTGCACAAATCAATGGTGAGCAAAGTGAGGAGAACCAGAACACTGTAAGCAGCAACAACAACAATGTGCAATGACCGACTTTGTTAGACTTAACTCTTCCTAGCAATGCAATAATACAAGACAATTCCAAAGACTCATGATGGAAAATGCTATCCACATCCAGAGAAAGAACTATGGAGTCTGAATGAAGCTCAATGTATACTATTTTCTGATTCCTCTTTATAGCATGACTAATGTGGAAATATGTTTAATATGATTATACATGTAACATCGATATCAGATTGCATGCTGTTTGGGGGACAGGGGAGTGGAGGGGGGGGAAGGAATTGAGAAATCAAAATCTTATAAAAGCAAATGATGAAAACTAAAAATCAATCATTTTTTAAAAAGTAAATTGTACTTGCCTCCAGAAGCTTACATTCTACATGGAAGATAGAACGTGGACATGGAAAAGTAAATACAAGTAATTTCAAGATGGATCGAGAGCAGGAGTGTGCTGCTAAATGTTTATCAACCATAATGCTCACAGTGAAAATTTAATAATCTGTTTCTCAGGTAGGAACTGGCTCCAGCACACCCCTGGTCAAGTACTCTTAGTCACCAAAGTGAATCTATTCTCTAGCTGCCTTCAGACTTGTCCTTCATCCCATATACTTGCTTATGTGTCTCATACACAAAGGAGTATCCAAAGTCATTGCTCTGGGTCTCACTTCTTCAGTATCTCTATCTAGTATACCTACAAATCAATGACCTGGGTATGGGTCTGGGTTTTTTTAGTTGTTTCTTTGGAGGTGAAGGGAGAGAGAAGAGGAAGAATAGAGTCACTGATAAAGGAAATCATAGGTTTTGTAAAGATTCAGAGATGGAAGGGACCTTTAGAGACTGAATTTTGATCCAACCTCTTCACTTTAAAGCGAGAAGCAAAATGGAGGAGGTTCATAGGGGTTAAGTGATTTACCCAAGGTCACACTAATATAGAGTGGGAGAGGCCAGATTTGGATCTACATTCTGATTTCAAATTCATCACTCCTACCACTATAGAACCCTGCCCCCTGTGGGGAATGGGGGAGGGGAGTCAGGAAGAGGCTGAAGGATTTGAAGCCCTGAAATGGACAAAACCAAACTTTTCCCACTGTGAGATAAGGAGGTAAAATAGTAGATAGATAGTTGGTCTTGGAGTCAAGTTCAAGCCCTGCCTCTGATAAATGTCATTTAATTTCTCTGTGCCTCCCGGCAACTCTCTAAACCATTAAATGAAAGAGAAGCATTGGATGGAGAAGTGATTTCATCACTGAAAATTTCTTACACCCATGAAATTATAGGTCTGGTCCCCAAAAAAATGACCCAGTGAAGGAACAATGTTACAGTAGGCCAGAAAATATCTGGATTTTTTGGTTGTTGTTTTGCTGTGGGTTTTGTTGTTATTGGTTGATTTTTTTTTTTTAATGATGGTTCTTTGGAAGATCCCTAAAGTTCATATTCACAGTTTACTTCTACTTTAGATAAAGTCTCTCCCCTTGCTGGGGCACCCACCACATTCTAACCCAGTCCTTTTTCTGGATCCCTACCTTCCTCCACATTCCCAATCCTTTCTTTCCCGCTCACCCTTCCACTCCTAAAATCACAAATCCTCTGCTGAAAACTTCCTGCTCCTTAACCAGTCTCTTGTGGCCCCCCTCCAGTGACATCAGAGGCTGGGGAGTCAGATCCCATCCCTCCCTATTAAAAACAAAAACCTTTGAGTTTGCCTGTGCCGCTTTGTTGTATAAGGGATTCAGGAGGGGAATATCCCAATATGGAATAAGGAGTGAATAAAGCTGGTCATGAAACTGTATGTGCCAAGTCCAGAGAGTGGCCTCTTGCAAAACCACAATCTCCCTCCTCTTGCCACAGCTTAAGGTTCATTGCTTGCCAAGTATCCAAAGACTTCCCTGCCTGTATCTTTCATCACCCACATCCATCTAGGTACATCCTTAAATGAACCCGCCCAAACACAGGTACCTCATTTTGGGCTGACTGACCTCCCTTATGTTAAACAAAATACTTTACATCTCACAGTCTCTGGAATCAGAGCAAGTAGATTAGAATCATCTAAAAAATAAGAACCTACTAATCTAGCATCACTGATCATCTACCTCTTCTGGGAAAGTCTGAGCAGCTGCCACAGATTGGGACTGTGTGGTCAGTCCCACATCCTTAATCTGGTCTTTCTCTTTTCACACAGTAATTGGCATATTTCTTGACATACCTTTGTTCCCTCCTCTCAATTGATCCCTATCATATCCATTTGTTAAGACTGCGCTCAATTTAAGACTATGCCTATTCTAGAAAGTCTTTTCTTACCACCCCAGTCTCCACTGATGTCTCTATTTGTTGAATACCTCCATCTAGTCCTAATCTCTCTCCTGACCTGCAGATTTACATCTCCAACTTCCTCCAAATGACATCTCAAACTGAATTCCCCACAGACATCTTAAAGTCAACATGTCTAAAACTGGAAATAATCGACAAAGGGAAGGCACTAGAATTAAGAGGGATAGAGAACGGCTTCCTGTGGCAGGGAGGATTTTAGCTGGGACTTGAAGTAAGCCAGGGAGTAATATGTAGAAAGACTGGAAAGGGAATAAGGGAGCAGGCTGTGAAGAGATTTAAATGCCAAACAAAGGAGTCTAAATTTGATCCTAAAGGTAATAAGGAGCCACTGGAATTTATTCAGTAGGGAAATGACATGATCATACCTGCACTTTGGGAAAATCACTTTGGTAGTTCCGAAGAAGATGGATTTGAAGAGCGACTGACTTGAATCAGGGAGACCAAATAGGCTTTTGCAATTAAAATGTGGTAAGAGCCAGATTAGGATGGTTCATGTGTAAGTGAAGAGAAGGGGATGGATGTATGCAAGACATGCTACAGAGACAGAAATGTAAGACTTGGCAACTATGTTGGGTTGAAAATAGAACAATACTGAGAATTTTGTTTGATGACCTGATTTTTGTTATCAGGTGAAGTATAAAAGTGTTTGCAATTGTCATGGAGAATGTCCAAAATAGAGACCAAACAGGAGATAGATTCCCTATAGAGATATTCCAATTTCTCCTGTTTTAGGATAAGACATCATACAGAGAATTGATTGTGTCCCTACTAAGCCTCTAGGTCAGTGGTTCTCAACCTTCCTAATGCTGTGACCCTTTAATATCGTATATGGGCATATCTGCATGTGGGCAGACCCGCCTGGAGACGGTGTCTCGGGTCCTAAGACCATCAGAAATATGTTTTCCGATGGTCTTAGGCAACCCCTTGTGAAAGGGCCGTTTGACCCCCAAAGGGGTCACAACCCACAGGTTGAGAACCACTTCTCTAGGTCATCTTGTCCATCCTCCTATTACCAAATCAGAGACAGAAAGAGAATTGTGTGTTGTCAAGAATTACCAAAGGAAAAAGGAGTGTGGTGTAATGGAATGAATATTATCTCTGGATTCAGAGGAAGTGGATTGGAATCATATAAATGCGTTACGACCTGTGTGGCCTTAGGAAAATCATTTAACCTTCCTGGGACTCAGTTTCCTCATTTTTTAAATGAGGGGGTTAGACTAGAATGTGGCTCCTTCCAGCTTTTAACCCTGTGGTCCTCCTCTCCAAAACCCATTCTAGCATTTTACACACTTGCCCAACCCCCAAGTCAGTAAATTTGTCTGCTCAGGTTTTTAATCTTACTTCCTACTCTTGAAAACTAAAATTTACCCCATTTCACAGAAACAAACTGCAGTCCACCAAGGATGAGAAACTCACAAGGGACAGTGGTATATATTGAAGGAAAAAAAGGTTGAAAAAATTCTGGATGGATAGATTAAACCTGAGAAAGCCCTCTATCTCTTACTTTAGGTCAGGTAATCAGTCTGCCGTGGCCCACTCACCAAAAATGTGATGCGTTTTCATATGAGTTCAAAGTAACCTCCTAAATAGAACCTAGGATTTCTGGATTCTTGAAAATTAATCTTCAGAATTGTGATACAGTGCTTTCTCCTCCAGGCCTTACAGACATTGGTTTCTAGGGATAATTCATTATCTCCCAGTCAATAATTTTGCCCTAAGTTCCTTGAAAGCAAGGACCTTTATTCATTTACTCAGCTACTGATCAAACATATATTAATTACCAACTGTTTTCAGAACATCCATTCCTCCAGTCCTCAAAACTTCTCAGTATCAGCACCTACCCTCTGTTTGGGTCACAGAACCAGCAGTATTTCTAAGTCTCACTCATTCTTACCCCTTACCTGTGCCTTTGACACTTATCTCTCCCAACTACTCCAGTACCTAGCTCTAGAAGCTATCCATTCTCTCCTGAACCTTCAATCTTTCCCTCTCCATTATCTCTTTCTCATTTGCTAATAAAAATGCTCAGGTCCCACCCAATCAGGACAAAAAAAATCCCTCACTTGATACTATTCCATCTCTCTTCTCTCTTTTCAGACTAAACTCTTGGGAAAACTTGTCTACACCTGAAGCCTCTGTTTTCTCACTCCACACAGCGGTTCTCAACCTGTGGGTTATGTTCAATTTGTAACAATGAAAATACATCCTGCATATCAGATATTTACATTACGATTCATAACAGTAACAAAATTACAGTTATGAAGTAGCAATGAAAATAATTCACCACAACATGAGGAATTGTATTAAAGGGTCGCTGCATTAGGAAGGTTGAGATCCACTGTGACCTAACCCCTTGTTACCTAGCTTACATCTCTACATACTAAAACTGCTCTTGCAAAGGTTACCATAGAACAGAACTCTCTAGAACCAATGGTCTTTTTTTTTCAGTCCTGATTCTCTTGGCTGTTATCTAGCTTTGGACAGTTTTATAACTCTCCTACTCCATACTCTCTCCTCTTTTAGCCTGAAAGATACAGCACACTCTAGAGCCCTCCTAAACCTCTCTAACCACTCCTTTTCTGTGCTCCTTACTCATCCTCTTCCTTATCTCCTTAATGTGAGTGCTCCCAAGGGTCTGTCCTTTTCCTTCTTCTCTCCCATGACAATCTTACTCACTCCCAGGATCTTACCTCCCACCTCTATACAAATCACTCTCAATTCTATTATGCCCTGTCCTGACTTTGCTCCTGAATTAGAGAATTCAAGGAGCTGTAAGCAAGTTCCATAGAAAGTCAGAATCTAAACTGATGAGCATATCATTATGTTCCACAGAAGAAATGCCAAAGAGGACGAGAAGATGCCTATATCTCCTGCCCTAGATGCCAGCAAGTAGCCTCCAACGAAGCCTGCTAATTCAAATGTTATGGTTAAGGATGCTGAACTTTATCAGAATGACCTCTGGTTGGTTTCAGGGAGAGGGGAGAGAAGGGAGGGAGGAAGAGACAGAATTTGGAACTCAAAAAAATGCTTAAAGTTTAAAAAACTGTTTTAGAATATAACTGGGAAAAATAAAATATTGCTGGAAGGAAGGAAGGAAGGAAGGAAGGAAGGAAGGAAGGAAGGAAGGAAGGAAGGAAGGAAGGAAGGAAGGAAGACAGGCCTCTGGCTGAACATTTTAAGGGCACATTTCTCCTTCCAGAGTACCCTAGATGGACTCAGCCCATATGAGCATCTCACAGCTGGGCCCACAACATGAGCCATTCCTGGTGTCTAGACAAACTTTGAACATATCCCTATCTTAGCACTTATTCTCATCATGGCCCCCATAAGACACGAAGGGAAAACCTAACATTGGATAATTTCATGAAGAGAATCACTTCATGTTATTCCCCTAATTAAAAAAAAATCTTCAGTGATTCATTATTGTTACCAAGTAAAGTACAATGCTCAAGGACTCATATCTGGAACTTCTTACATCTGAAGCATTATCTCATCTTATTCCCCTAAATTTTATGTTAGCTACAGCCACACAACACCATAATTCCTGAAACATCACCTATCTGCATTCTCCCACATACCTCTCTACCTTTGCTCACATGGTTCTCTGTACCTGGAAAAATCCACACTCATACCCCCTCTTGGCTTTACTCATCCTGTAAAACTCAAATCAAAGCTCCTCATCATTGGAACTCTCTAATATGAAAGAGAGCCTATATTAGGGTGGAAACCTGAGATAAGGAAAAATATGAGAAATCTGATTACAGGACTTAGTAACTGAGAGGATATGAAAATATAGAGGAGTCACTGAATATTTTCCAATAAACAATCATTGTATACAAAGCTCTACTCTATACATTAAAAAAAAAGTCTGATTCAATTCATTTCAACAGGTATTTATTACTCCTCTCCTGAACAAGGAAAGATATAAAGTTTTAAGCAAAACCGTGTCCTACCCCTCATAGAATGTGGTATAAACAAATAAACTAATACAAAATATTACATAGTAAGTACCACATTGTCAGGAGGAAGAGATAAAGCACTGAGAAGGGCGTGTTACTTATAGAAGGGAAGACTTCAGGTCTCT
The DNA here is from genome assembly GCA_028646575.1 of Pseudocheirus occidentalis. Lineage (NCBI taxonomy): Eukaryota > Metazoa > Chordata > Mammalia > Diprotodontia > Pseudocheiridae > Pseudocheirus > Pseudocheirus occidentalis. Next base: position 128,363,778 of record CM053593.1, read on the forward strand.
AGATGGTTAAAAAAAAAGTAAAAGAAAAAATTTAAAAGAAAATAAAGAAAATAAAAAATTTAAAAGCAGTATTTGATTTGAGACTAAAAATAAATAGGAATGCAACAGGCAAAGCTAAAGGGGGGGGGGGAGGTGAGGGAGGTTAGCGTTCCAAACACAGGCAAAGGTGTAAAGCAAAGACATGGAGCTGGGAAATCACAGCACATTTAAGGGGCAGAGAATAAACCAGTTTAACTAGAGCATAAAGCCTGAAGCTCCTCCCCACTTCTTCCTACACTCCTTCAGCCCCCCCCCCACCATGCCAGTACATTGCACATAGCAGACACTTAATAAATTTGTGTTATCGATCAATCCAGGTCTCCTAAGAGGTGAGGCTAGATGAGCCACAGCTCTGGGAGCAGACACATTCCAATTCCAGATCTTCCCCAGAGACTCCAGGGAAAGAGAGATACTGAATCACCGAGATTTGGTGGAGTCAGGAAAGTCAAACATAACTAGACAGAAGGAGACCCTAGCCCAGATGGTTACCCACTCTGATAGATACCTACACATACACACTCCCTGGCTAGAAAAACCACTTCAAACACACACAGAAGAGAGGTTGATGGGGTTGTGTTATCCCCACCGATAAATTCAAAAAACAGACACAGGGCCAGCCACCAGTACCCCCTCCCCCTAGTCCTTTGTTCTTGCCTGTTTCTGAGCCACCCACCCCTACCACCTGCCTGGGGAACAGGCTCAGGCATCCACCTCCTTCCCCAAGCTACTCTTAAAGAGACAGCAAGATCTATTCTCTTCTACCATCCCTACCACCTTCATGCACTAACCTCCCTTCCCCCCCCAAATAGGACAGGATACCTAAAAAGCCCCAAATACCACCCACCAAAGGTCACTGAAAGGTCTAGGACAGAATCCAAGTCTTGGACCCAAACCTGGTACTCCCCCAACACCCAACTACCAACCCAGCCACAAAAGAAAGGAAAAGGATGGCATTCTTCCCTATTTAAGTTAGTTCCAGGATTGGGCATCAGTGTCTCTGGGGTAGGCAGGATTCTCAGGAAAGGAGTGGGGAAGAGAGAGCAACAAGTGGGAATGCTGAAAGGGAGAGGGGGAGGGAATTATGGGTTTAGGGCGGAGCAGGGAGCTGGGAGGGATAACAGGGGGCCTCTAAACTGGGACTCCAACCCCTCCCCCAACTTATCTTCCCCTCCAAAAAAACTAATTCTCTTCAACAGCCCATATGGGGTTAAAAGAAGGCCAGAAAGAGAGAAAAGACTCTTCACAAAAAGAGGGGGGACCCCCTCCCCCAAAGGTCTTTCAGAAATAAAATTAATGGAATGTCTTAGCCTCATCTCGAGGGAGTTGGGGGGGGGGTCTTTTGTCCCTGCTGCCCAGCTTCTCCCACATTGATCTCCATAGCAACCAAAGCCCCCTGTTGCCTAGGTGATGGCAGCCAGGTCCTGGAACCCATACCCATCATCCAAAGCGAGAGGGGTTATGGGGATGGGGTAGGGGAGAGGTTAGGGACTAGAGGAAAGAATGGGGTTTCTCCTTCTTTAGCCCCAGCTTTTGTCTGGGCTCTGGGATCAGATTTCTCCAGGAAACAATCGAGTAAAAGCCCCAGAAAAAACAAACCCAGTGCTGTAGCTCACCCCCCCCCCATTCAGGCATATCTCCCACACACCCACCCAAATACACACACACACACACACACACACACACACACACACACACACACACACACACACACACACACACAAGGAAGAGCAGCCTTTGAGGCTCGATGCATGCAGGCAGTGCTGACCAAAACTCAATGCAGGAACGGACCCTGCCCCATTCATATCAGTCCATTCAGATTGGATAGAGCTTGGCCACCTGATCCCCATGACAAAACAAACAGGGCACATGTGCATGTACATTCAGTGCTCACACAAGAACATAAACAACACAACAGGGAGCAGGCAAACACAAGTGTAATGAATCAGAATTAAGACCATGATACCTCTCTCTCAGTTACATCCAGTTCTGGTCCAATTCTCAGTCCAGTTCCAGTGAGCATAGTAACAGAAGGTCACAGATAGAAAGTCAGAGAACCCAGGACTAAGAGAAATCACTAAAGGGGACAGGGCTGGAAACTGGGACTTGAGATTCCTAAATTCTAGTCCCAGCTCCCTACCCATGTGCCCTTGGACAAGTCAATTCATCTTGGTGGTCTTGTTTTCTCATATACAAAAGAGCTAAGGCTAAATGATCTCAAAAGTCCATACTAGATCTAAAGTCCTATAACATCCTTTATGAATCATTCTAAAAAGGGTACCTTATGACTCCTAATCCCCACTATGGATAAGAATGGAGGAACTGAGATGATATTGCAACAGGAAGACGGTAGAAGGACTTTCTGGAAACAAAAGCTATGATGCACAAGGGTCTGAAGAAAAATATTCTAGGACAGGAAGTGGAGGTATGGGGTAGTTTTTAAATAGAAATTAATCCAAACACATTGAGATGAGGGAAATTTAGTCCTTCCTGTAGGAAGTTCTAGCATGGGCAAAATAATTTCATCAGGCCCCCTCCTACAGAACTATCTATGAAACACATTCCAACAAGCAGGTCAAAGCTTGGATCTGACTCCACACTCTGCCCACCACAAACACGTGTATACATGTAAACGCTTGTTTGTATGTGGGTGTGGGTGTGTGTGTATACACACACACACACACACACACACACACATGCATGCGTGCATGTGCCTACACCCTTCCCTAATAACTAGTTTTATCCCTGGATCTAGTCTTACCCACTTCTGCCCACCACAGGTCCCGGGATTACTCCCCTTTCCATTAAATCCTCTTCATAAACTTTACATTCCAGTCAAACTGACCCACTTGCCTTTCCCCTTAGCCTACATCTCATAATGTTCAAACCCTCTGGTGTCCACCTCACTCTACCCCACACCCAGAACACTCTCCCTCCTCCTCAATACCTCTTCAAATCTCTAGTTCAACTGCCACCATCTTTACAAGGTCCTTCTCTCCAACTTGTGTTTCCCTAACATCATCAAAATTATATCTTGTATTTACTTATCTTTGTACATATTGTTTCCCCTCAATAGAATAAAAGCCACTGGAGGGCAGGGGTTGTTTTCATTTTTGCCTTTGTATAACCAGCACCTAGCCCAGTACCCAGCAGAGTAGACATTTAATAAATGCTTGCTGAATTTGATTGAAAGTGATTTGTCTGAGGTTGCTCACTTATTGAGTGGTAAAGTCTGGGTTTGAACCAGTGTCTTCTAACTAAATTCATCATCCTTTTGACTACATCTTGCTGTCTAATAGTCCAACATCCTCACTTTATGGATCATGGATCTGTACTCTGCACTGATGCCCCCAGTGAGATTTGAAAAGAAGCAGCCCCATGCCTTTGTCCACTATACCCAAACTTCTAGACTTTGACCTCTGAAGCTCAGAATTAACTCTTAGAAGTCATAGGGCCTGGGAAAACCAGCCAAAGGATTATTGATCTGCATCTCCACTATGTCCTGAATATACAAAATGAGCAAATAACAAGATGTTGGTTAGGACTGGTCTGGGTGTCTTATGGTAAAACATGGTGGTCATTGGTGGTTGACTTGACTTCACTGGAAAAGAAGTGACATCCCCCTGACTATGCACATATCACAATTCCCCTGGCTTCTACTTAAAGTCAATCCAGCAAAGAGGAAAGTTCGAAATTTGTGATACTATGAGAAGTAGGGTTTGGTTTTGTTTTTGCCTAAGACTCTAGTCTAACTGTTCTTAGTTCTCAGCAGGCTCACAAATACCGTGGGCCAGGAGAAACTAGTAGAACTAGGGACGCTTGAGTTCACCCCACAATTCCACATCACCACCCAGGGCTATTGTAAACCAAGATTTGTTTGGGTAGATCTAGGAGAGTTCGAATAATAACAATCATAATTTAATTAATAATAGCTAGCTTTTATATAGCACCTACTATGTGCAAGGCATTGTGCTAAGTGTTTTACCTCATCTGATTCTCACAACAACCCTGGGAGATGGGTGTTATTATCACCTCCATTTTACAGCTGAGGAAACAGGAGCAAACAGAGGTTAAGTGATTTACAAGGTCACTCAACTAGTAAGTGTCCAAGACCAGATGTGAACTTGGGTCTTTCTGATTCCAGGTTCAGCTTTTATTCCCTGCACCAACCATATAGCTGCCTCTGAATTAACTTTTGAATAGTATGCATAAAAAAATTTTAATAACTCTGAAAAAAAATTATAACTGCCTTCCGGTGGATGGATCTGGGGTCCAGGCCTTGAGCACAGTGGATATCGTAACAGTTTCAGGATTTTGGCAGGGTAGAAGACCCCAGGGAGCTCCTTGAGGCTGCTTTTCACTTCCCAGCTGTTGTCACCTGTTTTTACATTCCTTAGACTGCTTTTACCCTAAGAGCTGTTGCATATGTTTTTATCAAAGGAATTATGGATCTAAATTATCGGGCTCTGAGTGATTCACTGAACCAAATGTGTAATCATAACACAGGCAACATAATAAAATGTTAAGAGTTAAAAAGGACTTAAACTATCCAGACCAACATCTCTACTATACAATGGAAAAAATAGTGGTCCAGGGATGGTGAGATTCATTCAAGGTCACAAAGTTGTGCGGTATAGAGCTCTGGATCTGGAATGAGACAACTTGAATTCTAGTGATAGTGATGCCTCTGATCGATCAGCTATGACTTTTTTTTTTTTGAGGTGAGGCAGGTAAGGCAATGTCAAGTGACTTGTCTAAGGTCACCGAAACTAGTAAATGTCAAGTGGTTAAGGCTGGATTTGAACTCAGGTCCGCCTAACTCCCGGGCCGGTGCTCTATTCCCTGCACCACCTAGCTGCCCCCTAAATATGTGTCTTGACTTCCAGAGTTCAGGAAAAGGGATTTTGTAAAAGATAAGCCTAGTCAGGGAAGGATTAGACTAGATGAGCTCAAGGATCCCTTTCAGCTCTGAGATTCTCTGATCTGGGACCACAGACTTAATTTCTCTGGGCTTCAGTCTACCCACCCCTCAAATGAGGAATATAAAACTTACACTACCCACTTCCCAGGATCATCATTAGCAGACCTTCACAGAATTCATTCTCTAATAGCTCATCATGATATGGAGGGAAGCCTGGGTTCTTGAAGGTTCTTCTCATTAGGAAAGGCTTAGAGCATCAACTCAGAGCTGGGGTGGGGAACCTGCAGCCTTGAGGCCACATGTGACCTTCTAGGTCCTTGGATGTGGCATTTTGACTGAGTCCAAGTTTTATAGAACAAATCTTTTCATTAAGGAAATTTGTTCTGTTAAGTTTGGATTCAAAGGGCCACACCTGAAGCCCTAGAGGGCCACATGTGGACTCAAGGCCACAAATTCCCCACCAGACCCAGAGAGCCAATCTAGACAAAGGCAGATTAGTTTGTCACCAAAAAATTGTACACATGATGGTCAGTTCAATAAATTTATTGTGAATTTTTTTTAGCCACCACAAACCATAAAGCCACCTTCTAAGACATGGAGGGGTTCGGATCAGTGGAGGACACACCCACAATAAGGAATTCTTTAGAAGCCAAATATTAGTGTATTGGTGAGAGAAAACAGGGAACCAGCTCTCTAGACTCCCAATCCTGTTTCTTTCGTTGTTTCTTCTACCACACTTGATTTCTCTCCCAAATAGTGCCATTTAAGAGTAAACTTCGCAAAGAATTCACTCAGAAAAAGGCTCAGTATAGATTCCACAGGCCCCCCTTAGGAGCCTCATATCCTGTTCACACAGTAAATAAGAGGTTATAGGATCCCAGGTCTCTGCACTTTGAAGAGGCCAAGGGGATCTGTACGGCCAGTGAAGGAGATGAGCCAGTTGATTTAATGTTCAGCCCTGTCCTCACCCTCAAGCCACAGACTCACATAGGCCCTAGACCTAAACCACAAAAGGGAAAATGTATCCAACAGACCCAAAGCCTGAGACAAACAAGAAGGGTTCCGTGGACCTCATCCAAATCCCTACTGGACCAAGCACTTTCCTACCCACTATTACTGAATGAAGGATCTCTAAGCCCCTTTGGATAAGGACTTTTGTCGTCTTCTCTCCCTTACAAGGAAGTAGACATGGAATCTTTGGACGGTGTAACAAACCCATCCCTCTGAAGAGACAGTATCTCCTATCCTGACTGCGCTATGACTCTCTACCCGAGAAGGGAAAAACTAAGGCACAGAGAAAGGACAATAAAATATCCCCAGGAGTTGGAACTCTTCATCCCTAAGCCCTGAGACAATGCGCACTGCCCCTTGGGTGGCACATCTGACTGGGAGGTCAGAAAAATAGGTGGAGCTACTGTGAGATGAAGAAATTACAGAGAGGGGGCGGAGGGGGGCTGGGCTCCGAGAACCACAGGTTGTCCATTAGAAGCTGGCATTGGGTATCCTTGCCCCCACCCTGTTTACCTGACACTCTCCCAGGGCAGCTCCCAGCAGCCTCAGACATGAGCTCACCATCCTCACTGGCCTGAGGGGGTAGGGGGATGACAGGCAGAGATCAAGGATCTTTCTCCACTGGACTCCATAGAAGGGGAAGGGCTACTCCTAGGTCAAAAGGCTTGTGCTTGGGCTCATGGAAAGAAGGTTTCTCACCACCAGGCCATCAACGCATGGAAGTGAGAAGGGCAGGGAAGTAAAAGGGTCCTTCAGGTCTATATAAGCTATTCCCTTTGGAAACCTGGAAAGGCTCCTGCTGGCTCCACCCAGCTCCACTCTACCCCACCCAGCCCAGCGGGCTCTGCAGAGACCTGCTTTGCTCTCTCTTCACCCCCACCCCCATCTTAGCTCCCAGGATCACAAAACATGCTCCCCCCCCATTCCCCAGCCTCTCCCAGGCCCATTTCCACTGTTCCCACAATCGGTTACAGAAAGAGCAGACTTTGGGGGGGGGGGGGGGTGGAGATAGGCTGAGTAATCTCATTGGCATCTGTCCCAAGCAGGACTAGGGGGAGGGGGTAAGAGGCAGCAGGGCTGGTAGAGAGAATCTGGATGCCTGGGTTCCCCCTCCAAGGGCAGGATTTAGCATCCCCAACAAATCACAAGCTTCAGCTA
>CM053593.1:128371003-128404600 GCA_028646575.1 Pseudocheirus occidentalis
CTGGATTCCAATCGATGAGGCCAATTCCCCTGTGTTCCCCCTCCTCCAAAAAAATTCTTCTTTTTCCAGACAATTCTATCTCCTTCCCCTACCTCCCCACAATCCAGCTCCATCAATTGCTTCAACCAAACCAAGGTCTGGCTCCTCATGCCCTACAAGGGTTTCCCAAAGTCCAGTAATCCATCCCCTACCTGGTCCTGCAAGCTAGGAAGGCAATAGAATGGGCTTTTGTGTGTATATGAGGGACCCAGGAAAGGGAAGACAGAGACAGGGATCTAAGTGGCCACCTGAGAATGAGTGTGGGATAGACCTAGGATGGGAGGGTTCACAGGATAGGCCCCCCTAAGTGAAGGACAGGAAAGCATGGGATGGGGCTGATATGTGTAAGAGGAAGTGAGAGATATTAACCAGGGACAGACCTATACAGAAAAGGCAGTGAGATAAGCAAGGAGTACATATATGTAGGGGGCAATTAGGTACTACAGCAGATAAGAGTGCTGAGCCTAGAATCAGGAAAACTCATCTTCATGAGTTCAAATCTGGCCTCAGAAACTTATTACCTGTATGATCCTGGGCAAGTCACTTACCCTGTTTGTCTCATTTTCCTCATCTATAAAATGAGCTGGAGAAGGAAATAGCTAACTTCTAGTATCTTTGCAAAGAATACTCCAAATGGGATTATGAAGAATTGGACACAACTGAAAACAACTGAACAACGTGTGTATATAGAAATCAGAGTCCATGTGCAAAGGACCTTGGAGGGGAGGAGAGAAAAGAAAGGAAGTAAGAAGCAATGGGATAGGTCTAATCATGCATTAGAAGGGAATGGGTATAATTGGGAGAGGGGAATAGAAAACTGTGTGGTGAATCTAGTTTTATGCAGAACAATACACAGGAGAGAAAGGAGTAATGGGACAGACTGAAGTGTGTGCATAGGGAAGAGGGAGGGGGTCATGGGACAGGCTTAGATGGACTTCAGGGTATACAGATACAATGAGATAGGAGAGCCTAATACATATACAGGGAAACAGAAGCATCCCTGGGTTTCTTTTGACCATGTCTTTTCCCCAACTCAGACTCTTCCTCCTTGGCATATCTGCAAACACAGATAGGGGCAAACCTGCCCCCTACTCCCCCAGCCCTCAACTCACAAAGGACCCTGTGAACTGGCCCCTCCCATTCTCTCAATTACCCCACCCCTACCCAAAGCTTTTAACTCTAATAAAAGATTTTTAGCACTCCTCCCCACAGAGCCATTCCTGGAGTTAAGCAGGTGAGAAAATGAGTGTCTCCATTCACACTCAGTTGTTTTTAAAGTTCCTCAGTTCACACCTCAGTCTCTGCACCTGTCCCTCTCCACTCCCAATTTCCCCTTTAAAAATAAATAAATAAATAAATAAATAAATAAATAACAAAGAGTCCAGGGTCAGCACAAACAAAATTCGAGGTCTTTTGGGAGGGAGGGGATAACTGGAAGATGGAGAAGTTGACGAGGTGATGTTTTTTTCAAATCTCCACTTAAAGAATACCACCATCCCAGTCGACCATTCCCACACATCCCTGTAACAAACAATAGCTCACTGGAGAGAGAATCAGACATCCCCAAGCCAAAATTCCAGCATGGTGGTGACAGGACAGTACTCGTGACAATAATATTAAAAACATTTATCTTGCATGAAGAAGCTCTGTGGATACAGACACCACGGAAAGCAACAATCCTGGATGAAAGGTGATTTCCCCACCCACACCCACACCAATCTCCCATAGAGAAATCTGCCTAGGGTAGCTCTTCCATCAGACTGGAAATTGGAAAGGGACTAAGAGGATATTCGGTGTCTTCCTCTAGATCTCCCACCCCCAACAAGCAGAATATGGGATGATTAACATAATGGCAGGGAGAGTCCTGTGCCTGATATTCCCATGCTATACTCCTTCAACATGAGGAGTACAGCACCAATCACCTCCTTCCTGCTTTCCTACAGCAGGGACTCTAAGAAGCCAGTATAGTTCATCCAAAACTATGGTTCTTTCCAAATCTGGACCCTGTGTTCTCATGGGTCCCAGAATCCAATATCTCCCTAACAAAAGCCATAACTACCATACTTTTTAAGAAGGGGAAACCGTACTGAGATGACAGTATAGGAATACTTTCCTATTCACTGCTTCTTCTTCTGGGGTTCCTAGAGACCCCATCATCCCCCCCCTCATCCTTGGGAAAATGAAGGCAAAATTTAGACAGATAAATTTAGCACTATACCCAGAGTCCAAGAAAGTTCATACTTATAATTCCAGAAAGGATACTGTTCAAAAAGCACACTGAACTTGGAATCACAGAACCCCAATTCTAATTCCACATTTGACTCATACATTCTGTCTGGGCTTCAGTTTTCTGATCTGCAAAATGAAGCTACATTATATGACTTTCAAGATCCCTTGCAGCCACAGATCTATGAACCTATAGTCAGTCCTATGATCCTCTCTGTCTTCAGTCCTAAGAGGTCAGATAAAACATAGGACCACTGGATGCCATAAAGACTCACCCCAGTGCTCCTCTCCAGAAGCTAAGGCACTTACTAATTAATAATGAGGGAAGAAGAGGGCCTGAGTCATCTTACATGTCCCACAGTCTATCCTTCAACCTAACTGTTTGTCTGAATTGCAGAGGCCCCACAGGACAAAGGGGGCCTTGGGATTCCTGCCCCACCCCTGCCCCCAGCTCCTTCCCACTCTCCCCTCTCCTCACTCCACCCTGATAACTAAGAGATTCTTGGCTAGCCACTCTCCCAAGCCCTTTCCCAGGTGTTCAGTCTGTAATTATGAGCCTTGCCAGGGGCATCAGGTCGTATAGGGCTTCATTTTCATAGAGCCCAACAGAAAGGGTGTCTATGTCCCAGATCTGCACAGAGTTGGCTAGAGGAGATGGCAACCCAGGCAAGCCCCAGTTGGAGATTTACCCTGAGCCTTCCCAGCTCCAGACAGAAAGAAGGAGCACAAGAGCTACAGGAGGTCAAGACAAAACTCTCTCTTCAGTCCTACCCCCAACCTGGTATGAAGACCTCATCCTAAAGGAAGTAACTCACCTAGTAGTCAGACATCACTGGCAGACAAAGACAAGGTTAGGAGAGGGAAGTTAAAAAGAAGGCTAGATACAGGAGAAATCTGACCAGGAAAATTCAAGAGATGAAGAAAGACAAAATATATCCCCAGCCTTGGTCTCTGAAAGTAGAGATGACGTTTCCAAACAACATAAAAGGAATCAGGAATCCAGGGTACAAAAAAGAAATGAGGTATCAGGTCTAATAGATACCAAGCAACAGGTCAAGATCAAATGGACTTCCTAGGAGGTGGAAAGAGCTGGAGAGATTCAGTATCTCCCATCCTTTTTCATCACAATCCTCTTCCTAGCCCCAGGGATAAGGAGTGACAAGTATCATTAGTCCCATTTTATAGAAAGGGAAACAGAGGCCCAGAGAAAGAAAGAAACTTGGCCAGTATCACATGATACATCAATGGTTAAGCCAAAACAAAATCCCAGGTTCTTTATTTCTCTATTCAGCGCTTTCTTCATTTAACCTTCTAATAGGGGGACAAGTCAAGGGTGGAATGACAAAAGAAACAAAGGCAAAGGTGGCTGCTAGGGTTGCCTGAGTTCCTGAAACCCACCTGGGGGGACCAGGAGAGTCCTAGATCCTTCCCACCTGCTCATATAGCTCTTCTAAACAGTTATCCAACTAAGTCTCCTGTCCATGAGACTCAAGAGATCGAATACATACTGTTGTGGGGGTGGAAAGGCAGCACCAGAAAGACAGCAGGAGGTACTCTTTGATCAAACTCTGCTGGTATTGCGATTACTGATGTGTATCTAAGATCCCTCTGACTACCAAATAAATACTAATGGGACTGGGGCACAGCCTGTGGATCTTGGATTAGAATATGGGAAAGTCAGAGCTCACTAAGTAAAGTAAGACTGCCTCTGTCTCTAGAAAAGCTTCACCTATTAATTTCGACTAGTCCCCTAACCCTCGGCCTGAAGGTAGTCAGACTATGAATCTGTAAGCATGCTGCAGGAAGTCCTGTCCTAAACCTTGGTCCCTTCACTTTCTAGGCTTGCCATTAAAGTTCATCTCTTGGGGTCCTGGGTTGGTCACTTCCTCCTTAACCCCAGAGAGGAAAGGAAGAAACCAATTCTGTTCTCTGAAAAGAAAAATTTCCATTTGGGAGTAGAGCAACTGGATCCCCACACCACAGTAGTAGATGAAAGCAGATTTGTAAACATTATGTTTCCCTTTTCCCTCCTCCCCAAACTACTCACAAATTTTAGTCCCAGTCCACATCCTTCAGCCCTCAGTCCTAATCCTCAGCTCCCATTCTATCCTTCAGCTCACACCATCACCCTTCATCCCATATACTTAGTTCTAATTCCACATCCTCGGCCTCTATACTCTCAGGTCTCAGCCCAAATCCATACACTCAGCTTTTATCCCTATCCCATGTCATCAGCCCAATCTATCTATATCCTCCACCTCATCCCACACCCTTAACCCCCAGGCCTCAGTATCCATCTCAGATCTTCATCCTATACCCTTTATTCCTATTCCAAATCTTTACTCCACACCCTCAGTTCCCTCTCCTCAGCCCCTGCCCATATCTTCAGCTCATACCCCATACTTTTAGGTGGACCCATCTCATACATCCTCAGCTTCCATCTTATGCCTACATACCCAGTGTTCACCCTCCACCCTCGGGTTTAACTTCAATTTACACAGGCTCTTCTGAGAGCAGAAAGGAGGCCCTGAATTGTACTCCACAAACTACCAGTCAGTCCATTACCTGCAACCATCATGTTCTCTTTTCTCAAATCTCTCATCTTAATCTCAAAAGCGTTACTTCCTAGTGGATTAAATTGATCACTACCTTATCATCTCCCCAGCCATACTTCTTCCTCTTTCCTTATCCCTGTATCAGAATCCCAAAACTCCACAAAGGCCTTAGAGCTCCAAAAGCAGAACTGGTTGGCAGAACACTAACCCTGGGAAAAGCTAGTATGGTCAAAGTGTTGGGGAAAAATGGTTAAGCACTTGGAGAAAGGCCAAAAGCCATAGCAGACAAGACATGAAACTTGGAAAGAGAACCTGAGTCTGAACTCCCCTAACCCTTCTTGTAAGGGATAAAAAAATAATCAAACTCAGATCCTTACATACAGCCCCTACCCCCTTCCCACACACACAACCCTATAAAGGTCTCCACTTTCTACCAACTTCTCCTTGAGCATGGATGTAGAAAAGAGTTTTGATGTGAACATGCCACAGCGAGCACACACCAGTCACAAGCAAGCACTGCCTGATCCACAAAAGACTGCCCACCCATTCCCACCCCATCCTTGTATCCAACAATAAACCTACTGTTACTGTTTCCAATTCCTCGAAGTACTCCGGTGGACAGAGAGATACTCGGTGGACAGAGAGATACCCTTCCTCCAAGAGTTTCAAGTCCACTTCACCTACCTAGATGGAGCACCTCTCCTCTCCCCCCTACAAACACCATCACTAGGGACAGGCACTCACTTAAAGGCACACCCATCTGATATACATAGGAAACATCTCAAAACACAGTAGTACATACATATACAAGTCCACAGACCCTTTAAATAGAAACAACTATCTTCAATTAACACCTCAGGTCCTCCTTATACACACCCTTCCCGAAGACACACGCCCCCATCCTGCTCAATATTTGGGCCTGCATACACAACCCTTACCAAGATATACATATACCTTTACCAATATACATACACCTATATGAGACAAACATCTCATCCCCCCACTATACACATTTCCCTTCCTCAGTATACAAGGACATACATACAGATCCTCTAACACTAGGGACACTCCCCACACCCTCTGCCCCCATATAGAGGCTGATAGCTAGAGAGAAACCCCTACACACCCCAAACATGAAGGCACACACCTGCAGGGACAGGCGTGCACGAATACAAACACAAAGACAGGCTAGGGCACACATGCCCCCCCCCGACAGTTCTCACAGTGGCAGGTCCCTTTGCCCTCCAAAGAGGGGAGTATGAAGAAAAAGGAAGACGGGGTGGTGGCTAGGGTTTGACCTCCGGGCCCCCAAGAAAGCCTAGCCAGTCCCCTTCTTCAAGCTCCACACCCGCTTCCCCTTTAGAGCCCCTTCAGCGCCCTCCTGGGACTCCATACAACCCCCCAAACGTGACACGCCCGCACACCGATCCCCTCCTCAAGCTCCAAAGGCACCTCCATATCCCCCTCTGCCCCACGCCCGCTCCGGACTCTAGGTCCGAGGCTAAAACCCGCTCCCTTAGGGACCTCTCAGGCCCCCGCCCCGGCCCCGGGCCCAGGAAAGTCCCCGGCTTGCCAGGCCCGAGCTCCGCCCCCCCGTGCGCCCCTTCCCCTTCCCGACTAGGGGGCCCTGCAGGGTGGAGGGGCGGGCCAGAGGCGGGGAAGCCGGAGACCCCCCCACCGAAACCCAAGCCCCCCTTCCCCAGCCCGGGATACCCCTCCCTCGGTCCGGCGAGGCGCCTTGCTCTTTTTCTTTTCTTTTCTTTTCTTTTTTTTTTTTGCAAACTTTGCCCGCGCCCCCCGCGGCCTCAGCACTCACCCGCCGCTCCCGAGCTGCCCCGGTCCGCTCAGTTCCGCCCCGGCCCAGCCGGAGCCTTTGTATGGCAGCGCAGCGCTCCAGGTCGATTGGAGCGAACTCCGCGCTCCCGGGCAGCGCTGGCGAGGGGGCGGGCGAGGGAGGGGGGTCACGGGGGGCTCTTGGTCCTGGTCACCCCCTAGTTCTATCCCAGACCGCAACCTCTTCCCCCTCTGGTCCCCGGGGGGCGGGGGTCGAGGGGGGAGGAGGGGTTCTTCAGGCTCCCATGGCGGGATCGGGGATCAGGGAATCTGGGATCAGGAATCAGATCAGGAGCCGGCTGAACACAGGGGGAGGGGAGAAGAGGGAGAAGAGGGAGGGGAGAGGGGAGGAGAGCGGGGGGAGAGCTCACTCGCCAGCACCTCCTCCCGGGCTGTTCCGGCTGCCGCCGCCCCTCCCGCCGCCTCGTCCATTGTCTGCGGAGCCGCAGTTCCCCGACCAGCCGAGCTACTCACCCCTCCCCTCCCCCTGCCCCCTCTACTCCTAGCTCTCCAAGGCCCTCGGATTCTTGGAAACTAGTCGTGGAGGGTGCGCGACCCCAGTCCTGGAACCTTGAGAGGAAAGGACAAGAATTCCCGGGCCCCCGCCCAGCCTAGCCGGCAGCGTCTCCAGGGGCTGATGAGGATATCTTCCCGCCTTGTCCGAGACGCAGCTCCCAAACGCTGATGATGCTAAGGACGCTCCCCTCTCTTTGCCCCATAGCTCTTTTGAAAAGCTAAGCATCTGGGAAGCCGGGAATACTCTCACACCAATACACCACCCCCCAGTGGCTAGGGAAAGAGAGGGCAGTCTGCGGCTGGCATGAATAGAAAGAACTCCCACCTTCCCCATACGTGCCGGGATTTCCCTCTACCCCCCAAAAATTAATTACTCAGCGTTCATGCTGAGCCCGCCGGGGCAGTAGGGGGATGCTCCCTCATTAGCACTTTTTTCTCCCCTTAGGTTTGAGCTTTGGGATTAATTACAAAGGGAAACCCGCCCTGGGGAAGCAGGGGAGGGGAAGGAACTGGGACATATCTGGTTAAGATGGGGGAGGGGAAGGATGGGGGAGGAAGGGGAGTTTTCATTTTCTCAGTTTATTTTTCTATCTTCCCTAAAGCCTGGTGTAGTGGATAGAGGTCTTTCTAGTTTTCCATCTGGTCTTTGACAGATACTGAGAGTGTGACCCTGGGTAAGTCATTTGACCTCTTAGCTCTCTAAGCAACTCTCAGAGAAGAATGTAAATCAAGTTATCAGAGGGAATTCTAGGGCTATGAAATCACAGATCCTCCCTCCTCCATGACTGGGTACAGAATCCTCCACTCAGTAACTGCTTAATGAGTTATCTATTGAGTGAATGAATTCAACAGGCATTATGGAGCAGCTACCATGTATCGGACTCTATGCTAAACACCAGAGATACAAAGTGTCCCCCCTCAAGGAACTTACTGAGGGAAATTGATGTGTCCACTAAAAATTAAATACAAAAGAAATTTCTGAGAAGTGGACGCCAGCAATTCTAAGCTTCTTGTAGGAAATGGCACATGAGCTGAGCTTTAAAGAAGGCTAGAGATTCTGTTAGGCAGAAATGACAATAAAGTAATGTTTTAGGTATGGGGGTACAATCAGTTAAAAAGCATGTATTAAACTCTTCCTGTGTGCCAACCAAACATAAAAAGACAAGAGAGAAAGCTCTTGCACTCAAGGAGTTTACAGTCTAGCCAGAGAAGATAACTTTACATACATACATATATACACATATACATATATACGCACATATACATATGTATTTCTATATGTATGTTATGCACAAAATAGGTAAAAAAAAAAAGTAATGGAAGATACACTATTGACTTTGGGGAATCAGGAAAGGACTCAAAAAAACTGGACTTGATCTGAGACTTGAAGGCCACTGGGAAATTTAAGAAGGGAAATGAATCAAAGTATTTTAAGTATGGGGATCAGCCTGTATAATGGCAAGGAAGCAGAGGACTGATCATCTTATTTGACATACAACAAGAAGGCTGTTTTGGCAAGGGAATAATGAGCAATAAGTCTGGAAAAATAGAGTGAAGTTAATCACCCAATCAACAAGTACTTACTAAGTGTCTACTATCTGCCAAACATAGTGCTAGGTGATGTTGACACAAATTGAGAATGAAACAATCTGTCTTCCTAAGGACCTTACCTTCTAAAGGGGAGATAATAAGTACACACCCAAAATTCAGTATGCAGAGTAAAGTGCACATATGTAGGAAATAAATATTTTTTAAAAATAAACACAAGGGAGCTAAATAGGAGGTAGTTATAGAAGGAGGACACTGGCAATTGGAGAGGGGATCAAAAAAGGTTTCAGGCAGAAAATGAAGCTTGCACTGTATCTTGAAGATAAAGAGAGATTCTGTGAGGCAGAGATGAGGAGAAGGTACAACCCTTGCAAGAGGGGAGGCAAACACAAAGGTATGTGATGGGAGCTAGAGGTTTCTATGTAAGGAATAGAGAGAAAACAAATTTGGCTGAATTACAGAATACAGAAGGGAAAGAAACATGCAATGGGACTGGGAAGGAGCTTAAGAGACAAATTGTGAAGGTCCTTGAATGTCAGACAGAGGAGTTTATATTTGATCCTAGATGGCCACTGAGGCTCTCTCTACAAAGGTTTAGAAAAGAGAGATGGAATGGAAGAAATGAATGGCCTATTTGTCCCAAACTCCTGGCAGACAGAATTAGAGAGAGAGGACCACTATATGAAGCTAAAAAGTTCACTAAAATTTACAATCACCACCTGATCCAGGCAATTCCTGAAGAGTTTGGAAAATCTGTAGTACCATAGATCCATGGAATGGGCTTAGTTATACCTTCCAGTGGGTCATTCGTTATAACAGGAGTCAAATCTCTGACCTCTGGATCCATTAAAAGTATTTCTCACTGACCTTTCCCCTTCCTAGACTTTTGGCAGGAGGCAGCTGATGGCTGTGTGGTATCCACTTTGGTCAGCAAGGCAAGACTAGCTAGATAGATAAATAGATCCATAGAGGAAGAATGTGTTAAAAACTTACTCCAGACTAGGTACTGTGCTAGGTGCTAGCACACATACAAGCAAGCAAGCACTTTCTGCCATCAAGGAGTTAGCGTTCTGAGCGGATACAACATATAAAGGAGTGTTAGAAATGGGGGGGGGAGGTGTGAGAAAAGAATGATTATGATTACTATGCTATCATACTAGTATACTACAAAGGTAATGTAAGGATAAGATGTAAGTTTTGAACCCAAGTTCTCTAAATCCAAGACCAATGCTTCTCTGTAACACACAGTAGGGCTGGCATATCATCAAGGGTTATAGCACTAAAATGGAAATGACTTTTTTCCCTAGAAGGTTTGCTTATTGTCACTTCTCATTGCTACTCCTAACACCTACAGCTCTTTCCCCCTCTTCTTAAGCTAACAGAGTGAGAACTGAGAAAAATATATCCTTTCTTTTCATTCTCTTCTTTATACTCTTTTCTCTCTAGATTTCGGTGGCATTGATGTATCTCTAACCATTCACGATTGGTATCCACCAGGGTTCACTTCTGGGTACTCTTTTCATCTTCCTCTCTACTGTCTTATGTGGTGATCTCTTATCACCTCCCATGGATTCAATTATCATCTGCATGCATGAAAAAATATCAGATCTATTTATCCAGTCCTAATGTCCCTCGGGGCCTCCAGTCTTTTATTACCAACTATGTCTTGCATATCTTGACCTAGGTATCATTTATATACAGATATATACCTATCTATACAATGCATGTGTGTATATATGTATGTATATACACATACATGCATGTACATATATACATTGTGTATGTGTATGGATGGATAGATGTGTATATATACACTCACATTCATTCTCTTTTTTGCTGGCTGTTCCCCATCTATGCAATGGCCTCCCTTCTCATCTTTACTTCCTGGCTGCCTTGGCTTTCTTCAAGTCTTACCTAAAATCACACCTTCTACAAGAAGCTTTTCCCAATCCCCACCCCATCCCATGGCCCCCTTAATGTTTGTTTTTACATTATAAATATTTACTGAATAATCCTATTTCATGAGAACTCTCTTGTAATAAAGTAAAACAACTGAGTAAAACTAATAATACAGTGACCCTGTCTGACAGTGCATGCAACATCTCACATTATTAGCATGCCCCAGGGGGGCATTGTTTGTCCATTCCACTTGCATCTTATTTTTTAAGGAAAAAAAAAATCTTATAGCAAATATATAGTCAAGCAAAACAAATCCCCTCATTGTATACATACATACACACATATTTCCTGTGTATGTATGTACATGTGTATGTGTATATTATATATACATATATGTATATGTTACATATACACATGCATACATGCCATATGCTTATTTATTTACTTATTTGATCTGCTCCCTAAATCTATCATTTCTATCTCATTTTTCATTACCAGTACTTTGGAATCAGGAATGGTCATTGTATTGATCATAGTTCTTATGACTTTCAAAGTTTTTTTTTTACAGTGTTATTGTATAAATTGTCATATCGGTTCTGTTAATTTCATTCTTCATCAGTTTACAAAAGGTCTCAAAATATTATAATATCCCCAAAAAGAAAAATATTGAATATTGTAATGTGTCTTGTTTATACATACCGGTTTTCATGTTTCCTCCCCCATTAGACTGTGAGCTTTTTGAGTGAAGCAATTGAGTTTGGCCTTTCTTTGTACCCCCAGTGAAAATCAAAATGCCTGGAATATAATAAGCACTTAATATGTATTTGTTAATCGACCAGTCATCAAGTAATGCTAAAGATATAAACAGGGAAGAGCCAATAAATGGTGGAGCCATAGACAAAAATATTGAAATCAGAAGTTAGAATAGTTTCCAGAGGGGAAAAGATAATGGCTAAGAATGAGAAAAAGTCAACTGTTTTCAGTTGCATTGGGGGAAAAGAAATATCAGAGAAGGAATAGAACCATTGCTGCTTGGAGTGGTTACCTTTTATATTGTTTTTGTTTTCTGTACCAAGAAGACTGATCTTTGGATTGGTAGGAAAAAAGAGAACAAAAACCAGATAATATGGAATTGATACCTAATATTAGTCGAGAGATGACGGGAGAGTGCCTACTGGCCTTTCATCACCTACAACATTCTCCTTCCTTCTTCAGTGAGTTCCTGGCTTTCTTTCCTCCACAACTGCTGCCCCTAGACTTCAATTTACATATTGATGCTCCTTCACACACCCTTAATTTCTCATTTCCTCAATCTAATCGGTTCTCATGACCAAGTCCTCCACTCTGCCTCAGACACTCACAGATTGTCCTGCCTTTAATTTTGCCATCATACATATATTCCATTTCCATGTCCAAAAGCCTTTTGTCTGATAATAATCTTTGATCATTTTATCTTTCCCAATGCCTTACAAACCCCCAACATTGCTCTTTATCTTCACTGTGACCTCCAAATACTCCACCCCTCAGGTTTTTTTTAGGCCATTTCCCTTGCACTACCTACACTCTTCTCCCCTATCTCAACTCCTTTGTGAATCAACTCAACTCTATACTATCCTCTGCTACTGAATCCCTTGCCTATTACCAATTACAACTTGTCAAATCCAAACCCTAAATTACTCCCACCACTTACCTTTTCCTCCTATTCATGAGCTACTGAATGGAGCTGAAATTACGAAATTATACTGACTAAATCCACTACAAATTTATGTTATCAAATGGGCCCTCCCTGCAGCAAGGTAATTATTCTATTCCTTCCTAATTCCAATCTCCATAGAAGCTAACCTATCTGTCCTCAAGGCTTCCATGGCACCCAGTCTTCCCACCCTCTAATCTGAGGAGATTGCTGCATATTACATACATTCATCTCAAGGCTATTCATCTCAGGAAGGTTAGTGAAAGAGAGTGATAAGATAAGATTAAAGGGTTAAAATAAAGCTTTTTTTTTTAATTAGAGAAAACTGAGGCTGTAGAACCTAAGATGTAGCCATGTAGTATTTATATGAGATCTAAGGGGAAAAGTGAGTAGGGGAAACAAATAGATCAAAGAAGGCTTCGTGAAGGAGGTAACATTTAAGTTGACCGTTAAAGGAGAGATAGAAATTCAAGTGATTAAGAGAAAGAAAGAATTTCAGGCATAGGAAACTGTGGGGAAAAGATTATAGAATCATCATTTGGAGGCTAGAAAGGATCTTAAAGGGTGTCTCGTCCAACTCTTTCATTTTATAAGGGACTGGCCCAAAGACATACCGGTAATAAAGCTGAACTTCAAACTCAGGTCCTTTGAATCCAAATCCAATACTTTTTCCATAGTAAGACACAAAGTTAGAGTGTTTAGGGTGTGTTTGGAGAATGGAGAATAGTCTAATTTGAAATAAAGGTGGAAAAGTATCATATTGTAGAAAAACTTGCATACCAAGTAAAAGAAATTGAATTTCACTGTGTCCACAAGAGGGAACACTGAAGGGTTTTGGACAGAGGAGTTTTATATGGAAAGAGGAATTCTGGCAATGTTTGGAAAGAGGGGTTGTATTGGGGAGAGCAGAGCAGGAAAATCTATCCAGCTAACTAGTAACAAAGGGCTCTATGAGAGCAGTGGCAATGGACAGAGAGAGTGAAGTATACCAGAGATATGATGGAGGGAAAAGAGATATCATGGAGGCAAAATCAATAAGACTTGGTAAAGATTGGATATGAGAGGTAAAGGAAAGGAATGAGATGAGTCAAAGATTTAATTTAACTAAATCACCATTATTAAGTATACACTATTTGCAAGGTGCTGTGCTAAGTACTGAGGATATAGAAACAAAAGTAAAAAGTTAGGTCCCTTCAAGGACCTTACAGTCTGCTAAAAAGATAATCCCAAGGCAGAGCTATTACAGGAGTTGAGCCTTGGGGACTTTGCCACCTGGTACTAAAGTTTAGAGGGCACTCAGAGCACTTATAGGATCACTCCCTCAATCTTCCCCAATAGTAGGTGAAAAAACTGAAGTCCAAAAGGTCTAGTGACTTACCCAAGGTCACATAGGTACTAAATAGAATAGCTGGGATTCAGTCAATCAGTCAATAAGCAGAGTGGCTAGGTGGCTAGGTGTCGCAGTGAATAGAGCACTGGTCCTGGAGTCAGGAGGACCTGAGTAATCCGGCCTCAGACACTTAACACAAAACCTAGCCATGTGACCTTGAGCAAGTCACTTAACCCCAATTGCCCTCCCCCCCAAAAAAATCAGTCAATAAGACTGTATACCTGCTTCCAAATAGAGCCTTCTTTCCACTGTAACACACTGCCTCCCTATGATAAGATTCAAACACTGTACTTTTTTTTTATCGTGAAACTACTTCTGCTACTTTGCTCTCTGAAACTGGCAAATTCCCCAGTCTCTAAAATTACCCTTGCTTGCCTCCAAGCTAGATTTGGCAGCCTCAAAACTGTAAAGCAGAAAATTAGCAGAAAAGGGAAAAGATTCCTTAATCCCACCATTTAGGAACACTTTGCAAATGACATTGGGTGAATTTATTAAAAGGTCACCCATTGAGGACTCACTGCAAGCAGAATAGCTGTGACAGGGCCCAGGAACAATGGAAACAAGTAGCTGTGAGAATTATTTCAAGCCCCAAGAAAGCAAGTTGCAGAGTTCCCCCTACAAACAATGTGAGGTTCTACTCTCCCTACAGAGAAATTAGGGCACAGAAACAGGAACCCTCCTCAGGCTCCATGACACCCAAGGCAGGCCCTACCTTATTCAATATTCATCTGGTTTAACCATCCCAATTTCAATAATTACTTTCTACATTTTAAAGTGACATAAGTTTCCACCAGATGTTTCTGTCAGTATCCTTCCCTCTTCTTAATGTGTGGTGCTAGATAGAGCCAACATTTAGATAATGCTTTAAAGCTTACAAATTACTCTCCAAATATTATCTCATTTGATGCTCATAACGATCCTGGGAGGAAGTGCTATTATTATCTCCATTTTACAGATGGGAAAACTGAGGCTGAGAAAAGTTAAGGCGCTTTCCCAGAATCGCACTGTTAGTAAGTGCATTGAGACAGGATTAAACTCAAGTGTTCCTGATTCCACGTCCACTAGTTGCCATGACATTGTTAAAGTTGTCATGATAGTTACATTTAAGTGATTGAATTATTTGAAATGCCGCTTGACCAATGGCATTATTAAAAAGTTTGAGTGGGAGTGGAGGAAAAAGGTTCAGTTTGTCCATTTGGGAAAGAAATTCTATTTCATTTTAGAAGAGAGACCTAATTCATTCATTCAACCATCTGTGTGTATCTATATATAAGTATAATATAAAAAGTATAAAATGAATTGTACCACATATAATTAAAGAATATTAAGGTATAGACCTGATTCATATTTTTCTACGATATCCCTTGCAAAGATAGATACAAAAATATTGAGGAGCAATCAAGTTACATTATTATATTATATCATATTTGTTATAGTGTCATAGTTAAATCACATGTTATGTTCTTAAAGGCAACTGGGTAGGGTAGTAGATAGAGAGCTGGACCAGGAAGTCAGAACTCACATCTAATCTAAAATATTTATTACAAATAAGTCACTTAATTTCTGTCTGCTTCAGTTTTCCCATCTGTAAAATAGGAATAATAATAATAGCAACTACCTCCCAGGGCTGTTGTAAGGCTAAAATGAGATAATATTTGTAAAACACTTTACAGACCTTCAAATGCCATAGAACTGCTAACTACCATTCTTTTTTTTTTATGCGTATTTTATCTTTTTTTGTTGTTACATTTTGAGTTCCAAGTTGTCTTCTCCCTCCCAAACCCACATTAGAGAAGGTCAGCATTTGATACAGATGTAATATGTGGAATCATATAATACATACTTCCATATATCCGTTTTTTCTCTGGAGGTGGATAGCATTTCTTTCATAAGTCTTTTGTAGTTGATTTGAATGTTCATATTACTCAGAACATCTTAATCATCCTTTGAACAATATTGCTATTACTATATACAAAATTCTCTTAGTTCTACTTGTTTCACTCTGCATTATTTCATACAAGTCTTCCTATGTTTTTCTAAAAGCAACTTGCTCATCATTTTTTACAGCATTGTAGTATTTCATCACCATCATATACCACAATTTATTGAGCCATTGCCCAACTGATGAGCTTCCCCTCAATTTCCAGTTCTTTGTCACCACAAAAAGAGCTGCTATAAATATTTTAGAACACACAGGTTCTTTTCTTTTTTTCCCTGATCACCTTGGGAAACAGACCTAATAGTGGTATTGCTGGGTCAAAGGGTATACACAGTTTTATACCTCTTTGGGCACAATTTCAAATTGCTCTCAAAAAATGGTGGGCTCAGTTCACAGTTCCACCAACAGTGAATTGGTATCCCAATTTTTCCACATCCCTTCCAACATTTGTCATTTTCCCCTCCTATCATTTTAGCCAATCTGACAGGTTTGAGATAGTACCTCAAAGTTTTTTTGATTTTCATTTCTCTAATCAATAATGATTTTCTCATATGACTGTATGTAACTTTGATTTCTTCCCAAAACTGCCTGTTCATATTCTTTGATTATTTACCAATTGGGGAATGAAACATAGTTTTACACATTTGACTCAGTTCTCTATAAATTTGAGATATGAGACCTTTATTCAAAAAAGTGTCTATAAAAATTTTCCCCAATTTTCTACTTTCCTTCTAATTTTGGCTATATTGGTTTTATTTATACAAAATCTTTTTATTTTAACATAATCAAAATTATTCATTTTGTCACCCACAATGCTTTCTATCTATTCTTCTCCTATATGTAAGTTTGATAGGTAATATGCTCCATGTTTTTCTAATTTGCCTAAGATAACTTCCCTTTATGTCAAGGTCGTGTATCCTTTTTGACTTTATCTTGGTAAATGGTGTATGATTTTGGTCTATACCTAGTTTATGCTTGACTATTTTCAGTTTTCCCAGTAATTTTTACCAAATAGTGAGTTCTTATCCCCAAAGCTGAAATCTTTACATTTATCAAACTCAAGGTTACTATAAGTATTTACTACTGTG
Organism: Pseudocheirus occidentalis; assembly: GCA_028646575.1. Classification (NCBI taxonomy): domain Eukaryota; kingdom Metazoa; phylum Chordata; class Mammalia; order Diprotodontia; family Pseudocheiridae; genus Pseudocheirus; species Pseudocheirus occidentalis. The sequence goes on from CM053593.1 coordinate 128,387,730, forward strand.
TATTGTATACCTACTCTAATTTATCCACCATTTTCTTTCTTAACCAGCACCAAATAGTCTTGATAATTATCACCTTATAATACAACTTAAAATCTGGTCATGGTACCTCCTTCCTTTACATTTTTTTTCATGAATTTCTTTGATGTCCTTGACCCTTTTTTTCTTACAAATGAATTTTGTTTTGTTTTGTCTTGTTTTGCTCAGTAAAATAGTTTTTGGTCATTTAGTTGGGATGGCACTGAATATATAGATTAGTTTAGGTAGATTTGTCATTTTTATTATATTGACTTTGCCCATTCATGAACAATTCATATTTCTCCAATTATTTAAATTTGACTTTATTTGCACAAAAATGCTTTATAATTACATTCATATAGCTCTTGGGTTTGTCTTGGCAGATATACACTCAGGTATTTTATATTGTCTATAGTGGTTTTGAATGAAATCTCTCCTACTATCTTTTCTTGCTGGACATTGTTGGTGATATATAGAAATGCTGATGATTTATGAGGATTTATTTTACATCTTGCCACTTTGCTGAAATTATTCATTGTTCCAACTAAGTTTTTAGTTGAATCACTAGGATTTTCCAAGTACATAATCCTATCCTTTGCAAAAAGAGAGTTTTCTTTCCTCGTTGTCCATTCTGTTGCCTTTTTCTTCTCTTATTGCTATTGGTTGCATTTCTAATACAATAATGAATGGTATTGGTGATAATAGGCATCTTTTTTCACTCCGAATCTTATTGAGAAGGCTTCTAGCTTATCCCTGTTATAGATAATGCTTGTTGATGGTTCTGGGTAGATGCTTCTTATCATTTTAAGGAAAAATCCATTTATACCTATACTTTTCAGTGTTTTTAATAAGTGTCTCATTTTTTCAAAAGCTTTTTCTACATCTATTGATATAATCATATTATTTTTGTACTTTTGTTATTGATAGAAGCAATTAGGTCAATAATTTTCCCTATATTGAGTGAGTCATGCATTCCTGGTATAAATCCCATTTGGTCATAATGTATAATCTTTGTGACGCATTGCTGTAGCCTCCTACCTAGTATTTTATTTAGGATTTTTGCATCAATATTCATTAGTAAAATTGGTCTATAATTTTCTTTCTCTGTTTATGCTCTTCCTGGTTTAGGTATCAGTATATTTATTCCATAAAAAGAGTTTTGGTAGGACTCCTTCTTTGCCTACTATTGCAAATAATGTATTTAATATTGGAATTAGTCTTCAAATGTTTGGTAAAATTCATTTGCAAATCCATCTGGTCCTGATACTTTTTTTCTTAGGAAGCTCATTTATGGCCTCTTCAATTTCTTTTTCTAGAATAAGTTTATTTATATATTCTATTTCCTCTTTTGCTGGTGTGGGCAGTTTATATTTTTGTAAGTATTCTTCTATTTTACTTAAATTGTTAAATTTATTGGCATATAATTGGGCAAAATAACTACTAATAATTGCTTTAATTTTATCTTCATTAGTGGTGTATTCACTCTTTTTATTTTTTTATGCTGGTGATTTGGTTTTCTTCTTGCTCTTTTTAAAATCACATTAACCAATAGTTTATTTTGTTAATTTTTTCCTAAAACCAACTTCTAGTTTTGTTTATTCATTCGATAGTTTTCTTACATGCAGTTTTATAATTCTCACCTTTAATTTCTTTATTATTGTTGTTATTATTTGTAAAGTTCTTGAAAGGAATATTCAGTTTTAACTCAAACTTTATCAAGTGCCTGCAAAATACAAAACAAAGAATGTTTATTGTTTAATATGTTCTGATACATTGGTCAAGGCTCTATTCTAAAGCTACAAACTTGGGAGAATAGGTGAATGCTAGTAACACAGACAACGAGATTGGGAGCAGTTAAATAAAGTTGGTCTATCTTGGGCACTATGGATAGACAAGGAACTGCGTATAGAATTAAATTGAAAGGAAGGCTATACTGCTCTGGGGAATTGATAGTTCTCTTAATGACCCCAAGTTTCTCTTTGAAACAAAGGCCCATATTTTTTTTAAAAAAGTCAATATTATTCTAGTGACCCTATTAATAAAAATAATTGGTTAGAATAAGAGGCTGCCAGATTTCTAAGCCCTTCAGCAACAACCTTACTGTGAGCTAGAATATCTACCCATCAAGGTCACTGACCCATAATCTCTGTATCTTCTCTCCTCTTCCCTAACTAAAAAATGGTTTCTGGACCCTTTCAATCTGCTTTCCCTGGTCAGTTACATTTTGAGAAGGTATACCTAGGAATGAAAAATGGGACTTTGCTCCAAAGTTACAAACATGGGAGAATGGGTGAATGGTGCTGCCATAGACACAAATTGGGATATAAAAGAAAAAGCAGGTTGAGAGGGATAGATATTAGGTGCAGTTTTCAACAGGTTGAATGGGAAGTGACATTTGAGCATTTAAGTAGAAATGCGCAGGAGCTAAGGAAGGAGAGAATTTGCCCCAAGGGGATTCTTATATATCTGAGGTCCTAAAGTTCAGAGAACCAGAAATACTAATTGGCCTACAATGGAGATTCATATCCATCTAAGTTACTGAAGACAATATTGATTCTCTGTTTACCCAAGGTACTGGAAGGACTGGCCTTTGGAGATTCATGGATTGGAATCAGAGCACTCACCCCATTTGGAAAGTATCTTCTGGGTGTATTTTAGGTAATGTTATATATCTAGCACAAAGCATCAGTCCAGATTGAAACTGAGCACCAGTTATTATTTACCCAGGTTGGGGTATAAAAATCCCTTATGACTACTCTCACCATTTATGTCCTCCCTAGGTCTGAAGTGACCAGCCATGGGCACTAACACCACTACCTATTCTCAATATAACGGAACCATGGAGATCCCTAATCAACTGGGTGTTCTCCTTCACCAAGTCAAGCAAACTCCCAACTTCTGCTACCCTTGTTCTTATGATTTAGTCACTATTGACTGAAAAGTAAATCCCTTCCCCCTCCTATCCCTTCCTACATTCTCCCAATAATCCTTCAGAGCTCCATCCCTGCATAGCCCATATCCTGCTAAACTCCTTACAACCTCCCACTCCATTATTAACAAGCTCTCCTTGAAACTACCTTCACCACAGATCTCTTCACCTCATATTCTTCTTATCTTCTGCCATCTTCTGCTGATTTCAGGTCATTCTCTCTCCTTTTTCAGAGTTCTATACACTTCTCACAGCCTCTCTGTCCATCCCAACTCTTTACATCAAGATGATAGAATTCAATAATCATTTCATTGTCATTTCAAACACCTTTGCATTCCAGTTACCCAATGTCTTCAGTTCTCTCTGTTTATCTCCACTCCACTTAACCTAACCATCCTCTTAATTTTACCATTTCTCATAATTCTTATAACTGATAATTCTGAAATCCTTCTCTGATCATCAGCTCTAATCCTTACTTCCATCTTCCTCTTGTCCTCACCTCTTTAAACCTATTCTTCAACCTATGACCTCTAAACCATCTGTCCATTTCTCGTCTCCTAGTTCATCATTTCTTCTCTAGAATCACTTTCTTCCCTGTACAATTTTGACTCCATAGTTATAATATATAGTTTCAACTATACACTAACCTCTATCCTTAAATCCCTTACCTCTCTTATTGCTGCTCATGCCTTGCCAAATCCCAACTCTCAATTACCCCCAATATCCATCTCACTCTAACTCATTTTACTGGGAAAAGATACAATCTTACTGACTGTCTCCACTATGGATCTACTTTTTCTAATATCAACTGAGTTTTCATTGCTACATGGCAATCCTCTTATTCTCTGATTTAATCTTTAATCTTAACAACAAATAGAACTTAATGAACACCAAGATAAACATTCCCATTAACCTTGTAGAGTGAGAGAGGATTATGCACAAAACTCCACATTTCTATTATGTTAAGCTTGCTTTTCAAGAATACAACATATTCCAAATGTAATTTTCAAAGATGTCTTGTTTGTCTGTCATTCTTTCTGTCTTTTCATCTGTTCTTTAGTCATTTGGGGGGAAGCAGACTGGGTCCTTAGTTCCTCTCCCTCTCTTACATCTTCTTTCCAAATAAAAAAAAAGAAAAAAAATTTTAAATCCTTGTAAGAAATACATGTATTTAAGCAAAACAAATTCCCACAAGGGTCACATCATATGTAATATGTATACACGTATACATGTATGTATGTGTTTTCTGTATCTTAAGTCCATCATCTTGCTGTCAAGAGATGAGCAGCTTGCCTTATCTTTGTTACTCTGGAATTATATTTGGTTATTGCATTCATCAGTGCATTTTTGTTGTCACTTTATAAATTGTTCTTCTGGCACTGCTCACCTCATTCTGTGTTAGTTAGCATGTTTGTCCAGGTTTATCTGAAACATTCTCTTTTATCATTTCTTGTAGCACAATATTCCATTATATTTATATACCACAATTTGTCTAACTGTTCCTCAACTGAGAAACACCTTCCACCTTAAGTCTTCGCTACTACAAGAAGAGCAACTACAAATATGTTTGTACATAACGAGTCCTTTTCCTCTTTCTTTTTTCTCTTTGGGGTATAAGCTTTACAATGTTATCACTGGTTGTTGACTGTTGTCCTTCATTCTTGAAGAGAACCAAAATGACATTATTATGCTAGATTCAAGTGAATCTGACAGCAACAGGTCAAACAAATACAAGCTCAAAATGCTCTACCACAGGTCAGTCTATGTGAACATTTGTGGCGGATTCTCTAATTTTGCACATCTCCCATTTCTTTTGAGCTACTTCAATTCTGCTTTGCTCATAGAACAAGCACTTCCTTTAATAGGGCATGTCATGCTGGGTGGTCCTGTGCCAGTGTCTCCCATGTCACACAATCAATTCCAAAGTTTTTAACAGAGACCTTGAAAGTGTTAGGTCAAATAATATGCATAGTTTAGTGACTTTGGAGGAATAGTTCCAAACTACTATGGAGAATGACTGAACCAATTCACAGTTCCACCAAGAATGCATTAATGCACCTATCTTCTCAAAGAACCTCCAACATTTGTAAATTCCTTTTTTTTTGTCATTTTAGCCAAGCAGATCACTATGAGGTAGATCAAAGAGCTGTTTTAGATTACATTTCTCTCATTATTAGTGATCTCAATAATTGCTATATATAGCTGTTGATAGCTTACATTCCTTCCTTTAAAAACCTGCTTGTTCATGTACCATTTATTTATTGGGGAATTGTTCTTATTCTTATAAATTTGAAGCAATTATTCATATATTTTGTGAATGAAACTACATAGATTTCCCATTATCATCCCAAACTAAGCATGTCAAAAGCAAAACTTATTATCTTTCTTCCTAATTCTCTCCTTTTCCAAATTTCCCTATTTTTTATTGAAAGTACCACCATCTTTCCCTGCCCCAGTTTCTGAACTTTGTACTAAACCTTAAATCTTCTCTGACCCTCATTCTCTAAACCCAATCAGTTGCTAAATTTTGTCTCTTCAATTATGACATTTCTCATATTTGTCTCCTTTTACATAATATATACAGAGAGAGAATTTATCACTTCTCATCTAAACTATTGCAATAGCCTCCTTGTCTATAGTCTTATCCTTGTGCAGTCCATCATTCACACAGCTGCTAAATTAATATTCCTAAAGCACAAATATGACCATATAATTCCCCTAATCTATTATTGCTCTCTATTGCTTCTAGGGTAAAACACAAACTTCTTAACCAGGTATTTATAGCCCTCCAAAATCTAGCTTGCACTCCCTTTCTAGACATTTCAATTTATACTCCTTTGTATGCTTTACTTTGCAGACAAATTGTCTTACTAGCTAGAAACAACATTCTCTCTTTTCCCTCCATGCCCTTCCTAAGACTGTCACCTGCCTGGAATATATGCCAACCATACCCCTGCTCTTATCATCCCTAGCTTCCTTCAAGTCTCCGTTCAGGTTTCTTGATCCCTCCAGCTATTGTTGTCTTCTCTCTTATGAAATTACTTTGCATTTACTAATCCATATAACTATTGTATTCTTGAAGGAGAATATAAGTTCCTCAAAAGCAAAAATTTATTTCTGCTTTTATATTTACAATGCTTAGCACAGGACATGGTATGCAAATTGCTTTCAGTCTTCATTGCCTAACCCAGCACCTTGAACAATTAGCCATTTAATAAATATTTGTTTAAATGAATTAAATTGAATTTCATTCCGTGGGTAGTTGGAAATGTGATTCTAGAGAAAGATGACAGAGAGTTCCTAGTAACAGTCCCCATTCTAATGAATCCCCATATATAGTCCAAGACTCCTGCCTCTTCCTTCACTACAGAAATAGAGACACACCTTGGCTTCTACACATCCACACTTTACACTTGGTTTGCCAAAATGATGGAGGAACTGAAAGCTAGAGATAGAACTTAGATTTTCTTAGGAAGGAGGAAAGAAAAAGCACTTATTATGTGCCAATGAGGACCTACAGTGCCCAAGAGTGCAAGTTGCTCTTTCCTACAATGTGGTAGGCACTGTGCTAAGCACTTTATAAATCTTATCTCTTTTGATTTTCACAAAAACCCTGGGACATAGGTGCTATTATTATCCACATTTTACTGTTGAGCAAGCTGAGGCAGACAGAAGTTAAATGACTTGCTCAAGGTGACACAACTAGAAAATGTCTGAGGCTAGATTTGAGTTTAGAACTTCCTGCCTCTACCCACACTCTACTTAACTATTGTCCATCATTCTCGAAGAGAACCAAAATGACATCATTATGCTAGATTCAAGTTATGGTGAGTCTGACAGCAACTGATCAAATTAATACAAACTTGAAATGCTCTACCACAGGTCAGTCTATTTGAACATTCAGGGTGGATTTTCTAATTTTGCACGTCACATTTCTTTTGAGCTACTTCAATTCTACTTTGCTCATAGAACACAGCACTTCCTCTAAGTAATCTCAGAGTTAGAAGGGATCTCAAAGGCTATCTAATCCAATCTTTAATTGAACCAGAATCCACTCCATAAAAAAACAGAAAGGTGACCATAGAACGATCTTTTGAAGACCTCTAGTACAAGGGAAAACAATACCTTCTAGATAGCACATTTTCGTTTTGGTGAACTCTGTCAAGATGTTTTTTCTTATATTGAGCTAAAAACTTCCTCTCTGCAATGTCTAACCCTTTCTCCTACTTCTGCCTTCTGGGTCTAGGCATAAAAAATCTAGTGCCTCTTTCCACATAATATTCATTCAGATATTTGAAGACAGAATTTCCATTCCCACCCCCATTCCCCAAGGATTTCTCTTTTCCAAGGTGATTATCCCTAATTCCTTTAATGATTGTCAGATGTCAAAATCTCAATATACTTCACTATTTTGGTTGCCCACTTGTAGTCACTGTCATTGTTGAACTTAGTAGTACCCTTTCAGATGCAACTTTTTACAACAGGCAAGTGCCTGATGTTTTTCCTTTTACCCTCCATTAGGTACTGAGGAAAGACAGAAGAGGAGATGAGAAAAATGTTTGGGTATCATAAAGGATCAAATATCAGGTTCACACCAGATCATGATCTTAACAGGAAGTCAAAAGGGAAAGGAAGATTTTTGCATTTCTCTTTGTCTTCTACCTATGAGGTCCCTCCGATTCCTGGGTGTTCATGAGTTGGGGCTGCCAGTGCATAAGCTTCCAATATGGCTCCTGGCAGCCCAGATAAAATGTAAATCAGATGCCACAGAATCATGCTAGAGACCTTTGGGATGATAGTCCTAGACAGTACCTGACCTAGAGTTACTTTGTGAGGTTTTCCTAGACCTCAGTTACTTGGATTAGATTGCCTCTGAGCTAGAGCTCTAAATCTACAATCTTGTGCCCCTGTTATATGTAAGGTAAAGGGCAGGTAGGTGGCACTATAGTGCACAGAGCACAGGCCTGGAATCAAGAAGGCTCTTCCTGAGTTCAAATTTGGCCTCTGACATATTGGATATGTGACCCTGAACAAGTCACTTAACCCTGTTTGCCTCAGGTCCTCATGTATAAAATGAGCCAGAGAAGCTGGAGATACTGGAGATAGCAAACACTCCAGTATCTTTGCCAAGAAAACTCCTAATGAGGTCATGAAGAGTCTGACATGACTGAACAACAATTTTGAAAAAACTGTAAAATAAATACCAGCTATAGATGTCAGTGGATAAGAGTTGTCAATACCCTATAATTATCTTCAAACAGTGATGCTGAGGAAAGAGATGCAAGTGTAGGAGGGAGATCCAAAAAAAAAAACCAGCTCTAAAGGATTCTAGTAGGGAACATAAGTTTATCTGTTCTCCTTCTATATCAGGCTCTAGCTCAATCAAAAATTATGTCTTCTATTAGGTCTAGGCTGATTTTAAGTTGACCCTCTTTAGGTTATTAATCACATTCCCTGCTTATTATTTCTACTGCTTCTCACCTCACACTGGCTAAGAAAAACTATTACAAGCTGACCCAGGCTTGTGTTGCTCCAGGGAAGAAGTCGCTATTCAAGAACCTCCCAGTCCTTCTGCTAGAAGGAAATGAATGTGTCTACTGTTTTTATCCAGGCTGCTCTTTCCTCAACTTTCGATCATCACAAATATGATCAAAAATAAAACAAGAGTTAGCTGTTGCTGATTTCTTTTATTTAGAGACAAACAGGCAACACAATCACAAGAGCAGGGAGAGGTTAATAAGAGATGTTGTACCTGGTATAGTCACTGGAAACAACAGCAGCCAAAAATGCTTCTTGCTCCAAGAACAGGCTCTGCTTCCTGGCTCTTGCCTTTTCATGGGAAGAGGGGCAAAATGATCTCAGAAAGGTCCTTCAGAGTTGTTCAGTTACTAGAGTTCTATCCTTCAGAGGCAGGAAGAGAGTTATGGCAAGGGAGTATCAGCAACCATTGCTCTATCGGCTACAATATGTCAGCATGATCACAATTATGTCACCACTCCAACATCAAACTCCAAACAAAAGATGAGAAAGTTTTTGTAGAGAGGAAAAGGAATTCAAAGAGAGAATGATCTTGCTTCTCACCTTATTCACCTGACTTCTTCTTTTCTTCTCCTTTCCCAAATCCCCTGTGAACACTCCCAGAAAACCCTTCAGTTTTATGACTTCATCAGCCAATGGAATCCTGGGAAGCATTTCCATCTCCATAATCATTCTCACACGAGATCAAATTTTGACACAGAATAGCAATCATATCTACCAGGGCATTGTCTCACCACATACTAGGACATGGAGAGCCCATGAAAGATTTCAAATGGTCATCAAGCAGTAGGAGGCTGGTGCATAAATATAAAGAGCACCTGGCATCTTTACCTTTGAGATAATACATACATACATGCATACATATGTGTGTGCATATATATCTGAGGATAAATCACTTGCCAATAAAAGTTTTGAGTAGTCTTTTCCAAGAGTAAGAAACAGGGGGGAAAGTAAAAATTTCAGACCTTAATCTATAAAAGTGTCAGGTATTCGACTGTTCAGGGAGATTTAAAGCTGCCGTTACTAGCTTAGTTTTCCTATAGAAGGGTCCATTTAATCTATATGTGAATACTAGTTTGTGAGAAGTTAAAAAGGAAAACAGAATCTCCATGGGTTGTGAGAAAACATAAGCCAGTCAATAAACATTTACTAAGTGCCCACTATATACCAGGCACTGTGCTAAACTCTGGGGGTACAAAAACAGTCAAAGGATGGTTCCTGCCCTCACACAGTCTAATGGTGGAGACGATAAGCAAACAAATGTGCTCAAACAAGATATGTGCAGGATAAAAAGGAAGCAATCAACAGAGAGGGAAAAAAAATAAAATGATGAGGGATCAAGAAAGACTTCCTGTCAAAAATGGGATTTTTAATTAAGACTTAAAGGAATCCAGGGAAACCAGTAAGCAGAGATGAGAAAAGGGAGCATTCCAGGCATAAGGGACAGCCAGAAAAAAATCAGAGCCCAGAAACTGAGTGTCGTGCTCATGAAACAGCAAGGAGGCTGGTGTAACTGAATTAAAGGATATTTGGTGGGAAGTAAGGTATAAAAAGACTGGAAAGGTAGGAGGAAGTTAGGTCATAAAGGGATATGAACACTAAACAGAAGATTTTGTATTTGATCCTGAAGGCAATAGGGAGCCACAAAAGTTTATTGAATAGGGGGATGACATGATTCTTTATTTCCTGTCTTCATGCCTTTGTGCTGCCTGTTTCTGATGCTTTCCCTCCCAAACACTGACTTATTGTCTCTATTACAAGGATAAGTCACTAAGTTGTAGTTATTCTTGTATATTTAATGTTCTGTGGACTCTTGTAAGGTAGACAAAATGATTTCTTTTTGTAGTTGAATAAAAATATTGGAGTGGAAGCACATCCTGTATAGACTTACTGAGAATATCATTAGAATAATCTCATAAGCGGGTAAAATAACAGGAATGACACACACTTTATCTTGTTCCCACATGGTTTTAATATCTTATCCTAAGTTTCTATATTTTTAAAAGTGTTATTCCATGTTTGGAGATTGTATTTAGTATGGATACAGCTATTAAAAACTCTTTTTCTTAAATTTTTATAGATCAGTACTGTGTGGAGCTATTGGCAACAGTTCTATTTGTAATGCTATTTTGGTAGTAGTATGGTTTGTCTGCTGAATGTAATATTTGGTGATTTGCATTTGTAAACAAGAACTTGTCTTCTATTAGTTTATAAAACATAGTAAACTTTTATAATTCTAGCCACCAAGTCATGTCTTCTAAGGTTCTAGCATCTAGGTAGCTACTAAATACCTGCCTCATAGAGTGATATGTTGCACAGGTTAGAATTCATCAGTAAGTCTGTTATCCTTAAGGACAATCTGTCTTTAATTTCTGTTGGCTGTGACTTGATCCTGAATAACTATACTCCATAAATTCCTCCATTTCTACACAGAAACCTACAAGATTCAATCATCTATTTTATGTTAAGTTGGGTTCCTATCAATGTCAGTCACTCAAGGAGGGCCTTTTGATTCCACTCCCTGAATCTTAGTCATTTCATAGGCTTCATCTAGAGATATACTATGTTTGGTTACATTTGACAAATCTAATGGTGTATGCCTGTTGTCAGACTTTATTATGGTTTTGTGAGGTGAGGTATATTTTGTTCCAAAAATATTTATGTAAATTTTAGCCTGTTTAATATGTGTTTGGAGAATATCTACCAATTTTTCTGCTTTTTTTGAAGATGTGTTGTTTATTCCTATAGCTACTTCACAGTAATGATCTTCATGCTTTGTTAATATTGTAGAAGTTTTCTTTACACCTTTTAGATCTGTTATCATTCAATTTATAGTACCAAGATTTGAATTACATATTTCTTTATTGTTATAATTCTTCCACTTGAGCTTTGACTTAAGAAGACTAAGTTGGTCTCTTAACACACTTAGACACTTTTAGCTTTATGTCACACATGTACATTGATGACTAATATCATGCTTTGGCCTGATTTCTTCTCATATTCAGTTCTATTCAAGTGATGATAATGGTCTCAAGACTAAGCAAAACCAGAATGGACTTACCTCTCTAAATAGAAATGCCCAAGTTTCCTATTAATTGTTCTTAACAGTGTTGTGTCAGTACATATTTGAAATAAAGAACATTTTTTCATGTGGATATAAAATATTTTGTGGCAGTTAGGTGATTTAGTGAATAAATGACAGGCCCTGAAGTCAGGAAGACCTGAGTTCAACTCCAGCCTCAGACACTTAACACAAAGCTAGCTGTGTGACCCTGGGCAAGTCACTTAACCCCAATTGCCCTACCTTCCCCCCTCCAAAAGAAAAGAAAAGAAAAGAAAAGAAATCAAATATTTTAGCATGGTGCTTTCTAAATATTTTTGATGAAGCACCTTTATTAGCAAAAACTTTTTAATATGTACCCATAATAGATGTAAATTATAAATATATATGAATAGACATTTTAAAGAATGAAATTAGTATAAAAATAGTATTTTAAAATTTTGTTATTCATTGAGTACAAAACACTTTGTTCTCTCGCTATAGTATTATTAATAACACTAATTACAATAATAATATAGTTTATGTCTATCTATATAATTATTAATAATATTTACTGAGAATAATATGATGCTTCATTATTTTTAAAAATCCCTGTGTATATCCTGTGTGATAGAGAAGTCCTATAAATAAAAATTGCTTTTAAGTAATTAATATTTATTCAATAAATTTTATTGATGTAGCTAGTTAAGCCAGGGAACTTTTTAATGCTTTTCTGGAATATATACATAATCATCAACATATATAGTCATCAAATAATAGTTTGTAAAAATTTGTAAATAGAACAGCTTCTTAGCAGGAATCATGAATTTCTGTGTGTAGATATCTACTTTACATGATTCAAAAGCAACATGCAAAAGTCTCTGATTTCCAATCAGCAGAAAGTTTTCAATGTAAATCTATTTTTATTTATGTGGTTCTACTTAATAGATGGCATCAAATCTAAATTTAATATTCATGTTCAGTTTTTTTAGCTGTAGTTTTGAAAAAGTATGATAAACCACAAGAAGACCAGTTTGGCTGGATTGTAAAGTACAGAAAAGGGAGTAACAGAAAATAAAGCTAGAAAGATAGTTTAGGGTCAGATTGTGAAGGACTTTAAAGACCAAACAAAGGTGTTTAATTGCTCCTGGAGTCAGTAGGGAGTCACCGTAGTTTACTGAGCCTAAACTAAGGTGATGGCATTATGAGGGGAGAGAGAGAGTATGATAGAAATGAGAGATGTTGTGGAGATAGGAACAACAGTATTCAACAACTGCTTGGATATTCAGGGTGAGTGAATGAGGAGTTGAAGGTGATTTATGAGTCATAACCTGGGTACTAGAAAGATAATGGTGGCAGAAATGAGGTAGGTTTGGGGAGAAAGATAATATAATGAGATATTATGCAGATTACAAACCATCCATGCCTACCCATCCTGTGTGATTAACTCTGTCCCACACTGAAATGAAAGGGGGCAGAGGGAAGTGTGACTTGCTTATTGGTCACTACTCAAGTGCAGAACCCGTTCTCTGAGAGATACCTGCTACAACCACAAGACAATCTGGGAGGGAGAAAGTGATGTGGGCAATAGGGATGAATATTTTCCTTAATGAGTAAGCACAGATGTAGAGGTAGGAGGGCAGGTCAAAATTAGGTTATAATAATCCTGAGGAGTCAAATGTCCAGTGCGTAATTGATTGAGAATTTTTTGGATTTTTATTTTTGGTAGAGGGTGAAGAAGTAGATTGAGAAGTTCAGGGGGACTGGGTGATAATGGAATAAGAGTGGGTGGGATTGTGTTAGAGGCAAGCACCATAATTAGCTATTATACAGAAGATGAAACCCACCTTCCCACCATCCAGCTGATTGGTCACACACTCCTTGAGGTCATTTCCTTACCTCCCGGGGGGGACTAGAATCTCCACCTCAGAGATCACTACTCCTGTGTTCTTATCCTTGTATCTCTTTTATTCATTTGTATTTTATGACTATGACTTGAGTGTGAAAGTGAATCAAAGGCTTTACAATAATCAATATCAGCAATTTAAATCATGGTACTTTCAAATGACTTGTTTAATAATCACTGAATCAGTAATGAGTTTCTCATCATACCTCCTGGAACTTTTTAGCACACCTTTTTTGCTTCTCATCAAATATATGGGGGTGAAAGGTGCACATTGGTCAGTGTTTATAGATGGTTTTTGACCATACAAACTGTGAAGTCTTTACGTAAAATTAGTAAATGTTTAATTGGCTTGTATTCAGAGAAGTCTCTGATTTTCATATTATTCTTATTAAAACCCATGTAGCCATATGCACATGAAATGTGATGTATTCTTTCTATTTAGCTCATATATGTTGCTATGCATTGCATGTAACCTATGTTTGCTATGCAATGTGTTTTCTTGCTGTATTATGCCTCTTTGCTAATATGCTGATATACTTATTCCATGAGTCAGTTAGGTGAGCAGTGGATATAGTGCTGGACCTGGAGTCATGAAGATTCATCTTCATTTTGTTTTTTATTTTCTTGCTTTTTGGAGGGGAGAGGACAAGGCAATTGGGGTTAAGTGACTTGCCCAAGGTCACATGGCTAGTAAGTGTTAAATGTCTGAGGCCAAATTTGAACTCAGGTCCTCCTGAGTCCAGGGCTGGTGCACTATTCACTGCACCACCAAGTCATGCCAGATTTATCTTCATGAGTTCAAATCCAGCCTCAGACACTTACTAGCTGTGTAACCCTGGGTAAGTCACTTAACTCTGTTTGCCTCAATTCCTCATCTGTCGTTTTGTTTGTCCTTCATTTCCAAAGAGGAATAATGATGTTATAGGATAATGTCTTGACCTGTATATGAACTAGATTTAAGTGACGCAGAGTTTCACAAAGTCATCAGCCATATTCTTTTTTCAAGTCAAAGCAGTCTAGTGGCAAGACGAAAGTCAAAACAACTGGCAATGGCCTGTGATCCAGAGGATGATTTTGATGCCTTGGATGTCTGACCAAACGTTAAGGGCTCCAGAGTGCCTGCTTCAGCCACTTTCATGGCCTTTGGAACAAATTGTTTACAGCTGCCCACTCTATGAGGGAATGTCTTCACATGCCTGCAGTAGATATCCCCCTTACTCATGACAGACTTGAGGCCCCTAGCTTACCTTCAACCTGGTTTATCCCATCTGGTAAGATAGTTTACCAGTATATGGTCATTGCACATACTACAGTTTCTTGGAGCCACAGGTGGGAGCTGAGTGCCAGGTAGATGCCCAAGGTGGATGGGCAGCCCTGAAAAGGGCTTAGCAAGCCCTCATACCAGAGGTGCTAGTCCTCCCCGAACACTCTATATACCCCAAGAAACAATATAGTTTTATCAAATAGATGGACAATTACCTGATCTGATGCATAGATCACTTTCTTTCAACAAAGTATTCTGGCTTGTAATAGGAAACATGAAATTTAATGACTATTCCAAGGGGCTTCCAGGAAATTCTTAGCAATTATCTCTGACAATAAAGCTTGCATTAAAGTTACAAATCAAGAACAGGGTGTTTCTCTATGAAAAAGGAAAAGCAAGTCAAAGTCCATTTTGTGATGGATACAAGTCTACAGCACACATTTTCAAGGACTCTGAGAAGAGATAAAAGTATTACAATTTGCAAAGGATCACACAATAGAAAATTATGAGAACAAATCCTATTGTATCTGGTCACAAAATTAAAATTGTCATCATTTTTTAGCTTTTGAACATAGACTATTAAGCCCTGATTCACAATAAGTAGCTTTAAATTTTTTAAAAATATTTTAAGCCCCATTAAGTTCAACAAAGCTTCAGGTCTTTCTTAAATTTTGATTTGCCTACAAATCTGACACCCTATTTCTACAATATTTTCCAAAAGTCTTAGCTTTAATAGCTTAAACATGAACTAAGACTTTGGGAATATTCTGTATTTCTACAGTGCTGACCCAAAGAGGGCCTTGTAACTTGAAAGAACTTCTCTTGAGTCCCATATGGGGAGGGCATCCAAGTACTACAAAAGGATTTCAAAGGATAAGACCCACCAGAGATTCCTTCATCTCAGGCCTTGGTTTTCCAGTCTATGAAATGAGAGGATCGCTGCTGCCAAGAACTTAGGAAAAGAATATGATTAGTACCCTCTCCTTTTTTTTAAGGGGGACACACATTTCAGACAGAATACTAAATAGATGAGAAGGTTTGAGATCTATTCCCCAAGATTAATGTCACCTGGAAAGTTAGAAACAGTTCAGCAATCTGAAGTGAGATATGTGGGATCACAGAATATATCAGAGCTAAAAGGGAACTTTTTAGTTCCTAGAGAGAGTGGAAAGAGAACTGGATTTATAGTAAAACGGACCTGCGTTTGAATTTTATTCAGCTCTTCTAGTTGCTAACTATCTGATGTTAGACAAGTCATTTTGTTGTTGGTTTTGCTTTTTGGAGGGCAATTGGGGTTAAGTGACTTGCCCAGGGTCACAGGACTAGTAAGTGTTAAGTGTCTAAGGTCAAATTTGAACTCAGGTCCTCCTGACTCCAGGGCGGGTGCTTTGTTCGCTGCACCACCTAGCCACCCCATCATTTTGTTTCTAAGTTTCAATTTCCTCATGTATAAAATGACAAGGATAGAATAGATGAACTCTAAGGACATTTCTAGCTGAAAAATGCCAGTGAGGAGAAAAAAAGGAATTTGTCTGAAGAGACCAATGCGGATACACAGGTCACTCACCAATAAACTTAAGAGTTTTTAAAGAATTGAACAGAAAATGGAAGCAAAGCTAGATGATGCAAAATGAGTGTGGTATGGCATAGTTCTGGGAAAATAGTATGCTTAAACCAAGAATAAGCTGAGGCTAATGAGGGAAGCTAAAGGAAACACAAAGGGGTGGGGGTGGGGGAGAAAAAGGAAGATCAAAGAAGAAAACACCTTTTGCTTCTTGGGTTGGGGAAAAAGTCTGAATGGATGGGATGATGATAACTGACAGAGAGAACATAGGATTCTCTGTGGAAGAAAGAAAAGAAAGAAAGAAAGAGAAAGAAAGAGAGGAAAGAAAGAAAGAAAAAAAGAAAGAAAGAAAGAAAGAAAGAAAGAAAGAAAGAAAGAAAGAAAGAAAGAAAGAAAGAAAGAAAGAAAGAAAGAAAGAAAGAAAGAGGAGGGAGTGAGGGAGGGAGGAATTGCTGACAGGGAGTTTTTATCTAAGATGAGGTAGAAAAGATAAATTCAAGTCACCTGGCTTATATGAGTTACATCCTTCCATCCTAGAACTGGCAGATTGTTTGCTAAGTCATTGTTAGTAGTATTTGAAAGGTTATGGAAAGCAGAAGAGGTACAACAAAGACA
>CM053593.1:128405100-128410100 GCA_028646575.1 Pseudocheirus occidentalis
TATGATACAAGCATACTATAATAATGATACAAATATCTAATAAGTATGTAATAATATGAGTATATAACAAGTATACGATAATGATACAAATATCTAATAATACAATAAGTATGTAATAATATAATTATATAATAAGTATACTATAATAAGTATGAGTATATAATATAATCATATAAGTAATAATAATAATAATATAACACAATAAGAATATTAGGCTAGAAAGGAGCTGCCTTTTGGTTCAGCTCTCCTCTCTGTCTAAGCAGTGGTTCTCCGGGAGCTGGGATAGATTCGAGTTCCTTAACCCTCAGATGGATACCAACCCCAAGCTTCTTCCTCATATGAACCATCATCTTTTAAACTATAATCTAAGTGTAACAGTCTTTCTGCAACTAGGTTCTTCAAAGTTCTTATAGGTGAACGTACTTGCTCCTTTCCTCTTGTTCACTAAGGATTCTGACTCTCCAGCAGGTAAGAGATAGTTACTATCCATCATCTTTATAGAGCCCTGAACACTCTCTGGGACTATATTGTAAATCTGGAAACCGTCCAGCCTTTCAGCCACTTTGTTTGAGATGGCTCATCATTTGTCTAGAACTTTGTGTGCTCCCTGAAAACCAAGATTTCTTAGGATAACTCTATCATTTTTCTAAATTTCAAAGTCATTTATGTCTATCAGGACTTTTCTGAACCGAGGCCATAGCTTAATGTTAAGTTCCATTCCACTGATTTCTTAGCAAATATACTCTTTGGGAGCCTCTACATTATCTCCATCTTCTGAAACTTCAAAATATGTTAATAGAGAGATATGACTCTTACCTACACATAGGCAGATATAGCATGAAACCTATGATGTCATTAAATGTGTACATTAAAAATGTCATGTGCTGAGTCTATTGAGCTTTTTACTCAGGCCCCCAGATCCCCAGGATGCTCTGCAGTGTGCACTTGAAACACTAAGAATGTGGGTCTTCCTGAAGGTCATATGCTGCAATTCTAGACCCTGAGTTCTACCAAAGCCAATATTTTCTTAAGTGATTTGTTCTCAAAGTCTTGATGAATTGAAAGGACTGGTCAATGGGGGTAACCCTTAGATAATCCTCAGATTTGATCTTTCTGATAGGCTGTAGGAACTATGAAAAATACCCCATTCTTTGTCTCAGGCCAATATGTAGAGGTTTGGTGAGTCCAATTGCAGCCAGGAGTGACTGGGAATCTGGGTACTGCATGGTTATTAGCAGTTTTCTCATTAGATGAAGAGTTAGAAAATGGATAATAATTCAAAAGGCACAGAGCTAGGACTGAATTCAAATACAAAAGCATATTGAGGAGGTAAAACATGCAAGATTTGGTAACTGACTATGTGAAGTAAGAGAGAGTGAAAAATCAAGGATAATGCCAAGGCTATGAACCTGGGATACTGAACAGGAGAATTTGAAAAAGGGGAGGGTTTAGGGGAGAAAAGATAATGAGTTTAGTATTGGACATATTAATTTTGAGCTGTCTCTGAGTCATTATGTTTGAAATGTTCAATAGGGAATTGGTAATGAAGGACCGAAGTTCAGGGGAGAGTCTGGGGCTAGTGTGTCCCAAAAGTTTTAGGAAAATTTTAAGTTATTAAAGACCAGGATTTCTATAACATTACATATAGATCAGTAAATTGGTTACCTATAGTCCACAAAAGCTAATGAGGTTACCAAGAGAAAGTGTATAAATGCAGCATAGCTTAGGAGAGCAACTTGGGAAACAAACCCAGTTAGAAGGCATGATCCAGGAGAGGAGAATAAGAAGAAACAGTCAGATAGGAAAGAGAACCAGGAGAGAGCAATATTACAAAAACCCAGAGAGGAAAGAGTATCTTAGAGGCAGGGATCAACAGTAGAAAAGAGAAAAGATCATCGGATTTAGCAATTAAGAGATTTTTGGCAACTTTGGAGAGAAGATTCCATTGAGTGATGATGTCATAAGGAAGCTTGAAAAAGATTGAGGAGCAAGAGGAGACTAAATAGTGAAGTGAATGGAAGTTCGTTTTTTCAAGTAGAACGCTAGCCATCTGTCCCTCTAACATCCCTTCCTTCCTGCTTTCAGCCTCTGACTAGGACCTCAGAAAAATCATCTCTGCCCTAGCCTAATAACTGTGATGGGAATAAAAACTGCGATTAGCCACCAGAGGGCAGCACCCAACCACCAATAACCACAAGGACTTCGCTGCAGGTTGGAGGAAGGTGACTGGGAGGGGGTGTAAGGGGAGAAGGAGACAGGAAGGAGAAGTCTTTGGATCAAACTCCTCCACCTTCCCAGGCTCCACCTGATAAATCTACTCTTTAGATTGATGACTTCCTTCCCTCGTGAGGAAGGAAGGATCAAAGGTTCTGGCTGCTCTAGGGGCACCAGAAAATCTTAACTCTATTGGCCCTCCTTGTCCTAACCCCATTTAATGCTTTGAAGAAGGTGGCCTTCTAAGTCTTTTTGATGCACTCACTCTCCTTCAGAGAGTGGGTGACTTTCACCTCCCTCCCTCAGTCTTCTAGATTCTCAGCCCATTTTTCCTCTTCTCTCTGTCCCCATTCCCCATCATCCAAATCCAACCCTACTTCACTATCTCTCACTGGCTTTGCCTAAATCCAGAAGTTCTTATCTGTATAAAGTCCATATGCCTGGCACAGTGGTAACAAAATCAAATTCGCCCTAGGAAAAAGAATAATGTGAGAGAAAGACTGAGCAAGTCAGATGAAGAGTAAGAGTTCTTATAAGAGGCCAACAAAGAAATCAGGGAGGAAAAAGAGAATGTGAAGGAGTCGGAACAGGGGTGGGGGAGCAAGGAGAGATGCGAGGAATGAGGGAGGGGAGCCCTATGTGCCCAGACTGGAGAAGGGGGAGAGCAGGCAGGGACTCCATTGTACAGGCACAAAGGAGCCATATGCTGGGCAGAATAAGACAATGTGTGTGTGGTGGGGGATGGTGGGGGAAAGCTAAGTGGCTGAGATCAGACCCCCTCCACACACCCTACTCTGAAACCCCTGGGGCCCCGCCGTCTGCTTTACCACTGGAAAAAGGAGGGGGCAAGGAAGACGAGTACCTAATGACTGGCATTTTGGAACCAGGAGCCTGTGCTTGACTTAGGGAGGGAGGCCTGAGATACAGTCAAAGTGGAAGTGCTTCAGGGTGAAGACTTGAGACAGGGGGAGAATGAGGAAGGACAGGGCTTAAAAGTTTCTTCTCTTTTGCTACTCCTGCTTACCTCTCACTCACCTGCCAGCCTAAAAGGAGATTAGGAAATGAAGGAACCTTTATCCTGCTCCTCCCATTTACAAGTCCTCTTCTCACCCCAAGCCCCTTCCTCTGATTCCCCATCTCCTCTCACCCCACAATTTTTCCTACCCCCACATCACTCAGGACCTCTTGCATCTCCCCTATTTCCCCACTTCCCCCATCTTCACAGCCTCCAAACCCTGACTTCCTCTTTCTCTAGCCTTGGGGTTTCCCATGTCCATAATCCCTGACCTCCTTCTCCTCACTACACTTTGCCTCCTGCTTCTTCTTCCTCCTCGTCCTCGTCCTCCTCCATCTCCTCCTCCTCTCATCCTGCTGAGCAGAGCGGCAGCCGAAGCCAATTGATTATCCAAAGAAATTTGGAGCGAAAGGGAGAACAGCTGCAGCTCAGCCCCCCTTCCCACTGCCCCTGGTCCTGGGGGAGCCCCAAGGGGAGGAGCCCAGTAACCCCTTCAGCACCCCAGCCTGGGGTAAGGGAGAGGAGCCACGTCGCTGAATAAAGAGCTACGTGATTTAGTGGAAAGGCCATCGGACTCACAGCCAGGAAGACTCGGGTCTGTGTCCGGGCTCAGCTTTTTGCTAGCGACGTGACCTTTGACAAACTGTTTGATCTCCCCAGGCCTCAGTTTCCTCATCTGTGAACTGGGAATAACATTGTCTATACTGAGGGAAAATGCTACTGTAATTTTAAATATGAGCACTTATTACTCCTAAGCTGCCAGAGCATAAAGTAGTAAAAGGAACATTGTACTGAGAGTCAGAAAAAAATGGGTTCTCATCCTTGTGTGACCTCAAGTGCATCTTCATTTCTCTGAGCCTATTTACTTATCTGTTCAATGGAGGGTTGGGGCGGGTTCAGATCAGAGTACACTGGTAAATGTTTAACCACCAGCTTTTGAGGGGTGGGTACAATATATAAATTATATACTTTTAAGTTTAATCTGCATTATTCATACTTTCTTAAACCTAGACAATAAACAAAACAATAAATCAGGTCCTGATTTGTATGGCTTGCTGACTTTTGAGGTATGATTGTTCACACTGAAAATTTAATAATTGGGTAGACTCCGGGCTGGAGCTGGCCCCAGCATATCACTGGTTAAGATGATCAATAAAGTCTCTTCCAGCACTAACTTTCAATGATCCTCAGTTATTTCAGCTCATCCTTTGTCTCCGTGACACCCATCCCAAACAGGTCAAGTGCTGTCTTTTAAAAAATTGATTCTCCATCTATTTCATTTGCGTCTGTCCCAGTACTTCAAACTCTTCCCTATCTGGAAGTTCTTTCTTACATCCAATCCAAGTATCTCCTGTTGAGGCTTTCACTCTGTCCTTTGTGAGATAGAGAACAGAACCTTCATGGGGTCTCCAGATTTTCATGGCCATCCCCACATCTCAACCACCATTACTACCATCTACCTCTCAGCTTTGTCTTGGACCAAAAAAACAAACAAAGCAACCTTAGAATCCAACCAACTACAGAATGCAGGAACCCCCACTATGGATGTTCATTCAATCCTCTTCTTACCTTTCAAGTGACAAGGAATTAGTTCACTATCTTCCAAAGGCAGTATATTCTATTATTAAACAGTTCTAATGGTTAGGAAGTTATTTCTCCTGTTGAACTCATAGGCTCACAGATGTAGAGCTAGAAAGAACCTTAGCAGTCATCTGGTTCAACCTCTCATTTTACAGATGAAGAAGCTAAGGCACACATGAGGTGGATTGGT
>CM053593.1:128415100-128420346 GCA_028646575.1 Pseudocheirus occidentalis
TTTACAGTAGCCAGAGAAGGAAAAGAGCCAAGGGGAAAATACACATAGAGACTCCCTTATAATCAGCACCATCCCTCACCAGACACCCACTGCTCACTCCCATCTCTGATACCCATGAGTTGGTAAACAACCTTACAAGGATCAGGGTCTCCCCTCTGTCACCACTCCCTGAAGTCAGGACAGGCTGGAGCAGGAGCACCTAGAATTAGCCCATCTTTTCTACTCCCTCCCAGACCCGATGAAACTGTCCTATTAGTCGTCCTTCCCCTGCTCCTCTCTGGCTGTCGGGATGAGGAGATGTGAGTGTGCTGTCTCTGGGCAGAAAGAACCACAGACAGCAACCTCTGAGTATTAGACTGACCTGTTAGAGCAACTGTCTTCCCCAATCCACTCCATCCCAACTCATTTCCCCTCTCCATCATGTCCCTATTTTACCCTGTGCCCCGATTCGCACCCAAGCCAATCCCAAATGCTTCCTTTTCCTTCTCTAATTCTGTTACCTTATGCCTTCCCTGCCTGTCCTAATTTTATTCCTGTTCCGTTCAGCTAGTCCTTCTCCAGACCCTAGACTCAGATCTAGCTTGGGTCTGGGAAGCAAGTGCTCACCCCTAACTCGGGTCCTGCTTTTTTAGCTCCAAGCTCCAAGCACTGAGGAAGAGCAACAGTGAACGGGAGGACTCAACTCCCAAGCTACCCAGGGAACAAGGACAAAGACGGAGGGATGGAGACACACATAAGGACGAAAAACAAGAGTTGAGTCTTCTTGAAGTAGAGATACAGAGACACACCAAGAGAACTGAGATAGAGTGGGAGTAATATGCCCTCCGCCCCCAACACACTGAGGTCCCCTTTACCTACACAGGACCCGCCGGAAGGGGTAGTGCTGGCCAGCCAGGCAGGGACCCCTTGAGGGGCAGCGCTGACCTGGCCCCTGGCTCCTCTGGCAGAACCGTGCTCATCCGTCTGTGCCCAGTAAAGTTTGCATCCAGTTCCTAGGGAGCTTGGGGATGGTGTGGGAGTGCCCTGTGGGGACCAAGGCAGGCAAGAGTGGCGTACATATTGGGGGGGGGGGGAGCAGGACAAAAGTAAGGGAAAAGGAGAGAAAGAAGCTCAACCCAATCTAGCAACCACACACCAGTTCACACACCCACTCCTATACACACACACACCCACGAACTCATACACGCACACATACATACACACCTGGGCTGCCCGCCCTATGTATATATATGGTGATGCACAGAACACCCCTAGCCTCCCATTGGCCAGCCCAGGACCCAGATTATCAATATTAACTAGCTAGACTAGGCTGTCATTGGTGGATAGTCCACTGAGCCCCCCGGGAACTGAAGGAGGGGGCTGGCCCTGAGGGGGGTGGGGCGGGAGTGGGGAGCGGGGGACATCTGTTCTCCATGCATATTTCATAAGGAAGAAATGGAGAGATAGGAAAAGGGTGAGATGGGCGGGGGGGCGAGGGATACAGTGAGGGCTAAGGGAAGAGCCAGGGGCAGGATCACAGACGAACCCTCTCAGTTTCCTACACCAGAGGTGAGAGAGGACAGAAACACCCCAGGAACTGTGGAGCAGGGACCCAATCAGGGTCCCACTCTGCGTTCAGGATATTGACTTGGTAACATTGTCTGTGAGCATCTTCTGACATTGGGCATTCTTTGGGCATTGCTCTAGCTCTCTCCCCCTGCATTCAGGGCTGTGTCCCAGTGGTACAGTTGGGAGAACAGATCCTTGACCATGGTGGACTCGGTTCATAATAAACCCTGGAAGGGGACTCTGGAGTTCTGACACTCTATACTTTTCCCTCCCCTCCCCTCCCCTCCCCTCCCCTCCCTTCCCCAGAACCTTGGCCCCTTGCCAATCCTTGACCAGCCCACTCTTCTCCCTCTATCTGTTAGTAGTTATTGCTTCCAGTATATTGCAACTCTTCACTATCCCTTACCTCCACCAGCAAGGAGAGGGCAAGAGAATAGAAGCCCACTCACTCAGCACAGAACCTAGGCAGTTTAGCTAAGCTGGGAAGTCCAACCTCTCCCATTAGGGGGTTAAGGGGCCACTACAAGAGAAAGGTATGAGGATTGGAGGGACAAAGGCTGGGGGACACACTCTAGAAGAGGGACAGGTTCTGGGGGGACTCTGAGCTAGAGGGATAGGGGTAACTCTGGGAGAAAGGGACAGAATTGGGGCAGAGGGAGTACCTAATGTTTTGGTACATTCCAGTAATATGAAAACAAGATGCAAAATTACATGCAAATATATATATATATCCATTATGTTCAAGTGAATGGGAAGCTTCAGTCCCATGCTCAGTCCTGGACTAGATAGATGGCCATGGGTTATCCCAGCAGACGTTAGGATAGAGGGAATTCCAGGATCAGAGATGGGGGTCTGGTTTTTCCCCACCAGTTCAGCTTTCAAATGTCTTTCTCAATGAACATTTTCTGAACTTTCATAGCAAACCAAGGGTAGGAAGGACATCAAAGATCTTGGACCCCGCCTTACTTCTTTCTCATGCCTTACCCATTAACCAGCCATAATTTACCTGCATACATTGTGGTTGGTCCTTGGCCAGTGGCCCCATAACAACATGGTCAACAGGCTGCTGGGTGTTGGAGAAAGGGGAAATTGGGGAGCAGGCACAGGTGTATGTGGAGCAGTACAGCCCAGATGGAACAAAGGTTCTTAGGAAGCCTAGTGCGTTAGGATAGGAAGTCGAGTGGTGTCTAGTTATAAGAGGGAGACAGGTTCTGAAAAAACTGGGCCTCAATTTCCCCACTGGATTACTTGGAAAAGGTGTGGAAGGACACAATGAAGGGGTCAACATCCAGTGCCTGATGATACCCTTCTTCCTAAACTAAACTCAAGGACTGGCTTCCCACTCCCTAATCAGCCTTCCTGGATTCTCTCCAGATTGAGAGGGTAGAGGGAGACTATATATGAGTTCAGTTTACTAGAGGTGTTCCCCAGTCTTTCTTCCACAGACTTCCTCCCTCTCCACCCCCAGTTGGGCAGTGCCAGCTCCCACCTGGGCAGGCCCAGACAGGTGCCCAGGCCCCAGCAGATGGGCTGAGCTGGAGGGGAGAAGAGGCTCAGAGAGGGGGGGGAAGAAGGAGGGGGGCAGGGGATCAGGTGGCAGCTCAGTTCTTGCATCATCATTGCCATGGCGCTGATTAAAAACCAATCTCCACCTAATGAGCCCCCAGCAATAACAGCACTCCCCCCACCCCAACATGCTCCCAAGATACAAGGAGACACAGAGACTTGAGAGACATACAGAGGAAGTCTGAGGAGACAGAGGCCTGGAGAGAAATACAGAAAAGTGGAAAGATAGGGAAACAGATGCAAGAGAAACAAGGGAAATGGGAAGACAGTGACACGGAGCAGTCACCAAGAAATGGGAGACAGAGATGTGCATCTGAGTGAGGCACAGAGACACAGAGATGGGGAGACTGAGTCATGACTAGGAGGAGTCATGACATGGGGGAAAAGAGACATATTGGGCAGAGAGAATCACAAAAACATCTAAGGAAAGTCATAATGACTATCCACAAAATGGAGAAATGAAGAGGGTGAGACACCGAGGGAAATACAGAGACACAAGGAAGATCTTTATACCATAAGAAATAGAAAGAATAGAAGGAGTTCATGTTATGACTGGAAAAGGACCTTAGAGGTAATTTATTCCAATTCCCTCTTTTTTTTTTTTAAATGGAGAAACCCTGGTTCAGAGAGGTCAGGTGACCTGCCCAACCCTACTCAAGTAATAAGTATCAGAGCTAGAATTCAAACCCAGACCCTCTGATTCCATGCCTAGTGCTCTTCAGAAGGTTAAGAGGACTAAACTCTAGTCTCTTTGTGACCTTGGGAATATTACTTCTCCTCTGGACCTCAGTTTCTCCATCAGTAAAGTCTCATGATCTTATGAATGGAATGAGGTATGGTGGAAGGAACACTGGGGTTCAGTTAGAGGGCCTGGCTTTAAATATTGGCTCTACTACTCTACCTTATGGAATGACCCTTGGGCAAGTATCTTCTCTGGGCCTTAGTTTATCCATCTTTAAAATAAAGGACCTGGATTAAATGATCTCCAAAGCTCATTTCAGCTTGATCATTCTATGAATCCAGATCAAATTGTGCCTAAACAGGTCTGAAGGAAGAAGGCAGTTGAGAGCATATGTGAGACCTGGGGTCTCGATTTTCAGTTGTTTTCTTGACTCTGGACAGGGACCCTGAGGCCCCATCCAACATTGGGTGATTCAACTCCCATCAGTCTCATTTGTAATATACTCCTATGGCCTCACACACTCCCCCTCCCCATCCCCACTAGCATCTCAGGGACACCAGGCAGTACTCACAATCACCCTGGACAGCTCAGACTTCGGACCTGCGTGAGAATTCTGAGTTCCTAACCCTATCTGGTAGACTTGGGGAGGAGGAAGGGAGGGAGGGAGAGTTCAGAGCCCTGGAAAATCTGAGGTCAACATTCAGTCTCTGGCACCCTTCACCCCCATTCTTTTAGAGTTAGTTGGTAGGACAGTTCCAGGAGCTATAGGGTGAACATAGAGGTGTAAGCTGTAGGAATAGGTGTTGGGATCCAGGTGGGGAAGTTATTATTGATATTATAGTTATAGATTATTATCATTGTTATTTCTCTTTTGCATTTATATACGTCTTTCACTTTCCAATGCACTTTGACACTCATTACCTCATTTTAACCTCATGACAACCCTGAAAGGAGGGATAAAGAGGGAAAGAGTTATTGGGTGCAGAGGTGGGAGGGAGGAGGGCGGGGCAGGGAGGGTAGGGTGGGGCAGGAGCCCAGGCCTCTAGGCTGGGTGGGGGAGGGGTGGCCTGAAGGAGCTGGGAAGCATTGGGTTTGGCAGGAGAGGGTGTGACATATGTGGGGAGCCCTGGGGACCCAGCCGGGCCTTCGGCTGGCAGGGAGAGCAGACGGAGTTAACCCTAGATATTCCACACTGCCTGACCCTACCTAGGAGCTGGCTGACTGTTATTTTACAAGACAGGGAAAGAGGGAGGCAAAAGGGGCCTGCACACTGGGGTAGAAGGCAAGGAGGAGCTGAGGGCAGTTGTGTCTCTGGAAGGTGACAGCAGGTCTGGGCTCTCCTTCCATCTCTGTCTCTGTCTCTCTCCATTTCTGTTTATCTGTTTTTGGCCCATTTTCCTATCTTTCTCCCTGCTTCTCCTCATCCTTCACTCTCACTCTCTTTTTCTGT
>CM053593.1:128420446-128433459 GCA_028646575.1 Pseudocheirus occidentalis
TCTTCTCTCCTCTCTACCCTGCTCCTCTTCAGTTTCTCACTTTCATTTTCTCCTTTCTCCTTCAATTTGACCCTTTTCAGCTCCTTCCTCAGTTTCCTTGATCTATTTCTTCTCTCTTCCTCAGTTTCTCCCTCAATGTTCCCTCTACTAGCCATTTCCTCTTACCCTACAAGCCTCATCATTACAACCACTTGCTGCATCCTGAATCCAAGATATATTCTGGGGACAATGGATTTCAAGGGAGGAAACAAAAAAGTGGGTAGGCAGGCAAAAGTTGGCAGAGCTGACCAAGTGAGTGAGCAAGGGCAGAACAGGTGAGGTTAGGGGTCCTTCTGGAGTCTCCAGCCCTTAGTCCCTGAGCTCTTATTTACATTCCAGCCTGAGCCAGGGGCTAGGTAACACTCACCTACAGTTGCATCATCTCAATGAAACTCTGAGAGCCTCTTGGGGATCCTCCTCCAACCACTATCCTCTAGTCCTGGTTCTCACTGGGTTAGAGTTCACAGGATGGGTATGGAAATTCTGCCCCTACTCAGCTTGGGAGTTAAGGAAGCCATTTCTGATCCTGGAGCTAAGCAGGGCTTCATTTAGGGTTACACTTGGGCAGAGATGAAGGATCCAAGCACAAGATTTATGATTGGTATTGCCATAGTTGGTCCCACTTCTGATCTTGGCTAGAAAGCAGGGGCAATGGGTGACTTCTCAGGACCACTACACTTCTGACATCCCATCTCCCATAATCAATCACAACAAAAATCCTTACCTGAGTTTTTTTATATTTATTCTGCTTTTCTCCCCCTCCTCTCTCCCCTCATTTGATGCTGGGTCAGAGAACATAGTAGCCCTAGCAGAAATCTAAACCCTAACTCTGCTTTGCCACTTGCGACACCCTCCTCACTGTCCAGAAAAGTTTTATTTTGGTAGCTCTCAAAACTCTACCCTACTCCATGGCTCTGTTGATCTGGTGTTTTAGATTCATTGGAACTGGGGCCTCACTGTCCAGTACAAGGATAAAGAATGTGAGCTATGCACACGGAGAAGGCATGTTTACTGAACCTATTTCAGTAAGCAGCCAGAAAGTACTGGAACTGGAGTCAGAAGATCTGGGTTCTAATCTCAAAGTGGTCAGACCAGTCGTGCAACAATAAGGAATTCACAACTTCTCAGGGCCTTTAGTTTCCTTATGTGTAAAATGGGAACAGTAATGCTGACAATTATCCACCTCACTGGGCTGTGGTAAAGGAAAGCCCTTAATAAAACTTAAAAGTGTTATAGAAATGTGAGTTGTGACTGGGAAGCCTTCCCTGACTGCAGTAAGTAGGCAGGACAAAGCAATCCATTTGAAACTTAGCGCATGCTAAATATGAGAGGCAACTCTGACAAGTCCTAGGTTTTAATGCTGTGACTTTTACAAAATACTTCATCTCTCCAGGCCTCAGTTCCCTCATCCATAAAATAAGAAGGCTGGATTATTTCTAAGATTTCTTCCAGTTCCAATGAATCTTTTTTTTGGGATGGCAATTGGGGTTAAGTGACTTGCCCAAAGTCACATGGCTAGTGTGTCAAGTATCTGAGGCCGAATTTGAACTCAGGTCCTCCTGACTCCAGGGCCAGTCCTCTATTTACTGCACCACCTATCGGCCCCAGTTCCAATGAATCTAAAACACCAGATCAACAGAGCCATGGAGTAGGGTAGAGTTTTGAGAGCTACCAAAATAAAGCTTCTCCAACTGAAAACAGCTCACCTTACAGCGTGGGGACAGGGTCGATGCACTCTTTTTTAGGCTTAAAAATTCTGATTACCGAGATGTACAAGAGATATGAAAAGTTAGGAGCTAGATGGGTGGACTGGAGTGAAAGAGGGACTACCTGAGGAGTGGATGGGTCTAAATTTGTCTGGGGGTTCAGGTTGGTAATGATTACCCAGGCCATTTCTTTGGTAGAAAAAGTAGCTGCCCTCAGCAGGACAGGAAAGGTAAAGACAAGCCCAGAGAGGAAATGGCAATAGGAGAAGGGAGATTAGACATTAGAAGACACTGCTCTTAGCATGATCTGGAATAGACGATTAAGGGAGGCTGAGAAACCCACCTCTTTCCTAATCTGTCCATATTTTGTCCAAGGAGCTGGATAAGAGGACAGCAGTGGTTCCTACATATCAGTGCTTTTTTTTGGAGGGAGAGGGGGTGGTATAAGGACTAAGACCAAAATGAGAAAGATTCATTTTTCTCTTTTGATATGAGATGGGTCTGGGAGAAGGATCTGGGAAGAGGATCATTTGAGTATCCATGCCCCCTCCCACCAAGGTGTGAATGAAACTCATCCTCTCTGTTGAGGACCCAACCCCCTCTGCTGGCACCCAACTGCTCCCCTGCTCCCTGAGGCTGCCAGCAGGATGAGGGAGCTTATTGCTCCATCCACTGGGAGACCTGTTGGCCAAGGGAGGCGCAGAACTGGCCCAGATGATGGAGGCAGCTGTGTGCATCTCCCGCCAGCACACAGCTTTCTCAGCACAAAGCTGGGGAGGGGGGTGGGGAGAAGCAGCAGGATACCCAATATTTTCCAGTCCCCAAAATATGCTCCCCCACCCTCTCCCACCCAAGGGACATGAAATGGTGGTGATGAGTTTTCTCATCAGACAGCACAAAGGGCTAATGATGAGTTCTTGGATTTATGATGAGTGTATAATATCCCTCTCTCACTCCATCACCTTTGGCCTCCTATCAGAGATGCCCACCTGACCAGGGACATGCCCAGGGTCACCCAGCTAGTGTCTGGGGCCAGACTTGAACTTAGAAAGATGAGTTTTCCTGACTCCTAGCCGAGAGCTCTATGCACAATGGTGCCACCTAGCTTCCTCCCTGAGCCAACTTCAGCCCAGTGTCAGCCTCTAGAATCTTGCCCTTCCATTAATCCAAACAACCACATGGATTGAAATGAGGTGAGGTAACCAAGAAGGGGTTTCACGAGCATCCAAGGCAACAGGTCAATAATTTCCTCCCTCTTCCCAAACTTCCATCCTTTCCATCTGTTCTTTGCTCAAAAGCCTATTCCTAGGAACTCTTCAGAGACCCAGAGAACAGGAAACAGTGCAGTGACATCACCAACAATCAGAAGTCTCAGGTTCCTTAAATCATTACTTCAACTTCACTGAAGAAGGGGGCCTGAAAGAATAAGGAACAGGCTACATGGGATAATCTGTTTTAATGAAATTGACTATTTATATATGTACAAAACCAACAACAAAAGATATTACAATTTAAGAAAAAAAATACAATTGACCATCACTGGTCAAAGAAAGGACCCCCACCCTGTGGCACTCCAACTCCAGATTTGCCATCTAGGGGCTGGGAAGAAGTACCCTGGGAAAGAGGCGTCAAGCTCAGTCCACAAAGACTTCCTTCCAAGTAGCAGAGTAGAACCACATAATTCAATGTAAGAATTCCCTCCTTCACCCCCCCTCCCCTTTTATTCCTGGTAGGGGAGTGGTGGGTAAGGAAGGGTGAGGCCAAAAAAGGGAAGGAAGTCAGGGAGCAAAAAAGGAAAGTTAGAGGAGACAGTAACCTCCTTTTGCAATTCCAGAATGGTGGAGGGGGGAGGAGGAAAGTAGAAGGAAGAAAAGGGAGGTAATATTTGTCTGCTTGTCTGTCTCTTGTGTAGGACAGTTCCGCTCCTGCCCATCAGACTCAGTCTGGCCTGGGCCAGGGGAGTTTCCAGTGTCAACCTAGTGGTTTGTGCCCTGGAAGGAGACTTGCCATCCAGGAAAGGATCTGGGGAATTGGCAGGGAGGGGCTTATCTCCCATCCTTAGTAAGACACAGCTCCCGGCTCTCGAGGGGTGGTAAACAGGACATCAGCTTTGGCATTGATGAAGTAGGTTATGATGAGAGAAACGAAGAGAATGCTGAGGCCCACGATCAAAGTGACAAACTATATGGGAAGAGGTCAAGGTGACAGAAGAGACAATCAGAATTAAGTGCAGCAAGAGGAAGTATGCTCTGGGCTGGGAGTTTGCAGTCTTCATGCAAAATCTCAAAGCCTCTGTGACCAACAACCTCCTCAATGTGGGACTTATAAACAGGATAGATTCACTCTTGCATTTCACTCTAATCTCAATTAGATTATCAAGTACTGAAGCAGAGGCATTGTTTATACCACTTTGCAAATATTGAATTATTAACTGATAGATCTCAAGGACCCTCTAGAGATGAGACATCACAGATCACAGACTTAAGAGCTACAAGGAAGCCTAGTTTAGAGCAAGAGTTCTGAACCTGGGGCCTGTGAGTTTGCTTTTAAAAATACTTTACTAACTGTATTACAATATAATTTGTTTCCTCTGTAATCCTATGTATTCTATACATTTAAGAACATTTTTCTGGACTTTACCAGACTGCCAAAGGGGAGCACAACAACTAAAGGTTATGAACTGTCTTAGAGACATCTTGGTCCAATTTCCTCATTTTCCAGAGGACAGAACTGGGGCCCAGAGACATACAGTGAGCTGTTCAAGGTGACACTATTAAGTGATAAATCAGAGACTTAAGCACCAATCCTCTGGCTCCAGGCTCAGTGCTTTTTCCACATCACAATTCACTTTGTCAATCTTGTGGGATAAAAATGTCTCAGACTCCAAGGTTCACCAGCATTATCTTTAGAGAGTCTCACTATGAAGGCAAACTTATGTATGTATAAGAATAAAATTTCATCTGGGACTAGCAATGAAAATTCTTTCCCAATTGGATAAGGTGGCCATGGATGGAGACACAAGAGGAGCCATTAGGAAGAAGAAACAGTGACCCTAACTACTATTAAGGGGGAAAGTGATACATTCTCCTCCACATTGGTACTCTGCCTCCCAAAAGGAAATTGAGGACTCATCTCTCTTCTTTTGCCTGCCTGAACCCTCTTATATTCCTGAACCCCCAGCCCAAGTCCTCGGGTTCTCACCTCAAGTTCCTTGCTAGCTACAAGAAAAATGCGAGCACGGATGTCTTTCCAGCGGCTTTCTGTCCAGGTGGAATATTCAGAAGATCCCCACTGCTGCAGCTCAAAGGCAGGAGACACAGCCTTGGCTAGTCGTGCTGTGGAGCGCACACACTGGGGGAGCCTACCTGTCCCACTGGGGTCCTCGGGGCCTTGTACCCATGCATACTCATACAGCTACACATAGAACAAGATTTTACATATGAATCCACCACGCCCTTTGACCCTCACACCAAACTTTCCCCTCTGAAAGGCCAATACTCTAGAAATTTCCCCCACCCCCCAATCACTACTCCAGTTCAGTTTGGGAGCTGTTCAATGTTTTACATCATTCCAAATTCAACCCCCCCTTAGTCCTATACTGGAAGTAGAAGTCCATCTCTGACAAAAGAAAGGCCTTCACAGCATCCCCTCTAGCTCCATTTGCACTCACATCCTTGTTCGCATCTTGGGCCTTCTTTGGGTCTTGGCATTGCTCCCGGGTAAGATTGACCACAGTGCCAGTCAAGTTTGCCAGCACATACTGCACCACATAGGTAGTGTTGATGGGGCTAGAGACTGCAATGTAATGCTGGAGGGGTCCATCTCCTGATTGGGAGAAGGAACCAGGGAGAAGGTTTGGGTGAGATATAAGGAAGAGGTAAGAATGGAGACAGGCCAGAAAACATTCAAATGAACAGACAGGAATAAGAAAGGGTTGAGGAAGATCAAAGAAGGGAAGCAATAACAGAGAAAGGAAATGAAGTTAAGACTACAGCAATTAAAATAAGCAGCCCACCTCCCTGTCTGCTTTCTTTGCTCAAAAATGTCCTCCTTGCCTCCACTGCTTACCCAGGAAGACCTTCAGGTCCTGCCTGATAACTGACTGAAACCATGAGTTGTTGGCTTTAATCAGGAATCCATAGAGCAAGCGAGAGACCTGGGATTAAAGAAGACAGAGGGTCCTGTCAGCTAAATTCCAGAGATGGGTATGGGTAAGGGAGGCGGAAATCAGAAAACCTATCGTGGAGTCCACAGAAATAAGGACAGGAAGAAGCCTGGTCAGATGGATTCTAGAACTAAGAAGGCTGTATCTGGCTGGCACATAAGAAATGGGAATGAGATCTTTATGGATGCTCCCTGAGGAAATGTGTCATGAGTCCTCACTGGCAGAAGCCAGACCATCTGAATCCTGAGACTCTGGGGGAACATGCAGGGGGTGGTGAGGGACAGGGGGCAGCCTGCTGTGTAAACACACAGAGACAGAAGGGAGGGGTGGGAGAGCCCTGGGACCTTGCCAGGACTAGAGCCCCATCTGCTCTTACCGTTATTGGATCAGCCTCAACAGCGGTGTGGTTGGTTCCCCCTGCTAGCTGGTATAGTGCACGTCCTAGCACTGTGGCCACAGATGCCAAGGACTAGGGGAGGTTGAGAGGAGAAATGGGGTGATCCATCTCGAGTAAAACTTACCTTTTCTCTCCTCCCTTCCCTACCCATACCCCAAGCACTAAAATCTTAACCCACCTTCAACCCAAACCTCTGTATTCTCTCCCCACTATGACGAACAGCCTCATTCCAGCAGTGGTACTCTTCCTCCCCTTATCTACAGACATACCAAGTTCTTACTGCTCACCAAAATGTCATCTGACATCCCCATTTGCCCTCCATACCCCTCCTGGAGCTGAGTTACCTTGGCTGTGTCAGTCACAAAGTTCATGGCTTCATCAGGAGTCAGAGCTGCAGGATACTTCAGACCAATGTTCTCTGCAGTATCATAGATGCTCTGGTAATAGCTGTTAGGAGGGGGCAGTCTGAGTTCAGGTGGCCTTTGGACAAAGCCAAGCCCTTGTCCCTCAATTCTCCCTTGACTCTAGGGCTCACTGTTTCACTTTTTATTCCGCTGAGGGGAGATATATTGACAAACAAGGATAGTCTGCTGAAGAGAGGGAGAAGAGGGAATGGGCTAAAAGCACAGCTAAAGGAGTTTTAGTCAAACAGAAAGGATTTCCTGACAGTGACAGCTGGAAGATTTGGGAATGGGAAAACAAAGGTAAAGTTTGGAAGATGGACAAGACTCCTGCCAACCTGAGGAATCTAGAATTATTACAATGTTATAGAAACACACAGTTACAGTCACATGAACTTCGAGTTTGTGAGGGGCCTCTAGCCCTCACCATTAGTGAAAGCCCTAGCCTACCCATAGAATTAAATTTGCTTGATAAACACACTCAAAATATGTGCCAATCCACAGAGAAGCTCCCAATCCATAGAGCAAACAGGGGTCATGGAAAAGATGAAGGAAATTCACTCTTCACCAACTCTGACCCTGAGTAAGTGGACAAAGGAATTCTGGCTACGCTGGACCCTCCATCTTAGAAGGGCCCAACTTACTTCCTTTTGCCTCAAGACTCAACTTGACCTGTTATAGGAAGGGAATTTGGGGAAAGTCACAGTTTAGACAAAAAGTCAATCTCCATAGGCTTTCTGCCTAGAAGTGGTGGCCCCATCTTCAGTCAGGTAACGTAGCAGATAGCGGTTTATTATTATTGCTATCACCAATATTAATGGGAGAAAAGGAAGCGGAGGGAGGAAAGCCAAATAAAGTTCCCTGGTCATGGTCATATAACTACTTCTGTGTCCCATCCAGTTGTGAGGGGTTCTTTCCCAACCACAGCACCACTCAGACAGCCCCCAATTACTAGCACTCTCCCCCAAATCACTCCACTGTGTTCTTGCTTGGGCTGCTGCCCTCTACTGGTGGGCCTCGGGAACACAGATCTTTAGAGAGCCTGGTGGAAATACTGCCTTAAGAAGCAGGAATATACAGCTAAACATCACAAGGAAGGTTAGCATGATTACTAGAGGAAAGTGGCTGAAAGAAGGACTTTGCAATTCATCTACTGGGGATCACAAGCTGGGGATCCTGAGACAACCTAGTTAAATATGGGCTTTAGAGGGCCATGTGAAAGAAGAGCATATGATCTCTCCCAAGCAAAAGGAGGGCCAAATTCTCTTCCTCTCTTTTGGGCCCTTGAGTTCAGAGCTGCTTCTCTGAGGCAAGTGGAGAACAGGGCAAGCAAGGGGTATTGGTTACCTGTTATAAAAGGAGAAAGGGTGGTCAGTAAGCACAACACCAGAGATGTTTTGGCTACGAAGAAACCTCTGAAAGGAGGATGGTGGAAGAGATTTTTGTGGGTCTGCCTCCTTCATTGTCACATTAGGAACACCAGCGCTGCTATTCTTCAGTATGGTCAGGAGATTCTGGACCTGGAGAGTGGGAAGTGAGAGGTAGAAGAGAAGGGGAAAGAGACACAGCTTGGTAGGAATCATGGGATCTAAGCAATGGAAAAGATCTCTGAAGCCATCTAATCTAACCCATACCTGAGTAGGAAGAGAGAGAAAGGAAAAGCAGGACCTCCTGAAAGTTTCTCTTTTAACTATCCACATGGCATAGGCTCAGACAGCCCGAACCTTGCTGCAATATTCAATCTGCCCAGACCTGATGGTAGGTTCAGTCAGGGACATTCTAGGGCTGAACTCCTCTAGCCTCCTGGGGCCAAGGCACTTTGAGTTTCTTTCCATTTTACAGGGAAGGAAACTGAGATGCAGAAAGAAGAATAGAACTGTTTCTGAGTCAGAGGCAGATAATCAAGAATAAAACCCAAACATATTTGCTTCTAGTCCTGGGAGTCCCCCAGCCCCCCCCACCACCACCACCGTCATCATCATCAAACATGTACTGAGCTAAGTACTACGCTAATTCATGGGGACCCCAAGACTCAGTCCTCAGCCTTGAAGGGCTAATTATTAGTCTGGAAAACAGGATACAAACATAAAAAAATAAATACAAGGAAGCATACGCTAAATGCCAAGTGAGAGGCAAAGACAATAAATAAGAATTCAAAAGAAAGTCTGACCAACAACTGGACCAGTCATAAAAAGTCCCAAGGCAATGGGCTTTGAAGGAAAGCTAAGACTTACATAAACTGAGAGGAATAGGGAGACAATTCCAAGCAGGATAAACAGCCCACACCTAGCCTTGCTCCAAGTTTGAGAAAAGAGAGTTTTCAGGGTTGGATACTTGGGAGTAACAATAAAAGAATGAAACAAACAGCTTATCAGACAGGGAGTCTGGTAAGATAGTTCTGTCCTCCTCTCCTAGGCGTAGCCTAATACTATGCAAACACATTAACTAGTCTCCCCAAAGGTTGACATTAGCAGGTAATCAATCAAGAAATATTTAGTAAGCCCCTATTGTGTGCCAGGCACTGTACTAGGATAGAAATACAACAAATGAGAAAAATTCTAATCACAGGGAGTTTCCATGGTAAAGGAAGGAGACAAGAATACATACATAAATACATATAGCATAAATGTTAAGTAAAAATAAATAAATATATGCAAAGTAGTTAAAGAGAAGGTAGTCTGAGAGGG
This sequence comes from Pseudocheirus occidentalis, assembly GCA_028646575.1. NCBI lineage: Eukaryota > Metazoa > Chordata > Mammalia > Diprotodontia > Pseudocheiridae > Pseudocheirus > Pseudocheirus occidentalis. The sequence goes on from CM053593.1 coordinate 128,429,842, forward strand.
AGGGCACCAGCAAGTGGGGGATATCAGAAAAGGCTTCATGCAGAAGATGGTATTTAGTCTTTATCCTCTCAACCTAATGCTCTAGGGGCAGGTGGCTATCGGATCTTAAGCTGTGTCAGCATGGAACGGAAGATGAGGTTACCTCAGTATAAATGGATTCATCTCTCTGAGACATGGGGTCTGTATGCATCCACAAGTCTGAAGAATTCCTCAAGGCTACCTATGGGCAAAGAAGATGAGTCAGTAGCACAATGAGTCCTGTTCAGGACCCCTGCCCCAGCGGGGTAAGAGATGGGTGCCAGGTTAGGAGACCCAAAGAAGAATTCAAGAGACAAAGGATCACAAGGAAAAGACAATGCCTGAGGGAGATAGGAGATGGGAGTGGACATGGGAGAGCATATCAAGCAGAGAAGAATGGGAGTGAGAAAAGCAACACACCTGTCCAAGTTCCACAAATGAGTGTATGTTTTCCAGCTGGACAGGAAACTTGCCCTTTTCCATGTCAAACACCATCCGTGAGCTACCAATGTAATCAAAAGTCTCCTGTGGAGCAGAGGTGGAAGGGGTTAAGGAGAGTTTCACAGGGAATAAAAATGGTAACAGCCCCAGGACTCAGATCAGCCCAAGCCAGGGTCAGCTGCTCCCACATCAGCTCTGTTGGGGTAAGCACAGCCTCTCACTCGGATGGGTCCCAGGATAAGACCAAGACCCTAGGAAGAGGTGGTCATGAGGCAGACACAGGGGAGCCCTTAGGGGAACATCAGCTGGAAAACGCATGCTTCTTCTCCCTCCTCCTCCTTGTTAATTCTGCTTTGGATTCTGCTGCCAGCACACTCTACAGCCAGGCTAAAGCACCAGCAGTGAGGGCAACCTCAGGGCCACTAAGGAGAAGGAGTCAGCAAAGAAACCGAGTCCAGAGAGGTGGGGAGAAATATCCTAACCCTCAGACTTTCCAAATTCAGCAAGAACTCCCAACAAAAAGTCTGAAACCACCTAACAGTAGGGCTGGAAGGATGGGGGAGAGGATCAGGGAAGAAGGGCAGAGGCAAGGGAAAGAAGAGATGAAGCCATTCAAATATAAGAGAGGCCCAAGTTCCCAAAGGGCTCCACAAGCTCATCTGACCTTTGAGTGGGCACATACCAACTCTAGGAGGGACTAACACAGGTAGTCACGAACTGCTTGAGGGCTCAGCAACAGCTTATTGACTGACATCCAAACACAGCTACAGGGCTCTCACCCCCTCACCAGTCTAAAACCCAAGTGCCTTAAAACACCAACTATTCTACTAGTCAAGGCCCTCACCCCTTGGAAGAAGACAAACATAACATTCCGGGGCAGAGATGCCACATCTGGTGCTTTTTGCAGAGCTTCAGCCACAGCCAGCTGGGTGATGAAAGAACCAACAGCACTCTCAGCCCCAGGAGCCACATTCCAGAAGAATGAGCGGCTGTCCAACTAGAAAGAGCAAAAAGAAGAGAGACAGAAGAGAAACCATTAACAGCACACCTTCCCCAAACTCTGAAAACCCCGATTCGTGATTCAAGAGCCCTCTCCTCTATTCAAGAGGACACATATCCTTTGTGTTCTACTGAATGGCTCCATCCAAGGAAGGTATTGCCTCCCTTGAATATCCTACCTCACTTCGGTCCCTAGCGTAACTCACTTGTGGGAAGTCTGCACCATCTTACACTCCAATGGTTATAGCTTCCCCTCCCCACACTCAATGGCTTCTAGACCAGCACCTACCCTGGTGGCAGCAATGATCACTTTGTCCCCAGGCTCTAACTTCCCAGATGCATTCAAAGGATTCAGAGTGTTCCACACGTTGAAGTCAGCCAGGGGGTCACAGACAACTTCTGGAGAGGACAGAGATTATCTGGGATGGGGAGGTGGGACACAAAGGAAACAGGGAAGGCTCCTTTGACCAAATCCTCCATCTCTTCCAGGTCTTTTTCTCTGCTACACTCCACCTCCTACTTTCTTACCACCATTGTAAGAAAAGTATAAGACATGCAAAAGAGTTTTGGAATTACTGGTGCTGATAATATCTGATACTGATACTGGTCAGAGTTGCTGGGCTCTGTACCATTTTGTTGAGTAAGGACTTCCAATGATACCTTTACCAGCTAGGATTATCCTCTCCTACATGCCCAGTGCCATCTGCTCTGAGAACCTCCAGTCCTGCCCCTGGGCCCCAGACCCACCTGGGTTGATGCTGAATGTGCTCTGGATAGCACTACGTCGCATGCAGGTGACTGTGCTGGTAACAGCGTGCATATGTGAGGAAAGCTGCATTGCACACAGTGGGTAGGCTGGGGCAGATCCATTCACCCCTCGGTTGTGATCCCAATAGCACTGGAGGAAAGAGAACCATTGAAATACAGGGGCAGAGCTAGGCAGGTGTTCCAAAGACCTCCTTCTTTGTCATACAGGAAAAGTACTACTTCCTGCACTATTTAGGAAAAGGTGTCCAAGATGCTATTTGTTGTTTGTCCTTCATTTCCAAAGAGGACCAATGATTCACTGGGCAATGCCTTGGCCTGTGCATGGCTTGGATTTAAGGAAGGCAGACTTGCACAAAGTTGTTAGCCTTACTCTCTCCTCCAGAATCACTGAAGTTCAGTGGCAAGAAAAGCTGTGGGAGGGGGCAGAGCCAAGATGTCAGCGTAGAAGTGGCAAAGGTTCACAGCTCCCACACAGCCACCCTAAATACCCATAAAATACGACTCTGAACAAATTTTAGGGCTCCAAACCCCCCCAAAATATAGAAAACACATCTCTCGCTGAAGGTGGCTCGGCAGGAGGGGCTCATCAGGGCAGGCTGGGAGCCAAGGCCAGCCTAGCCTGAAACCAAGGCATGGTCCCAGGGCGGTCGGTAGAAGCCGCAGTTGAAGTCTACAATAGACTGGATGGGAGGCACCTGGAGATTTATCACGACAGAAGAAATAAGACTAAGAGAAAGGTCAGTGGAATTCAAGCTAAATTTTTGGGGAAAAAAGTGGTCCGGCCAAAATGCCCCTAGGGCGAGAAAGTAGCCCAACCTGGCTGCTTCAGAGCTCCTGGCCTGTGTACCACAGTGGGGCCAAAGCGACTGATCAAAGGCCACGGGCTCTTGCTTTGAGCGGCTTGGATCCGGATCATGGTCTTGGGTGGTGGTCCTGGGGCGCGCTTTCAGCTAGCCAAAGCTGGTGGGGGTTGCAGCACCCTGCCAATAGCTCCGGCAGCTGTGGAAACCCCAGCAATTTGGGACAGAGCTTTTCCCCCTGGAAGCAGAGTTCCACAGAGCTAAAAAGTCAAGGAATTAATTGACTGGCCAACATGAGAAGGAAGCAAATTAAGAACAGCAATAAAACTCCAGAATCCTTTTTTCTTCTTTTTTTTTTGCTTTTTGGAGGGCAGTTGGGGTTAAGTGACTTGCCCAAGGTCACACAGCTAGTTTTTATGTTGAGTGTCTGAGGCCAGATTTTGAACTCAGGTCCTCTTGACTCCAGGGCCGGTGCTCTATTCACTGTGCCACCTAGCCGCCCTTTTTTTTTTCTTTTTTTTTTTCAGAATCCTTTTTTGGGGACAAAAAAGATCAAAGCATGGAACTGGAGGAAGACAACACAGTCAGAACT
>CM053593.1:128433959-128470665 GCA_028646575.1 Pseudocheirus occidentalis
GTCTCAAAAAGGTTACTGTGTAGTAGGCTGAGACTAGGATAGGAATAGGTGAATCCCAGCCAAGAGTTTTTCCCAGGCTGAGCCTCACATTTTTTTGTCACCCAAGTGTAGTTATACAGGTTAGGGAATAGGACAGAGGGAAGCTTGCTTATGGCACTAGAAGGGGGTGGTGAAAATCATTTACTCTTTGAGAAACTTGGTACATGTGTATTCTCAACATCTGTAAAAAAGTCTTTTCTAGGGAATAAATGTTAGGAGAAAAAGCCAGGAATAGTTCGAGGTGCACTCTAGATCTTGGCAGCCTCCTAAAAGATGAATGTTAGGAGTGCTAGAGATCAAAATGGAACAAGCTTGGGGAGAAAGATTAAAAACTACAGAAAGTTTGGGGTTGGGTTTTTTTAAGGCTACATTGGGAAAACTTGATCAAAGACAGAATGCCAAACAGAATGCTCTTTGTACCTGAAAGGACAGGAACAAATGAGGCTAAGGCATCATCAATAAAATAAGGAAGGAACTAGTAAGAAATTACTTAGCTGCCTTTTGTGATTTAAAGTTACCTGACCCATGTGGCTGCAAATGTTAGAGTACTGAAAGAATTGGCAGATGTGATTGCTGATCAAATGATCATTCTTAGAGCATGAAGAATGGGGAACAGTGCTTTAGGACTACAGAAAGGCAAATGTCCTGATTTTCACAAAGCAAAAACATGAAACCTCTTAAGTTATAGGCTAACAAACTTGATTTTAATTCCTAGCAAAGTGCTTCGATGTTTTAAAGAGAGTGAATCTCTAGCAAAGATAACAATGATCACACACAGCTAATGTGTTTTCATCAAGCTCACATCATGCCAGATTTTTACTCTTTATTTTTCAACCAGCTTATTAAACTGGTAGATCAGGAAAATGTAGATAATGGCCTACCTAGACTTCGGTGAAGTTATTTGAAAAAGCCCTGCTATTCAGATGCAATGAATTTTGGGAAAGACAATAAATAGGTGGATCTAGAAGCTAGTTAAGTAGTAGCCTCTCCCAAGTGGTAGTTATTAATATTAGCTAGTGCCTGCTTGGAAGATCAGCAGGGACCACATACATCTGCATGTGACCTTGTACTGTTTAAGACTGTTAGTAACGGATTAGGAAGGAGGCCACCAGCAATGAGGGTCAGGTGTCTTGAGTCACAGTCACATAGGAAGAGAAGGAACCGTGGTAGAGCTAAAGAAAAGTACATTCAACCATAAGGGATAGCCAATGCAAAGGCATGGAGATGGAGTGTTGTAAGGGGTGGGGGGGAAGGCCAGTTGGGTTGAATCACTAGGAATCGGAGAGGGAACAACGTCCTCTGAAGATGTAAAGATAGGATACGAGCAGCTTATAAGAGACTTTAAAAGCTAAACAGTTTGTATTTTATTCTTGCGTCAACAGAAGCCACAGGTGTTGAATGAGTAAGGGGAGTCCCGATCAGATCTACACTTGGATAGTGTATGGAAATGGAATATGGAAAATGACTGGTGCTTTGTGCAACATGGGCATGAGGAAGGGAGAACTGGGAGGCTTGCTGCAATGAGGGCCTGAACTAAGGGGTAGCTTTGTGAGTGGAAAAATGGGGCTAGATGCAAGGGATGCCGTGAAAGTAGAAACATGATTTGGCACCCAGCTGGATAAGTGGGATGAGTGAAGAATCCAGAACAAATCTGAGACACTGGGAAGATGGCTATGTCAACAAAAATAAGTTAGGAAGAAGGGAAAGTTTAGGGGAAACGATAAGAGTTCAGTTTTAGATGTGATGAATTTAAGATGTCTCCAGGACATCCCAAAATGAAATGTCCATCATCCAAACAAGATTAAGTGTAAAGTTTTATGCATGAATTTTTTTTTGAATCAACTAAAAACTTTTATAGGCACTCTTGTTCTCACAATAGATCCCACCCTTGTGACATATACAACCAAGCAAAACAAATCAACACACTGGTTGTTTTAAAATATGTTCCTCATTCCATACCTATAGTGTACCATCTTTTGCCAAGGGACAGAAGTCATTAAGAGTCAACTGTACAAGAACAGGATGGATGAGGCAGTGTTAAAACAGTAGTTTGTCTGGGCATTTTTGTGGACATCGAGCTCCACAAGTACCTACAGTGGTATGGTAGCCAAGAAAGCTTATGTTATCTTAGATTGTGAAGAGACAGAGCTTCCAAGAAGGTGATAGTGCCACTATTCTTTGCCCTCATCAGCCCACAGAATTTGAGAGTTGGAAGGAACCTCCAGTGCTATCTAGTCCAGCCTGGAGACCTAGGCAACACAGGACGTCAGTAAGCTGGAGAGAGTGCAGTGATTCTCTTTCACTGGAAGAGGTCTTCAAGCAAAGGTTGGTTGGATGACTAGGTATAGTACAGATGGAATTCTTTCAAGTATGTGTTGAACTAGATGGAAAGAGATCTTTTTCCTCTCTAAAACTGTTTACGTTTTCGTGGGACTGAGAGGCTGTATTTTTGGGTCTGATTTATAAGGTTTCCAAGTATTTCCAAATTTTGCTGAGACTTCTCTTTTCAGGGTTTCAGTTGTAAAATTATAAAATGAGAAGAGACAAAGGGATAGTAAAGACACTAGGGTTCAACAAACTTAAAAAAGAAATAAAAGCCCAAGACAGAGGGAAATTAAAGTTAGGAAATGGGTGTCTTTGTACATGATGCAGAAACATCAAGAATTTTTCGCCTTGTTTAGAGCCGAGAGACAACACCAGGTTCACAACTTCATTCTTAAGTATATGATTATTATTCCAAAGTTGTAGAACTCAGGAACTATCACTGGAACCACTATTTTTTGAGTGTTGAGAAATTTACTCTGTCAGAATACCTCCAACTTTTCTGTCAAAATATGCCCACCCTCTATGAGAGCTCCAACCTTTCTGTCAAAATATGCCCACCCTGTATGAAAGAATCCCATCAAAGGTAGTATTAGTTAAGATGTTAGAGTTAAACACTGGTTATGTAGGCTGAGTCTCACAGTATGTCTGTATCCTGGATCCAGAGTCTGGTTCTCAGGTCTTGGTTTGGAAACCAAATTTTATCAGGCCCGGGGAGCTAACTTGTTCTAACCAAACTCAAGGCATCCATAAATCAGAATACAATTTACTAATTTATAACAGGAAGGAAACAAAACTGTCCAACACCTTCCTCCATTATTATTAACTTACAGTGGACACTTTTCTAAAGGGTAAAAGTCCACCTGGGAGACCAAATTATAAGAAGCACAGAATTGGGGAAAAGGAAAAGAAATATGTGCTTAAAGGATACTTCTATCAAGTACCATTTTTATATGAGCTTAATTAAGGATTTAATCAAATCCTACCGCAATATGCAAGTGCTACACATACCACTTTTTTGCTATAACAATAACTTGGTTCAACTAATTCCAAAACGGTTTATCTTAATTACATGTTAATTTTACTTCTCCAGAAACCGCTATCTAAATCTCAAAATCTATACGTTTACAAATCACCTAAAATAGATAGTAACTCAGTGGCCTTAAGGATAGTAAGACTTATTTTATATCTATTTATATCCTTTTATTAGATTTGACTTGCATTTCTGACAGTGCCCAGTGGGGTGCATATCTTGTTTGGGTAGCCCAAACACTCGATACCTGCATTTTCCGTTCCGACCCCGGTTCTCAGTATCCTGGGTCTCCTCTTCCTCGTGGGCGGGGAATCCTAACAAGGGGTTCACGGAGCCCCTGTTCTTCTCGTCACCTGGCTCAGCATCATCAGTGACATCCAGCCCAAGACTCAGCCCAGCACCCCAGGAACCTGAAAGCTGGAATGGCTTTCCTGAGGCCACAACGCAGAGGGTGGGCTTTCGGGAATCGTGACACACCTCGCTCCACCTCCTAAGCTTTTCCTACCCCCACTCCCCCAGCCCACTCCCAAACAATCAAACAAACGTGGAAACGGCCGATCTCAGAGGAAGGCTGGATTCGTCTTTCGGACGCGCTCATGTTGCTCAAGGCTGGAGGAGACCCGTCTTCCCAGCCGCAGGGCCACTGAAGCCACGGCAGGCGGGCGGAGAGAGGGCTGGGCAGCCGCGTGCCTCGCGAGGCGGAGGCTGCACGTCCCGGCCAAAGCTGCCCGCTCCGTCGTCCTGGCCCAGTGCCTCGCAGTAGGCAGACACCGCCTGGGTGCAGACCAGGTGCTGTGCCAGGCCCCTAGGATGCGGAGACTATTTTTGTCAGAGCCGGTGACGGTCACGCAGAAGTTTCGTTCTCTGCCAGTGGAAGGAGCGCCTCAGCCACCGCCTCGGGGCTTTCTGGAGCCCCAACACGCACGCGCTTGACCTCAGGTCTTCCGTTAGCCGCCAGACTCACCCCGCCCAGAGCGACTGCAGAGAAGGGTTGGGGGACGGGATCTCGCGCCCTACCCACTCTCCAGGTCTCCTCGGGCGCCTCGTCGCAAACGGGGCCGGAAAGCGCGGCGGCGCAGGCGCAAGCGTAGAGAGTGGCGGCGGCGGCGGCGGCAGCGGCGGCGGCAGCGGCGTCGGTGGCGTCGGTGGCGGCGGCTGGCCAGTGTAAGATGGCGGCGGCAGCGGTGGCAGCGGACCAGGCGGCCCGGCCCGGAGCAGCCAGAGCAGCCGCTGGCAGGAGGATGCCCCGAAGCGGGGAGCAGGGCGCCGAGCCTCGCCGGCTCCCGGGCTTGTAACCGCCCCAGCTGGACACCCTCTGACCTGCTCGGTCCGTGTCCCGCTGCGGCCCAGCCTGCCCCCCTCTCCCCGGGCCTGTCCCCCATTTTCCCCTGCGGCCGGTCCTCCTTGTCCCAAGACTGAACCAGTTTCCCCTGTGGGACCCGTTCCCCCCTTCCTCGGCCTGCCCCCGCTTCAGTCCTCCCTGACCAGCTGCCTTCTCTCCTTGCCGGACAGCTCATTTGGGTGACCTTAATTCCCTCTCCCTGGGAACTTGGTTAGACCCTCGCCGGTGCCTGGGTCCCTTCTCGCAGCCCTGAAATATGCAGGCCCCAATGCTGCCTCTCGCAACAGGGCAGGGGTCAGGGCAGACCTTGGCAAACAGCCCCGGGGTTCTGGGCGTCATTTCTTCCCTGCTTCTTGAGTCTCAGGTCCCCCTTTTCACCTCACCCCCAGAACGGTCCTGTTTGGACCCCGTTAGTCGGAAAGCATCTGGTGGCTTGAATTTCTGACTCCTATGATATGTTGCTGGAGTCTCCGTGTAAACAAACTGGCTCTGGCGTTTATTAGCATTCTCTAGGTGACTTCCTCCCTGCGCTGAGGCTTCTTGTTACTTGTAGCTTTCTTTGGGTTCCGTGTTTATTGTTGAAAGGATTCTAATTTTCCTTTTTTTTAAAAAAAAAATGAATTTCATGTTCCATTATGGAACTGGTTTCAGACCTGTGGTTGGTCTGGTTCTGTTTTTTTTTTTTTCTGCACCCCTGTGTACTTTTTTAAAGATGTTCGGTAGTCACATAAGATAAATCTTTCACTTTTGACTTTAAATAGTTAAGTGTGAGCCAGAACAGTATGCTACAAAAAGGGGTGTTTGTATGTTCCAATGTTCCTTAGGTATGACATTTTTGCCATTTAAATTGTAACTTTTCTCAGTCCTTCAGTGAATCTACAGAGCTATTTTCTCAGGAGTCCAGCCAGGCCTTACTTCAGCCATAAAGTGGGAAGGTGAGTAGGAGTTGTAATCAGTTTTTAAATTCCTGGGCTCAGGACGTAAATGATTCTATCAGGCCCTGCCTTTATGCTCAGTTGCTGACCATTGTGCTCATAAACATCCTACCAGGCTTTCCGCAAAGCATAGGGTGGTGTTCTGTTTTTTGATCCACCTCTAGTCATTATATTTCACTGACCAAAGTTCCTTACACAGGTTTAATTGACTGTGGGAGCCTTTATTTTCTGCCCTAAACTGTTGCTATATTGCTTTTAAACAGCTCCGTTTGTGCCAAAAGTGAATATACCTACCATGTGCTGATGCATGACTTCCTTCATTTGGTTGGTGTCTGCCCTGCATTTTATACTGTTAATAGACTGGGAATCAGTCTGCTTTTGAACTGGTTCTGCCACTGAGTCAAGTTAAATTGCTTCCCTTGTGGTCTTGAATTTACCTCCTCTAAAGTCAGAAGGGAGGAACACAGCAGCCGGCTCCTCTCAAAGCTAGGGAGAGATAAGAGGATGTCTGTCTGATGCCTAAGTTCTTTGTAAACTGTTAAAGCGTTATATTACTTTGAGCCTCTATGATTATTATTCTTTCATTAAAGCCCTATTCCATTTCTTTATCCTGGCATGGATGTGACTGGGTTCTGAAAGTTATAGGACTTTAGAGCTCAAACTCTGACAGATTCTACCAAACAAGAAAAGCTTTGAGTAAAGGCCTGATGATGACCTATTGCCTGAGACCTAGGCTAATCAAAAGTTTTGAGAAGCTTATTACCAAAAGTTTGGCTTCCTAAGTTTTTTCATCACAGTAACTCATGAAGCCATCTGCTTCTTGCATTAGTGATGATAAAACCTGATAAATCCTCAGATCTTTGAGGATTATTACTTAGAGCTCTAGCATTTTGGGGGAACCAGAATATTCCTGGGTAATAGTTTAAATAGATTATAGATATAGATATGTATAGTGAGATAATAGATTAAAAACAAAAAGATCTTCATGGTTAGTCTGAGGAATTTTTAGTGATTTTAGGGATCATGCTGTGTATCCATCAGTACAGTCCATTTTGGTGATTGTAGTAGGTACAAGGAGAGGTAGAAAAATTATAATCTTTCAGTTTCTTTGGTGCTTTGGGTACTTTGCATTTAAATGTTAAATGATATTAGTGAGGTTTCTATATGCACCTTTTAACTATCCTGGAAGTAGAGGGTGATATGACCTGTCCAGACTATGTGAGCTTTATGGTGGTGAATTTGGACAGCGCAGCTGGTAGATACTAAAGTGTATTTGTATTTGTAGCAGGGGAAGGAGTGGTTTGTGAGTTTTATCTCCTAGAGCAGGGGGTTCTTAAACATATTTTGTGTTATGAATCCCTTTGGCAAACTGGCAAAGCTTATGGACCTTTTATCATAATGATGTTTTTAATTGCATAAAATAAAACTCAGGATTACAAAAGAAACCAATTATATTGAAATATAGTTAGCAAAGTACTCAAAAAACAAGTTCATGGACCTTGGGTTAAAAACCCTTGTCCCAGAGTATCAGATTGGGAAATACCTAGGGTTGCTTGCCTCTGAATAAAACAGTGATAGCCAGTGAGCCCTTTAATCTGCCCCTTTTATATGTCATTCCAGTAGATCTAAGTAAATTATTCATCAGATAATACTTTTGTTTTCCATCAAAGGTAGTTTTCCTCTGAAGTAGTATTGTGTTTTTTCTTTAGTTAGCTCTCACCAGTCTGCTTTGTGAGTTATTCATGATCACCCAGGACCACCTCCCCTATGTGATTCAGTAGGGTCATCTGTGACCTTGAGCAAGTCACTTGACCCCTCAGAGCCTCAGTTTCCTCATCTGTAAAATGAGGGTTTTGACTAGATGGGCTTGTAACGGTGCTTCATATCCTAAGTCTGTAATCCAACTATTAAACTGTAAGGGTCAGGCTGAGATTAAACAGTGAATATGTGAATGCTTCTGTCTGACTGCATATCAGAGCTAAATATAAGTGACATTTGATTTGTTTATTGTTTTTGTCTTCTCCCCTACATTGGTACACATGATCAAAAGTTTAACGTATTGTAATTCCTTTTCTCCTAGTGTTCCTAAATAGTATTTTCTTCTCTTCCCTAATGGAGAAAGCTTTTTTTTAAAAACACAATCCTGATAACAGGTTACATCTCCTAGAACTAGGTCACGAAATGATCTCATTTCTTTTAGAAGTAAACAGGGGACAGGAGGCCAGGAGTTCTGAGTTTATGGCTTCATCTTCGGGGAACTAGACTGGGCTATCAAGTAGGAGGATAGCAACAACGAAAAGCAGGCTTTCCTGTCTCTTTTCTTGCCTGACCATAGCTCAGGAGAGTAGACAATGATATTGAAGAAAACTGGGAAAGTTGATAGGCTATGGGATGAAAACTGTTTCACTTAAGTCACTGTGTTGGATAATAGCTTTCAGTAGCCGGGGTCTGATTTCCATGTTAAGAGGTGAAGACACCCATACCAGACAAAAATGCCAGTTTTTTTTCCCTGATAGACACTTGGATACAGTGGGAGCTAAAAGAAAGCATTCCTTCTGCCTCTAGTGAAAACAAGAAAACGGTCCTGGATGTTGGGACATCAAAAACACATTTTGGAAGGAAGCATGCTCTAGAAATCCAACTTGTAGGAGTATCCTACTCTTCAGGGTTTGGCTTGCACCAAACTTTGCTGTTTCATACTCAGACCCAACTTCAGTCCCTTTGTTCTATACCTTATCTCCTCTTGATCAGGTTTTCTGTGATTTTACCTCGAGTATGAAATGCCCAGATAATTATGAGAAATGCCCAGATGGGGCGGCTAGGTGGCGCAGTGAATAGAGCACCGGCCCTGGAGTCAGGAGTACCTGAGTTCAAATCCGGCCTCAGACACTTAATACAAAAAACTAGCCGTGTGACCTTGGGCAAGTCACTTAACCCCAACTGCCCTCCAAAAAAAAGAAAAAAAAAAAAAAAGAAATGCCCAGATAACTGTCACTCAGAAAGTTTGAGTCAACCCTACTACTGAAGAACTGTGGTATAGTACATGAGTTAGCAGTTAGATCAACTATTATGTGACTCTTAGAGCCAGTCGATGCATCTCTTTGAATAAATATGTACTTTGTGTTGACTCCCATCATCAGCTTGCAAATATTACTGAGTCCATCTCCATTTTCACCTTCTTGGGGGCTGACCGACCAGACTTCAGTCCTTTTGTCCTATACCTTATCTCCTCTTGATCAGATTTTCTCTGATTTTCAAAATATTCTAATAACTTTGTATCTGGAATAATGTACTAATGAGAGAAGACTATAGAAATCTCTCAGGACTTAGGACACATTTTCTACAATGACTTTTTAAAGACAATTAGATATTTTAATTTATTATTTTGTCAGTGTGGATGTACTGTAATCCCTCTATAAATTTAGTAGATAGTCTTTAAGATTACTACGGCCAAAAAATTCATCACACTGTAGCCAACTTAGTAATGAGTCTCTCTGACTTTAACTGCATTGATCCTTGAAACATTAGTCAATCAAACAAAAACCATTTATTAAGCACCTACCATGTGCCCAGGCACTGTGCTAAACTATAAGTATACAAAAAGAGCCAAAAGACAATCCTTGTCCTCAAGAAACTCACAGTCTAATGGAAGAGACCACAAGCAAACAGATATGCACAGACAAGCTATATGCAGAATAAAAATGAAGTAATTAAAAGAAGACACCAGAATTAAGTAGGGTTGAGAAAGGCTTCCTGTAAAAGAGGATTAGATTTACAGTTTATTACTCAAATCTTTCTAGCTTGGGAATAGCTGCCAGAGTGAAACACTCTTACAGCATAATCTTTGAGAATCCACGGTCACCTTCATTTCAAGAGGAAGCATCAAATTTAATGAAGGATTAGCTAATATAGTATTTTTAAAAATAAGAATGTGTATACCAGTATGGATCAAGTTGGTGTAAAGCACCAGTGATGACAGTTCAAAAAAATTCATATGTAGATTGAATCAGTATCAGAGATATTAAAGCTGGAAAGAATCTTAGAAATGACCTAATAAAATCCCCTTATTTTTCAGCTGAAGAAACTGAGGCCCACAGAAGTGGTTATAGCCAGGACTCAAACCCATTTATTAAGATTCCAAGTACATCTTTCTTCCTACTGTGCTGACAGTTATTCAAAAAGTATCTTAAGAGCTTTCTCACCCTGGGTGTAGTGGAAAGAGCCCTGGACTTGAATTCAGAAGACTTAATTCTCAAGTCTGTCACTTAATTGTGTGACTTCAGTCACAACTCTTGACTTCTTTGACTCTTCTTTCTTTGTAAATAATAAAGCCTACTGGCTTGTAAGAATATCAGATATGAAGGTGTTATGTCTGTAAAGTGCCATGGAATTATAAAACCTTATTATTGGAAAGGAACAGAGAAGTTTGACTTTTCTTCCAGAGCTATTTGGTGTAATATTGGTGTTATACAGTATAGGTCCTTGACATATTGACTCTGGTGGTAGATTCAACTCTCAGTTATTTATTTGCAGCAATTTTACAGATTATGCTTGTTAAGCTGGGGCCTCATCCCTACTCTACCTTCAGCTAGCTAGGACCTAGGCAACAAAGACACTTAGCTCAACATGGAGAAGAAAGGTTTTGTGTCTATATACAATCACATATTAATGGCCTTTTTTATGTAGACCTCAGATCAATGGGTTTGGTTTTTTTAGAGAGACCCTTAGATTTTAAATTTGTCCTTCATAAGCATGGTAATTTAGTTGATTCCTTACTATTGATCTGGCTTAGGATACTTTGCTTTTCTATTAAAGTCACACTGAAAAGCCTTCTTTAGGTAACTGATTCAGGTTTTCTCTTAAGTGGGAGGAGGCAAACATTTCCTGACTCTTTAGGAGCAGTGTTGACTCTTAGGAGAATGTTAAAGTAATTTGAAGATGGACAAGTATAGAGTTTTAGCAGTCTTTGTAGGGGAGAGAGAGAGAGTTACATGTATAGCATGTTTCAGATTCTTAACTTTAAAATTTCAAGTTGAAAAGTAATACCATGGGAACAGAGATTGGCCTCATGATTTTATTGGTATAGGTCAGCACCTTATCTGCAACTTAGAGAGCTGCTTAGGATGTTAATTGAGTGACTTTCCCAGCATCATACGTGTTGAAGGCAAGACTTGAACCTAGATTTTCTTCGCTTTGTGACCAGTTCTCTGTCCATACTGCTTTTTGCTACTATTACAATGAAGGAGTATGGTATTGGGTGGCTGGTGTCATAGAGAAATTTTTTAATTTTTATTTTAGAGCCAAAGAGTAACAAATGTGTTCATCATTAGTTTAGGTAGGTAGCTCTGATTTTGTTTAGACCGGAATCACCATTGTCCTTCCTTTCTTATCATTTCTCTATTTCCTCGTTCCTCTTTACGTAGCCAGAAAGTTGCAGTGTGCCCTGCCTTTGCCAATAGGAGTTTTTCTTATCTTGGTTTCCTTCTCAACCTCCTGCTAACTTTATTTGCTGCTGTATTTTTCAGGTGTGTGTTTTGTGACCCTTACTCAAGTGTTAAACCTTGTCCTCTAATATGACAAAGGGAGGAGTGACTTTTCTGGGTGTCCTTGGCTTTCATCTTCTCCTTGCTTGTTTTCCCTTTAGTTCTGCCTGTGAGTAGAGACAGGGCTTTTACTTTTCATTGCCCCTAGGCTACTGTTTCTTTGCCTGAGAGATATTTGGAAAACTTTTCAAAAAAATTATTGCAACCAATTGTGTGCATAGGAACTAGAGTCTTTATTCGTTCTTTAACTTCTTAGAGTTCCCTGATAGAAACAAAATGGAAAACTCAGTCTAGCATCATTTATATCAGTGGTTCTCAACCTTCCTAATGCCATGACCCTTTAATAATCCTACATATCTGCATGTCGGTGGACCTGCCTGGAGACAGATAGAGGAGCCGTTTTCCAGTGGTCTTAGGTGACCCTTGTGAAAGGGTCATTCTACCCCCCAAAGAGGTTGTGACCCCCAGGTTGAGAACCACTGTTTTATATTGATGTGAGGGAAACTGAGCATCATTATTTTAAAAAGCATTTGTAGGTCTTCTCACAGGGGCTTCCTCTGCTCCTAGGGTTACAATACAGCCTGGCATTACCTCTGGGACACTGTAGATAGTGTAAGGAAGAATAAGCTGTAATCACTTAGGGAGAAGATTCTGAAAGAAGAGCTGGTGATTTGAACAGAGAAAGGGGGTCATACTTAGAGAAAGGGACCTGATTTGTGGCTTGGCTGAAGTACTGAGAGAAAAAAAAAACCAACTTAGCACACTACACACACACACACACACACACACACACACTCTCTCTCTCTCTCTCTCTCACTCACACACTCACACACACTCACTCTCTCTTCCTCTGTCTGTCTGTCTGTCTCTCCATAAAAATGAAGAGGGTGCCCCAAAGAGGGTTAGGGCTTCCTGAGACCCCAAAATACCAACATGCCGGGTCCTGCGGAAAGAATTCCACTCGAGTCTTCTGAGCCAAAGAAAAAGTAAAGTTTATTGAAAGTTCAAGTTCTCCATATGGGGTGCTAGGGCATTCTGTGGTGCTCTCACAGAGCAAGTCTCTGCTAAGCTATTCTATGGCTCTCTCATACAGAGCATGTCTCTGCTAGGGCATTCTGTGGTGCTCTCTCAGAGTTTGATTTTGGCTGTATGATTGGTATTGAATGTGTTTCTTGTAAGCAACATAGTAATTATTTCATTCTTTAACTTATTTAACTTATTTTGGATTAATAGATATTACCTATAGGGGTTCTTACTGGGACAATGCTTTGAGGGCCTCCATCTTAGGTATATTATATGTCTTCAAGAATAAAAAGAGGAACTTGGAGAAAACAGAAGTAATGGATAAATATGATGGACCCCATGAAGAAAAAATTTCTTCACCTCAAATTTCAAGAAAGTAAATTATTTTCCATGAAAATCTCAGCAAAGCTTTCTGGAGATTTTAAGGGCACTTTTGAATTTTGCACCAGCATTTTCTTAGACTTTGCCTATATTTAGTGTTTAGTGTAATGCTTGGCGGACTAACCTTTGGAGTAATACAGTCTACTGTAGGCAACCTAGTGTGATACCAATAGATAGAAATCTAGAAATAGGCCCATATGGTAAAAGAGATAAATTGAAAGAGCTGCCTCTTTTTTTTTCTCTTAGAACATATATATATAATTTATGTGAAGTCTGGAAGAATACATTCAATATCCCAAACAGCCAGAGAATAAAGTAGGGGGGAGGGAGTGGGAATGGTGGAGGAAACCCACCATGAAATTCTTCTAATCTCAGTGTAGTTTGAATTTTTTTTTTAATTTTTGAAGAAAAATGATTGTCAAAGAATTATGAACTTCTGATTCCCCCTTCTCCCCCAAGGAAAAAAGTCCCCATCCAGACCTAATGCCTGGGATAGTTTCTTGAGGAAATAATCCACTTGGGCCACTGGGGGGTGGTAAAAGCCTATCATTTGATTGAATCTGAAGTCACATAGTTCATGTACTATTGTGGTATTTATGGTAGAACAGTCTGCTTAGTTCCACTAATTCCTTAACAGTCAGAACTCTTTTTTTTCTGCCTTTCTATTGTAGCAGGTGATAGGTATAGGTTTTCTTCTTTCTCTAGAACTCTCAATATGAATTGAAACTTTAGACTATTGTTCTGAACTGAGGGGCCACCTCTCTTTCAATAGAATATTTTAAAATAACATTTGGGTCACCCCATCAGAATTGCTGTTTAAAGGTTTTGTCTTATTTAGTAACTATTTACTGTTTAGCCTTTGTAACATTCCTTAGAAGTTGTGATTTTGATCATGATGAAGAAGGCAAAAGGATGAGAAGAGTAGATTGTAAATGAAATCACTTCTGCTACAAAACAAAAGTTAGGGCCACAGGAAAGGGAGGACTAGTTGATTCCAGATGGAATGTGGGGCCTATGACAAAAAAGTGGATTTGGACTTTGGATGCAGATCAATCACAAACAGCTGTTCAGCCTTCAATGGTATAAGATATCTACCCTCGTAGAAGAGTTCAGACACTGAATGGCTTTTAGATTCCTATCTTATTAATAATTGAAGTCTCCTCTTCCCCTTTGATTTTTAGAGCAAATTATAAAGTTTTCTATCATTTAGATTCTTTTAAAATTACCAGGTAATCCAGAATGCGGAGTATTGGGCAAGGCTGAACTAGGGAGTACTGAGAATATTGAAGATCATAGAGATTGGACTGATTTATTGCATGTATGCATCAGGAGTAGGAGATCAGGGTTGGGAATTGAGTTATCTTGATGATGATACCAAGGGCAACATTAATTTCTTGATATTTGTATCTCTTGAAACTAAGGGAAAGACTATCAAGACATTTAGTGTATGGATCCTGGAACTGAAATTTAATTCATCAAACATTTGCTGTTTTTTGCTTTTTTACATTTTTTTAACTTTTGAGAAAGAGTCTCTGTCTCTTACACAGGCTAGAAGTTAAGTGATCATTTATGAGCTTGATCCCAATTACTTATCTCCTTGGACTTTTGGACTTATTCTCTTTTTCTAACCTGGGCCAGTTTCCCCTTCAAGCAACAGCCTGCAGAGCAGCCTGGTTGTCCTCCAGGATTGGGGACTCATTATATTGATGGTGGGTTTAGTCCTTAATTTCAGAATTTCTGAGTTTAAGTAATCCACCAGCCTCAGCCTTCCTGACATCAGGGATTACGGCTTTGTACCACACTTCTGGCAGCTCAACAGATATTGAGAAAAAATTAGACAATGAGCAGATAAGAATAAAAATGGAAAATTCATAGCATTCTTTCTACGCTACTTTACTCAAGTAAGTATTTTTATGTATCATTCATCATCACTGATAATAGGCATGAATAGCTGGGGGATATTGAGCCTTACTAGGGCTTCTGATTGGACTGAGGGAAGGCTTCCATTGAAATAGAAATTCTCCCAGCTTCTTCATCCCAGATGTGGAGACCTAAGTTCTGACTTTTTTGATCATTGTAGCATGCAGGTTTACTTTGGTTGCCTGCCATTAATCTTTTTGGTTTTGTTAGTTGTAAGTTTTCAGTTGTTGAATTTTACCTGACCCTACCTTAACATGGTTTCCTGTACAGATCTCTCTCATTGCTATCAGTACAAGAAAGTAGTTCCTGTGCTTTTGAATGAGAGATGGTTTGATGACTCTGCTCACGTGAATCTTTTTTCCCTGTACTTTGTTTTATGCCTATCCTTGGATTTAGTTAATGTTTTGTCATATGTTGGTTAATGTTTGAAAACTCTGGTTTATTAAGACATGTGATGTCAGGGTCACTGGCAATCTTTAAAACAGATAATAAAATGGCCTCTGATTTTCTTTTTTCCCTAACAGTTTACTAGTTAATTTTCAATATGGTGAAGGTTATTTTTAGAATATACACAGTAGAGTTAATCTAATTAAGCTTCCTACTTACCTAGAACACTGTGCTCAGGAACTCTTCCAAAAAAACAGCATGATTGGCATTAGTTGGTGTTAATATGGAAGATGTTCAAGGTGAACCTGGATATTACTAGGAATGGAATAAAAGTTTTAGGAGGGAACAGTGGATTTGGGCAAGTGTGATTTTTTTTTTTAGCTGGAAATTAGAAACTAGGATTGTGTTGCATGGTAGTTGTTCTGTAAGAGTTCTGAGGCACAAATACTGTATATTGGCCTGCTTCCAATTCAGGCAATTATAGCCTTAGTTGTTAGTTGGTTTTAGGTTTCTTTTTTGTTTTGAAAGGCACTGGGGCCTAGTGGAAAGAGCATTAGAATCAAAAGCTCTGAATTCCATGCCTACTTCCACCAACTGCTAGCATATGACCTTGGTTTAACCTCTCTGGGTCAGTTTTGTCATCTCTCTGATGGGAATACTTCATACTCTTCCACAAAATGGAGATGTAATACTCCATAGTGTCTGCTACATACTGTTGCTACAAATGTCAAAGGAGATAATGGATACAAAGTGCTTTCTAAATGCTAAGGCACTATATAAATAAACATACTATCATTTCATACCTGAAATTTATGTTTCTTTGTGTCTGTGTTATAATTACCTATTTAAAGATAAGGTTTGCCTTTTTATTGTCTTTCTATAGCACTGCTTTTTTCTCTAGGGCCAAAAGGAAATTGAGGTCCTGCTGAAAGGCTCAAATTTGTGTCCCAGGTGGAACTTGTACTTGAAATGAGGACTTTTAATGCCCAATTCCTTGCTAATTCTGCCAAACTCTAGTGCCTAAAAAGCAACTGTTGGAAACTACATAATCAATTCTTCCCATTTTCGGTGGTCTTAGCCTTTAGATGATCCCAGACAGAAAGGTTTTGTCTTCAAATTATCCAGCTATCTAGTTAGCAAATATTAATCATTCGCTGGATTCTCTCTTTGCTCTCATCTTTCTCCCCATTTTTGCCTTCAGCAGTTAATTCTATCAATAATTTTTATCAAGGATTTTCTTCCTACAAGGACCTGAACTGATTTACTTAAAACAAGCCTAGTTTTATGACTACTTAAACAGTATTTGTCATTGGGTATGAAATTAGGCTTTTGACATACTGCATTGCCACCTAAGCCAGAATGACCCTAGAGGAATAGTAACAAGAACAGGAAAACAACTGAATCACAAAAATTCACAGTTTGAAGGAACCTTAGTTGCTCTCTAGTCCAGTACATATGTTAGAAAGAATGCCTTCTTCTGATTCAGCTGTTCATGCCTTTTCACTAAGACCTCCAGTGAGGGGATCCTACTACTAAAGCAGGCTAACTCCTGTACTTTTGGAAAGTACAAGGGTTAGAAAGTTTTTCATTATGCAAACTTGCATCATTTTAGCTACTACTGCACATTGCTTCTGATTCTGTCTTTTGGAGTTAGGTGGAACAAATCTAATATTTCCATATGACAGCTGTTATTATACTTAAAGACAACTATGGGTTGAGTTGAGGTATCAGCAGAACTTTCAGACTACCACTTGTCTTTTCTTACTCCAGGCTATTCTCTACACAGCCTCCAAAGTGATTTTCCTTCAGTACAAGTCTTACTATGTCATTTTCTGGCTTATTAAATTCCAGTGGCTTTCTGTTGCCTCTAGAAAAAATATAACTTATTCTGTTTAGTCATTTATACCCTTAATAACCTGGCACCAGCTTATCTTTCTAATCTCCTATATTATACCACTTCTTACATCCTATAGTCCCAACTAAATGGACTTTGTTGTTCTTACCCAGGACCTTCTATCTCCTATCTCTGTGCCTTTGCACTGATTTTCTCCTGTGCCTGAAGAGTACTCTCACTTCTTAGAATCTTTTATTTCTTTTAAGACTCAGTCAGGTGCGGCTTCCTGCATAAAACTTTTCCTGATTTCCTCCAGCAGCTAGGGCACTCCCTCCTCAAACTGTCTTATTTTTATTTTGTATATGTTATGTATATACTTATAGTTGTTGGACGGGATGGTGTAGAGAAGAGGCTGGCCCTAACCTCTGGTTGACGACCTGCTTCAAATTTTACCTCTGACCCATCCTGGCTGTGTGACCCTGAACCTCTCAGTATCCTAGGCAGCTCTTAAGGCTATAAGTTGTACAACCTGCATTGGTAGAGGAACTTTGCTGGGAGCTCTCCATCAGTGAAATAGCCTATGTAGTTCCTCTTCTTTTCTCCCGTAATAGAGTATGTACTTGAGGGCAGAGATTGTCTCATTTTAATCTTTGTATCTCTAGTGTCTTAAGGGCCTGTTACATCTTTGGTGCTTATAGAATGTTTATAGAGTTCTTGAAATGTCCTGGAGGCAGGTGGAGATATAGATCAAGGTTAAATATTTAATATTCACCTTTATTGAGGAGTCAGTTAAAATATTGGGAGCTAATGAAATTTCCCAGGGTCAGAATACAGAAAAGAGAAGATTAAGAATCTTGGGGAATGCCAACATTAAGGGTAACCTTAATGGGGGAAGAGATTGAGGAGCTAATAGGGGAGAAAGAGTAGGGAGTTAGCTAGAGTACCAGAAAAGTTTTATGTCTTAGGAGCCAAGAGAGATCAGAGTGTTCAGAATAGGGTGGTAGATAGTATTAAATGCTGCAGGGGGGTCAAGAAGGACATTAGAAAACACTGGATTTGACAGGCAGTCATAAGGGATATATATCTATTACCAACATTCTTTATTTTTGATTGATCTGTCAATATTGAATCTACATAATTTATGTGAGCAAGAAGGACCTGAAGTTCAGTCCTCTCAGAGGTGCTAAGTGAGATCTTAGGGCTTCATTTGTTTCTTCTTAGAGATTGTAGTGGGTTGATATGATAGGGAAATACAGGAATTAGGCATAATTCTGATTTAATACGTTGGAGATGTAGAGGAGATTTTGCTTAGGTTATATAAGTTGGACTTAGATGACCTTTTAGGACACTTCCAACTCCAGGTTTATTTGATTTTTGACAAGGAAACTGATAAGGATTGTAGAATTTGAATTTAATTGCCAGCTTTGCTTTCACTTTACCGTGTCAGCTTAGGCAAACATCTTTCTGTTTCATAGCTCAATTTTGTCTTTTCCAAAATGAGGTATTCTCTCCCTACTTTTGGAATATTTTATCTGATGAAAGGAGGCATAAAACCTTATGTATGGGGGAAAGATGCTGCACAACATTAAACAGGGCTCTTGAGGAAGGGGCAAGTCACATGCAGTGTTAAGGACAGTTTAAAAAAATACAGGCATAGAAAGGAGGGGAAGAAATCCAAACACATTGCAAAACACTTTTGTTCTCTATGTGTGGTATTTTTCCTCGTATGCCTCTAGAAATCTGCTTTCTTTTTACATTGCTTCAGTAGACAGACTTCAGGTATCTTTCAAACTCAACATTGGTCTTGTCATTGAATATCTTTTCTTTTCCCAGCTATAAGTAATCTTTTGGCAGCTGTCTCTTGGAGAACATTTTGGGAAGCTACTTAGAAGAATGGGGGTGGGGTTAATAGTAAGGATGGGGCTGCTTCTAGGATGATTGTGATGGGAATGAAAGGGCTGTTGAAAGATCACTGACCACTGTGCCTGGGGACAGGGACCAGGGTCATAATCACACTTTGTTTTTCTCCAGTGCCTTTTGTCCAAGGCACTGAAAGGGCTTTTTAACAATTCTGATGTGAACATGTAGTATTCTTTGCTTTTTATGGGTCTTTTGGGAGATGGGAGTGGGGCCCAGAGAATAAGAGGATTATGCCTAGAGTTGCAATGATGTAAAAGAAAAAAAACCCAGGTATCTTTTATGCTTAGGTAGAACAAAATTAGGGATTGTTGTTTTTATAAAAATTTATTGCTACTGTCATACAGAATGAGCTAAGGAAAAAGGGATTAGAAGAGAGAATTTATAGAAATATTGGTCATTGTTATTCAAAACTTTACTTTTTCTTTTTTTGCATTCAGTTTCATTACTCTAATTAGACCCCCAGAGATATGGTTATTCTTTCACACTCTGATCTGGAAGTCACTATCCCTGAGGTTCTAATTCCAGCTCTGAATTTCCTCTTACCTAAGTTTCTATCACTTATTAACTAATAACTTAATGCTTGTAATGGGCTAGGAACCAGCTATTTGAGTAGAATACAAAGATCCAGTTTTCTACCTAGAAGAACCTGAATTACTTCATGTATAAAATGAATTTCCGAATCTAACTTGATTCTCACATGTGAACATGAGCATTTTGCCAAGTCTTGTGGTTATGTCTGACTAGTTTTTATAACAAATGATTCTTAGAGTATAGAGGTAAATGCAGAAGCTAGCATTTTTCATTAACTTAGGGCTCTCTACTGGCACTACCTGTCATTTGCTATTTGTTTACCATTCCAAATTCTATTTCAGTTTTCATTTCCTTAATTTCAAAGACGAGCAATTACTCAGTGAGCAAGGCAAAGAAATGGTGGTTAGCCCCACCAAAGATCTGTCCCTTTTGCTGGGTCTAGACCAAAAAAAGCCTAGGCTGTGTATTTTGTCTGAGAAGCCTTAAGTACATACAAAAAAAAAATTTCTCCCAAATATGACAAAGATTATTGTACCTCCTTGAGTCTCTTCTGTCTCCCTAGGGTTTATTGTTTCCTAATTGTTGCGTTTTCTTCTCTTAAGTTTAGGCTGGCTACAACAAATACAACTCAAGATGTCTGGTAAAGGGAGCAGCACAGATGGCAAAACAGACCTTGCGAATGGTAAGGTGCCAAGGAAGACGGAAAACGTTCTTTGCTATCACTGGGGCTTTGTGGACAGTTATTGGAAGAATTTAAATTCACCCTAGAGGTGTCTTAGTTCTCTTGAGTAGCACAGTGCATATCATTTTTCCTTAAAAAGAGAGCTGACCTTAAGTTGTTTTGAATATAGGAAACATCTTTCAAGAACTTTATTTTCTAGTTATTCTTCAGTTCTTATCTGAGTATCTCAGAAAGTGTTGAGAACATAAAATCTCTTCTAAGAGGCCAAAGGACTTTTTTTCTGGACTCTTGAAAAGTTATGGGAGAATATGGGAACAGGTAAACTTAGATGATGAAGTTAAACAAATAATAGAACATTCCTTCAATGGTGGGAAGTAGGGGATCTTTGTTGGGAGGCTGGGGATTATTAATGACACAGGGGAATTCTTTTTCATCCCAGAGAACAAACCACTCAGTGAGATTAAATGGAGATGAAGTTACAAACCTAGGCAGTGGAAACAAGATTTCTTTTTTCAAGGTCAGTGCCACCAGTTTGTAGAGCACTGGGCACCAGGCAAAGTGAAAACAGAAAACCACAGAATTCTTATGCTTGTGACACTGCTTAAGTCCATACCCTGTAGATGATCAGAATAGGCCCTTCTGACAAGTTTGTGGTAGCTGCCTGGGCAGGCCTAGTAGACTTGTCTAGAGAACGCTTCTTCAAATGGAGGAAACAGATTCCAGCATGTCTCACACCTTACAGTCTAAGTATTCTATTTCTTTTGTATAAAGGGGGTGAAGTTTAAGCTAAAGAAGGGTGGCTGTGACTGGCTTTGGTTCTGCTTCTTGTTCCTTTGAGCCATTTTTCTGCTTCCATTTAACTTCCAAGAGCAGGTGGGGTGAGATTTTCTGAGTAGATTTTGAGTATTGTGAGGCTTGACGTTGCAGAGAAGTTTGAAGCTGTAGTACATTTATGGCAATGGATTAATGCTGAATTGTTATGATTACTGAGGGCCTCAACTAAGAGATGCTGAGGCTCCAGTGGAATTCAGATTTGTGTCTGAATTTTCATTAATCATTACAATGATAGGGCGCAAAAGTTTTTGCCATTTTATTTGGCCTTCTATGTCTGTAAACCTCTTAGGATATTCTTGTCCACTTCCACCATTACCCTATTTACCTTTGAAAGGAACTGAATTAAACACAGAGTACACTGGTCCTTGCTGAGTAATCTTTTGTTTGTGCTCTACTCTCTGGTCCAAATCCTTTAAAACATTAGTAAGGTGAGATCTCACACCAGGTTCAAGTTCTTGGTCCAGATCAGGAAGTTGTTCTGAAAAACTTTGCCACTCTTAGCAACTTTTGGTTGTGGTTATGTGATTCTTGGGGCAAGACCCACAACCAAGTGAAAGTAGGCTATGAACCTGTATATGAAGCTCTCTTTGTGACTTAAGGGATGAACCTTAATGGTTCATCCCTAAATGGCCCATTCCTATCATCTGTCTTTCTCTCTTTTTGTTCCCATCTGGGCCTTAGGTTAGGAGTTGTAGAGGTATTGATATTTTGTATACTATCCAAGTACTTGATTGGAGTAAGTTGGGATCATGTAGTGTGTGTTTCCCAGAAATTTGTTCTACTAACATGACCCAGTTATTTCATCTTTCCCAAGAGGGCAGTCTCAAAGTATAGTGAACTAAGAGAAATATAAGTACTAACAGAATGAAAGAATGCATACTTTTTCAAACTCGTCTTTATTGCTTGATCGTATCTTATGCCTGTGTAAGTCAGATTACTTACTGGATTTTCATTCAGTGGTAAATAGGGGGATGGTGGAAGTGGACAAGAAATATCCTAACAGGAGATAGGGAAATATAGGAAAAAGAAGATGGTGATTACCTTAATTAGGAGTTAGTACAACTCCCTATTCTGCTCTCAGTAAACTTCAATTGAGCTGTTCTCTTCCCTTACCTAAGAGGAATGGTTAAACCAGCTCTCGATGAAGAGATCTGCTTTATTATACTTAAGACTATGTATGAGGATATTTTTTTGTTGTCTTTGTTAGCGATGTGCCAGGTAGAGCTAATCAATACCCATGCAGTAGGGCCCTGAGGAGATGTGCCAAGTACTACTCAGGATTGATTCTTGGTCAGCCATTTATGCACCCATCTATGTCAGAGTGCTTATGGTGTGGGTCCATCTGTATGACATAAGGGAGAGTGTTGGGTTCAGAATTGGCATATTGGAGTTGAGGTGTGGTTTCTGTCACTTATTCTCTCTTGAGCCCTCTATTTAACCTCTCAGTCCACGTGGTCATGATGAAATTCACACCAACCTCACAGGTTTGAAGTCTTTCTTTAAGAAATTATAGTTCTTTAACTCATGAGATGAAAGTGCCAAACTAGGTTCCTGAGTCCATTGTTAGGATTTCCTGAACTGAAGCTGTGGCCCCTGTTGACTCCTTACAAGATATCTTTTCTACTCCTCCCTCTCCTATGTAGGAAGCTTATCCAGCAGTCCAGAGGAAATGTCTGGGACAGAAGAGGGGAGAGAAACATCCTCAGGCATCGAGGTGGAGGCTTCAGACCTAAGCCTGAGCCTAACCGGGGATGATGGGGTTGGCCCTAACCGCACCAGCACAGAAAGCCGAGGCACAGACACAGAGAGCTCAGGTGAAGACAAGGACTCTGATAGTATGGAGGACACTGGCCACTACTCCATTAATGATGAAAACCGGGTTCATGACCGCTCAGAGGAGGAGGAAGAAGAAGAAGAAGAAGAGGAGGAAGAAGAAGAACAGCCCCGGCGCCGAGTTCAACGCAAACGGGCCAATCGTGAACAGGATTCATCAGATGATGAACGAGCCCTTGAGGACTGGGTGGCCTCAGAAACATCAGCTCTGCCCCGGCCCCGTTGGCAAGCCCTTCCAGCTCTGAGAGAGAGGGAACTGGGCTCAAGTGCTCGTTTTGTATATGAAGCTTGTGGAGCACGAGTCTTTGTGCAGCGCTTCCGCCTGCAGCATGGGCTAGAAGGCCACACTGGTTGTGTCAACACCCTGCACTTTAACCAGCGTGGCACCTGGCTGGCCAGTGGCAGCGATGACCTCAAGGTGGTGGTGTGGGATTGGGTTCGAAGGAGACCTGTATTGGATTTTGAGAGTGGCCACAAAAGCAATGTCTTCCAGGTAAGTCAGGGGAACATTATGGTACCAGCATCAGAGAAGGAAATAGTATGTAGTTGTCCATATCAGTTGGAAATTAAAGCCAGAGTTTTTACTTATTATCTTCTGTATATAGTGGGGCTTAAAATTAGGCCTTCCTAGGTCCTGCATCTATCTGACTCTATGGTAAAATGAAGATAGTTCTAATGTAGCAAAAGTTTTGGAATTCCTATGTTCCAGCTAAAGAGTGACCTCATGAGGAAACTCCTATCCCTTTGTCCTGTATTTGGTAATAATGGGAGACTTCATATGCAAGAGTGCTTGGAATTCATAATGAACATATTAGGTATACATAGATCCCCAGGATATTTGCCCACTATCCCCAAAATACATGAGTGGTATTACTGTCCCCAGGCATTATCTTTGTTGCCTAACTGCTCACCTGCCAGGTATTTTCTTCTGGGAAATTTGTTTATTTCTAGAACCAAGAGAAGGATTTAGATTTTCCCTCTTTCACTGCTGTATTTCTTAATTCTCTCACACCCTATTTTCTCCCTTATTCCTACCATGAACCTGTTCCTCAGTTTATTTAAACATTTTTATCATTATATAATAATCCAGCACTCTGGAACAGGTGACTTATTCACTTCTTATCTTTAATGGAAGCCCCACCTCTTCCCATTTTCCTTTGTCTTTATCCTTCTAAACTGTAAAAAGAAGTGATTTTTTATTAGTCAGCAATATGAGGAGGAGAGCTTAGCTCGCAGTCTCTAGGTAGATGCAGTTCATTCACTTACTGAATAAAAAGAGAGCTTGCTAGGGCCATTGTCATGACTTGTCTTGATTTCCTTTTTGTTCCTTTTCTTATTCTACATGATCTAGGCCAAGTTCCTTCCCAACAGTGGTGACTCAACTCTTGCCATGTGTGCCCGTGATGGGCAGGTGCGGGTAGCAGAGCTGTCCGCCACACAGTGCTGCAAGAACACCAAACGTGTTGCCCAGCACAAAGGAGCCTCTCATAAGGTAACCTTCTACCCCTCCACAGTCTTGCCTTAATAATAATTTCATCCTCAAGAGAAGTTGGAGGAGATAATGAGAAATTGTTTTACAGCTAAGCCTTCCCAACAAGAACTAGGTGCTGATATAGAAAATTATGGAAACTTTGGGGGGAAGTGAGCTTTATTATTTGAGTTTGTGATAGGAGGAGAAGAAAACTAAGGATATTCTGGTGTGCGTTTTAGATTTTTGCTGAGCAAATTTCAAAGACTTCAGAGGAAGGAAAGGCAGGATTCCATGAACTAAAATTCCACAGTCAGCCCTGGAGGGATGAGAAGCTCTCAGAAATAAAATTCTAGAGATGCAAAGAGAAACAATTCTTAGGAGGAGAAAAATGGGTAGTTGTTTAGAAATACTGTTATGGATATAAAAAGAATTCATTAGCCAATTTATATTTTTGGAAGCCATTTGTGGAGGATGGAAACCAGGGTAGATGAAAGATTGAAAGATGAATACAAAGGGATGAGGTGGTCATGTGAGAATAAAATTGAAAGGGCTAAATGCTTTCCTGGTGAGGAAAAGAAAGGGCAGCAAAAAGAGGTTAAAAAAACTTTATTGGGGGGAAAAAGGAGGACTAAAGAAAGGAATGGAAACAAGGACAAATCGTCTTGATTTTCAAAAATGGAAGAGAATAGCATATTTAAGCTTATACTGTAGTGAATTTGACTTTGATTCCTAGCACAATTCTAAGATGTGTTGTTATCCTTTAATAATATAAAAGGATAGTTAGTGAGCCTCTAGGAAAAAATAAAAGATGATCACAGAGAGCCAGCATGGCTTCATCAAGACTGGGTCATCCCCAAATAGCATCTCATTTCCTTTTTACACAAGCCTGTTATATTGGGACAATACTATAAATGTAATTTACCTAGATTTTAGTAAAACATTTAACAAAGTCTTATGCATGTTTTATAAAAGGTGGAGAGGGTAAGTTAGATGATAGTGTAATCCAGTTGATTCAAGATTGGTTGAATGTCTGAAACCCAAGGGAAGTCATTAATGGTTCTATGTCATTTTGGAAAGACGTATTCAATACAGCACTACAGGAAACTGTGACTTTATACTGTCTAACATTTTTATCAAAGACTTGGCTAAAGGTATAGATGATATATTTTTCAGGACACAAAGCTGAGAGATAGCTAGCACAAGACTTAAAAGATTTTGAAGGGCTAGAATATTGGGCTTATTCAAATAAGATAAATAGTATTGGGGTAAGTTGCAATCTTACATTTAAGTTTAAAAAAATTGACTTCAGAAGAATAAGATTGGGAAGTAATGACTAGATAACAGTTCATCTAAAAAAAGACTGAGCCTCCAATATGAATAAATAGCATGCAGTGGCAACCAGAAGAAGCTATTGTACTCTTAGGTTACTTTAAGAAAGGTATAGTTTCTAGTGATTAAGGAGGTTAGAGTCCCTCCCTACTCTCCCCTGATCAGATACCAGTTAGGTTCTTAGCTGTTTTGGTGTCATGGACACCTTTGGCAGTTGGTGAAACTGATGAATCCCTTCTCTGAATAATTATTTTAAATGCATAAAATAAGATTACAACGAAACCAATTATATTAAAATAGATATTATAGTAGTTTTTAAAAGCAAAAACAAAAAGCCAACGTTTACAGACCCTCAACTTAAGAATCCCTGATCCCAGAGTATTGTATTTGCATCTGAGTGTTCAGAGGAAGGGCATCCAAGATAATAAAGGAACACTTGCGGATTGGTTGAAAGAAGTGGGGAAAGTTTAACCTTGAGAAGAGAAGCCTTAGAAGTATGGGATAATTATTTTCAAATATATGAAGGGCTGTCACTTAGGTGGAAGGCTTAGACTCTTTTTTGGCCCCAGAGGGTAAAACTAGAAGTAGTGGATAGAAAATGCAGAGGCACATTTAGACTTGATGTAAAGAAAAACTCCCTCACATTTAGAATTATCCCAGAATGGATGGGCTACCATGGGAAGTAATCCCTTTTCAGTTATGATATTGAGAGGATTTCTTTTAAAATCTGAGTAGGACTACATGAAGATCCCTTCCAACCTGGTAATTCTTTGACCCTCCCTTGACTCTCAGTAACTCAATTAAGTCCCTTTCCCATCTCTATTTCCCCTTTGCCTTACAAAGCAAAACTGAGTACCTGCTTATTCTCTATCAGCCCTAAGTTTTGTGAGGTAAGAGGAGAGAATGAGGGAATAACCATTATTTTCATGGAAAGAAAAGATGTTCAAGAGCAGACAGTTGTGTATAATAATAATTCATATAATAAGTATTATATGAATGCTTGTGTTTGGCCCCCACGCCTAACTGTATCTAAGGGATCTCCCACACTTTCCATTCTCTTCAGTTCTTCAGAACATCTTAATAACACTGTGGTTTAAGTAGCTGACTGATCGCATGTGAGAGTTCCACTTCTGTTCACAGCTTACAAATAGCACTATGTTTTCAGGAGCAGTATTTAGAGCAGGGAATGCAGACCAGGAAGTCATGGCAAGATTGTGTTAATGGCTACAGCCGTCATACCCCAGGATGAGCACAATGATCTTTTCAGCCATCAAAATTAGGAACTTTCCCATCTTTTTCACCAAAATTCTAAGTAGATGGTTATACATCCAGACATCTTTGTAGGGGTTACTCCTATAAC
Organism: Pseudocheirus occidentalis; assembly: GCA_028646575.1. NCBI lineage: Eukaryota > Metazoa > Chordata > Mammalia > Diprotodontia > Pseudocheiridae > Pseudocheirus > Pseudocheirus occidentalis. The sequence goes on from CM053593.1 coordinate 128,460,679, forward strand.
ATCTTGCTGTGATAAATTAGAAAATAGGAGAAATACTTATTATCTCTCCCCGTTCTTGACTACTTGAGCTTTGTAAAATGAAGAGAGTAAATCTCAGCCTATCTTCCTTCTCTTTCTGCACCCCTACCCTTGCTCCTTTTGAGTTGGTGAACTGAGTGTAGTTGAGAAAGGGTCATGGGGGCCAGTGTTGATTTCCTTAATTCTCTAACCATTCATGTTCCTATATTCCTCTAGGTCAGTGGTTCTCAACCTTCCTAATGCCACAACCCTTCAAAGGGGTTGTGACCCAGAGGTTGAGAGTCACTGCTCTAGATCATGTAGGCCACCTGTTTCTCTGTGTATAACCAACCAACCATCTGACATAATGCAAGGGAGAACTGGCTTAAATGATCTCTTTAGCAAGTACACATTTCTTGTTTTGTGACATTTTGGGCTGTTCATTCTAGCCTAGAGATAGGGTAATGTACTACATGAACCTCTGACTATGATCTTTATATACACATCATTCTTCTTTTGCCTTTCATAGTTGGCCCTGGAGCCAGACTCCCCTTGTACTTTCCTATCTGCTGGTGAAGATGCGGTTGTCTTCACCATTGACCTCCGACAGGACCGACCAGCATCGTAAGTATCCCTGGCCTTTCTCTTTGCTTGAGAACAATGGTGCTGTTAAGAGTTCTCTGTTGAGCTTGAATTTGCGTTCAGGCAGTACTAGATGTCAACAATAGGTAGGATTCTTATCTGCTGATTATGCAGTCTGTAGTTTCTCCTTTTAATTTTTCTTTTTTATTATGTTCTCCTTAATCTCCTACTTGTTTTGTTGTTTTTCTTCTTAGCCAGAGATAAGGAGTTTTGAAACATCTTTTAGTCTACTTAGTTTAGTTTATAGCAAGGGTGAAGGAGGATGTATCTACTTAAGAGATCACCCAGGACATATATTAAATCCAGTGACAGAAGAGATGGAGATTAAAGGATGACTAATTAAAGAAAACAGTATAAAAGAAGAGCAAGATTTGGAACTAGGCTGTATATGAGGTATAAAATGTAATGATGTACTAGAGCTTGGATTTAGAGAAATTTTTAGGGTGAGATTAATTTTGTAAATGAGAATTTTATAAATGAGAAAACTGAAGCATAGAAAATCAGTCAGCAGTTGTTTATTAATGTTCCAGGCACTCTGCTAAGCAACAAGGATAAAAAGAAAGGTAAAAAACAGTCTCCCTGAAGGATCTTACAGTCTAATGGGGGAAGATGACATGCAAACAACTATGTACAAACAATATATATATATATATATATAAAAGATAAATGAGAGATAATCAAGAGAGGGATTGTAGAATATAGGATTTTAGCTGACACTTGAAGGAAACTAGGAAGACCAGGAGATAGAGATGAGAAAAGAGGGGGAAGACAGACAGCAAAAATGCTCACAGTCAGGAGATGGTATGTCTTGTTCAAACAACAGCCCAAGACTTGCCTACACTCACCCAATGAGGGTAAGAACTGAAGTCTTCTGACTGCCATTTCCAGGTTTTTTTTCCCCTTTTACACTATCCTTTGATATGTAGAATGCTTTTGCTATTCTGTGAGGTAATCGGACCCTACTGTACTGTATTCATAGGTAGGGAATACTCATCGTTATACTAAAGAAGACTGTTGTTGTGAGGTTCTTTGTTGTTTGAGGGATTGAAGAAGTAGGTATTGGCTACTGTTATGGAAAAGCTGGATATAAAGAAGAGTTATGGAGGGAAGGTGAACAGCTTTATTTTGACCATATTTAGTTAGGTTGGTAATATGATATCTGCTTAGGTTAAAGACAGTATTATGTGGGTTTGGCACAAGGGGAAAAGTTAAAGGAATTTATTTGTTTATGGAAGATGCTTGAATCCCTGGTAGTCAGTGTGGTTATCAAGGAATCTGTAATAAGGAGATAAAGTGGTTAGGTTGTTTTCTATGAGAGGAGGGATTCCTGTAGCTAAGGGAGTGTAATTTGGTGTGGATTGCCCATAAAAGAACCTTGGTGAGTTTTTGCCTTCTGTCTGCTGGACCATATTCTCAATTTAGTCATTTTAAAGTAACCATACTGAATTTATTTCCTCTGTCTTATGGGTCATTCCACTTGCTCCCATGTAATAATAATGTTAACATATTTATGTAATGCTTTTAAGTTTACAAAGTGTGTTGCAGACACACTTAGGTATTTAAATGTTTTCTTCATTTGAGCCTCATAACACCCCTTACTAGACATGTTACTATCCCTACTTTACAGATAAGGAAACTGAGGCTCAGACAGATTATGACTTGTCTATGATCATGCAGCTAGAAAGTAGTATTCTTCCTGACTCCCAGATCCACTTTGCTTCTCTCTGATGCTTAGATGAATAGTTTTTACAGTGTGTATATATATATATATATATATATATATATATATATATATATATATATATACTTAGTACACTTTTCTTCATATTGACCTTCAAGGGAAGGGGAGAAGGAACAGTAGTAGATTGAGCACAGACTCTAACCTATCTATCCATATTCTTCATTTTGCCATCGGTGAGTACCATGGGATAGTAGGCAGCCTTTTTGTGGATTTCTGTCATTGTAGGTAGCCCGATCTATATTAACTGACAAAGAAGGAGCTCTTGTACAAAGAAAAAACATCAGTATTTGCCCCAAATGGCTCTCCTGTGAGTCCCAAACTAGTCAGGGCTATCATTCTCTACAAGGATATCTCTTTCCAAGTTGCTTAAGAGAAAAGATATAAAGGCTTTGAAATAAAATCTCCTGAGTTGTCTTAGAAAAGTTCCAGACTAAATGGCTCTGACTATCCAGAGTGGGTACTAAAATAGCTTATTGTCAAAGAAACTGGTTGTCAAGGTTGTATTATATCTTTCAGTTTCCATGGCACCAGAAATGAGTAAAGTTTAGGATTAAAAACAAAAACCAAAGCCCCACATCCTCCTCTGCAGTTATTAGATTTTTCTGCCTTGCCTTCAAACTTTGACATTCCCCAGCAGGTTAGTAATATCACTTTTTTGACTAGTTGTAGAGCTATAAGTTCTGGGGTTCAAATGCCAGTAATGTAGATGCTTCCCAGCCCCCTCAAGTCTTTGCTTAAGTTAGAACAAATTATGGAAACTTAGCCCTCCATTGTCTTGAATCTATTAGGTAACACTATATCTAGGCATTTTTTTAGGTCCGAGTTTTGAACCCGCACACTGTTTTAGAATGAAAATATTTCACCAATGCAAGAGAATCTATGCTAGATAAAACCTGTAGGTGACCACAAGTAGCTCACTTACCCTTTTTAAGCCTACATTTTTGCTTTCATCAGAATATAGTGAATTGTTTAAAATCATGATGCTGTTGTGTACTCACTGAGTGCTGATTCAAGGTGATTGCCTGAGTGGGGAGGAAATGGACCTGACAGCTAGTGCTAAGAAAAGATTGATATGTTCAATATATATACAGTCTCATTAAGCTGCTAAAGCCATTGAACCTGTAACTTATCCACACAGTCCTCAGGCTTCATATTATCCTTTTGTGATTGATTTTCCCCTGCCCTTTATGTTCACTTTAATCTTATTGCACCTATATAAAATATTGTGGGATGAAGGACATGCTGCATCATTTGGACAGCCCTGAAATTTCATGGCCAGGATGACAGGGAGGAGGTTGGCTTCAGGCTTTCATACTCCCTAAGGAGACAGCCTTTCCAGCAGTATAGTCAGAAGAATGTCCAGGACTGGTTTGTCAGCTTTGCAGTCCACAAACAAACCACAATTTTGATTCTAAGGGATGGTTAAGGATGCTGTTTTCCCTTCGATTACATTCCTTGTGCTAGGAAACAATGTTAGGGCATGTTATTTTTTTGATACTCATTTATAAGTCTGGTTCAAAGTGACATTTGTCTGAAAACCATAATTGAAGTGACTAGAAGATTTGTTTCAGCCCTCTGTCTGTAATTTTTCCTCTCTAAGGGATTGCAGAGAGCTATTTGTAGGTAAAGGCCTAGGAGATCTTAGATGAGAGTGCTGTTATCTGTGTAATCACAAATTAATGTTGTTTTGAAATGATGCCATGTTGATTTAGTCCTTTGGTCTCTGTGCTGCAGAAAGGTTATGGAGTGGCTAAAGTAGCAGGTGTCTTCAGAATGTGCTGGCTCAAAAAACACTCCAGAAAATGATTTTGTTGTACATTACTAAAGAGAACTCCTTAGAGATTTTTTAAATTTCTGAAATAACACGTGGTAAATGTATGTGGTTTTTTTTTTTTTTTTAACTTTGGAACAAGAAAAGCTGTTTTCTCTCTTTCCAAATGAGAATCTGTTTGGTTTCTTGTCAGCCTTGTCTGCGCCTCTCTCCCTGCTCTCACTTGCCGTGACCATCTGGACCCTTTGGGGAATGTAACTGTGTATGCTCTTCTACTCTTAAAGGAAACTGGTGGTGACGAAGGAGAAGGAGAAGAAAGTTGGGCTATACACAATCTACGTGAACCCCGCCAACACTCACCAATTTGCAGTGGGTGGGCGAGATCAATTTGTGAGGTGAGTCTCTGGTTCTGGGAAGCCCTAAGGAGGGTAGTAGCATAACTAAAGGGGCCAAGAGCCAAGTGCTGTTGTGGAGAGGCATAAGATGGCCTAGGAATTGCTCAGTATTACTTTTAATTCCTGAAATACTCTGTATTTCAAAAAGTTTAAAGTGCTTTCTGAAGGATTTTCTTTTATTTCTGTGAGAAAATGAGTGGCCATAGATAATATTTTAATCTATAATATGGGAATAATCAAAACTTAGATTTAATGACTTGACCAAGGTTATACAACTGAGACAATGCCCAGGTCTCTGGGCTTCTAGGCAAAGGCTCTATCAGCATATTCTTCCAGCTGCTTTATATAAATGAATAAAGATTTCAGATTGGAAACTTAAGAATTTTAATCCTAGATTAAAAAATAAGCTGGCTTGATGGCACTCAGTGAGCTCAGGATTCCTGACTCCTACAGAATTGAATAAAAACTTTTTTTCTTTCTCCATCTCCACTGGTCACATTTTTATTATTGTAACCCTCTGTGACTAATCAGCTGAGTTGGAATACCAACTAAGAAGCATATGAGGTCAAGGTAATGGATTCAGTTTCCTTAGGGTCCACTTAGCTTCTTCTTGATCCACAGTGAAAAGCTATACCGTAACTCTTAATGTGCTTTCCTGTAGATTTCTATATGTACATACACACACACACACACACCATTTGCTTAATGGGGACCAAGAACAAAGTGATAGATTTATGAAAATCCATCCCCACTACTATCAACCTCAAAGCTCATTTCCCTAATTCTGATGATAGGTTTAATAGTATTATCTTTTTTTAATTAATTTTTTTCAGTTATGAAGCATTCATTTTTTTCTCCTTGCTACCTGTTCTTTCCCAAATGGAAAAAAAGAAAGAAAAACAAAAGCCTAGCATCAAATGTGCTTTGTCAAGCAAAACAAATTCCTGTATTGGCTTTTTCCAGAAATGTGTATCTCCTTCTGCATTCTAATTGCCTTGCTATCAGGAGGAACATTATCTATTTAGACAAAAGACAACATTACTGTAATCATATCTTAAAATTAATTTTATTGTAAAAAATCATTGGGATGTAATAACATTTTGTACTAGGAATGGGTAGATCTGTGTTCTAATTATATCATTTCCACTTAGCTTTATGATTTTAAGCAAACTACTGTTTTTGAGCTACAGTCTTATAAGATCATATATTTAGAGAGAGGGGAAAGACCTTGAGATCTTCGGTATTATAATTTCCTTGTTTTATAAATGAGGAAATTGATGCCCAGATAAATTGTGTGTGACTTGCCTCATACAGGTAGTGGTAGAAGCAGAGTTGAAACATGGGCCCTAGTCCTTCAGAGTTAGTTGCTTTTTTCACTGTATCATGTACAAGTGGGATAGTCTTGAGATATACAGATGGATATAGAGGACCTATTTCACAAGGTTATGATAAGAAAGTATCAAGGATAATATCAGCATAAGGTAATATCATTATTAGAGCTATATAAAGTATTATATGAATGAATTACCCTTGTTCCAGAGTATTGACCTTAACAGCATATCAATCTTTCCGCCCCAGGGAACCTAAGTGTATCGACTCCTCCAAGTTTCTCACTTTTCTTTCTCTTTTCTCCACAAAAAAATTCCTTTCTTACTACAAGTCTTTCTTTCTACTCCCTCAGTTTATCTGTTCTCAGGCACACAACAGAATGTAGAGATTTTGTTAAGATTTCTGAGGCCACTTTCCTCAACCAGGCCCATTCATTGATCTTAGTGGAAATCCAGAATTGCAATTTCCTGCAAAGAGTTCTCTAGATTCTCTCTGGTAACCTTCATTTCTGAAAAATTTGCCTACCAGAGGAGAGCTCTTTGGAAGGGAGGGCAGAGTCAGTTACGTTGAAACTGTAGTTAAAGTTCCCTTGTTCTGAAGTCAGCCCTTCCCTCTATTTTCTTTCCCTCTGTTCCCTCTGGGACAAAGTGAAGCTACATGTTGGTCCTATGGTTTAAGACCATTTAGGCTTTCTGTTTCATATTGGCCTCAACATCCACCATTACTTTGTAGTTTACAGTTCTCAGCAAGTTAATGGGTAGTTTGCTAAGCAGGAAGATCTGGAGGTGTTGAGGCATTGTAAACCTCCTGGGAGGAGATAGGCCTTCAGTGTACCAGCTTTCCTCTGGTGTTTTGTTGCTGACTGCTCTGAACTTCCCTGACATCTTTTTGATTCAGTCAGCTGAATTTAGTAAGGGCTTTCCTTCTCATAATTTTATGTAAAAGGGACTGGAAGGTCTAATTTCAGACTCAAAAATGAAAACCTTAGTGAATAAATATTTCATTGGTTTTCAACTCATTGGTTTTCTTTTGTGGCCCAAAGAGCTTCCTTTTAGAGACCACAGTGGAAACAGCTGACTACTTACATGGGTGCCTAGTTTCTAAAACCTGAGATCTAATATGGTACTTGGGAGGAGGGTGTGGAGGAAGAAGCGTGCACTTAAATCAACAATGGAGATCACTTGGTGCTGTTAGTCATAACTAACTTGGATACTTTGATGGATCTGGGATCTTATCTAACCATAATTTCTCTAACCATAAAAAACTCATTTCATCTGTAATACAATTCTTTGTCTAATTCCACTTGTAACTGCACAGTGGATCTCTCCAGTATAATGGGGCTGTCCTCTAAAATGCTTGACATTGAGGGCACAAGAACTGTCCTTTGGTTCCCTTGTTCTTTCTGCAGAATTGACCCTTTTCCTTTTCTGGCCATACATCTTTCTGGTGGAGAGATCTTGAATGCTTTACATTTCTAAATTGGGCACATGTTGTAATCTGAATACTTTCACTACCTATTTTATAGTCTACAATAATTCAAATCTTTGGAGATTGATATTCTATAACTTGCAGCCATATAACATCAGTGAAAGAATGTAAGAATTATTAAAATTATTCTAATTTCTTAGCCTTTTTAACCTCTTTTCCAGTTCTTGGTCCTATTCATTGTGCATGAGGCCTCTGTCCAAGATATATCTACTGATAGACTAGCTTTATGTGTTATCCATAGTATGTTAAATCACGTCTGTATCATAATTCAGACAGACATTCTTCTTCCACTTGGTTTTTCATATGTGAATAAGTAAGCCAAACTCTTGAGATTTTTGAGTCTCATTTAGGAGCTGTCTAAGTTAGGACACAATTCAGTTAAAACACTGTCATTCACAGTCAGGAGTACCTGAGGAACTTTCCTGTCTATAAAAAAATAACTTCATCAGTTTGAACTCTCTACTACATATCTTCACTAACAGTGGTAAACACCTTTATTGGGAATAAGACATCTGTCATATTTTACTTGATATTTTTTTACTTTTTAAAAGTACATATTTCTCCCTTCCCTCCCAAAAGCCATCCCTTATAATATTTTTTTTACAAGAAAAAGAGGAAGAGAAAAATTTGCAAAGCCAATTTATTGGGGGGAAAAAAACTGATTTGCTAGTACTGTGAAATGAAATTCTCTTAGATCTTTTAAGAAAGTATGTTTTTTGACATATGTTTGAGAAAAACCTGTTGGAGAGGATCTTTATGAAAACATTTTGCTCTTTGGAATAAAATGCTTTTTTATAAATAGTAATAAACAGTAAGCTCCATAAGGCATTTTATTATTTGCATCTTTGAGGTAGCATCACATAAATTTGATTTAATTTAAAAGCTCTTACCAAATTCTTTGTCATATTTGTGTCTTTTTTCCAAAAAACTTAAAAAAAAATTAAATATTATGTTTATTTTTAGTTTACATCATTCATTTCCACAAGATTTGGGTTACAAATTTTCTCCCCATCTTTCTCCTACCTACCAAACAGCCATCCCACTGTATACACCCTCCCCCAGTCTGCTTTCTCCTGTATCTTCCCCCATCCCCTCTCTGACTTTCTAGTAAGGCAAGATGGATTTCCATACCCCAGTGCCTGTATATCTTACTTCCAAGTTGCATGTAAATAATAATAATAATAATAATAATAATAATAATTTTAAAAAAAACATTTGATTTTAAAACTTTAAGTTCCAGATTTTTTTCCTTCCTCCCTCATCACCTACCCTTACTGGGAAGATAAGTGATTCAATATAGGTTGTATATGTGTAGTTACACAAAACATTTCCGTAGTGGATATATTGTGAATGATTATATTTCCCTCCATCCTGTCCTGCCCACACTTGTTCTATTCTCTGCTTTGTCCCTTTCCTTTTACAAAAGTATGTGCTTCTGACTACCCTCCCCCCAACCTGCCGTCCCCTTCATCATCCCACCGCTCATCCCCTTCCCCACTACTCTCCTGTAGGGCAAGATACCCAATTTAGAGTGTATGCCGTTCCCTCCCTAAGCCAAATGCAGTGAGAATAAGGTTGACCCATTCCCTTTTTCTTTCCTGTTCTTCCCCTCCATTGTAACAGTTATCCCTTGCCTCTTCTATATGAGATAATTTACCCCATTATGCCTCTCCCCATCTCCTCTCACTTTATTCCTCTCTTACCTCTCAATTTCACCTCTTAAATATCATCCCTTCTTATTCAATTGATCCTGTGCCCTCTCTTTATGTATACCTGTGCACATATATACACCTGCTCACATAAATATTCATGTACATATATACTCTCCTATATATATATATACACATATATATATTCCTTTCACCTGTCTTCATACTGAGAAAAGTTTCATAAGTTACAATCATCATTTTTCCATGTAGGCATGTAAATAGTTCAACTTTGCTAAGTTCCTTATGATGTCTTTTCCCTGTTCACCTTCTCATGCTTCTCTTGCTTCTTGTATTTGAATGTCACATTTCCTATTCAGTTCTGGTTTTTTCATCAAGAATGCTTGAAAGTCTTCCACCTCATTGAATGACCGTATTTTCCCCTTAAGCATTATATTCAGTTTTGCTGGGTAGGTGATTCTTGGTTTTAATAAAAAAAATCGTAGCTCCTTTGATCTCTGGAATATCATAATCCAAACCCTTCAGTTCCTTAATGTAGAAGCTGCTAGATTCTGTGTTATCCTGATTGTGTTTCCACAATATTGAAATTGTTTCTTCTTGGCTTCTTGTAATATTTTCTCCTTGATCTGGGAACTATGGAACCTGGCTACAATATTCATAGGAGTTTTCTTTTTGGGATGTTTTTCAAGAGGTGATCAGTGAATTCTTTCAAGTTCTATTTTGCTCTCTGGTTCTAAAATATCAGGACAATTTTCCTTGAGAATTTCTTGAAGGATGCTTTCTAGGTTCTTTTTTTGATCATGGCTTTCAGGTAGTCCAAAAATTTTTAAATTGTCTCTCCTGGATCTATTTTCCAGGTCAGAGGTTTTTCCAATGAGATATTTCACATTGCCTCCTATTTTTTCATTTGTTTGGATCTGTTTAATAGAATCTTGATTTCTCATAAAGTCATTAGCT
>CM053593.1:128471165-128494632 GCA_028646575.1 Pseudocheirus occidentalis
TTTTTAAAGCATTCTTCTCCTCATTGGCTTTTTGGGCCTCTTTTGCCATTTGAGTTAGTCTATTTTTTAAGGTGTTATTGTCTTCAGTCAGGTTGTTGACTCTCTTTTCATGATTTTTCTTGCAGCATTTTCATTTCTCTTCCCAATTTTTCCTCTGCTTCTCTTACTTGATTTTGAAAATCCTTCTGGAACTCCCCCATGGCCTGTAACTATTTCATATTTTTTCTTGGAAGCTTTTAGTGCAGAAGTTCTGACTGTGTTGTCTTCCTCCTGTTCCATGCTTTGATCCTTTTTGTCCCCAAAAAAGGAACCTAAAGTTGTATTGCTGTATTTATTTTGTTTCCATTGCTTGCTCATGTTGCCAGTCAGTTACTTGACTTTTGAGCTCTTTGCCACAGTAGAACTCTGCTTCCAGAGGAAAGAGCTTTGTCCCAAATGGCTGGGGTTTTTGCAGCTGCCAGAGCTATTAGGAGGGTGCCCTTCAGCCCCCACCAGCTTTTGCTCATTGGTCACGTACCTCAGGACCACCACCCAAGACCAGGATCCGATCCAGGCAGGTTAAAGCAAGAACATTTACCATCTGAATGCTTGCCTGGCTCCCCTATAATCTGCAGGCAAGGAGGTATGAAGCAGCCACGTGGTGATGGCTGCAAGGCCACTGCACTTCTGCCACTTCTAGCTTTGGGATAGTGGCTGGACCCGCTCCACTGTCCCCCCATCATTCCAGCAGAGTTCTACACTGACCTCTCACTTTTTCTTTGGCATTTATGGTTTGATACTTGTGGAAACTGCCAGTGCTGCTGGTGATCCACTGTCTTGAAGTTCGCTGTAGCCACTGGTTAGGGCCGCCCTGGGGTTAAAACCGCAGGCTCACATAGAGTTGGGCTCAGCTCCCAGCATGCTGCGATGGACCCTTCCTGTCCACCTGCCGGGCTGCCTTCAGCAGGAGACTTGTTTCTCTCTGTAACTTTGTGGGTTCTGTAGCTCTAAAATTTGTTTAGAGTCATATTTTACAGGTTTTAAAGGTGGTTATGTGGGGAGCCCACAGAGTTTTCCTTCTGTGCCGCCATCTTGACTCTGTGCCCCCCTTTCCAAAAAACTTAAAGCACTGTATAAATACTGGATCTCCTCCTCTTCCTCATTGTTTTTATTTGCCTCTGAACATGTGACAAAATTAACTCCTTTATTTGCTTCTCCTAGGAGAAATCTATATACCATTTTTCCATTTAGCTTCAACTTCCCTTTTTTCCCCTCTAGAAGAGATATACTTTATTCAAAATAAACAAGATACTTAAAAGGCGAGTTAGAAGTGGAAGGTAGTATTGTATTTTTTAAAATAAATTCTTTTTAATAGCAAAAATCTGCTCTCTCTCTCCTAGCTCAGTTCATTTAAGATAGAAGAACAAAACCCTTGTTACAGAATCCCTGTTTCCCCTCCCTACCACCCCAAATGTCTTGTTCTACATTCTGAGTCCTTTACCTCTTTATCAGAAAGTAAGTAGCATGTTTCATCATGAGACATCTGGAATCATGGTCAGTCATTACAAAAATCAGAGTTTCTAACTTCAGAGTTGTTTACTTTATAATATTATTGTCATATCAGTTGTTCTCTTGGTTCTACTCACTTCACTCTGTGAAGTTCCTTATAAGTCTTTCCATATTTCTCTGACACTACTCCTTTCATCATTTCTTATAGCATAATAGTATTCTATCACACTTATATGATTAAGTTGTTCATCCATTCCCCAGTTGATGAGCAGCCTTTCAGTTTCCAATTTTTTGCCAACATAAAAAGAACTCTGTATGTTTTTGTACATGCTTAGGAGTTTGTTTTGCTTAGGACTGATCCCTCCACTAAGCAGCCCTCCCTTTTCCCCTGTGGAGTGCAATATGTTTCTCTGCACAGCTATGTGTGTTTTCTCTCTTTTGACCAATTTAGATGAGAATGAGGTTCAAGTGTCAGTAACTTTCTTCTATCTCTTACTTCTTGTTTGTATAGATTTCTTCTTGAGTACCCCATTTATGTGAGGTAGTTTTCCCTATCCTTCCCCTCTCCCCATCATTGTATCCCTTTTTTCTTCCATTTCCAGAGGCATCTACTTAACTCAGTGGATTCACATCTAGCCTTAGATACTTTCTAGATTTATGAACCTGAGCAAGTCACTTAGCCTCTGTCTTACTGAGTTTCTCATTTGTAAATGGGATTAAGTTGTTATGAATCCCAGAGTTGTGAGAATCAAATGAAATAATATTTGTAAAGCACTTAGCACAGTACCTGTCACAGAGAACTCAGTTAATAAATCCTTCCCTCTCTTCCTCCCAAGATTATCAGGAAATAAAAGAACCAGCCCCAGGCCTTCTAATGAGACTCCTTCAGTGACCCCTGATGATGATAGGGTTTAGAGAGGGATTATGTCATCACCCTGTATTAGAATATAAGCAGTTTATCCTTGCTTAATCCCTTATGATTATTCATGTTTACCTTTTTATGTTTTTCTTGACTCCCATGTTTATACTTCAGGTATATAACAGGTTTGCTTATTTCATTAGCAATGCTTGAAGTCCTCTATTTTATTAGAGGTCCATTTTTTTTTTCCTCTGTAGGATTATACTCAAGTTTTGCTGAGTAAGTTATTCTTGGTTGTAAGTTTATATCTTTTGTCTTCTGGAATATTTCATTCCAAGTTCTTTGTTCCTAATATAGTTGGTAGTTGCTAAATCTTGTGTGATCTTGACTGTGACTTTTTAATGTTTGAATTCTTTCTTTCTGGCTGCTTTCAATATTTTTTTTCTTTGACCTGAAAACTCTGGATTTTGAGTATAATGTTCCTGGGAGTTTCTATTTTGGAAGTTCTTTTAAGAAGTAACTGGTAGATTTCTATTTCCTCTGGTACTGCACAGTTTTCTTGGCAAAAATCTAGATTTTTCTTTTAACTATTTTTTTTTTTTTTGCTTTTTGGGAGGGCAATTGGGGTTAAGTGACTTGCCCAAGGTCACATGGCTAGGTTTTTGTGTTAAGTGTCTGAGGCCGGATTTGAACTCAGGTCCTCCTGACTCCAGGGCCGGTGCTCTATTCACTGCGCCACCTAGCCACCCCCTTTTAACTATTTCTTGAAGTAAGATGTGTAGGCTCTATTTTTGGTTGTGGTTTTTAAATAGTCTGGTGATTCTTCAATTAACTCAATCTATTTTGCAGGCCAGTTGCCTTTGTTTTGAGATAACTTATATTTTCTTCTTTTTTTTTTTCAGTCTTTTTCTCTTGTTTTAATATTTTTGTTGTCTCATGGAATCTGCTTCTGTTTGGTCCACTCTCATTTTCAGGGAGTTTGTGGTTTGTGCAAGTATGCCAAGCTATTAATTTCCTTTCCTGTTCTTCCATAGCTCCCAGTTTTTTTTCCCTAAATTTTTGTTCTAGTGTTCTCATTTCATTTATAAAAAAAAAAAAATTTGAAACTCTTTTTTTAAACTCATACTTCCTCTCTTCCAGGAATTCTAGTTGAAGTTATGCCCAGCTGTGTTTTACATTGAAGGTTTGCTTTTCTGTATTTTGGAGCTTTTCTTCTGGGTTTGTACCTTGAATGCCCCTATCAACAGTTTCTGCAGCTTCCTTTTGCTTTCTGGTTTCATTTATAGCAAAAATGTCAAGATAAATATGAATCATTTCTGCCAGTAGAATGTCTATGTGGTCACAAGATTGGGATCTTATATTTAGAGTTCCAGTGGCTAAATTAATAAGTATAGTCTAAAAATTGAGTAATTATTAGCATTTTCGGCCACTTTGCCACCATGTATGGTGAAACTGAAGGGGGCTACACAAGACTGAGAGCTATTTCTTTGTTTTATGACTTTCCATGACTGAAGAATTCATCACCTACTGGCTAACCTGCTGGTAATAAAGCTGTGTGTATTTAGGTTGAATCTAGTTAAGCTGATACTGTCTGTCAATGGGACTGTACTTGAAACCTTCCTTGTGTGGTAGAACTTACACTTGCACTCCACTGGTATAACTTTCATTATTAGCTCAGGATCACATCCAGGCCAAAATGAGGCAATGGAGTAGGACTTTATGGAGACTTCTTAGGCAAGTGGAGGAGGTAGCAATCAATGCGTCTTTGTGCTACTATATTCCTTAAGCTGGTTGAGGAATATTTGAAAGTTGGAGAGAGATGTCTCAGTAGCAAGCTCTGCAGAGAGATCTGTGCAGTAAATATGAATCTAGCTACAGCTTTGAAAAAGTGCCACAAATATTTATTGAGCATCTGCTGTGTACAGTGTATCATAGTGTTAAGCACCATAGTGGGATTAAAAGAGGAACAAGACATAAACTCTGCCCTGAAGGACTTTTATTCTAGTCAGGGAAAGAATGACAGTGCTTGGTAGTATACATAAAATGAGTAGCATAGATTAGAAGTGCTATAGGAGTTCAGAGAAAAGTGAGGTGACCTTATATTAGTGTAATTGAGAATGACTTCTTGGAAAAGGTGGGATGAAGCTTTGAGCATAACTAGGATTTGGATAGACAGAAAAGGAAGAGGAGGCTATTTGAAAGGACTGCATACACCGCAAAACATAGCACTGATATATGGGGATATTCTACTTTTGTTTAGGGAAAAAAAAAGTTTTATTGCTATTCCTTTTCTCTCTCTCTCTCTCTCTCTCTCTCTCTCTCTCTCTCTCTCTCACACACACACACACACCACACCCCCCCCCCCCACACCCTCCTTTGTATCCCTGTAGATCTCTCCCTTACAACAGATAAGTTTATTCCAACAAATGACACATTGGTCAGGCATGAAAATGTATGCCTCCTTCAGGAAGATCTTTAGTCAAGCATTTTCCTATTAAAAAGCAGTAGAAATACTTCACCATTGGTCTTCTGAAGTTATGATTAGTCACTGCATTGATCAGAGGGCTGAAGTCTCTTAATGTTGTATTCCTTGTTACATTGTTGTAGTCATCATTTAAATTGTTCTTTCTCCTGGTTCTGCTTACTTCACTGCATCAATTCGGAAGAATTCGGAAGAATCTCCCAAAGTTTCTCTGAATCTTTTGTATTCTTCATGTCTTGTGGTACAGTAATAGTCCTTTAAATACTTCGTTTAGCTTCTCCCTCTCCGCCTCCCCCCCTCCCCCCATTCTTTGCTAATATAAAAGGTGCAGCTATAAGTGTTTTTCTTTCTTTGGGACTTTTTCCTCTGTCTTTGATCTTGCCACCCAAGGTAATGGTATCACTGGATCAAAAGATGTGTACAGTTTAGTGACTTCTTTTCTGACTTAGTCTTTGGTAAGTAATGACTCGGGTAGGGACCTTCTTCCTCACTCTGTACCTATTACTCTTCCAATTTGCTATTACCATCCCCATTTCTAGGAAATACTACAATACTGTGGCAACCATGTGTACAAATTTATTTCTTGTTTTTTCCTCCCACAGGATTTATGACCAGCGTAAAATTGATGAGAATGAGAATAATGGTGTGCTGAAGAAATTTTGTCCTCATCACCTGGTAAAGTCCACGATAGGTTGTTGGCTTTAGGCTTGCCTGACTCACTTTGACTGTCCAAAGGGAATGAGCTGCCTTAGGCGGTAGTGGATTCTCTTCACTGGAGTTCTTCAAGCCAAGAATAAATGACTGTTTGTTGAGTATGATGTAGAAGAGATTCTTGTTAAAATTCAAATTGAACTAGAGGTCACTTTCAACTCTGAGAATATGTATTCATTTTAATTTTGGTCATGAACAGTCACCTAGCTTTTTAGATTAGATTTCATTGTTTCTCTAATTCAGCAGTTCCTTTATTGGGCACCCTGAAACCCCTTTTAATAAGAGATGGCAGGCCACGTTTCAGTGGTTTGCAGTCCCCTTTTGAGGGGTTAATATTTTAGGGGAAAATTGAAAAGGAAATCTGTTTCCCTAAAAAGGTAAAGAAATTTGACAAATGGTTGGATGTCAGCGTCTGCTCTTTGTTTCAGGTAAACAGTGAGTCCAAAGCAAACATCACCTGTCTTGTGTACAGCCACGATGGCACAGGTATGTGGGCAGTGACCAGGTTCTAGGCTAGCATGACCCCTCCAGGGAACAGGTGGAAATGAGAAGCATTGAGAAGCATGTTCTTTTCAGAGCATACCACTTTGTCACAACACTGGGTGAAGCTGATGGGGATTCTAACAATTAACACATCTAAGGAAGATAAAAGGGGAACAGCTTCCCTTGCTCCAAGATGCAAAGGGATCCTGCAGAGTATGCAGGTCATGGTTGTACCTAGCCTGGCCCAAGGCTTAATTGCCTTTAGCTGTCAGGTTCTTAATGTATGTAATTTAGCCCTAAGTTAGTATCTGTTATCTTTCTGAGACCCCTGCTTTCTGTGGATAGTATGCTCTAGACACATGATCAGGTAACTATCTTCAGTGTGATGCATATAATAGGGAACTGTCTTCCAGTTCATGATTCTGATCTCTTCCTATACCTTCATCACTATACCCTTGTTTCCGGCAGAGCTCCTTGCCAGTTACAATGATGAAGACATTTATCTCTTCAACTCTTCTCACAGTGATGGTGCCCAGTACATCAAGAGATATAAAGGGCACCGAAATAATGCTACAGGTAAAGACTCTGACACATGTGCCATGCTTACTGTTTCTGTGGGGTGTACAACAATCTACAGGATCTGGAGTAGATAGCCACTAGAATTCTCTTCTTGTCAGTGTGGGTAGTGAAGGGCTTTTCCACACAGAATGGAGATCTCTTTGTGTCATAGTATTCAGGATAAATGAGGCTTGAAGGGTTTCTTAGGGGAGAGGCTTATGCAGTTTGTGGAGGAACCTGCGAGAATCCTTTTTAACTAATTGATACAGAAAGTCATAGAACAAAATTTGTATCTTGTCCAAATTTTTGTGCCAGGGTTTTGACTCCTTTCATTTTGGCACATGGGAATTGTAGGAAACCAACATGTGTGTACTAGTCAGTGACGTATGAAGTAGAGGGAAGTGGGGAGCAATGTTGAACCCCTACTGATTCATGTGAAAGGGGAGAGCAGGTGGTAGGGATAGGGTTATGATCATAGTTGGCATTTATGTAATGCTTTACATAAGTTATCTCATTTGAATCTTCCAGCAACCATCTGTGAGATACTACAGGTCATATCTTCATTTTACAGATGAGAAAATGGATGTTTAGAACATTAAATTGCCCATGGCCATGCAGCTAATAAAATGCCAGATGTAGGATTTGAATCCAGGTGTTCCTGATTCTTAAGTCCAGCACTCTTTCCATCATGGATGTTATCAGTACCCTGAGTGCCACTGAAAATTGATATCTATTCTATTGGTTACTATCACACCTGACCTAAAAGTTGTATCTATCCTGGATGTTGTAGGGTTGAATGTGATATTCTTAGGTCATTCAACTGTGTTATTTTTCTTAGCACTGGCAGGACTTAATGCAAATCCTAGCTTACCAGAGAGAGAATAGCAAGGTAACCAGCCTAAAATGTTGGCACCTATAGTACTTGATTATAACAGTTTGGATTCCTGACCTCTCCTATTAAATACAGAGAATACAGTTCTCTTTTTTTTTTCCCCTTGATTTTCATTATTATTTGAAATTAAATGTTCCCAGTGTCTGTGAAACAAATTTTATCAGACTGGGGAAGCTTATGATTCTGAAAATATTGATAAAGCATTTTTTTGTGGTGCAGTTTTTTTTTGTTTTTTTCAATAAGTCAGTTCCTAAGGTATAGAATAGTAATACCTGTATAGTTGTCAGTAAACTGGGGTAGACCCATGAGTAGATAACCAAATAGGTTAATAATGACTATCCAGCATGAATCATCCAACTGGAAAGAATAAGGTTGGTACTGAGGAATTGTAGAGTAGTGGAGCATATAATGTACTTGGACTCAGGAAATTAGAATTCATATCCCAGATCTGTCACTTAGAAGCTGTGTGACCTTGGGCAAACCATACTCTTTTTCTAATTTCCTCATTTTTAAATCAGGGATTTGGATAGTTTGTACAGTTCTTCCCAAATTTAACATTTTTTGATTATGGATTACCAAGTACCTGCCCTAAGAATAGCTGTGTGGAAGAATACAAATAAGCTCTGGGTTCTGTGGTGATTCCCTCTCTTGTGGCCATTTGCTATATGCATATGCTCACTTGAGTTCTTTATAAGTGAAAAAGATCCATTGGCTCAGAGCTGAGCTAGAACTAGTGCTGGTGCTGAATGGGGAACATGAGCTGGAATATCTGGGCATTTTGCTCTGAGCAAGGCAGATGGATACAGGCCTGGTGCCAACCCTCATATGGGAATCTTTCCCCTCACTTCCCATTTCAGTGAAAGGCGTCAATTTCTATGGCCCTAAGAGCGAATTTGTGGTGAGCGGCAGCGACTGTGGGCACATCTTCCTTTGGGAGAAATCGTCCTGCCAGATCATCCAGTTCATGGAAGGGGACAAGGGAGGCGTGGTGAGTGTGGTGTGGTGGGTCTGGCTGGCTCCCCAGCCCCCCAACCACTAAGGTGGGTATAGGCAGTACATAACATCCTCTTTGTGGCAGGGTTGTCTCCCAGGGGTCCATTCAGCTAAAATAGAAGACAGTAAGTAGCTATGAGGTGCTAAGATATTTGAGAAATATGTGCCAACCTTGCTCTATTTCTGTAGGGTTTTTTCTTTTTATTCTTTCCTCCTCTAATTTTCTTTTAGATCTCTGCCCCCTTTAAGGCAGGGTCTTTCAGAAGAAAATAGGAACCATGTAAAACAAATATCCTCTTACCTATGTTCAACAGCTCTTCTTAGCACTAGCTTTTCCCAAGAAAAAAGTGATTTGGAGGTGTGTGCAGTCATTTCACCACAGCCTAAAGCTAAGCCCTTGGATTTTCTAATAAGGGAGCTATTGTCAAGAGAACATGGTATAATATCCTTGTCCTCTAGTTTAGTGTTATTGGATCTATTCTCTGCTACCTCTTTCTTTCTTTACATGAATGCATTTAAATGCAATAAAGTTTATGTAGAATTGAGGCAGAAAAATTGTGATTCCAGAAGAAATAGTTACCTCACTGATTATATCCTTTTTATTTCTTTCCCTGTCTCCTTATACCTTCATGTGTGTGTGTATGTGTGTGTGAGTGACTTCAGAAGGAAAAACTAAGTACACTATTGTATTTAGAGTTAGAGGACCTCAATTTCAAATCTTAACCCTAGTCAATGCTCTCAGTCTCCTATCAATAAAATGAAGGGTTTGGACCAAATGAGCTCCGAAGGCCACTCTCAGTTTAGATTATGTTATCTGACTGTGGGTTGAGTATTATGGTGGGATTTGAAAAGTATTAAAAAGGGATTTGAAGTATTAAAAAGAAAGCACTACTGAGCTCACCTTTGACTACCCAGTACTTTATAAAAGCTAAAGAAACCCAAGTCTACCTGTAAGGAGTGAAAGTAATCTCAGTATTTTGAAACTTGGGAGGCTGGGAAGAACTGACCTGTATCCTATCTGACTCCTGCAGCCCTTCAGCATGTTTCATCATTGTTTCTATCTTGAAAGACTCCAAACACCTCCAGGCTTACTTGGAGTGATATCTGAAAGTCAGGACCCTCTTTTGTGTTCTGTGATTTGTTCTTGTTTATTTATAACAGCGGCTCTACAAGTTTTACTCCAGTGCTGCTGCTTCCTTTGGAGGTCCTGGGTTCTTGAAGACAGTGCCAGAAAGAACACAAGATCTGTCAGGTTCTAGAAAGGCTTATACATAGGCCTAATAACAAGCTTTTTTGTGGACCAGCCTAGTTAAGTACATAGCAGCATGGCACCAGTATGCTGGCCACTAGGTGGTGTGTTCTTTGGTCAAGGAAACTCAGGAAACCTCAAAAAGAAAAGAGAAAATGTCCCTTAGGCTTGTGCAACACCCTTCAGATTCTTTATTGATGGTAACAGAGTTACAGGAAGGGAGGAAGAATATGCTAAGAATCACAGTTTTTAGTCAATCTATAAATATTTATCTGTTGATTAGAGGATTTGGACCATATCAATATTGACATTCTCTCTATAAATGAAACCAAAAGATATAAAGAAGTAATCTCTAAGTGGAAGGCTCATAGGCATTGCATGAAGGTAAAGGAGCTGGTGGAGTTGGTTTTATCAGAGGCAACAAGAAATATTGTATGGGATATTTGTGCATCTCTATGTTATCCCATGCTTTTTTCCCCTGTATTTATGATGAACATAAGCAAAAAAAAGATAATTTATGCACAGACATCTGTTGCAGAGAACTAGGAGTTAGTGAAATTCTATGAAATCTTTTATAAGAACATATATATTCTTAGTATTTCCAGTACCTGTAATGAAAAGGTGAGTCTGGAGAGGTGAGGGTGTGTGTGACCAAAAAAAAATATGTAGGAAATATGGCTCAGGATCAAAATAACAAAAGAAGAGTCAAAAGTATTTAGATTGCTCTGTTAGCCTTATTCTAGTATATCAGAAATATTTTTTCCAAGAAGATCAACAAGAATCACTGGACATTCATGAGCACTGAACAACCTCACAAAATTGAGATTAACTTTTAACAGCTAAAGAATGACTGGTTGCTGATACAGAAATTGTTTCCAAATCTGCTTTCTGTGTAGTCAAACCACTAAATTGTTGGAGTAAAAATTACAATTAATATGCCAAATTAGAAGAACAAATGTGAATTGGCATATTATTATAAAAAATGACTAATTATTAAAGGATATTATTAAACCTGACTTATTTTTAAAAGCTATTGAGGCCAAAAGAATGGGAAATGCATAAAGGAACATCCATTAATATAGATGATTACTGTTTTCTTGGGAAGCTTAACCTATACAGCAGTCACCACAGCAAGAAGACTGAAAGAGTCTAAGGTACCACCTTAGCCAACAAACACTTGGTCTCTTTGCTAGTCAGAGAAGCATAGCATTCAAATGCAACATGGGATTAGAATATAAATTCATTTATAAAATCTTACTCCAAAGGATAGTGGAAGGTTATAAGCACTTTCAACTCATGAAAGAGCAAGGAATGGTGGAAGAGAAAATGAGGTAAGCCAGTTCAGTCAGATCATCACAAGCACATTTAGAAATGAAACTTGAAGAACAGCCAGCAGTTTGTTAATGGAAAAGATCTGTTAAGGTTTCTACAACACAGTTTTTCATCATTGACAATAGGGCCACCAAATTTGGAGTCAGTATCACACTTCCTGATGTGCTTACATGAGGAAATAGAAATGACACAAAAGAAAACAAAAAAAGGAGTTGTCACTAAACTAGATCAACAATATGAAGGAGGTCTGTGTGGGGCATAGTTTCAAGAGTGTTGAGGGGGATTGATTTTCTAAGAAATCTGGAATAGGGAAAGATAATAAATAATTAGAAAAAAATGTTACTGTTGCCAAAAATGATTAAGAAGTTATTAATTATGACCTAACTGTATAATGACTACCTCATCTCTAAAATATTTAAGAACCACTTAAGCATGTACTAAAGGTATCCTTGTTAAAAAAAATACATATATAAAATGGACATGGATAGTCATTCTTAAAAAATATTTTATGATAGACTATAGCTTTAGTCACACTGTTGATTGAGTGGCGCAGTGAATATAAGAACCTACTACACTTGCTTATTGTTTGTTGGTTTAACTTAAAAAGGCATTTGATTTGGTAGAGCAAAATATTCTTGAAAGCTCTCTTGAGATGTATTCCATACAGAAGGGAAGATCATAAAATATTCTTTGATGTGTGTGTGCAAAAACATCATTTATTTCTTTCAGTGATCTGATTATTACTGTCATTTGGGGTATAAAATGGGAGACATGCTTCCCACAGATGTTTGCCACTGTTATGGAAAATGGCCGGCTTAGAATACAAATTGACAAAGGTGTTCCTTCTAGATGCTTTTATTTGTGGGTAACAAGCCAATTGAATCATGGCCTGGATCATTGCAGTTTCCTAAATGAGGTCAATCACTCTGGTGAGTTCAGCCTAATGTCACACATGAAAAACTATGATGAAGAATGTCTATTGTCCAGATTACTCAGTAGCTGGTGAGACAGCTCATAGAGTTTGGATAAATGCAGGTGGATAGTAAACTATACCCATAATTTATAGAAGAGAGTGATCAGGGATTTGTGATATCATGCTACTCTCTTAATAACCCAAAGCTTCTCCCAAATAGAAAAACCAGTTTTAAAAACCAGTTTCCCATTGATGCTTTATGGTGATGAATCATGCAGTATCACAGTCTTGAAGGAATCAGAATGTTAGATTAGGGCAGTGGTGAATGTAATACTGCAGTTTGGTAAAGACAGTATACAAACAAATGTTACTATTGAAGGAATATATGAATGGAAAAGGAGATGGGACAGTTATATGAAAATGAATAACTACTAGGTAGCCTTGTTGCTACTTTGGTGCCTACAATTTCATAAGATATAGAGAAAGACACCTCCATCCTTCTAAGCCACAAATAGACCTCTTGTGGAAGATTTATGCGAAAGCATGGACAAATCACATAGGATAAGAAAGGGTAGATGGATTTGCACTTGAATTGTAAGAAGGAATATATTAATGAAAACACAGATTCATTGAAGTATAGCAATAGCCCACATTTACACAGCTTTAATGTTTTATGAAGTACTTTTCTCTCACAGCTCTCTGTTAAGTTAGTATAAGTATACTTCATTTCATAGGTCAGAGAAGGAAAGTCGGTTCTATGACAAAGCTAGTATTCTTACTTGGGTCTTTTGGTTCTAGTTCAACTATTCTTTACATGATACAATGATTACTTTGATAAGAGATTGCTTAGAATTTTTGTTCTTGCCTCAGCTGAACCACTGGGACTACTTTGGGACCCAGTACCCCTAAAACCTGAATAGAGCCAGAGATTTTGCAACTGGAAGCTTATTTCATCTGTCTAGTTTTTCTCTTTCCCTAACTTCCTACAAGAGATAGAGGGTAGGGAGCTCAGTTTTTGTCCTGCTAGAATGAACTCAGGTCTGAGGCAAAATTGGTTACTTTTTACAGTAAGTAAAAAGCAGACCACTAAGCAAAAACAAATCTCAAAGAAGGCAGCAGAAGGATTTGACACTTATTGGAGTGAGGTGAGGAAATTATTATTCTCCGTTAACCCCAGACTGTCCTTGGGATCATTTCCAGAGAGATGAAATGAGCTGAGATTTAACAGACTAAGAGCTTTCCTCATCTCTGTTAGCATTCCAGAATGACAAGGCTGAATGAATAGTGATAAGCTTTAACATAGGCCACTCTCTGATCAGCCAGTATGAGAAGAAACAAACAGTCCAGACATCAGTTTTAGAGGTACTTTCGTAGGAAAGAGACTCCCTACTATTCCTTATCACTCCTATTTTGTGATTTTGATTCTCAGTGCAGGAGGCAGAGGACCTAAATTAAAGTTATTTCCAGCTCTACCGTTAGTCCTACAAGTCAAACGATTTCATTTGAGCCTATTTACCCCCTTTCAGGTGGCTCCCTTAATGACATTAGACATGGGGCTTAACTCTGTATCCTAAATACTAGACTTCATAGTAGTCTTACCATAAAATATAACTGGACAAAGGGCTTCAGAGGTTATCTAGTCCAGACCTGAAGGAAACTGAAGCACAGAGAGGGCCAAAGGCTTATAATTATTTAATGCCTAAGCCAGGACTAGAAGCAGGTCTGATTAGACCCTGTCTCTGACCATAGTCTTTAAATACACATTTTTGCTACCATTCAGCTCCATATAGGCAAGGAGGAATCCCTAGATTTCTGGCACCATTTTCTATAAATTCAGACTTTTTTTTTTTTTGGAGGGCAGTTGGGGTTAAGTGACTTGCCCAAGGTCACACGGCTAGTTTTGTGTATGTGTGTGTTAAGTGTCTGAGGCCGGATTTGAACTCAGGTACTCCTGACTCCAGGGCCGGTGCTCTATTCACTGCGCTACCTAGCCGCCCCTAAATTCAGACTTTCTACTCAGCCGAATAACCAAGGCCACAGCTCTTTCCACTTGCACAAAGAATACTAGTGGATAAATTGTAATTTAAGCCATTTGGTAAAATGATTATAGATAGCCATCACTTCAAAGGAAGGGCAAAAAAGACCACACGTATGTTCTAATGACCCCAGGTCTAACCCTCATTTCAAACTCCCTGCTGCCACAAGATCAGGAACATGATCTGTTCTCAGTAGCTTTGGGATCTTTACTCTCAAGCTTCAGAAACAAATTCCCTGTTGCTCTTGTCTCTTTTTATTGAAGTTCACAGTGTTGTAGTTAGGAAGAGCTTGTCTGAAGGGAAAGGGGCATTTAAGCATTTTACCAAACCAACTTCATCTTCCTTTGGTCATATTTCCAGAGAAAATGGAGTGTCTCCTCCCCTCCTTGGGACTAGGACTTGATGCCTTCCTTGCCCCTTTTTAACTAAAAGAGAGGAGCCATTATCCTAAGGTGGGAGTTAGCATCGGAAGCATGAGTTTCTGCTTCATTGCTTAGCCTTGTATTGTCTGACCCTTCTCTAAGCCTCTTTTTTTGGTAAAATATAGGTTGAAGAGTGAAGACTTAAAAGGGAACTAATAGATAGGCCTGTGATTTCCTCAGTTGTCCCTTTGCTTCTTGAGACTTCTGTGGGCAACCGTGTGTATGGTGGGGTTGTTTGTGACTGAACCTCAGACTGCTACAACAACTGCAAGCATTGAGTATGGAGAGTGGGGGGAGTTTGAGGGGATCCACAAAGTGATTTTAGGGTCACACTTCAAGTTCTGTCCCATATCTGACTCCAAATTTGGAATTGCCTGTTTTCAAAAGACCAGCTCTTGGGGGGAGGTAAGGGGGGGGGCATTCCTTTCCTGTCCAATCATAGGGAAAAGAGTAACCCTGTTTACTAGGGCCTGTTATTTTAGTTTTAAACAGCAGGGGGCAAAGGAGTCTTTATGCAGAAAGAAATGTGAATGAAAATTTTTCTTGCCTTGTGTGTGTCTGTCCTGCTTTGTAGCTGTACACAGAGGAGTGGCCATGACTGGGTTTGTAGGAACCTCATGGATTTGTTCTGTGTCAGAATAAGGTCAAGAGGATTATGTTCTTTTGAGGTTAGAGAGGAGGGTCTTTGGGACTGTATATGTAGGTCACAGAAAAGGACAATTTGGGATGCCAAAAGGATAATCCTTTCTCCACCAGCCCAGTCTCTCCTCTTTGTATCTTCCTCCTTGTTGAGTAAATAACTCTAAATGAATGTTCTCATATCCATTTTTGTTATCTTGCGGGGGTGGGGGGACTACTTGCTGAAAACTGCACATACAGTTCTAGTTTCTGATGGACTAGAACTCTGAGACTGGATTAGGTCATCTTAGACCATGCTTTTGTGGTGGTAATACCAGTGGGCAGAGTAAGTCAGGCAGCTAACCATAGGGCTGTATTAGTGTGGAGTCAAATCACTGAAATATGTGAGGGGAAAACTGGATGACTCTGGTCTTCAACCTTAGTAACTCGGAGCATCTTTTGGCATCCTGTTTCACCCTCATGGAGGAGTTAGTTAGCTTAGGCTAGTGGGGTAGGTATAGCCTTGCCTCTTGCAGTCCAGTTCCCTAATACTGTAAAGCCTTCCTGCCAACCTTGTGAGAAAGTGGAACCATTGGAGAGAACGGCGGTGTTGACGCCTAGTTTTCTTCTCCTTCACTCCCTGAACCAGCGATTGTTCTGTCCTTCTTCCCAGGTAAACTGTCTAGAGCCCCACCCCCACCTGCCTGTGTTGGCCACTAGTGGTCTAGACCATGATGTCAAGATCTGGGCACCTACTGCCGAGGCTTCCACGGAGCTAACTGGCTTAAAGGATGTGAGTGACCACTGACAAGAGTTGAGCACTTTTCCCATCCTCTAGTGCTCCCCCACCCTTGACTCTCTGTAGTAGGGCATCCTAACCGTTTTCCTTCTCCTTTACCACATTATTGCCATTGTCTTTCCTAGACCTGTGCTCATCCCAGTTTTAAGGGTGTCTCTATAATTGGAAGTAGGAAGAATCTTTTGGAAGAAACATTCAGAACCATATCCCTTGCCTGTGTAGTTCTGAATCCAGTGGCTCTTTTCCTAGCCCTAGCCACCCTCTATAAATAAAATAGCTAGGGGTTTTTCCTCTAATGGGGATCCCAGTTTGGGGGATGACACCTCTGGTCTTCCAGATGAGGCTATAGAACACCAGGTACTTCCTACTTAGGCTTTATTCTCTCGGGTTCCAGGTGATTAAGAAGAACAAAAGGGAGCGGGACGAGGACAGCCTGCACCACACTGACCTATTTGATAGTCACATGCTCTGGTTCCTCATGCATCACCTGAGGCAGAGACGACATCACCGGGTAAGTCAGAGTGGAGTAGGGAAGATCTTTTCTATCCCATCATTCCCCCAGAACATTGTTCTGAATGAATTGGATTCCCTTCCTTAGGAGGGTTAGAAAATGCCACCTGACCATCTCCTTCCCGAACCATTCAGAAGAGGAAAATGGAAGGTCTAGGCTGGCTTTCTCTTGCCTACCCTGGCACCCTCCTACCTGGCCCTACTCTAAGAGTCACATGACTGCATTTCCTTCAAAAGCCCTAATGTACTTAAACTAGAGTCACCACCAAATAGAGTTGACACCTATGTCCTCCCCCTCCCCGAAGGAGACACGGCAGTATTGTCTTTCTTTGTATAGGAAGGATGCTAGGTTTCAATGACTTATTCATATCTGAGGAGCTCCTAGCTTCCTCTCATAGGAATGTTGTTGGGAAGGGGGAAGTGTTTAGAATCCTTGGATCCCTATTTTGCATTGCCTCCTGTGGGCCCCAGTATCCCTTTTCCTGGTTTGAAGTATCTGCCCTGAGGGTAGTCACTAACACAACCCCTCACCCCACCAACAGCGCTGGCGGGAGCCCGGGGTCGGGGCCACAGATGGAGACTCAGATGAGTCCCCCAGCTCCTCAGACACATCGGACGAGGAGGAGGGCCCAGACCGGGTGCAGTGCATGCCTTCCTGAGAGCCCTGAACACCCTCGGGAGGGATGAGGGGTAGGGAAGGGGAGGCAGTTGAGGCCAGCCTGCCAACCTGCTCTGCTTCTCAGGGGGCATGAGGCTGTCCCTCTCCTGACCCACCCGAGGCCCTCACATTCAGCAGCATTGCACTTTGGACTTTTTGCTTTAGAAAAAGAAAGACATCCAAGGGGGAAGGACAGACTGGAGGGAGACAAAACATTTTGATGCACAAGGGGTGGGTGGGGGGTTGAGCCCAGGAATGTGGTTCGATGGAGAGGTGCACGAAACTCTGCAAAAATGGCCTCTCCCCAAATCTTTTCCTTTTTTTTTCTTTTCTTTTTTTTTTGAGCCTGTTGTGTTAGTGTGTTTTTTTGGGGGAGGGGTGGCAGTGTTACTTTTCCTCTCTTCTTCCTTGTTTCTTTGGGGGAGAAGGCCAAGGAATCTTTGGCTGCTTAGCACCATGAAGCTAGAGTGCGAATGGAGGGGCCACTCCCTCTTTGGTTTAGGTTTTTTTGATTTTTTTTCTTTATTCTTTTTAAAGCCTGGGAAAGTTGCATTTTCTCCTCCTTTCTTCCCCCTTCCCCCAATCCCTGCTTGTTCAGGGTAGTTCCACTCCCTGCTAGGACTCCCGCCTCTGAGTCCCAACTATCCCATCACCTCTTCCCCTCTTTATCCTCCTTTACATATCACAGTGTTTTGCACTTGATTTTGCCCCCTTCCTTCTCCTTGCATCTTCCACCTTACCACCTAAAACAGGCTGGCAGAGGTGGGGGAGAGGGATGAGGATGGGGGGAGGGGGTGGGATAGGAAGGATGTTAACTTTTCTGTTACTTTTAAGGAAATGTATGTTTGGCGGCGGTGACGTCCCTTTCCCTATCACTGTTAGAGGCCTAATTTTATATCTATAAATATATTAAAAAGCAAATCAAACTTGGATGTCATCAAGTTAAAATTATTGTCAAGGTTTAAATATATGTTCTCTATGAATGCAATAAAGGGACTGGATGGGAGGGTTTTAAGGGAGTGGGATTAGTGATGGGGATGACAAGTGGCGTTAGCTTCCCCTTTTTGTCCCCAGCATACCTATTTGGGGTTTTCTTTTTGGATCCTAGGAGTCTGGAGGAGGGGAATCTCCCCAACTTTAGAGCACAGCTGCCATGAGACATAGGCAGGGCTTCTTATTACAACTTGGATGCTATCCTTCCCTTAGCCCCTGAAACCTTGCCTCTACCCAATTTTGGTGTTTTTTTTTTTTTTTTGGTGGGGTTGTGGGGTGGTTCAGGAAATCTGTTCTCTGGCCCAAATGCCAGACACCCATTAGAAGCATGACTTGTCTGGGCCCTAGAAAGGCTGTCATTCTTTAAAATCTTGTTTCTTTTTCCCTTACTTAAAGTGACACACGTACCCCTCTAACCCCACCCCACACAGCCCACATGTCATCCAGCCCCTCCTGTTATCCCTTCCAGTAGGAGCCAGTGCTCCAAGAGAAAGGTGAAACTTTGAGACTTAACAGTTTTCCCTTCCCCCAACTCCCAGTTTGGGGACACCAAGCAGGAGGACTCAGCCTTATGGAAGAATTGGCCAGTAGGAAAGAAGAGTGGCTTGGGGATGGGTCCCTTTGCCTAGGCATTTGGTCAAGAAATAAAGAGAAATAAAAATGGAATTATGGCCCTGAAGCTCCTGGCCGAGTGTTCTCGGCTGTGCTTCCTTCAGTCCCAGCCCTCCACCATGCATGGTCATGGAACACTCTTCCTTGGCTTGAAGCAGTAAAACTCCCTTTAGGCCTGCCAGGTGAGGAAGAAGATGAGTTTGATAAAGATGTCCTTGGACTCTTCTAACACTTTACCCAGCAGCTCTCAGGCCAGATATTAACCATTCTATCACCCCATGAAGGATGTGAGAGAAATCTGAGTGGTCTGAGTCCCATATTGCTTCTAGGGTAAAGCGGGTTGGTTGGGGAATAAAGCACTCTGGAGTTTGTTGTATTTTTCTCTCAGTAAAAGCTTTTTTTTTTCTGACTTTCTTTGCTGCCATGTGTGGTATATGGGATCTTCACTGAGGGCCCTTGCTCCTTCCTGCATAAGTGCCTGGCTCTCTTTGACCACTTTTTCTACCCTCAGGAATTCTCATAAATGGCCTCAGAAGAGGTTTTTTAGACTCACAAGGCCCAAACCTGAGCCTGGCACTTTGTAAGCTTAATGGAGCTTACGAAGGAGATCTGCTCCAGCTTCACCTATCTTCACCAGCTTCATTAATAAAATCATAATCACAAAAGAGCAGCATTTGGTGCCACGGTGCTTTCATGAATCTCCGAATTCTGTCTCCTCATAGATACTCCAGAACCATGGTTGTATTCAGTACAATCACCTTTATTCCAGGGTTAGAACAAGGCCGTGCACACTGCAGACAGAGGGGCACAAGAAAATGGGGTGACTCACTGCAGTGCAGGATAGTGGGAGGGTAGGTTAGTATTTTTTTAATCTGTCTTAAGAGAAACCAAGGGACAGGGAATTTTAAAACTAAGGTGACCCTGCCTTTGTTCCCTCCCAGCTAAGGGTGGGGTGGTACCCCTCCTACCCCAATATTACGTACCCCCTAACACAGGGAAGAGCTCATTTCTCTCGCAGCCCCACCAGTCTCCTGTTTGCTTTTGGGGAAAGGAGCCAGTATCCCCTTAACTCCTAGGGAAAAGCCAGATAGGACTAAGGGGTCTCAGGAAGGTCCTTAAGGCAAAACCGCGGAGTGTGTAGAGGTGTTTGTTAAGGCAGGTGTCTGCAGCAGTGGCAGGACAGGGGAGGTGGCTATAGAGGTTGGGGTATTTGGGGTAATAGGTAACCTCCAGCCCTCTGGCTTCTTCCCTCTTAAATAGCTGGCTTATTCCTCTCACTTTCTACTCTTACTTCCTCCCTAGAAGCATCAGACAGACACAAAAAAACTTACTGTAAATCAACTCTAGGCTTGAATGTGACTTTTTAAAAAATTCCTTCTCTTCTGTTTTGGCTATGTGGCAGCCCTTCTATGCCACCCCAACCCCCACCCTACCTCCTTTTCCCAAGCTCTCTGGTCTGATCTAGACAATAAGTTAACACTAGAAACCACAAAAGGGCAAACATGGCAGTGCGGGTTTAATATACATATATGTAGAATATATATGTACACACAGTTAGCACGGTCAGGGCAGGGAGGGGCATCTTGGGGTCCATAGGCTGGGGTTGGTACCTCCTAGTGGTTTGGCTAGGAAGTGGCCATAAACCCAAGGGGCCAGGAAATGGGGCCAAGTGGAGAAGTGATGACAGTGCTCCCCTTCCCAGACTAAGCCAGGTCTCTTGTCTAGGGGTGCAGGATTAGTGCAAAAGAAAATACTGTTGTTTTCCCCCCTCCCATTCTCTATCATCTGGGGGCATTCCAAGTTTGAAGTAATAGGGGCAATTCCCTATTAGCCAATGGTGGGAGCACAGGCCCTGAAAGTAAGGGATGGATTGGGATTAGAACCTGTCGGTCCAGTCCCTTAGGCTCAGGGCTGGAGCATTTCTCTTGGGAGAGGACTTATTGAGGACAGCCCTCCAGTCTTTCTCAGGCTCAGGGTATTTCTCTGAAACAGTAACCAAAGAGGAATGGCGGAACAAGGGAGGGGTACCTGCTCCCTGCCATCTTCCCTTAGCTTTGGCCTCCCACTTCCTCTGCCTTTCTAGAATGGAAAGCAAACAGGGGCTTCAACTTTAGAGAGCTTCTTATACCCACCTCATGTGGGTCAGAGAAAAGTGAAAAGGAGGTTTGTTTATTTATGCCCTTCCATCCTGTTAGAGAATGGAGGAGGGCATTGAGGGGATCTGTCTTATAGCTCAACTGCAGTGCATGAATCTCCACTTCACTGACCCTTCCCCATGTGGGGAGCTCAGGTCCACTCCTTGGCCACACTGGCCTAGAACTACTACTTTACTCTTTCCTTACGTCTTTTCTTTTCTCAGCCCTGAATGGGCCCTTCTCAACCCCTCAACATTCTTAGTTTTCCTCATCCCCATCTTTCCTCATTTCATTGGGAAAAATCAACCCCCTTCCCACCCCCTGGGCTTTTTTTTGTGGGGGACATAGAGAGGTAAGGGAGTGAAGTGGGAGATACAGGGGGAATGTGCTGATTTCTATTTGCATAGAAATAGCCCCCACCTCCCCCTAGAGTGGGGGGGGATTAAGACCCCATACCCTGCCCCCCCACCCACCCAGGGGGGGACTAGGCGAGCTAGACGGACAGACAGACAGCCAGAGCGTGCGCACACACACGCACACACACAATTGGGAGTGGTTAAGACCAGGTTAGTGAATAGATAGGGTGGGGGGTGGTGGTGCAGTGCTTGCCCCTGCCCCCTCCCCAGGAGGATGGGGGTGGTCCACTGAAGGTCCAACCTTCCTCCTCTTCCTCCTCCTCCTTCAAGCCTTCTTTGGCGGGGGAGCCAGCTTGATGATTTCCTCCTCTGAGGGCTGCCGGATGATGTCTGGAGGAAAGAAGGGGATGAAACCAGAGAGGGCTGTGGCTCAGGGCATGAACAAAGGGGAATGAGGAGAAATAAGACCCTGTCTGGCTTTTTTAGCCTTTTATTCCTCTAATCCAGGATCTATAACCCAAGCATCTGGAGATCCAGCCCATTCCCAAATACCTAAGGAATCCTGTGGTGAGAGGGAAGTAAGGATAGAGGAAAGGGCAGAGGATGACTTTGTGCCAGTGAATAAGAAGGCAAAGGGATGGGAGGTAAAGGAAGAAGAACACAGAAGGGGGGCTACTTATGGCTACCTTAGGCAGTGTCTTATACCTTTGTACTTCTTGGCACTAGGAATGCGGGTCAGTTTAGTGTCCAGTTCATCCTCCTCAGAGATCTTTAGCACACGAGTCCTGTAGTCAACCACCATGGTGAGCAGGTCTGGTCGCCTTGAAATCTCAAAGATGTGCTCTATGTAGGAGAGGTTATCTAGAAAGATGAGGGCAAGCAAATCAGAGCTGGCAGAGCACACTCCACTCTACCTTCTGTTCTGGGTAAGATAGAAGAGTTCCGGAGATAGCTTTTAAAGCTGAGGGGTCCTGGACTTGTAAAAATCATTGTAATAAGAATGGCAGTTCATACAGCAACTTTATAAAGGTCTTATTACAAAGCCCTTTTCTCACAAACACCTTGGGTGAGGTTATGAGTGGAATGATTTTCCACATCATGCAGATGAGGAAGCTGAGGTTCCAAGTGGTTAAGTGACTTGTCCGTGGTCACACAGCTAGTAAACGTTGAAGCCACCATTCTAATAAAGTACAGGGGTCTTTCCACTGCACCACATTGCTGCTAGGGAGCACAGAACATCCCTGCTATTGCCCAGTGTCTGCATCATTATGGATTTAAGGTACATATATCAGGTCAGAGTTTTATGCTGGTGAGGAGGAACCCCTGCTCCGCATACCTACACAGTCTGATGGTGTGCCCCACAGTACTGCACCAGTAGGTATTTCTCCACAGAAATTCCAGGGTGAAACTACTATATAATATTTGAAGAAAATTTCTCATGTTGGACTGGTCAGAAGTCTGGGAGGAAAGTTTAGGCAGAAGGGTGAGTAGGCAAGGCCACTCCTAAACAAATGTTTCTTGGGCAGGTCTAACAAGCATGAAACTTCTTTCTGATTCCTTCAAGCCTCTTCTTTTTGTTCCTGTCCCCTCAACCCCAGCAGGCACATGACCAGAAATTGATCTAAGTGTGAAGGTCTTAGGGACATCCTAAAGTTCCTAGTCTCCATCAAGGGCATGCATGCACATACACATATACCTTTGTCCAACTTATTGTGGGTCTCGAGGAAGTGAAACCAGGCACTACCAGTAGTAATCTCTTCACTCTTCTCACTTGGGATGTCTTCTTTGCAGGCAGACTTAAGCTGTTCCAGGTCCTCATGGGTGATGTTGTCAGTCAGGTCCTGTAGGAGGGTCCCGTACTCTGCCATGGTTGAAGGTTCCAGGGAACTGAACCAGAAAAAAGGAGTTCAGGCCACGCTGATGCCATTGCCCTCAATGGTCAGTCAGGCCAACTATGTGCTTTGCCCTTTTACTGCTGGGTGAAGTCACAGCTCTTGGTTGCCTTTTGGGAATCAAGGGAAGCTGGCCCTCAGCTGTGTCCTTGAGGCCGTCCCCACACTCAGGCATTCCAGGTACATGGGGGGTAGAGAGATGGAAGGAGAATCAGAAAGTGCTTAGGGAAAAAGCAGGCCCAAGCCTTGGCTGTTTGAGGAAAGATGTTTCTGCCCTGGAGGAGGAGCTATAGGAAGGTGGGAGGCAAAGAGATGACTTGGGGGAAGGGACCACAAAGACAGGCACACCCCTTTCCCTACCCCTCATTTTTCCTTCCCCCCATCAGTAACCCTGGCAACAGCTCCCCTGATGGAGGAGGCGGTTACCATGACAACCTAGCTTCTGACTTTCTCACCCACTGTCTACACTTTCTCCC
>CM053593.1:128495132-128532051 GCA_028646575.1 Pseudocheirus occidentalis
TCTACACACTTTGACATTAAACAAACCTTAAGTCACTACCTCTCCAAGCCTGAGTTTCTTGATTTATAAAAAGAAAAGATTGGACTACAGAATCATTACAGTCACTTCCAGCTTTAATTCTGTAGTCCTATGACTTTTCCCAAACTGCTTGAATCTGCTTTTTGTCCCCTTCATGTTTGTGGGTTAAGGATGATTAATAACATTCAGTACTGGAAATGGAAACAAGTGTCTGTTTTAGACTGTTAGGAGTTTTAGAGAAAGGAATTTTAGAGAAAACTGGGAAGATTCCTGATTCTTTTTCTTCACCCCAAGCACTGAGGCAGATCCATATTTTAAGTGCCTTGGAAAAAGGGCTGTGGTCCCTAAATACCCCCAGGACTTCATCTTTTGAAGGCTCCTACCCTAGGTGACTCCACATTCTCAAACCCTGCATATTCCCATTCTTCTTCCTTGGTGCCTCTGCCCCAAGCTACTCACCATGAGTGTTTGGTGCCAGATTCCCCAGTAAGCTCAGATAATGCAGTGGGAGTTGGAGGATTAGGAGGACCAACCTCTGCCCTCACATCTGCTTTAGCTGCCCCAGCACCAGGCACTGGTGCCGAGGGAGAGGCTCTTCTGCACAGAGGAACAGGCAGTGAAAAAATGGAAGATGGAACCAAGGTTGGGGGAATGACGTATCTGTAACTCCTGAGGAGTTTGAATCTTCTGGTGCTGCTACTCTGACCTGTCCAGGGAGGGATCCGAGTGATTGGGGAATGGCTAGATGGAGTTAATGAAGCAAACTACACTGTAAAAATACAAGGAATTCAGAGAACCATATGAAGATATGAACTATGTAATAAGCAAAGCCGGGAAAACAAGATAAGCAATAACGTAATGCAACAATGTAAAACGGAAAGAACAATTGAAACTGGAAGCTGTAAAATTATGACCTAAAGTTAGGTCCCAAAGAAAAGAAATGAGAATGTACCTCCCTCCACTTTGTGTGGAAAACTGCGTATTACATGGCACTTGGTTAGTTTTACTCAATTCATTTTTTTCTTTTTGTTTGTTGTTTTTAGGGTTGGTTTTTAGGATGGTTCCCTGGGAGGGGGAAGGAATGAGTGGTATTTTGGGAAATGAAGGTGATGTAAAAAATTAAAGCTAACAATAAAAAATAATTTAAATGTGAGGTGAAGGAGAGGCTGTTGGGGTAGGGTAAAGACCAAGAGTCATTTCCTTGTCATGATCTGAAGTAAAAAGTCTTAGTTATGAACTATCAGTAGAATGTAAGCTCCTTGAGGGCAGATATTTGTTTCTTTCCTCAGTGCCTAGTATAGGGGCTGGCACATAGCAGGCACTTAATCCTTGCTGAATTAAACTGATTATCATTATTTGAACTTCTGGGCCTGAAGACCTATCTTTTCTTTGCTTCTACCTGCTTTCCTAAGATGGAACAACTGGGTCCTGGAAAGGGACCAGACTAGTGAGTACCCAAGAGACTTCATGTCCACTTGTTCCCCTAAGTGCTCCACCTCTGTCTCATTTCGCTTGGCTTCTTAGTATCTCTCTATTCCCCCTTTCTTTCCCATCACCTCCATCCTCCATCAGTGTCTCCTATTGCCCTATCTCTTATCTCTTCTTCCCTCCCTTTTCCGTGTCTTAATCTCTTTTTCTTCTCTTCTTGGCTGCCATATTCCCTCTTCCCTCCTCAGTTTTTCTTCCTCTTTAGCTAAGATTTCCCAGGCACACATACAGGTTGAGATTGGGGTGACCCTGTCCCTCTTTCCTATGACTCTAACCTTCCTGGTAGGAGCAACAAGATACTTGGGACTCCTAGAATTTTCTTTCTTTATCCCTACCTTGCCTGCTCCATGATTCTGTGCCCACTGTGGTCTAGTGAGGAGCCCTGGGGTACACCTAGTCCCCTTGCCCAAGGTCAGAGGGGAGGTAACCAACCTATCTATGATTGATTGTGTGATTGTGTGATTGTGTGTGTGTGTGTGTGTGTGTGTGTGTGTGTGTGTGGAGTCAGTGATCTTTTCCAAATCAACAGGGATAGTGGTTCTTTGGTTTACCTGTGCGTATGTATGTATGATAGTGTGTTTGAAAACTTGCTTTTCTGAGTTTAGATGTGAACGTGTGAGGTTGATTAGCACAGTCCCTTTTGCATTTGAGGGTGACTGTATTTTATAAATGTCTATGTGTCTAAAGTCTCCCATCTCTCCCCAACTGGAAGTTGGGGTGAAAAGATTTCCCTTACTGGCCTTCACCATTTGGGGTCCAGGCACCGGCACTAGCAGGGACCAGAGGAGCAGGCAGTGGAGGGTACAGCTGGCAATTTCCCCAAGTGTGTTTAACCACAAAGGGAACTAGCAATTAAAGTGATTATGGCTCTGACAGCCCTGGGGGCCCTGGGCACACGAACTGCACAGACACAGAGCCCTTCTTCCTTAACTCTCTTGCTTCCAGACATTGGGAGGTGATGTCAGAGTCTCCCTACCTTTATCACTCTCCTACTTGATCCCATTCAATGTTCCCTGTCTCTTCCTCTCACATTCCCCTCATTCTTTCTGACTCCCTCTCCATCCCTGACTGACTCATACTCATTCTCTTCCTCTCCCTCCCCTTCCTACTCTGATTGCTGAGCTCACTGTAGGGGACCTCTACCACTCTGCCAGTTACTCAGCTCCAGACTGGGGCAGACAGGAGACCACCAGGTTATCCACACCTCTGCTTCACAACCAACTGAGATCTCCAACCAATTTAACCATAGGATTTTGCCCCACCTCGTCCCCGGGTGGGTAGGAACCAAGATTTTTCTCCCAAATCATCCTCTGCTTAAAGCTTTAAACAAGGGGAAGAGAAGCACAAGGCTGGATGAAGCTGCTCAGCAAGTCAGACCAGGGCTAGGACCAGTGGCCCTTCCACACCCCAGGCAGCTGTCCTGTTAGAATCCAGCCTCCTCTAAATCTCCAATCCAGTAGTTCTACTCATGTGGGGGTGGGAGGGAGGAAGAGAAAACGAAGAGCATCCAGGCAGGCTCCTGTGTGTGATGGTGTTTGTGTGTGAGAATCACATCAGTATGTCACCATGACACTGTGTCACTTCTGTGAATTGACTCCTAAATAGCCCTCTCCCCGATTATACAAGGTGTCTGCCTCCCTGTCAGCCTGGCACAGACTGCAGGAAGTCAGGGGTATCACCAGATGCCTCCGCTCCTTCCTTAAATAGAACCCCCTCCCCCCCAATCACAGACCCTCCTGAGCAACGACCCAGGAGTCCCCCAAGCAAGATACCGACTTTGATCTCTCTCCAATAACAAGGGGCTGGGGTCCACTGTCCCTGAACCTCAAAGGAGAGCCAGCACTTGGAAAATGCGCCTGGAAGGGGATGGGGTGGGAAGAGCCGGGAGGGGAGGGGGAAACTGGGGGGAGGGGTGCGGCCGAGGCCGAGTCCAGAGCGGAGAGGAAGGAGGGGCGGGGAGCCGGAGCTGGCCTGCGCCGAGGGCTGGGCGGGAAGCGAGCTCCATCCTAATCCCAGCCCCACTCTGACTCCTGATGCCGAGTCGAGAGGGGGGGGGGACGGAGGGGGGAAACGTGCCGCCGAAACCGCCCCTCCCTCCCGCTCCGGGATGCGCCCCAGGACTCGCGCGGGCTCCAGCCGGGGCGCCCCCCGCAGCCGAGGCACCCGCCGGACCTCCTACCGCAGCGTGGCCCCAGACCCCCGACCTCGTCTCCTCCGGCCCCCCACCCCCCGCGGCGCGGCTCCAGTCTTGGCTCTGCCCCCCCCCCACTCCCCTCCATCCCGGGCAGCCCGCCGATGTGCGCGCGCCCCTTCCCCTGGGGCCGGGCATCTGTGCGGGGAACCTGGTACCTCTTCGGAGCTGAGCGTGCAGGGGCCGGGCCGGGCACTCCGGACTGCCGGGATTCCTGACCAGCCTCGGGAGCCGCCGCCGCCACCACCGCCGCCGCCGCCGCCTCTTCCGCTGCTGCCGGAGCCTGAGCCCCAAGCCCAGCGCCGCCTCGCCCCACCCGGCCGGCCCGTGATGTCAGAGCCGGGGAGGGGCGGGGGGCGGGAGCGGCCGCCATGGGGGCGGGGGCCGGGGCTCCGGCCGGCCGGGAGGAGCGGGGGAGGGGGGCGTCTGGCGTAGGGGAGGGGACGCCGGCCTCGTCCGGGAGGACTAGGATGCGAGCCATTTTCAGCCGCCCCGCCCCCTTCCTGTACTCGGCACTCAGTGCTCTTTGCCCGCTGGTGAGAATGGAAGGAATGGGGGCTGTAAACAGTTCTCGCCCCCCTACCCCTCAGTCTCCGGAAGCCACAGCGGGAGACTTAGGGTTCTTCCCCCTCAACGGAGATCCTAAAACCTTGGTCTTTTCCCGATACCCCTTCCATACCCCCCCCCCCATCCTCCTGTGACAGGAAAATCTCTACCCTCCCCGGCAGCCTCAGTTTCCCAGAAGTGCGAGAGGGAAAGGGGTGGGGTGCCGAGGTGGCTGCTTTCGGCCGTGACCTATATTGCTTTCTCTCCTGGGCTGGGGGGAAGGGAGGGACCCAGTGAGGACCGTTCTTTAAATCTTCCAGTTTGTCTCCCTCTGTGTCCTGATTCTGTGTTTGATCCCCGGAGCACGTTTCTGTCCCCTCATTCCTCCTAGAGACCCTCTCGTTTTCCTAAAATGAGGGACCTGGACTGCAAGAAATGACGGAGGGGATGATTTTAGAAAGATCTGGAAAGACATAGAAACTGATGCGAAATGAAGCGAACAGAACCAGGAGAGTAATTTACTCAGTGACAGCAATATTGTCAAGATCAACTGTGAAACACTTAGTAACTCTCATCAGCACAATGACCCACCACAGTCCACCTCCAGATAGAGAACGGGTGAACTCAGTGCAGATTGAAGCATATTTTTTGTTCTCTTTCTTTTTTTTCCCTTTTTTTTCTTCACATGGCTAATGCGGAAATTTGTTTTGCATGACTTCATATTTGTAAAGGGTTTTGTATTTCTTGTCTCAATGGATCTGGGGGGACGGGTTGAGGAGAGAAAATCTAGACCTGAAAATAAAACTAAATAAAAAAAAAAAAAGAAGGGTCTGGGGTCTGAGCCAGCAGTATACAAATATAGACCAGTAGCATGTAAAACAAAAGTTAGTTTAGGAATCACTGCTCCTTAAAGTATGAAGTCCTAGGGGTAGGGTGGGGGGGGGGGTGTCACTCCCTGCCAGTGTCCTGGGCTAGTCTCTCTCACTTCCCCCCAAAAGTCTCTGGGGCTTTCCTGGCTACCCCAGACCAGCTAGATAGAAATGAAAGAGGAATAAGGAAGTGGCTGTCCTCCCTTTGACATTGACCACCCCTGTTGTTTGGGTTTCTTCACCTCACCCCCTACAACATTGTGTTTATTTCATGGGAGAAGGAGATACTTAGCTGGCTGTCACCAGACTTCCCATTATCCCAGCCTTCTCTCCAGCTAAGAGGCCTGTTAGCCCTGTCCTAGCAGGAATTCCTCAAGGGGTTCAGACTGACAGCCAGAGCTGAGCTTAAAGTGGGCAATATAGACCCCTGCTAAGAGTACAACACAGCACCACTTTTTCGAATTTTTTTTTAATGAATGCACAGATTATTTAGGCAGCTAGGTGGCGCAGTGGATAGAGCCCTGGGCTTGCAGTCAGAAAGACTCTTCCTGAGTTCAAATTTGGCTTCAGACAGCTACTAGCTATGTGATCCTGGGCAAATCTTTTAGCCCTGTTTGCCTCAGTTTCTTAATCTGTCAAATGAGATGGAAAAAGAAGTGGCAAACTACTCTGGTGTCTTTACTAAGAAAACCCCA
Source organism: Pseudocheirus occidentalis (assembly GCA_028646575.1). Lineage (NCBI taxonomy): Eukaryota > Metazoa > Chordata > Mammalia > Diprotodontia > Pseudocheiridae > Pseudocheirus > Pseudocheirus occidentalis. Next base: position 128,500,940 of record CM053593.1, read on the forward strand.
AATGGCGTCAGGAAAAGTCAAACATGACTGAAAATAATTCAACAACTTTAGGGGATGATAACAAAAATTATTTGTCCTTGCTTGGCTGAGACCCCTAACGAGACCCCAGAAAGATGTTCTCATCTTATTCCCCTCCCCAATCTAGACTTAGGTTTTTGCTCTGCATGTCTTCCTTTGCTTACTTGACTTTCTCATTTGTCACTTTCTGGTGTCTATTAACTCTTCTGTCATTACCCCCTTTTTACTGGATCATCTTTCAGTCCATTGTATCATGTGGACAGCCTGGTTCATTGGAATGAATGAGCTATGGATTTGGAGCCAGAGGACCTGAGTTTGAATTCTGGATCTGCTATTTACCTTTGTGACCTTGGCGGCCACTCCATCCTTCTGGGGCTTGGTTTTCTCACCTATAAAATAAGGGGGTTAGATCCTAAGATCCCCTTCTACTTCTGCTCATAATCCTTTCTTTTTTCCTCGAATCATAAAACTTCAGCACTAGAAAAGACTTTATAAGTCTTCTAGTTTAACCCCCTTCTTTTACATAGAAAGGAGAAAACGGATCCATGGAAGTGGACTTGGCCAAGGCAAGTTGGTAGCAGAGAAGAAATGTGAATTCATGGACTTATTCCTTGTGCAGTGTTCTTGACTTCTAGAAAAGTCCTATTCAAGTGTGAGTGAGACTTATGACTTGTGAGGCCCCTTTCAGATCTGAGATTCTGTGATATGACTGATGTTTGGATTATGAACCCTTGAAACCTCATATCTTCTAGAATGCCCTTCCAGACTGATCACTAGAAAGCAGAAGGTTCCTTGGGGGTCTTAGACCCAACCATGCTACTGACATTAGAGACGCTTTTATTCTTGTCCCTCCCACAGTCGCCACTCCAGTTATGACCTTTGAAGGAGGTAGCTGAGGGGTCCTTAAAGAGGATTGTTGCTGGATTTCTTCACCCTCTGTTTTCTTCTGTTTGCCCCTCTCACTGCCCCTCCACCTCTCCTTGGTGGATCTGACTCAGACTATGCCCACTTTCACTTCCCCTTCCCCCTTGTTACAGAATCCAACAGAATCTGTTTTCCATTCCACACCAAACTAGTTCAGGCCTCCCTTGTTTCTCTTTAGTAGAATGTAAGCTCCTAGAGGACTGAGACTTTCATTTGTCTCCTTGTAATCCCAACACCCAGCTTGATGCCAGGCAGCGTAATTACTTTGGATAGTAGATACTTTGGAATGAATGAATATGTACATGAATGAATGAATGAATTTGACATAATCAAAGTAGTGTTTGAAGAGAGATTAATTTGGCAACTGTGTAAAGGATAGAGAGCCTAAAAGCATGCCTCCGCATGCCTTGGAGAGACAATGTGTTACATATCAGCCTGGGAACTGGGAAATGTTGCTTCTTGTGTCAGTCCTACCAAGCACAGGCTGTGTGATATTGGGTGACTTCCTGTCTCTGGGCCTCAGTTTGCTCATCTGTACAGTTAGGAGTTTAAAATAAATGAACTCTCTTCTGGGGCAGTTAGGTGGTGCAGTAGATAGAATGCTGGAACTAGAGTCAGAAAGATCTGAGTTCAAATCAGACCTCAGATACTTACTAGCTGTATGATCTTGGGCAAGGCACTTTACCCTGTCTGCCTCAGTTTCCTCATCTGTAAAATGAGCAGGAGAAAGAAATGGCAAACCACTCCAGTGTCTTTGCCAAGAAAATCCCAAATGGGGTCACAAAGAGTCAGGCATGACTGTACAACAGCAAAAAGTCACTTTCAGGTCTCACATTCTATTTATTATCCTACAATTATTTCAACAGCCACCTGGTTGATCTCTCTGCTTCCAGACTCTTTCTTTTTCTTTTTGGAGGGCAATTGGGGTTAAGTGACTTGCCCAAGGTCACATGGCTAGTTTTGTGTTAAGTGTCTAAAGCTGGATTTGAACTTAGGTCCTCCTGACTCCAGGGCCAGTGCTCTATTCACTGCACCACCTAGCCACCCCTTTTAGACTCTTTCTGCTGCCAGCTTGACCTCTCCTAAAACATCACTTTTATCCTGTCAGTTCATTCATTTATTTAGCAAGTAACTATTAAGTTAGCTATGGGGTACCTGGCAGTGCCCTAGACTGGTACTGCACCAAAAAAAAAACAGTTTCAGTCCCTCAAGAAGCTTACATTCTACTAGAAGGGAACCTGAGAGTAGGTGTGGTATAGTGGAAAGAGCGCTGGATTTGAAGTTCAAAGGCCAGAGTTCAAATCCTGATTCTGTCATTCATTACCTGTGTGAGTTTGGACAACTCATTCCCCACTCTTGGAGCCTCATTTTCTTCCCATGTGAAATAATGGAATCGGACCATTGTTGTTGTTCAGTCGTGTCTGGTTCTAGGTTTCCTTAGCAAAGATACTGGAGTGGTCTGCCATTTCCTTTTCCAGTGTGTCCCCATGGGGAACTGAGGCAAATAGGGGTTAAGTGACTTATCCAGAGTCACATAGCTCATAAGTGTCTAAAGCTGGATTTGGATTCAAGTCTTCCTGACTCCCACGGATAAAGTAATTAGCTACCCCAGCTTCCTATCTAGAGTTGGACCAGGTGATCTCTAAGGCTCTTTTTTCCAGCTCTGAATCTATCATCCAATGTATACAGAAGAACCATGACTTGGTATAAGTTCAGAGGCGTCTAACAGAGGCCACTGATCCTTTCGTAAGTATCCCTGTGGCTCACATCCTGACTTAATTTTAAAATTATATTATCTATCTTATATTTTCCTTTATTTTGTTAAATATTTCCTCATTACATTTTCATCTGATTTAAGCAGGAACGATGTGGGCTGCCTGCAGCTCTGAGGGCAGTGTGTTTGATGCCTCTGGTATAGTGGACAGAGAGAGCTGGCCTCTGAGTCAGGAACGTCTCTGTTTTAAGTTTCACCTCTCACTTATAGTGGCTATGTGACCCTCAAGAAGTCACGTAAACCTCTCACTACCAAAGCAAACAAAGCCTATAAATTGCATAGAAGTTATCAAACCATACCAGTAAAAATTCCTTTCTTAGAGCTCTAGGCACCAAAGAAATCGCAGGTGATAGATACAGATGTCAACACAAAATAATCTGGGGGCTGAGAGAGAGCCCTAACAACTTGGGGATGGGAAGACCTCTATGGACAGTCTCTAAGAAAGCTAAGGAGTTTAAAATGAAGAGAAAAGCTCTTTCCACCATCTTGCAATGCTGCCATCACGGTGTGCATGAATGTCCTGGCAGATGCTCTCAAAAGCATCAACAATGCAGAAAAGCGAGGAAAGTGCCAGGTTCTCATTAGGTGATACTTCAAAGTAATTGTCCGGTTCTTAATTGTGATGATGAAGCATGGTTACATTGGTGAATTTGAGATCATTGATGATCACAGAGCAGGAAAAATTGTTGTGAAGCTCACGGGTCGATTAAACAAGTGTAGTCTAATGAGCCCCAGATTTGATGTTCAATTGAAAGATCTGGAAAAGTGGCAGAATAATCTGCTGCCATCCTGTCAGTTTGGGTTTATTGTGCTTACAGCCTCAGCTGGCATCATGGACCAGGAAGGAAGCAAGACAAAAACACACAGGAGGAAAAATCCTGGGATTCTTTTTCTAAGGATGTAAAACATACATACAAATAAAATGCTCCAATGGACAAAAAAATAAAAAAAAATAAAATGAAGAGAAAAGAGATCATCCCTGTACACAGGGGACAGCCTGGACAAAGACTATTCTCTTTGTACAAGACCAATTTGCCAGCAACATAGAATGAATGAGGAAGAGTAATAGTGTAACTTCCTTCAGGAACAATAGCTTGGAGCTAAATTATGGAGGGTTTTAAATGCCAAACAGAGTTTTTATTTTATCCTAGAGGCAATATGGAGCCACTGAGGGGAAGGGAATGAGTATTTTGTAAGGCCTTTTATGTTCCAGAGGTTGGATACCTAAAGTGGTCATGCACGTGGAAGAAAGGATGTGCCTACTTTGTGTCAAGCACTTTACTGATATTATCTCACATGATCCTCACAACAACACTGTGAAGTAGGTGCCATTATTACCCCCATTGGGGAAACTGAGGCAGGCAGTGGGTAAGTGACTTGCTCAGGATCACAGAGCTGGTAAGTGTCTGAGGTTTTATTTGACCTCTGATCTTCCCAACTCAAAGCCCAGTGCTCTATCCACTGCTCCATCTTGAATAGAGCAGCAACATGGTCAGACCTATGATTTAGTAATGTCAATTTGATAGCTATGTGGAAAATGGGTTGGAGAGGGGAGAGATTGGATGCAGGGAGATCTACTGGGAGTGGTGTTACAGTCTAGGGGAGAGGTGACAGGGGCCTAGTGGGGAGAAGCAGACTTCTCTGCTTACAAGTTCAAGTCCAAACTCTTTAGGGTAATATTCTAGGCCATCCACAATCTGGAACCCGAGCTGCCTTTCTGACTTGATCTTGAAGTGTTCCACTCCTAGAATCCTCTGCTCCCATAATCCTGCTCTTCTCTCTCCTCAGCTGACACCCATCCACTCCTACCTTTCATGTTGTTCTTAACCCCTATGTAGAATGTTTTCCCCCATCAAGGTCCAATACTATTTCTTCCATGAAGCCTTCTGGGACTATTTCATGCTCTTTTCCTTTGTTTGGACCAAAATATTTAGAACTAGAAGGAATTTTAAGGATCATCTTGTTTGTTTTGAGGAAATTAAGGTTAATGGAGGTGAGATAAGTTGCCTAGGGAGACACAGGAAGGAGAACTTGGGATTTGAACCGAGGACTGCTGGTGCTCAAGTTGGCTCTCTTTCCAATAAACCACAATGCCTTACTGGCTCTTACTTAAATTAAACCAATTGAGCTGACAGACCATAATTGGCACTCAATTACAGATAGAGAATCTTGGAGTTGGAAGGATTCTATCTAGCTATCTAGCTTAACCCATGCCTGAATAGCAATTCTTCTCTCTTACTCCCTAACATCCCTTGTAAGTGATCATCTGGCTTTTGTTTAAAGATCTCCAGTGATGGGAAATCCACCCCCCCCCCCACAGGCACTATGGGATACCTTTTATTGTTAATATTTTCTTTACATTGAATCTAAATTTGACTCTGCAAATTTCATTCCTTGCTCCTAGTTCTGTCCTCTGGGGCCAGGAAGAACAAATTTAATCCTTCTCCCCATGACAGTTTTTCAAATACTTTCTTCTCCAGGATGAACACTCCTAGTCCCTTCGAACTACCTTCCTATTCCACGGATTCAACCTATTGGTTTGTGTTAGTTTTCCCCTTTGTGACATATAAGGACTGTTATCCCAATGAGATTATAACCCCTCAGGGTTGGTACCATGCCTCTTAGCTCCCTCTTCTCATGCCATTCCTCATCCCTGGTCCCAATCCTCTCCCTTCCCAACTCTGTACCTATTATACTCCTAAGTCCTTACTAATTATTTTAATGGAGCAGATAATCAATCAAGGCATAATGATGATTAAGCATCTCAAGGCCAGTGTTCCCAATCTTATCGTATTTCTTCCCATCTCTGGAACACAATACCTGCCCCATACCCCTGCCTCTAGCTCTACCCTTGCCATTGGATGAGACATCAACAGACACTGCCCCAGATCCCTTTATTGAGACTTCTCATTTGACCCAAATAAATTAACAGGAAGTGGCTGAGATGTGGCCCCAAACCTAGCACCGCACTCCCCTTCCCTAGGCAGGGAACAGGGCATAGTCAGAGGAAAGCAGGATGATGGGTGAACAAGGTGAGAATTTGAGGAGAAAGTTGGGGGAACTCAGGAAGGGGGATCAAGAGAAGAATGCGAGGAAAGAGCATAGAGAAAAAGGCTCTGAAGGACTGAAGCAGGGAGGGGAGAGATGGGGTGAAGAGATAGAGGTCAGAAGGGAAGGAAAATGGGAAGGCAGGCAGCCCCTTTCCTCAGTGTCATCCCTGAGGGGAATTAAAGCCCAGACACCAAGAGGTCAGGGTCCTGCTTGGCACCCCCAGGTAGAGGCACTCAGTAGGGGAGACCAGAGCAGGAAGGGACTGAGAAGTGGTCGCCATGACACCTAGTCATCATCGTCGTCGTCATCATCATCGTCATCGTCATCGTCATCTTCAGTGTTGATCTCACCCGACAGCACATCTTCCAGCCAGTCCTCCAACTCATCAGCTGAGGGCAGGTCCTCCTCATCATCCATCTCCATCCAAATGCTATCGGCCTGCCCCAGTGGGATGGCGCCAGGTGATGGGGAGAAGAGAGCAGCAGAAAACTAAGCTCTGTCTCAACTCACTTGTCCTGTCTCTCCACCTTTCTGTCCTGATCATCTACCCACAGGTCCGCCCATCCCTTTCTCCTCCCCATCCACCTGCCAGCCAGTCTGGGCATGTCAATTCTAGTCAATCCAATAAATATTTACTGTCAGGCAATGGGAATCTAGATATGAAAAAAAAATGACACCACCATTGCATGACGTGAGCAGGGCAAATACTGGATGTACACTAATGATTATTATACTGGGAAGAATGTGATTGGGTAATAGAAGACTAGGTATAGGGCTGAGAGAAATCTGAGGAGGGGAAGATGCCTACCTCTCTCCTGGGTTCTGCTAAACTCCTGGAGAGGGGAGGACCTGGGGAACATGGGTTTGGGGTAGTGGAAGTGGGAGGGAAGGGAGGCTACTTACATCTGTCACATTGACAACTCCTATCTGTGGGGCTGACAGGTCGATGTCAAATGTCTTCTCCCAGTATGGGACAAGCTACAGGGAGAAAACAGGACAGATAAGACAAATTTGACAGAGGGCCGGGAATAGGGAAGAGGTCATAGAGAAGCTAGGTGGCGCATTGAATAGAGCACCCTGGGCCTGAATTCAGGAAGACTCATCCTTCTGAGTTTAAATCTGTCCTTAGATGCTAGCTATGTGACCCTGGGCAAGTCACTTAATTCTGTTTGCCTCAGTTTCCTCATCTGTCAAGTGAACTGGAGAAGGAAACCACTCCAGTATCTTTGCCAAGAAAACCCCAAATGGGGCCATGAAGAGTCAGACATGACTGAACAGCAACATACAGAAGCAATGTGATTTCTTGGACAGTCAGGAGACCTGGGTTCTAGTACTATGTCTGGACTTTGGCCTCAGCTACCTCATCTGGAAAATGAGTAGGCTGGCCTAGATGATCCAACCAACTCTGACATCTATAGCATTATAATTCTGAAACCAAGTGTGAATGGTAAGGTATAATACAAGTACAATTCCCTATACCTCAGTGAGGATGGGGGGGTGGGGTGGAGAATCAGCATCCTAGTTACAGAGGAACTGGACAAATTCCAGAGTCCAGTGATGGCCCTAGGCCCTGGGATCAATAAAAGATGGACTTGGGGTCAGCCGGGTACCTTGAGACCTGCCAATGTAGACCTGTTCTCTACAAGCATGTGGTAGCATGTCTCCAGGGAAGGAAGGGTAACTGTCTTTCTATAAAAGTTAGAGTCTTAGGAGTGCAGGGTACTGTGTAAAGCAGTTCACTTCTGCTCCCTTCCTTTATTCTTCTGCAGGAGAAAGGGTTTTGGTGGGGATGGAAACTTCCCCTTATGCAGAGACCCATTTCACTGTCCTGAGGGTGGTAAAGGTTCATGTGTGTGTGTGTGTGTGTGTGTGTGTGAGAGAGAGAGAGAGAGAGAGACAGACAGAGACAGAGACAGAGATAGACAGAGACAGACAGAGACAAAGAAGGAGAGAGACAGAGACAGAGGCAGAGAGACAGAGAGACAGAGACAGAATCAGAGAGAGAGAGAGAGAGAGGGAAGGAGAGAGACAGAGAGAGACAGAGAGACAGAGAGAGAGACAGAGACAGAGACAGAGAGAGAGACAGAGAGAGAGAGACAGAGAGACAGAGAGAGACAGAGAGACAGAGAGAGACGGAGAGAGTCAGTCTGAGAGTCTCTGTAGGGACTCTTCTCATGAACAAGATCTGAGAACCAGGATGCTGGGAGTTTTCTCTTCAGAAGAGTCCCCTTTTCAAAGGATTTAGCCTAGGTACTAACAGCACAGGAATGCTGCTCTACATTCCCTTGGCTGTCTTCTCATCTCTTCAGGAACATTTCTTTGAGTACTCTGAAGGCACAGCTCCTGAGGGTCCCTGGGTTTGGGAGTAATATTAATAATGAATAAGATTAATAATTAATAACATCAATAATATTATTAATGATACTCATCTGCTTCTTATCACATCTTTATAGTTTTTTAAGGGGCAGCTAGTTGGTACAGTTGGTAGAGTATTGGGCCTGGAGTCAGAAAGATCTGAATTCCAATCTGACCTCAGAAACTTACTAGCTGTGTGGGCAAGTCACTTAACCCTTATTTGCCTCAGTTCCTCATCTGTGAAATGGGGACACACTGGAGAAGGAAATGGCAAACCATTCCAGCATCTTTGCCAAGAAAAGCCTATGAATAAAGTCCATGGGGTCACGTAGAGTTAGAAATGACTGAACAACAATAATTCTTTAAAGTTTACAAATAAATTTCTGCACACCACCATTGTGAGGCAGGTTAGTACAAACACTATTATTTATATTTTACAGATGAGAGAATTACATGATTTCGTTATAGTCCTATTACTAAAAAATATAAGGGGAGGGAAGAGATGCTTCCTGCTTCCTCTTCTTCCCTCTCACCTGGCCCAAGACTCAGATCCATCCTGGACTAAAGGAGAGCCCCTAGCCTGAGCTATCCAGAAAGTGCTTTTTTCTGTCTTACATAAGTCCGTTCTATTGTAGTTTCAATTATTTCCCTTGTCTCTGCTCTTCCGGGAGGAGACAGAGCTGCCTACTCACTTGTCTTCCTTATTCTGTAAAGGCTGAGGGTAGGAGGGAATTCACTTAAGCTTCCCTTCTTTGGCCTGCTTACCTTTCTAAGCTACATCAGTCCAGGTTCCCACACTCAGAGATGCTGGTGAGACTGTACTGGGAGGGGATGGGTTGGGTTACCCTCTTACCAAGGGGAAGTCATCAGGATCGATCCAGATGATGCTGAGATCAGGGTTTTCTGTGTTGTCCTGGGCCACAGCTTTGAGGGTCTCTAAGAACTCATAGCCATCTAGGGGCAAATGGAGAAACCAGGTCAAGGAGGGGTAAGAAATAAATAAGGTAGAAGGAAAGAATAAAGCTTTTTTTCACATTCCAAGATACCAGCCCCCTTCTAGATTTCTCACTTGCAGCAGCTAGGTAGTACAGTGGATGGAATATCACCCCTGAAGTCAGAAGGACCTGAGTTCAAATACAACCTCAGACACATACTAACTGTGTGACCCTGGAAAAGTCACTTAACCCCAGTTGCCTCCAAAACAATAAGATTCCCCATCTGCTTCTCACTGCTATTTCCAGAAGAGGTCTATATGCTACTTTCTCTCCCACCTCTAATCACTGCCTATTCTTGACTTCTTCACCCTAGCTCCTCTCCTTACCAGGGTCATCTTCCTCTGCAAAGGCCACTATATGGATACCATCTAGGTCATCTTCCTATAGAGTAAGAAAAACCAGTGAGGGTTATAGCAAGCCAGGGTTCTAGCTATTTTTCCCAGGAGAGGCTTTAGGGTTCTCCTGGGATTCTGTGCAATTGTTGGAAGGTACAGACTCCTGGATTTGGGGGGGGTTTCAAAAATTTTCTTGGGCTCCCAAAGCCCCCACCTCCATTCCCTTAGCTCCAAGATAATATCGGCTGGATCCAGACATTCCTGGGAGTAGAAATAAATAAGCTCTGGGTCCCCAGTATCTCTCTGCAGCAAGAAGGTCTTTCTGATTTGTACCATAAGTCCCTCTTCCTCTGTCCTTGGAGAACAGCTGGGCAGGATGTTTCTAAGGTCTTGAGTCTAGCTGTGTCTCTGTCTTCTTTCCCCCACCCCAACCACAGTTCTGATTTAGGGGCTTGACCTTGGCTGCAGGGGACTCACCCAAGTCTCGTACATACTTTCAGGTTTCAGCTTCCTCAGGGTTGACCTGGGAACAATGTAGGGAGATTCAGCGAGAAGAGCAATCCCTATCCCAGGGGCCACTCTCCAGCATCTGGGGTCAGACCCAGTGCACAGACAGTTCATGGCTTAGATCAAGATCCATTCATGTGGGTAAGAGACCTGGATCACTGTACATGTATGGCAGAGGGAAGCTGGCAGGTTACAGGAAGCTTTACAGGCAGAAGGCCTGAGTTAGAATACTGGTCCTGCAACTTTGTTTAAGGTCACAGATAGCTCTGAGACTAGAAAATCCAACTCAAACCTCTATTAAGCTCTCACTCTGTGCAATCAGTTAGTCAGCCAATAAGCACTGATTATGCCAGGCACTGAGGATAGGAAGAAAGGCAAAATAAAGTCCCTAATCTTAAGCAGCTTGGTCCAGGTGTGCTGTTGTCTTTACAAAGACAAGACAAGACAAAACAAAAACCCCAGTCCTTGGCCTCAGATTTTCACATTCTACTGGCAGGGGATAATATGCAAACAGGTGGATATATATATCTATATATCTGTATCGATATCGATATCGATATAGATACATGATAGTTTGTGAACACCAGCACTGTAGGGACCAGAAACACTGTTCCTTGGAGTAGCACATAAAGTCAGCCTTGTAGGAATTGGGAGTTTTTGAGAGGTGAAGGTTAAGATAAAGGGAGAACATGTTCAATGGGGGGTACACAGCCTTTGCAAAGGCACAGAGATTGGAGATGGAATGTCCCGTGAAGAATAAGACAGTGTGACTGGACTGAGGGGTATGGGAAAATGACAGGATTGATGATCTCTAAATTCCTTTCCAAGCCCTAACAACTTGTAGGCTGAAGGACGTGAAGTGGGGGTGGGAGGCAAGAGTGAAGTTTGGGAATCTAGACATTATGTGAGCGGCATGAAAATCCTCACCACCCTTGTTACCAAGCATTTACTGAATGTCTGTTCTGTGTGGAACCCTACAGCCAGTGCTGAAATGCAGGACCCTATGCAAACTGAATCAATGACAGGAGACAAGGGCCACAGGCAACGAGAGCATTGTCTTTGTGTTCCTCTCTATCCCCGGGTCAGCCTGCAGCATTGAGGTGAGGGTGTGATGGACAGTGAGCCTCCACCTCCTTCTCCTTCTTCCTCCTCCTTCCCATCCTTGTCCCTCTTCTTCTCTTCTCTCTTTCCTCCCTCTCCTCCTCCTCTTCCTCCCTCTTCCTCCCCCTCCCTTCCTCCCCACCCCCTCCTCCTTCTCTTCCTCCTTTTTTAGCCCGAGACTCCACATGTCACCTCCTGTTAAGGACATGAGCAGCCCCCAGAACAGTCCCACCTCTTGTGCTCTTCCACAAAGCTGACAATCTCCTCCTCACTGTTGGGCTTGTCTGGGATGGTCACTGGCTCATCCATAAAAGCCTCATAGAAATCAATCTCATTCAGCTTCAGGGTCAGCTTCTTAGCCACCTTTGGGGAATGAGGAAGATGAAAGTGGGTTCACAGAGAAGTGAGGATCTGGGGCGCTGTGAGAGCTTCAGCATATCTGAGGGGCAGTGGTTTATTGGGGAAGGCTTCAGTGTGGAAGAATTGAGAAGGTTCTCCAGTGGACCTGGGGAGAGGGTGGTGTGGGGAAGATCAGGCTCTAAGGGTAGCAAAGGGCTCAAAGAAGGTAAGTGAGAGGTGTTGGAAAAAGAAGAAAAGCATACCTTGCTGTCAAAGGTGGCAAAGAAGGGGATATAGGGATGAAATTCTTCAGCTGCATCCTCATAGGCCTTGTAATCTGGGATGGGGGAGGCACAGTTAGTTCTATATCTTCATAGAAGCCTGAGTGCCACTTGTCCCCCCCATTCCCAAGTCTCTTAACTAAGACAAACCTGGGGAGCTGAGAAATCCAGGGAGACTTATCCTTAGCCTGCCCCACCCCAGCATTTTATTCTTTAGAGTAAACCTGTCACAGAAGGCTTGTTTTTTGGGGGGTGCTGGTGGTGGTTAGAGAGCACTGAGGAGCCTTAGAATGCAGGAGGAAGGGAACCTGAGACTTCCAAAGAGAGACACTCCTAAACAAAGGGATGAATGGCCTCTTTAAAACCTCAGCCTGAGAATCAGTCAGAGTAACAGCCAGAGAAAGCTCTATCAGTCATGATAGTTGTGAGGAAACTGGGTAGGGGGGAGAGTCATGAGCTGAGGGCTCAGGAAACTGGGGTGCATTGGGAAGGGTTGGGAGAGATGGTGAGTGATGAGAGAGGGGGATGGGAGCTCTAGGAACAGTGGGGGATGGGGGAAAGAAGGGGCTACCTACGTTCTGAGTCCTCATTCTTGAAGTAGCCAATAAGTTTGATCTCATCCTCAATGTTCTCAAAGGCCTGCAGCTCCCGCTCACCCTCAATTAGCTCCACAGGGTCCTCTAGGACCTGGTGGAGGAGAGGAGAGTGAATTATCAAGCCATGGTCTGAGGGAAGAGGGGATGGGGACAGGCAGGCGAAAAGTGAAGACAAATGTATGCTAAGGTGGGGAGTGGGATGGGAGGGTTTAGGAGTGGGGAAAGAAGGTTACTGAGGAAAGTAAAGATTGAGACTAGAAGGGGACCAGGGTCTTACATCAAGCAGAAACTCGACCAGGGTATCTGCAGATAATTCTCCATCGTATTCAATGACCTCGTCCCCCTTGAACACATACACACTGTCTTCCTCTACCAGGCCTGGGAAATAAGCAGAAGTGGGTCTTGACCTTGAGCCCCTCAGACCCAGTCTCTGGGCTCCAGACTCATTACCTGATTCATACTGGACCCCAAAGCCTCTATCTCAAATCCTTCACTCTCACTCCCTTGGCCAGGTCCTTTGGCTAAAACCCCCATGCCACCCCATCATCACAAACATGGCATACCACTCTCCTAAACAAGATTCCAGTTTTTGGGGGTAGGGGCTTGTTTGGACGGAAAGTAGTTTCATGGGAAGGCTTCAAGGGTTAATCTCTCCCCTTTTTCTCCTCTTCCAGAACCAGGGGCACCCCCCCCCAACCTTTGTTCTCCCTCTCCCCTACCCTCCCTACTCAAGACTTGGGTGCCTGGCTCCCAAATACAGCCACTTCAAACTCTGCCTAGTCAGACCACTATTATAGCTGTCCTGCCACACCTCCCACCATGTGGTTTAGAGTTTAAAGCTTGCAATGCCCCCTGGTGGCCAAGCCTGGAAGTTCTTCTGGCGGCATCTCTCCCCAAAGAGGTTGGGGCTGGGGAGGGTGTGGTGTTGACCAGGGGTGGGGACTCTATAACTTCCCTTCCCTTTTCCACTTCTCTGAGTTCCAGGGATGTGGACTTAGATTGCTCCTACAAGGTAACAACCTCAATGGTAACTGATACTCTTATGGTATGTTACCATTTATAAAGGTAGAAGGAATTCTGTCCTCTATCCCTACAGATTTGGGGGTCTGGGCTGAAGGTTACGGCTAGGATCTTTGGAGCTTAAGACATTTTCCTTAGTCAGTACTGATGATTGGAACCATCTCACCACCACCACCTTCAGACCCTTCCAGGGGAATATTTGATGATCTCATTTGTGTCTCTGACCCCTCAACAATTCCCACCTCCACCAAGCTGCAATTATAGCCCCACTCCAAACCTTGATGCCACCCCCATCCTTCCCCCAAACACAGTGATTCATATTCATTCTCTCCATGGTCCTTACCTCTCCCCGCTCTCTATAGATCTGTCATTTCCCCTTACCATCTTGCCCCCAGGTCTCTCTTTCCCCCTTACCGAGTTTCTTGGCCACTGCAGCATCTTTTTCTGAGTCCACAAGGCCAAAACCAACTCCCTTATCTTCCAGGACTTGGGCTGCTAACTGGGGAAGGTATTCAAGTTAGAGTCCAGGGTCTCTAGGCTGAGTCTCCCACAACTCACCGCCCCCCCCCTCCAGGTTCCAGGAATACTTGGGCTTAGAAATCAAAATGTTAGAATTGGTCCTTGAAGACCACTTTATAATAGGATCATAACCCTACAATAGCAAAGGACCTCAGAGTTCAATCTTCTTATTTTACAGAGGAGGGAACTGAGGCCTTGGGAGGTTAAGTGATTTGCCCAAGGTTACAAAGGTATTACTGGCTGGAGATGGAACATGAACTCAGGTCCTCTGACTAGAGAGTGTCAATGTTCTTTCTACAAATGCTTTCTTTTTATAAAGAACTCTGAGGTTCATAAAAATGAGGCATTCAAATGATAGAATTTCAAAGTTGAAAGGGACCTCAGACACTATCTATGTGTTTCAAACCAAAAAATCTCATCTACAGATAATCTGGCCCTCTTTTGGGGATTTTTAGTGTACATGAGGCAGTGGGGTAGAATGCTAGGCCTGGAGTCAGGAAGACCTGAGTTCAAATGTGACCTTAGATAGTTCGTAACTGTATGACTGTGGACAAGTCACTTAATGTCTGTTTGCCTCAGTTTCCTCAACTGTAAAACCTTGAAGGGTTATAGGATCAAGTCAAATACATGTAAAGCCCTTTACAAATCTTAAAACACTCTGTAAGTGATAGATATTAATTGTTTTTGTTTTTATTACCTCCTAAGTCATCCCATTTCATTCTTTGGACATTGCTAAGAGCTAGCTTCTACTCACTGAGCCTAGTCTTGCACTCTGTAGCTAAGTAGAACAAGCCTAGTTCCTCTTCCCCACCAAAGCCTTTCAAATATTTTAATAATAAAGTTGGCATTTATGTAAAGTTTTCCAAGTATTCTCCTTTGTTGGTTGTGAACAAACCATCCAGGTAAGTGCCATTATCCCCAATCCCCATTTTTCGGGATGGGAGGGGTGAGGATGGGGGGGAGCAAGGCTCCAAGAAGTCAAGGGACTTGTCCATGGTCCTAATTCACAAACATAGGAAAGGGAAGTTGAACCCAGGCATCCTCTGATGGTGACACCCTTTCCGCTATCCCTCACTGCCTCACAGCTGCCCTGAGAGGTAGGCACTAGAGGTATGATTATCCCCATTTTACAGATTAAGCCCAGAGAGGTTAAATGATTGCCCAAAGGCATATGGCTAGTAGATGTCAGAGGAGGGATTCAAAGACAGATCTTCAGTCTAATACTACCATGCTAGAAAACTTCTCTGAAGACAGCTATTATGTCAACTTCAAGTTACGAATTTTCCAGGCTAAAACATCTCCAATCTCTTCACCATCATGGTTGCCTCCTTTTGGACCGTACTTCAGCTCAAAAATGTCCTTTCTAAAACTTGCTTGTCTAGATAGAGCACAGTTCTCAAAGACTTTGGGGCCAGTTAGTTGGTGGAGGAGTCAGGCTTCACATAGAGTAAAAAGAACTGGAGAAGTCATCTAGTTCAGCCATTACCCGAGGTGTGGACACATAGGTCTTAAGTCTGCTGAGCCCACCCCATTCAGGGATAGTGACATCTTTGCTTTCTCTGCCTCTCTGTTAAGCAGGGGTATCGTGTCCTACTCCCAATTTCTTGGCCTCCTTCTATCTAGCAGTAGTAGGGGCTTAATCATGTCCTTAGGCTGTCAGAAAGGGGGGCCCTCAGGGAAGTCCCCTCCTTCCTCCCCTTGGGATTCATCTCTGTCAGCTTAGCCTACTGGAGTGCTACTTTCCTATTGGCTGTTGGGAGGTGGGGATGAGGACAGGGAGGTGGGGCAATAAAATCTTGTAGAATTAGGACAGAAAGAGACACCCTCACCCAGGGCTTCCTCACCCCCAGGAGTGAGGGAATAATGTGTCTCCTGACAGCTTTCCAGAGTCTCTTTCTGTTTCCTTACATGCTAGAGGCCCTCCCTCCACCCCCACTCCCACCCCCTCTATATATCATGGCCAAGAATGTTAAATGCTTAGGGCCTGAAAGATTTGAAACTGTGGACTAAGGAGAAATCAGGTTTCAGGACCAGGCAGAAGAGGGCCAATGGATTAAATTGCATTCCTAGCCCCAGTCCTGTCCATTTTACAACCTGTGAGGTAGTGTATCATTCTCATTTTGTAGTTGAAGTAAATGAGGAAAAGAAAGAAGTGATTTGATCATAGTCACAATAAATGGAGCAGCCAAAGTCCAAACTTAGATCTTTCCACTTTAAACCCTGGGATCTTTCCCCTATGCCACACTGTCTGGGGAATACAGGGATTTCAAGAATGCTGGACCTTGATTGGGGTGCCAGGGATAGCCTTGACTGAGTAGCCCAGTGGTTTCCCTTTTCTGGGATTCCTCCTTTCTCTTACTCCCAGCCTCTCCTCACAGCCCATGAGTGGGTGAGGGCTAGACAGGAATGAACAGAGATGGAGAAGACAGGGCCTAGAACAGGGAAGGGGGAAGAGAAGGGAAGAGGGGGGTGTTTTGGACTAGGCAGCTCTGGATAGGAGTATTGACTAAGGATCTCTCAGCCCATGTGTTCTTTTTTTCCAGTCTAGAGACAGATACAGTACCAGAGCCAGGGACTACCCCTCATGGTCATAGGCTTCCTCCTCTTACTCCCAATCTCAACACTATCACTGAACAAGAAATACCCTCTTCTCTCAGTCTAAACCCCAGGATAAGCTCCCCAGTCTTTGAGAGCAGCTACCAACTCTCCTAGCCCTAAATCAGATTGTTCCTAGTCCAATTTCCTTTGTCCTGCCCAGAGAGTTCTCCCTGCCCCTCCCCCCCCTCAATTCTCTTCTCCAGGCTTACTATCAGGACTCCTAAGGGACAGGGAAAGGGAGTTGGCAGGTGGGTGGCCCTGGTATTCCGGGCACTTGGGATAAAAATACCCGCCTGTTAATCAGAAAGCAGAGCCCAACCCCTTGCTGGGGAGGAGGGGAGCCAAGAAGAAGCTGTGGGGAAGGCAAAGGGGGTCCCTGTTCTCTCTGGCCCCTACCCTTGAACTCCCCTTGAAGATTCTGATGTGTTAAATAATTAGGGAGAAGAGATCGGTTATCCCGGCTCCCAAGGAAA
This sequence comes from Pseudocheirus occidentalis, assembly GCA_028646575.1. Classification (NCBI taxonomy): domain Eukaryota; kingdom Metazoa; phylum Chordata; class Mammalia; order Diprotodontia; family Pseudocheiridae; genus Pseudocheirus; species Pseudocheirus occidentalis. Next base: position 128,517,826 of record CM053593.1, read on the forward strand.
TCTTAAAATTCTATCTGCCTATACCCGACCCTTCCCCAATATAGGCTCTTTCTTTTCCTTTTAGAGATTTCTCCTTCAGCCTCAGGGGTCCCCCTTCCCACCTCATCCCACCCTACCATCACCCCTGTCAGTTTCATTAGGCATGACCTAAGTCTGAGGCGCTAATTGGTTGGTGAGAAGTGTGTAACACACTAGAAAGAGGGTGGAAGGAGGCAAAAATATAGAAACTGGGAAGCCCAGCATGACCCTGTCGGAGCTACTGGGGAGGACCCCAGAGAAAGAGAAGGAGGCATGAAATGAATGACACCAACTGAGATGCCAGGTAACTGGCAATGTCTTGCATGATTTTGTCTTTCACTGGGCAGCTTAACTTTTGATTCAGCTGGAGAGATTAGAAGGGAGAATAGAATGGAGGAGGTCCTTGGGCTTCTAGGTGCAGGGTGAATGGTAGGGCAATTTAGACCCCAGAGAGGATAGATAAGGCCACAGCTGACCCCACCTTCTTCTTTTGGCCCCACCCCTCCAATAGCTCTGGGGCTCTCCAAACTCCAATCACAACTATCATTTCCAACCTGATAAAATTGAGAAATTAGAATTAGAGGAAACTTTAGAAATTATCTAGTCTATCCCTATCATTTTATACAAGAGGAAACCAAGTCCTAGAAAGTTGTACTGTTAGGATCAGATTCACAGTTAGCAAGTGGAGGAGCTGTGACTTGACCTCATGTCTTCTCCAATATTCCCAGCCAGAGTTCATAGTAAAGCAGCTCCCATTCCCCAGAGTACCTGCTATGCCTATCCCCTGGTGGTAGAGAGGAAATTCCTGCCTCTTGCTTCTATCTCAGCGGACAAGGATCCAAAGGCTGCTGCCATCCCTGCTTATTGCCTGTTCTATGCTCAGAGATGCAGAAGAGGATCCTGGTGCCTGCCAGGGTGGTAACTTTTGGAGAGGAGGGCCTCTAAGGGACCCTCAATTCCTTCCTCCCTCCCTCCTTCCCTTTCTCCATCCTTCCTCCCAGCCACCCTCCCTCACCTCCAGGATTAGCTCCTCCATCTCAAATTGTCTCTGGGAAGCCTTGTCATCTTCGGGGGGCTCGTGGTAGAGCAGAGCAAGCACTTCATACTTTTTGAGCACATTCTTGTAGTTCTTGGAATTGACGTTGACCACTCGATCCACACCATCATACTCAGGAAAGTCCAGTCCCTCCTCACCCTGTGCCCCTGGTATGGAAGCGCCCAGCAGCAGCAGCAGAAGTGGCAACCGAAGAAATGGCACAGTCCCCATCCTGCTGCTTCTGAACCCGGCTCCTGTCTGGGAGAGACTGGAAATGGCTTCTTGGTCCAGATGGGAAATGGATGGGAATGGAGGGGAAAGCCCTAGGCCCTGAGTCAGGGAACCCTAGGGGGAGGGGGAGGCCCAGAGCAGTGGGCAGGGGGCACAGTCTGGTCCTGGGGACACTGCTGACAGAACCTAGAGGAAACTGGGCAGGAGGAGGAGAAGCAAGCTGAGGGCGGGGAAGGAACTGGAGCTGCCCCTGAAATTTGCACCCCCCCCCCTCCAGACCCTATCCTGTCTCTGGTCCCCTCCACCAACCTTGTCCGATCTAAATATGTCTCTGGCTGACAGGAGGGGCAGGGCCCTCCCGGTGAGGCCAAGAAGACTCCATGGGGGGCCTATAACCTCCTGCCCAGACTTCCAGTGCCTCCCCCCACCAATGTCCAGGGCTCTTCAGCCTGTGATCCCAAGTTGGCCTGAGAGCTCATCGCCATATTAAGAAAGGAAAGGGGAGATATGCCCGAGCTAAAAATAAGACCAGATGAGTCGGAGGTAAATGAAACTGGGAGGGGGGAGGAAGGGAGAGGGAGGGACAGGGCAGGGGTAATTAGAGAGGGGAGAATAAGGGTAATTAGAGAGATGGAGGTTGGGGGAGGAGGGCAAAAAGAGCCAAGTATTCTGGGAGTAAGGTTAGATTGGCAATATAAGGTAAAAAGGGAATGAGAGGAATCATTGAGGATACAGCATTGGGGGTATAATACAAAGAGCATTGAATTTGGAGTCAGAGGAGCTGGATTTATTAGTCTGGAGTTCAAATTACACATGAGCTGTATGACTATGGACAAGTCACTTAACCCACCTGGGCCTCAGTTTCCTCATCTGTAAAATAAGGAGGTTATTGTAATAGATGATCTTATGATCACAAATAATCTGGGCTTCTCTGGATTGAGGACAGGTCCTGGAGACAGGGTAAAATCTAACATACCTGGCCTTGAGGCACGAGGACAGGGTCAGAATGACTGCATTGCACACCACTTCTCTAATTAATTTCCTTGTAGGAACATAAGGAGTACCCTTGGTTTTCATGAGGCAATACAGTGTGTTCGAGAAAAAATATTGATCTGAAAGAGATCCCCTGAAGCCTGCTTTGAAAGCCTTTGGGATATAAATGGGGGCTGGGAATTGGGCATAAGCTTGGCTTGTGATGAGCTAGCTTTACTTCCTTCTATCTACATTCAATACTCCTGCTTGTAGACCTTGTGTCACCTAGGTCTTATATTCTTTAACAGAATCATCAAATCTCAGCATTAAAGGGACTTTAGAGGTGATCTAGTCACCATCGCACCCAATCCAAAGCATGAAGTCTGTTCTTTACTACATCAAGGTAGAAACAGGAAAATGGTTACTTCCTCCAGGGCTGTGGGCCCAAGGGGATCCAGAGACCTCTTCCTCCTTCCCATGCACTAGTTTCCTCCCTCACCTTCCCTTTTTACTTTTCCTGCTCCATTGCCTCTGTGTCCTCTCCTGGACTTACAGTTCTATCTACAAGTACTTGAAAGAACATCATAGGAAAGAGGGATTAGATTTGCTCTTTTTGGCCCCAGAAGGGAGAACTAGGAACCCTGGGCAGAAAATGCAGAGGAAAATTGAAGCTTAATATAAAGAAAAAATTTCTCACAATTAAAGTTATACAAAAGTGGGATGTGTTGCCTTGCTAGGGAGCTGGTTCCTTCTCCTTAGAGTGCTTCAAGCAAAGGCTGGATAACCACTTGTCAAGTCTATTATAGCCAGGGATGTACTGGAGCCAGCTTGCAAGAGCTGATTGTTAAATTTTCAACATCAGCATTTACTTCTCAGAAATACAAATCAGGGCTGTATTATGTTGTTGATTGTCTAGATTTAAGCCTGTGTAATAATACAGATTAAGCTGAAAAATGTGTGTGTGTTCGGGGTTTGGGTTTGGTTGTTTTTTTTTTTTAGTTGTTTGTTTGGTTGACTTTTGAGAACCTTGATGTCAAACATTCTCCTAGCACACCCCTATATTTCTCTGCAGATATAGCTTGAGCTCAGGTAATGAAGTCATCACTAGACTGGAGGCTAATTAATAATAACAGTTCTATTACTAATAATTGCACATATATAGCTTTAAGATTTTTAAAGTGCTTTACAAGGTACCATTATTTCACATGAGCCTCATTCACAGCACCGGATTGTGGAAGAGATCTTTTATTGGCATGGGTCAGACTAGAAGATTAATGAGGTCCTTTTTCAACCCTAAAATTCTGTGATTCTGTGGGTCGGAGGCAGGAGTTGGGCAAAGAGTCAACCAACCCCTTTTTTGTCCTGAAGATAGATCTAGGTATATTGGGGAGGATGGAGTTCTAGGAAGGGACCATTAAACCAAAATCTAGCCCCACGAAACCTTAAAGTTTGAAGTTTCTTTTCCCATTAAGTCTCAAGGTAAGAAGAGCCAAAAGGTAAGGGGACTAGGGGTGGCTAGAAAGTAAAGTGAATAGAGCACAGGCCTGGAGTCAGGAGAACCTCAGTTCAAATCCAGCCTCATACACTTAGCACTTACTAGCTGTGCGACCTTGGGCAAATCACTTAACCCTGATTGCCTTGCCCTCCCCCCTCCAAAAAAAAAGATAAGAGGACTTTACTCAGCTGCTCTCTCATCAAGTAATCTCAAGGGAGGAATGGAGACTGTTTATTTTTCACTCTTTGACCAAGGAAAGGGGCCCTGCTTGAGGGGGACCCAGGCTCAGTCCTAAAAAGGGATGTCTAATAATGATAGTTGACATCTGTACAGCCCCTCCTACATGCCAGGCACTGCACTAAGCGCTTTACAGATTTTATCTCACCGAATCCTCACAACTGAGGTATGCGCTATTATTATGCCCATTTATAGATGAGGAAACTGAAGCAAACAAAGGTTAAGTGACTTACTCAGGGTCATCCAGCTACAAGTGTCTGAGGCCAGATTTGAACTCAGGTCTTCCCAACTCCAGGCTCAGTGCACTCCCTCCACCGTGCCATCTAGCTGTCCATCTCCACAGACTCTGGCTGGGATGGGGATAAGAGCAAAACTGACAAAATGGAGCACGTCCAAAGGGGTGGTAATGGCGATTCAAAAGGGAACTGGAGGAACTGGGAATGTTTAACCCAGAGAAGAGAAGGCTTAAGACGCAGTAGCTGCTACCTTTTTGGGGGGGGGATGGAGGGAAACTGGGTCTTTCTACCTCATCCAGGCTGGAAGTATAGCAGCCACTGATGGGCTTGATGCCACCACCGACAGGCAGGGACATTTTGAGCCTCTCTTCTCCAGACCTGGGCCTGCTTGTCCCTCCTCAGCCAGATGGGTGACTCCTCTATTCCCAGGGGCTCATCATATTGGTGCCAGACAATTCAGACACCTGTTCGATTCTAGCCCCCAGAATTCCTGAGTTGAAGTGAGCCATGAGCCTTAGCCTCCCCCATTGATAAGGATTATAAGAGTGCTCCCCTGAGCTTGGCCTTTGGTAGCTGGCATGTCAGAAAGACTTAAAGGGCCTATGTTCACATCTTGTCTCTGTTGCTTACGATATGACCTTAGACAAATCATTGAACCTCCTTAGACCTGAATTTCTTTACACAAAACAAAACAAAACAATGACAGCCAGGCTGATTCTATATGCGATCTGTCTTTAAGTATTTGAACTGTGATCACATAGAAGAGGGATTAGGTTTATTCAGCTGGAGCTCCAGATGGGAGGACCAGGCTTTACAGGCTGAAGTTGCAGGGAAGCAGATTTTAGTTCATCCTAATGAAGGCTTCCTTAGAATTTTTAGAGGTGCCCCAAAATGGAATGAATTGCTCCAGGTGGCAGTTGTTTCTTTCTCACTGAAGGCCTTCATCTTCAGCCTGGGTAATTGCTTGTTAGGCAGGGATACAAACTACTGAATGGTACTAGTGGATAGAGTGCTGGGCCTGGAGTCAGGAAGATCTGAGTTCAAATGCAGCCTCAGATGTTTCCTGGCTATGTGACCCTGGTCAAGCCGCTTAACCGCTGCCTGCCTCAGTTTTCCCATCTGTAAAATGGGCATAATAATAGCACCTATCTCAGGATTGTTGTGAAGCTCAAATGAAACGATATATGTAAAGTGCTTTGTAAAACTTACTGAGCTATGTGGGTACTACCTCTTATTATTCTCTTTCCTGGCTTTGCTGGGGCTTGGATTAATCGTTTAGCTTTTTATGAGTTTAATTCTTCCTCTCTGGGACCTTTCAGGAATTCATTAGCATAGAATTAGTACAGAGACCCCTGCCTTTCCTCCCCCCCCCCCTCCTGTGGTTGACCCTTGGGCTAAAGCCCAGGGAAGAGAGGGAATCAGCCCAAGAACACTCAAGAGGACACAAACATAAAGACTGGATGGTGTTTCCCTCGGCATCTTACACGAAGGCCTCTGAGTCAGGGGGACCTATGGGACTGTCAGGAGCACTTCCTACGAACCTTGAACCTTGCCCCATCCTAGGTGGGTGCTCCATGAGGGAGGAGAGCCTGGCCAGGCAAGCAGAAGGCCTGAAGAGCAACCGAAGCCTGGAAACAGTTATGCCTCTGCCAAGTGCTAGGTTTGAAGGGGTAGGCTATGAGTCTGGCTTCTGGTCCTGGCATTGGGCATGGCTGCATACCATAGGTCTGTTCATTTTCAGCCTGGCAGAAAAGCTCTTGGTGTCCTACCTATGTGGTGGCAGGGAAGGGTATGTCCTAGATGAGAGAACCTAGCTGAACGAACATCCTGTCACTCCTTCCCAGTATCAAGATCTGGAGACTTTTAGAGACAGATAATAAAATTCTTGAGGGTAGGGAAGCTGGGAGGTAGGACCCTTAGTTCTTTGTTCTGAGCCAGGAGAGGATGGAGACTTTCTCCTTCTTCCAGGAAGAGCATAGGAAAACTGAAGTGACAATGTGAAGAAAATGGTGGGAAGAAGCCCATATACCTATGGAAGCCCTTGGGGAATTAGGCCTCCTTCAGAGACTTTTATGTTCTCATTTTTACCTCTGGTATTACCTTGGACTGAGAGTTTCAGCTTCTCCACTAACTCACGGTATTTGTTCAGTGGTTGAGTTGGGCTCAATTCCTCATGATCCATAGACCATGCTATCCAGGGGTTTTTTTGTTTTTTGTTTTTTGGCAAAGATACTGGAGTGGTTTACCATTTCCTTCTCCAGTGGTTTAAGGCAAATAGACGTTAAGCAACTTACCCAGGGTCACACAGCTGATAAGTGAGGTCACATTTGAACTCAGGTCTTCTTGACTCCAGGTGCAGTGCTCTATCCACTGAGCCATCCAGCCAGCAGCTCAGAGTACAACCTTGCATAATTCATTTAATAGGATCATAAGCTCATAGATCTAGGGCTGGAAGTGACCATCTAGTCCAATCACTTTCTACCAATAAGAAAACTGGGGCCCTGGGACTTGCCCAAGGTGTAAGTGGTGGGATTTGGTCTCCTTTGTCTTCTGACTTTAGAATAAGTACTTATTCCACTAAATGTTTGTTGAATGACTGACTGACTGTGCCTCACTGTCTCCTGAGAGACATGTAGGACTCTGGTTTCCTCACCTATGATATCAGGGGGTTGTGCCAAGAGATCCCCAAAGTCCCTTCCAATTCTCAAATTTTGAGTCTGAAACAATGGTGTTAGTCTTACAATGTCTGAGATGTGAAACTCTGGAGGGCTGATCCAGGGAAGCTTGAGATTCTCAAGAACCTTTTGTGATCCCCTGGATAAGTTTGATGGGACACTCTCACAAATGCCACAGTAGGAGCTGAGGCCAGATGTCATGGAAGAGCTAACTGGGGGAGGGGGCTAGGGAAATCAGTGTTGGAATTAGAGGTGTTTGTAGGCGAAAATGTCTTCCTCAGGAGGGGAAGCATCTTCCCCTGGGGGGGGGGAGAGAAAAGAATCAGAAAATTACTTCTGGGAAAGTCCCTTCTCCACAGTGCTGCTCTAGTGGGAGGGGAAATCTGTAACATGCATGTGGGGACATCAGCCATGTCCCAACATGAATTTGACCTTCATGGGTCTTCTGATAGTGTGAATATATAATCTAATAGAATTGTCCTATTTTGCAAAATAATAATATGATTTAGTAACCAAAGAAGAAAATGCAATCATTAAGGAGTGAAATGAAACTAGGCACAGTGGGTAAAAGGTACAAAGAGCCAGATTTTGACTGCATTTTAGGAAAAATTTCCAAAAGATGCAGTGGGCTGCCTCGGAGGTGGGAGGGGGGGATCTTCACACAAAAACTGGAAAAGCACTTTTTGGGTGTATTGAAAAGACATTTGTGTTTAGGACTAGGCAGCCTCAGGTCTCTTCCTTCCCCACGATTCTGTAAATGTCAACTTACCCTAAGCCTAATGTACCTACTCCATTCAGCAGGTCCCTCCTTCAGCTGCCAGTGCTTCTTCATACACTTTACTTCCCCAGCCTACCAATCCAACCTTATCCTGGACTCCCACCTTTCTTCTTCCCTCTCTTTATTTGACACTTCATTCCCCTTGCTCAGGCCCCTCTCTTCAGTCTCTTGGACTTGACAGTTCTCGGTCACTGGTATCAAATGACCCTGAGTTGGGACCTCTGTATTTTTAACCCACCAGACACCTGAAGCTCCTGCTATTGAAACCTGAGGAGCCCAGCTTAGGCTATATCCGTGGACTCTCCATGCTTAAATACACCACACACACACACACACACACACACACACACACACACACCCCTGACCTAGTCTATTGCTCTCCATGAAGCTGCCGCTGTGTCAGCAGCCCAAGATAAGACCCCTGACTAATGCAGCTCATGTCCCTAACCAAACCCTGGAATGGAAGTGAGTTTGGAGGAGATTCTCGACATTCCAGTCTCCTAAGATCTGGGAGGAGAGGGCTGATGTGGAGAGAGACCAATTACTTCTCATCTCTGCTGCCCCTGTGCTTGGTCACAGGCTTCTCCATTCCCCAGTCTGTCCCTGCTCTATTTCTCTTATCTAACCTTTTCTTTTCTAGTTACTTCTGGTTTATTTCCATCTCTTTCTGTCTCTATTCCAGGTTTTACTAACTCATGTTCTTTAGGATCCCAGTTTTGTAATATGTGACTTAGGGAATTTTGTGAATGTTTCCCTTCCTGGCATCCACTGTCCCAAGTTCATGGGGGTCAGGAAGAGGAAGGTGCAACCTAGGACAAGAGACACCCTGACTCCTATGAGAAGCCATGCAACCCCTGCCCCTATTCTCAATTCTTCCCACTCCATTTCCCCCAGTTCTGTCCCTCTGCAATGGAAAATATGTTACATTTTGAAGGCTATGTAACCTTAGTCTTCTGTCTTGTGGCAAACTTTCACAAATGTGGGGGTAGGACTTAGTATCTTTTTAAAGAATGTTTTACAATTTATTTTCTGGTTGGTTTGGATTGCAATTCTCATATAATTCCCTTTATAAAGGAAAAATCATTTTTGGAAGAGTATTAGAGAGTCCTAGGTATATCTAATCAGTGAGACGGAATGGATTAGCCCCAGAATAATTGCTGTTTTGCAAAAATTGCATTCCCTGATACCTTCTAATACTTTATCATGGGTATGACTTCACATGGGGGGGAGGGGGAAACCAGCCCAGTCAAAGCAGCAGAGCATCTTAAGGGGAACAGGAATCAGCATATGCTGGATAAGTCAAATCATCACTATCACCTTGACCACTGCTTGCCCTCAAATCCTGATGGAGACAGGCCAGGATCTTATACCCAAGTGCCCTGGGAGTAACAGTGCCCTACAAATCACCAGACCTGCTTCTAGCCCAGCTCCACAGCCCTCACTAAGAGGCATAACTACTCTGGAGGGGGGCCCACCTTGGTCATCACCACCAGTAATTACTGACCAACTGCCACCACAGACAGGTATAGATGCTCTGATAGTGACAGCGCCTCTCAGATCACAAGTCCTGCTTATTTTTAAAAATATTATTTAAATTATTTTAAATATTAAATATAAATATTAAAATGTATTTAAAATATTTATTTAAAATATTTTATGTGATTGTTTTCTTATCCATTCTTCCTTTCCCTCGCCCCCTCCCTCCTTTCCTCCCTCTTTCTCTCTTCCCCTTTCCCTCTCCTCTCTCTTTCTCCCTCTCTTTAATTATTTAGTCCATTCACATGTAATTCATGGTTGTTGGGCTTGTTTTTTTTCTCCATTTACTTTTTTTATATTGATTTTTATTCCCTTCCTCTTTCAAGTCAGCATTTTGTCCCTGCAATTACTTTTACTATTTTGAAGTTAATCTATTTCCACAGGCTCTTCCCGGCTACCTCCTCTCCTTTACTTGCCCTGTCCCAGATTTCTTGAAGTTACTTACATTCTTAACTTTTTTTTCCTTTGCTTCCCCTTTCCTCCCCTTTTGACCCTTCCCCTTCTCTGCCCAGATAGGCATGTGGTTCAAAATATTCTCTTTGTTCTGACCACTTAGTTTAAAACACCATTCTTTTATGATATTTTTTCCAATAGATTTTCTTTTACTTTAACTTTCTATGTATTTCCTGTTCTAGTCTATTCTGGATTCTGTTGTTTGTCCTTTGTTTTCACAGAGGACCAATAACAAAACAATATTGGGGTCAGGAAACAGTGTGTTCAGCTCTACCACAAGCAGGGCACAAACAGCCCATTAGAAATTTCTAGTTGTTAGACAGTATAGTAAGAAAGGCAGTGCAGCTCTGCTGTGGAAGTGGGAAGGCAGTGCCTGCAGCCCTCAGCTTTATCATTCTGGGGATGCTTGCAAGCATCATCTTTGATGAGCGAAGACAAGCAGGGATTCTAGCCTGGGATTTGGAAAGTAAAAAGTCTTTTGAACTTCTCAAAGTTCACCGTGATAGGGGCTACTTTCTAAATCCCAAAGTTTAGAGAGGTTGGAGGAGACAGGCAAAGCCACACTTGAAGAGGGTACCCAAAGAGGGTTAGGACTGCCTGAGACCCCAAAATACCAACATACCGGGTCCTGCTGAAAGAATTCAACTCAAGTCTTCTCAGCCAAAGAAAAGTAAAGTTTATTGAAAATTCATTACAATTTCACCATATGGAGTAGACTCTTAAGGAGCCAGTTTATGCTAGGTCATTCTAGTGTGCAGTCACAGAGCAAGATTGTGCTAATCTATTCTATGGTGCTCTCACACGACATGGAGGGAAGATGGGATTCTTATATACAGAGGAATCTAGGGGTGGTCTAGAGGAGGAGCTTGGGGAGGGTCTTTAGGAGGAGTCAGTGAGGTCAGACTTCAGTAATGAGTTTGGGGAGTGTCTTCAGGAGGAGTTAATGAGGTGAATGCATTGGCTGTTCTTGCTCCATATAAACCTGTGGGTACGATACACTGGGACAAAGGAAACCTGGCTAATCTTGGACGAATTACACAACCTTGAGATTTGTAGTCCTTATATATCTGGAGGGGAAAAACACTCATACAACATCACAAATTTATTCAGATGATCAAATGGGAAAATGTAAATAAAAATTCTTTGTAAATCTTAACTGATATGGAAATGTCAATGATCTCATTATTCTCCCTGATAATTGGAGAAATCCCCATAGGACCATAAATATAGAGTTGGTAGTGAGGTAGCACAGTGGAAAAAGGGCTGGGCCTGGAGTCAGGAAGATCTGAGTCCAACTTTAGGCTCAGACATTTACTAACTGTGTGATCCTGGGCAAGTCACTTAACTTCTATCTCAATTTCCTTAACTGGAAAATGGGGATAACACCACCAACTTCCTCACAAGGTTGTTGTGAAGATCAAGTGAGGTAAAAGCTGGGCAAATAGACAGGTGCTATATAAGTACTTAGTTCCTTTCCATTGCTTCCCTTCCCCCAAAAGAGTCTATAATGATTATCTAAATCCTACCTCTTCATTTTATGGATGAGGAAACTGAAGCCAAGAGGGTAAGTGACTCTCCCAAAGTCATACCATACAAAAGTGGTCTGCTATAAAAAAAAATCTTTGAAAAACTTACTGTTTCCTTCTTTTATTTTCATCAAGGATACTATCACTACATGCATAATCTATTATTATAAAGGTTAAATATAATATGTACACATGTATCTTACTATCTTAACTCTTTCTCTACTTATCCATATCTATCATCTATTTTCTATTAATCAATCTATCTGTCTGTCTATCCATCCATCCATCTATCCTACTATCTATCTATCATCTTTCTATCTATCATCTATCTATCTATCTATCTATCTATCTATCTATCTATCTATCTGTCTGTCTATCTATCTCTGTGATCCAATGATAATAGGATGATTCTTGCCAAGTAGGCATATGGGTTAGTAGCTGTGGATGTCTTGGTATGATTCATGACTTTTCCTGTTCTTTCATAATCTTCTCTCTTGACATCTCTTGAAAACAGTGACTACTTTACAAATTATCTATTTCCAGTATGTATAATCTTCTGTGTATATTTGGTCAGGCCTAATTGCATTTTCCAACTTCATCTTTTAAAGTGACATTGCCACTTCCTCACATAGTACTTTGGGTACCAAGATAGTGGAGTCCAAATGTAGTAGTTCTAATATGGCGCTGAAGAGAAGAGGTCACCATAGAGATTCTGGTAGATGTTTTATCATGTCTATTGTCCTCCCTGTAGTTTAACAAATAGATGCTTTTAGGATGATCTTGCTTATCTCATAAAGCCTTACATCTTTCTCAATTGTTTTTTAGTGTGTTGTGAGATGAGACTATGTGTAATTTTCTGTCATCTCATTCTGGAAAGTTTTACAAATGAGCTTGAATTCTAAACCTGTGTTATCCTTGGCCACCATCTTTCTGCTGGGCAAATAGACAAAACATTGCTTTGAAAGTATGGCTTCTAGGTCTTTTGCCTCCTTGTTGCAGTGACTTTCATATAGGCTAAACTGTTATAAAAAATGGTGATGGTCTACATCTTCAGTTTTTATCATTTCTCAATTTTGATAGTTGAAAGCTTATTCCAACAGATTATAATGCAGTTGCTATAATTGAACAGAATGACTTATCTTTATCATCTCTTAATTTAGCCTTGATTTTTATTTTTGTTCTAGCTAATCAATAGATGAGTATTTATTTAGTGCTGATTCTGTATTAGGTACTATGCTAGGCACTGGGAGTACAAAGACACAAAATGTGAAACAATCCTCCTCTCTCAATGATCTAGCAAGCCAACGTGATTGTACATAGACAATTGTGAGACTGTTGTTTGTTCTTCATTCTCAAAGAAGACCATGACATCTGGGAGGTGATGCTATGACTTGTAAGTGAATTGGATTTAAGTGAGGGAGGACTGTAAAAAGATACTAGCCTCACTTTGTCCTTTGGAGCCATCTGGGTCCAGTGGCCAGATATAGATGAAGACAAGGGAGATGGAGCCCTGATTGTGAGATAACTACAACATTAGCAACCAGTTTTCTCTTTGCTGGGCTAAAGTAAGTGTGTGTGTGTGTGTGTGTGTGTGTGTGTGTGTGAGAGAGAGAGAGAGAGAGAGAGAGAGATCATGTTTGGTGCATGCCATAAATAACACCTTCTGAGCCTCATTTTAAAGAAAGCATTAATCATATATAGGATGAAGCTTCTGAATAGTCTCCAAGCAAGTCTTAAAATTCTTGATCCTGAAATATATTTTTCAACATAGCTTTTACTGTTCTCTCCTGTGCTTGGAATGTTGATTTTAGAGAATCTTGTTAAGTGGAATTTTGATACTTGCCCATCCTCAGCAACAGATTATGTCGTGTAAGCTGCAATTGTTTTCAGGTGGTCTGTTTGCTTATACTTACCTCAAGGATTATGAGGTGAACTCATCAAGTTTTGCATGGACCAGCCTTTCTTCTTGCCAGCTCTTCCAAGGGAGGAGGCAGCATGGCACAGTTAATGGAGGGCTGGCCCAGGGTTCATATCCTGGCTCTGCCACTTCTGGTATAACTTTGGGCAAATCTTTGAACCTTTCTGGGACTCAATCTCCTTATCTTAGAAAACAGACTATATATAGGAGGATTTTTGCCAGCTCCTCCAAGTTCTTTGTGTCCTTGAGAAGAACATGAAAGTTGACTTCCACTGAGTGCAATTTCTTTATGTCTTCTGGTTTCATTTCTATATGGTGAGTGTCAGTACATATGGGATTCAGCTTTAAGACTTGCCCTGGTACAGATCTGCTTGGATTGGAGAGAAAGTAACTCTCACCTCAACTCTCTCCATCTAACCAGGATGCCATGACTTTATTTCATCCAGTCATCCACAGGTAACCTAGGGCCTAGCCAAGATAGATATTTTTCTATCTATCCAGAATCTCCATTCCCACCTTCCATTGATTCAGTTCCACAATCCATTGAGTTTCAATTTTTCTCCCTTCCCTTTCCCCTCCCTCCCCTTCCCACCATGGCAGTGTGCAATCAAGCGTAGGATCTGCAAATACTTTCACATTGGACATTAGTCTGGTTGTATAGAAGGGTTGTAACCAATGGAGTGAACAATGAGAAAAAAGAAAGAAAACCAAACATGAAAAAGAGCGATAGCATGTAGATTGCTTCAGTCCCCATTTAAACTCTGGTCTTTCTAGATCATTCTCTGAATGTAGATATCTCCTTCCATCCTGAGACTTGTAGAGTTGTCATTTAACTGTGCATTGTTGAGAAGAGTCTAGTTTTTCAGAGTTGGTTGTCACACATACAATGTGTTTGTGATTGTGTACAAATTTTTCATGGTTCTGCTCTTCTCACTTAGCATCAGTTTGTATAGGCCTTTCCAGGTGAATATGAAGACCATCTCCTCCCCATTTCTTATAGCACAATAGTATTCCATTACATTCATATACCACAACTTGTTTAGCCCAATTGATGGGCATCCCTTTAATTTCCAGTTTTTTGCCACCACAAAGAGAGCTGCAATAAATATTTTTGT
>CM053593.1:128532551-128548472 GCA_028646575.1 Pseudocheirus occidentalis
TATATAATCAAATGCAACTGGGAAATAATACATACAGGGACGGGGGCAGGGAGCCCCTCCCTGCCCTGCTAGAAAGCTAGAGGGGTGTTGGAGGAGGGCATAAAAGGGAACAGATTGTGGGAAGGGCCTTACAGTGGGATCAATGTTCTGGGCTGGGGTGTAGGGGCAAAAAGGGGAGAAAATTTGTAACTCAAAAACTTATGGAAATGAATGATGTAACCAAGAAAATAAATCAAAATAAAAAAAAAGACTCATGAGGGAAAATGCCATCCACATTAAGAAAAGGAAATATGGAGTCTGAAAGTAGATTAAAAAAGACCATTTTCTTTTCTTTTTTTGTTTTGTTTTATATTTTTCTCATGATTACTCCCATGTGTTGTATTACTCAATACAATATGACTATTGTGAAAATATGTTTAATAGAAATGCATATGTAGAGCCTATATTGGATCACATGCTGTCTTGGAGAGGGGAAAGGTAGGAAGGGGAAGAAAATTTAAAACTTATGGAAGTGAATGTTGAAAACTAAAAATAAATAAATTAACTTATATATTAAAAAAAAGCAAGCTATTTCCACACACTAATTCTAAGGGGTCATCTCTGTAAGTCAAAGGAGAACCATCTTGGCAGTTAAATAGAGCCTGATCTGGAGAAATGTAACATATACAAAGTTCAAAAGAAATAATTTCTGAATAATTAATCATTTTATTAATCATGTTAGTATATAATTAAAAGTCAGTGGCACTCTCAAATGCTCAAAACCCCTCAAAAAACCCACTGAACACTCATGTGCCCTCGGAAGAGTGGGTGTTCCTGAGGGTGGCAATGGATTTTGATTGGTTAATAAACAATAAAAATGAATATTATAATGAGAGGTGGACCTATTCTAATGAAAGGCTGGCAGCTATGACTTGATCATGTCATTTACTTCCAAATCACCTCCAATCTTGGTAATCTAGATGAAGGATCTATCCCCTTGTCCAAACCTGAGTGGAACACAGTAGGTGGGAATTTGCCTTAAATTTTTTGTAAGCTTTTCTAGTTTGGTGAGGCAATAACTCCACTTAGTTAAGATAGTTCAGATGGGGTAAATTTTGGGAGAAAGTCTGGTACCCAGTTCTTGGGAGGAATGTCTCTTTGCCTTTTAATTTGTGTTTTCTCCAAGAATGCAGAGACAGAGGAGAGAGGATCGCAGTGCAGCACTTTAACTAGCAGGATGTGCTCCTTCCAGCAGAGAATAGGCCCAGAGAGCCCAGCTCTGGAATGATGTTGAGTCATGGAAAGCAGGCCCAGGGAGTTGGTAGAGGCACTCTGGCCAAAGTAAGCAGGGTGAGGATCCCACAAGAGACACTGAAGTTCTGCCGTACCCTGTGAGATGCTTTTGTCTGTGACTTTCTACCAATGCCTTCTATTGTGTGTCTGCCCACTCTTCCCATGGAAACTTTGTGTATTTGTAGGAAAATGTACCCCAGGTATACAGGGAGATATTTTTATCTACTATTCTAAGCCATTTCAGTAAACTCTATTGCTTTGAGCTGTCTTCTGGTGGATTATTGATAGTAGAAAGATCCGTGGGAGCTTGTGAGCTATAGTTTTAGGAGTGTGGACCTTGTACACAGAGTACCTTGAATTTGGTGAAGTATTCCCCTGGAAGACCCAACCTGTGAGTTCAAGTTAGGTGAGGTAGCAGGAAAAGCTACTACAAAATTATAAATGATTGATCTCTTGAAGTAGATAAGCTCACTGGTCACTGGGAAAACATTGAGCATTAGAGTACCATTTAACATTTACTGTTCTAAATGGTTTTAAATTGTGATTCTTACCACTCTCTGCCTACCTCCTTTGGTTTTTGCCACTTTGCTAATGGTACTACTGAAGTGAAAGGGGGCAATAAAGGACCAAGGATCATTTTGTATTCTAATCTGTTTCATGGGTTGTTGCTAAGGTACAAAAAAATTAATCTCCTATTCTTTTAACATTCCTTTTGGTTATGAGCTAAGTGTAGTCGGTCCAGGAGAACCTCTCTGTACTTAGATAGACTGGTCCTTAGACAGTTGCTGGGACCATACTTGGAGTCTGATGACTTGGTGGAAGCTGCCATAGGCAATCTTCTTTGGTTAAGCCTTTGAAAATTCTTGCCACCCAATGGGGTATAGAAATCTATCTTGCCCTACAAGAAAGTAAGGGGGAAGAGGATAAGAGGAAGAGGGGTTACAGAAGGGAGGGAAGACTGGGGGAAGCGGTAATCAGAATACATGCCATCTTGGGGTGGGAGGGTAGGGGAGAGATGGGGAGAAAATTTAGAATTCAAAATCTTGTGGAAATGAATGTTGAAAACTAAAAAATAAATAAATTTTAATTAGAAATGGAAAAAATAAATACAATTTCTTGAAATAATAAAAAATAGTAAAAAAAATATAGTAAAAAAAAGATTCCATAAATATTGTGAATCTAAAAAAAAGAAAGAAAATTCTTGCTACCTTCATGCCTAAATGAGGGTCTGGGGAATGACCTTTGTTGAGTATAGTAGTTTCAATTTTCATGGTTCTTTAGTGTTTTGCAAGGCACTTATCTAATGTGACTCTCACTACAGTCCTATGAGGTAGATAGAGCAAATATCATTATCTCCACTTACAGATGAGGACACTGAAACTGAGAGGTCAATTACTTATTCATAGTCACACAGTCATTAAATGTTAGGACTAGGACTGGAACTCAGGTCTTCTGACTTCTAAGTATAATTCTTTTCATAAAGAGAAAAGGTGCTTTTTTTGTGAGCTCTCTACTCATACAGTTCTTTCCTACATTCTTCTCAGAGTTCACATCAAGCCCTAGGGGCTTGACCCTTGAGATGACCTCATTAGGCCACACCTTCTTTCATATGTCAGTTTCCTTTTGGTCCCTGAGATTCTCTTGGGTAAGGCACTAGACTTTTGAAAAGGGGCTATCCCCAGTTACTACCCCCCCCCAATAGAAGATACACACCTAGTATGGTTGCACAATATTAAAACTTTTTATTATCTAGAATGGCTATTCACGGTTATGTCTAAAGGTGGGTTTTCCTACAACCCCCATCAGCCAAAACTTAGTCAATTGTAAACCTCTCTCACTCTGCCTATTAATCCACCTTCCCTTCTTACCCTTACCCCTTCTTATCCCTCCCCATACAAGGATATCCTAGTTCCCCTCCCCAAACCTAACTATTCCTTGGTTTTAACTAGACACTAGCCTCTGCCTAGCCAATACTCATGAGCCAGCAGCCCACCTCCCACCACCTCCACTTCCAGGATGCTCTTTCTGTCCAGTGCATGGTGTTTCCTCTGCTGAGTTCAGTAGTATGTCTCCAACTCCACCCAGCCTATTAAAGAGAAGAAGCCAAGGTTAACTAGGGTGGCAGTGTCTGGTGAGAGTGACTCTTCTGGGCAGCTTGGGTTTGTAAGGAGTGCCTGAAAAAGTAGGGATGGAAGAACAAGATGGAGGCAAGGAATAGGGTTGCAGGTCTAAGGGGCTGGGGTCACACACAGGACATTGAAGTATATGTGTGTGTATGTTTTGGTGTGAGCATGTGTGTTATGTAGATTGGCATCTACATTGGTAAGAATGATGGTAAATTGAAGGACCTGAGGCAACAAGATTTACAATTAGGGAGCTATGAAATAGTGGAGGCAGGTTGGGTCCAGAGGAACACTTACCACCAGGTTTGTGTCGTATTATGTATTTTCGTATCTCATCATATAAAAAGATAAGTAAAATGTAGGGAAAGGCACAGAACCACCAGGCTAGTCTATGGGAAACAAAAGTGTCAATAATAAGGTGGGAAATGATATGTTGACCCCCCCATATACCCTGGTTTATCATCAGAGTGAGAAAAGTACAGGGATACCAGTAGTCTTTATGGGACAAGAGAAAAACTCAGAACCTTTTCATATCCCAGAACAATAGCTCATACCTAGAAAGTACCTTCCACATCATGGGGGTTTAGGGGTGTTGTACTTCCTTGTTCTGGAAAATCCATGTAAAATTTTTTGGTCCTCCTTTTGTACCAGAGAAGAAGTCTGAATTATTGTGATATTAAAAGATAAACTACTGCCATGGGGAAAGTTGCAATGTAGAAGAGATAACTCTGTGTGCATGCATGTGTGTGTGTGTGTATGCATGTGTGCACAGAGATAATTCAAGCAGAGTTAGTCTGTTAGACTGATTTTCATGTGTATCTCATGGAAACTAATGTCAAGTTAGTCACATCATGAATATATAATATACAGAAAAGACATAAATACTCCCAGAAGTTTATAGATAGAGATGGGTACATATTGACCTACTACTACATAAAGGCAGCAGAGGTAGTCATAGACCCTAGAACCATGTAGATGCCTGATATTAAGCCAAAGAAGGAAAAGGTAAGCTTTAAAGAGAAATAATTTGCTTTGCTTTCAGTAAGTACAACCACTACTCAATTTTGGATAGGACTTGGAATTATACCATGTTAATATGACATAATTAGTATATTGTACAATTATATAATATAGAATATGTATTGTAATTATAAAAACAGTATCAATGAGGGATAGTAATAATCTATGTCTAGAATTTCCCTAAAACCCTACTCCCAAGCTTTGCCATGGCCTGGAAAGTGACCTTGGGATCCCAAAGGCTGTGCCAAGGGAGCACAGGGTCTGGTGACTTCTACTGTGCAGGAATGGTTGCAAGTATGGTTAGAGAACTGCGGAACTTGAGAGTTTCAAGAGATTTCAGTGGCCACTGAGTCCAAACCAGACCTGGGTATGTAAGACTCTGTCAAAGGTGCTCTTCTCCCTTTCCAATCTCTCACTTGGTGACCACCTAGTCTAGCTCCCTTGGGTCTCATGATCATCCCAAATCTAGATAACCAGCCCTACTTTTTTATCTTCACCTCTCACTATGTATCTCCAACTGAATATATCAGAATAGTTATCATGTTGTAATCTCAAATTTAACATGTCCAAAACTGAAGATATTACTGTATTTCATCACACAGTTGCAGATTTTATGCCAAATTTTTTGCAAAAAGGTGGGGTGCAACCATTATGTGAACATTTAAAAATGTTTTAATTGTGCTGGTATTACTTAAAAATAATTTATTACTAAACTGTATTGCTAGCAGATGAACTTCTTGCACAGGAAGATGCAAGTCTTACTATATCACGAAACTTACTCATGGCTGCTTCACGCCTATGGCTCTTCATTGGGTTGAGTGACAACACTGTTCATACTTCAGTGCTTTAATAAAACCATGCAAGTTGACTTTTGGAAATATACTGACAATGTACATGCGCTGAGAATTCTAGGCTCAGGGCTTACAATGCTTGAGAAATAAATGCATATCCACATGCCATTGGTGAATACATTGCTGCTCTGTTTAACTTTTAAGTGGTGTGACAAACAGAATTAGGGTTATAAACCAGTATTTGGACTGGAAAAAATAAATAATTAAGGTTATAAACCAATATTTGGACTGGAAAACACACACACACAGAGGGTGTGACGATTATGCAGTGGTGATGATTACATGGTAAAATGTGGTATCTTTCCTCCTAAAACCTACCCATTTTCTGACCTTCTCTCTATCTGGAGAGGACCTCACCTTCCATCTACTTAACCAGATTTGTAACTTCAGAAATATTTTTGTCTATTTCTAAACAACCTCTGTCTAGAAGTTAGCCGGCATGAGCCTATGAGAAACCAGATGTTATACTACTTCACCACATGTATGCAACCATTTGAAAAGTTATCTTGTTTCTACCTTTACAACATTTGTAATATCTGTCCTCTTCTCTCTATTCATGTGGCTACTGCCCTAGTTCAGGTTTCCATCACCTCTCTCATGGACTCTAGCAAAAGCCTCCTAATTGAACTCCTTGCTTCAAGTTTCTCTTTTTTCCACTTGATTCTCCTTACAATTATCAAAGTGATTTTTGTCAGTGACCAACCATGTCACTACTGTAATCAATAAACTCTAAGGACTCCTTATTGCCTCCAGAATTAAATTTAGGCTGCTCCCTTCAGTCTTGAAAACCTGACCTCAACCTGTCTTTCCAACTTAATCATATATTAGTCCCCGTCCTATGCTACAAAGTCCAGCCAAAATGTCCTTCTTGCTTTCCTTTATACATGACACTGTCTCTCTTTGCCCTGGCTGTCTCTATGCCCATAATGTCACCACACCTCCTCCTCTTCAAATCCCTTGTTTACTTCAAAACTTTGCTCAGGTTCCACCTTCAGAAGGAAGCTTTTCCTGATCTGAGATACTACTATACTCTGGCTCCCTCCCTTATCTTCCCCCTCTCCCATTTGCATCACATTTATTTTCTACATATTTTATGTATATTTATTTACACACATTTCCTCCATTTCCTTTCCTAATGGAATATAAGCTCCTTGAAGGCAGGGTTTGTTTTTTTTTCATTTTGTCTTTGCATCCCCAGCACCAATCATACTGCCTAACACATTGTAGGTACTCAATAAATTCTTAATTTTTTTTTTTTTTTGCTTTTTGCTTTTTGGAGGGCAGTTGGGGTTAAGTGACTTGCCCAAGGTCACACGGCTAGTTTTTGTGTTAAGTGTCTGAGGCCGAATTTGAACTCAGGTACTCCTGACTCCAGGGCTGGTGCTCTATTCACTGCGCCACCTAGCCCCCCCACCCCACTCAGTAAATTCTTATTGTTTGATTTATTGATTGATGAGTGGTCAACCATTCTCTACTTGAAGATTTCCAATAAGGGGATCACTTTTCCAGGAACCCCATTCTATTTTTGGAGAGCTCTTAATTATTAGGAAGTTTTTCCTGATACTGAATCTAAATTTTCCTTGTCACAGCTTCCACCCTTTGCTCCTGGTTCTGCCCTTTGGATCAAATAGAACAGCGGTTCTCAACCTGTGGGTCATGACCCCTTTGGTGGTCAAACGACCCTTTCACAGGGATCATAGGGGTCACGTAAGACCCTCAGTAAACACATATTTCTGATGGTCTTCAGAACCAAAACACCGCTCCTCTATCCGTCTCCAGGCAGGTCTGCCTACATGCAGACACACTCATATACATGTATTAAAGTGTTATGGCATTAGAAAGGTTGAAAACCACTGAAATAGAACATATTTAATCTTTCTTACACACAACAGCTCTTCAGATAGTTGACTATGGCTATCTTGTTCCTCTTATGTATTTTTGTCTCCAGGTTTTATCTCCTCAATTCCTTTAACTGACCTGTGTATAAAATGGACTCAAGACCATCACCATCCCAATTGCCCTGATCAAGGTATTTTGTACATGTCTCTCTTAAAGTGTAGGTTAATAAAGTTTAAAAAAAAGTATAAAACCCTCTCAGCTATACTGTTCAGAACTGAACATAATACTCCAGCCATGGTCTGCCTAGAGTAGAATATGGTAGAATCACCGCTTCTTTATTTCTAGACGTTGTGCATTTGAGTCCAATCTAAGAGCACATTAACTCTTTAGCGGCCACATCACACTCACCCATTGGGCTTAAAGGTCACAAAAACATCCAGATTTTTTTTCTGACAAATTGCTATCTAAATATTTCCCCACCCCACTCCTATCAAATCTGTACTTATGAAGTTGTTTTTTAAAAACTGAATTGTAAGATTGTCTTTATCACTATCGAATTTCATCCTACTAAATTCAGTCAAGATCTTTTTGGATCCTGACAGTTATCTAATGTGTTAGTTATCCCTCTAAGCTTTGTATCATCTGCAAATTTGATGAGCATGTGCCTTTACTTGTACCTTTATTCAAGTCATTGATAAATATGTTAACCAGCACAGGGTCACTACTTCTACCAAGATGTTGTCAACCATTTAATGACTACTCTGAGAGTTCAGGCATTCAACCAGTTTCAAAAAAGTATATTATTGTATAGTATCTCTCCATTTTCTCTTCAAGAATAGCACCACACACTTTGTCAAAAAGCTTCACTAAAACCTAGGTAAATTATATCTACAGTATTTCCCTTAGCTACCAGCTTAGTATCTGTGTCAAAAAAAGGAAATAAGGTTAGTCTGGCATTACCTATTTTTGATGAAGCCATGCTGGCTTTTTGTAATATTTCCATACTTAGATTTCACCAACTGGCTCTTAATGGTCTGTTCTAGAGTTTTTCCACGAATAGAAGTCAGATCTCTAACCTATACACTGAAGGCTTTGTTCTCTTTTTTTTTTTTAATTGAGACATTTACCCTTCTCTAATCTTGTGGTACCTCTCCCATTTTTCCTGATCTTTCAAATATTGCTTGACAGTGACTTAGCAATCATATCTACCAGTTCATTTGGTATCTAAGGATATATAGTTCATCTAGGCAGGTGAGCAGAATTTATCAAGGGCAACCAGGTGCTCTTTCACTAACCCCCTTGCTTATATCAGATAATTAACTGTCAATTGTTTTGATTTTGTTGTTTCCAGAGCAAAGGTCATTCTAGACAGAGAAAATAGAAAAATCAGAAATGAGCAGTGTTTCTTTCCTTGTTATTTGTCATCATCATCTCATCTACCCTAAGGAAGGCCCTATTTTTTTTCTCCCAATATAATTTTAAACACTCCAACCCCTATTGTCTTTAGCCTCTGTCACCAATCTCAGTTTACTTGCAGCTTTAACTCTCTTGAAACTGTTTTTACAGGGTTTTACCATATTCATCCTGTCTGCTGTCCTTGCTTCCATCTTTTGGATAATTCTTTTTAAAATCTTAAATTGATTGGTAAATTCCCCTTGCATTTACATCTTCAGACAGCTTCTGTTTTTCCCTCAATTGGAAATGTTTCCCTTTGTGTCTTCAGAATTTAATTCCTGAGCATTTTCCATTCCTTCTGAGCTTACTTCACCAGCAGACTTTTAGTTCATGGGATCCTACTCAGCTTTTCTCTAGGTCTTTGAAATCTACTTTCCTCAAATCTAAGGAACATGGTAGACTAAGGCCAGATATCTTCTCTCTCAAATGCTAGGAGTACTCACTTCCCCCAAAGTTCTAATCTTTGCTCTCCAGAAATCAGTTTTTTCCCTATTAGTGAGAATCCGCTCCAGAATAAAACTCTCCCTTGTTAATTTCATCTTTCATCATTAAGGCAAGTTGAGAAGTTGTTAGCTGTTCTGTTAGAGGGAGTCCCAGAAGATTTCTGGTTAATTTGAAGTCTGCCATCAATATTACATAATGTCCCTGTGCTAGTCTTGTGATGTTTCCAAAATTGCTCCTTTCTGAAGTATACGTGAATGACAAAATTACTTCTGTTTCTTCCTCCGCTGATCTTTACTCAAATGCTCTGTATTATGCTTTTCCTTTCTAGTTCCTAGAAAGTTATACTTATATACTCATATGAGTATAACTTTTGAACATATACAACTTTTTTTTTACCTATTCTGTTTCTTTAGCATAAGGTATGCTCAGGGTGGCTAGGGGTACAGTGAATACATCCTTGGAGTAAGGGGGACCTGAGTTCAAATCTGGCTTAGACACTTAACACTTGCTAGCCGTGTGACCTTGGGCAAGTCACTTAACCCCAACTGCCCTGCCTTCCCCCTCCAAAAAGCAAGAAAACAAAAACAAAAACAGAATAAGGTATGTTCATCCTGAGTCCTGTGGCTGTGATGCTCCATCCCACCAAAATCTCAGCGACACCAATAATATCAAACTTAGCTCCTCCCATTAAGACCTTGGGTTCCTCTTGCTTTGGAAGTACAAGGTCATGGTTTGAATAATCTTTGGATTGTATTGTCCATGATCTTATGGGTATCTCAACTGCTTTTCTTCTTTTATTGTAGCTATAATCTAAATAATCTAGTTTCACAGTTAGACAAAATCAGTTATTTCTCACTCTCATCCTTTTAAGTTAAACCTCTTGATTAGATCTGTAAGACACCCCACAAACAATTCTTTCAAGTCTTTGCTAGGCATTTTCCATCACTCACCAGGAGTCTCTTACCTCTAAATTTTAAGTTTAGCCCAAATTCCATTCTCTCACTATTTGCTTAGTAAAAAATTATTTATTTTCCAAATAAATTTTTCTCTTCTGCACCCTTTGCCTTCCCTTGTGATTTCAGTGATAGTGTCTATTTCTAAAGATCAGTCTAGTTAAGTAGGGAAGTCCTTATCATTGGCAGGCATGATGGTAGGTGATGAATTCATTTGAAGATGGCAACCCATGAAACAAAAATACAAAATGTCCCTTAGTCTTCTTTTTAAAAAAAATTTGATGATAACAGAGTGGCAGAAACAACAGAGGGTGTTACTGACACTGAAAGATGAGAAACTGGTAAAAGGATATCAAAAGACTATTACTGTTTCTTGAGTAAGTTTAACTCAAATAAACAAATTGCCACAACTGGATGAAAAGATCTTCGAAACTCCCTTAATCAGTGAACATTTATCTCTTAGCTAAGAAGAAAAATATGATGGCCAAAAACTGGTTCAGAATATAAACTCATTCATGAAATTTATGGAGAAGGACAGTAGAAAATTATGATCACTATTGTTTAATTTAACATCGAGCAGGATTAGAGGGAAAAGCAAATTTGCAGAAAACTGGGAAGAGATCCGAATAAGCCTTATCCTCCTGAGAGCATTTAAAGATCAAACTCAAATAAAGACATCAAACAGATGAAAAACAGAAAAGATCTGTCATCATTATGAAAGAAAATCACTGTTGATGACAAAGAAGTTGGAGTGTGATATCACATTTTCCAGTATGCAGCATAAGAGAATAGAAATCGTACTAAAGAAGACAAAGATGGATACCAAACAGTATCAGAGAAACCTGATTCAAAGATGGAAGAAAAAAAAAACAAACAAAGCTTTCCTAGACTATACAGAGGAGTTGATACAGTTTTGAGGGAAAGGAGGTCTCACTTATTTTTTTCTTTTTTTCAGAGGTAATTGCAGTTAAATGACTTGCCTAGGGTCACACAGCCAGTAAATGTCTGAAGCTGGATGTGAACTCAGGTCCTCCTGACTCCAGGGCTATATATAAAGCAACAGCAGCTCTATGTACACCTCTGCACCTAGCTTCCCTGAGATCTCAGTTAAGTTGTCTTAAGTTCTTAAGATTGCAAATGTTTAGGAAAAAATCACAAATGTTATTACTACTGAAAAAAGGCAATCGACAAAATTTCAGCAATTATAGCCTCAGATGCTTAATTTCTGATTTTTACAAAACCTTTGTAAGAATACTTTACAGATATATTGAGCGTATCCTTTATACTTTGTGAATGCATGAGAAAGGAACAGGAAAACTTGTACATTTTTATTCTAGTAGTAGTAGTAGTAGTAGTAGTAGTAGTAGTAGTAATAGTGTGTGTGTGTGTGTGTGTGTGTGTGTGTGTGTGTAAGTGAAATGACAGACTAGCAGGGAGCAGAGCAGGGAGCTTTCTCCCTAGTCTCCTCCAAATAGATTCAGAAAATGCACTAGGCAAAATCCGATTGGAGAAATTAAAAGGAAAAAGCCACAGTGAGTCACTTTTCCAGCCTGGCTGCCATAAGGGAACAGAGAAGTCTGTTGACTCTGAGGAAATGTCTATCTAGGACTGGCCAGATGGAGCATTCCAGTATAGGGAGAGGCTTTGTGCTAGGACAAAAGGACATCCCAGACCCATTCCAGGGCATAATAGGGCGTGGGAACAGGTGCCAACTGGCAACTTTGTTGCTCACCATCCAGTCCTGGGTCTGACTGTGGAAGGAGACCTACACCCAGGGGTGGCATTCTGGGCTGAGAGAAATATATTCAAAAGCAAATAGCAGCAGTGTGACCTGACCTCAGAAGCAGGAGCAGTTTCTGTTCCATCCTCTAGCCAAGGAGTCAGTAAATCATGCTTATCTGTACAAAATAGGCAGGATTTGGACTGGATTTAGGTCATGGGCTATATACTTTGTTGCATCCATTCTTAGCCCAGTATGAAGCCTACAGGAATAGGCAGGACAGAAATCCCAGACTAAAGGTGAGTCTTTGGCTCTGTGCCCTCAGAACTAGCACAGCTTCCTAGCTGGCTGAACCCAGAAGTAGGCTACTGTTGCTCAAGTCCAAACTCAAAGCAGGGACTTGTGGAACTCAGACCAGGAAGGCATTAATCAGACTTTGTCTTAGATTAGACCACTTTGGGAGCACTGAAAGATTGCAGGTCCCTTGCCTGAGCTGATCCTGGAATAATATGATACTCAAACACACAAGATAGCAACAACAGGGCTGGCCCAGATATTTTCTCCCAAAGTGTGAAGAGCCAGGCCCTAGCATCAAGCCAAGAGTCAGAAATCAGGCTAGAAAAAGGAGCAAAGAAAGAATTTTACCATAAAACATTATTATGGTGACAGGGATGATTAAGACAAACCCAGAACAAGAGAATGATTCCAAAATGTCTATAAGCAAAGCCTCAAGAGAAAAATAGTTTGGGCACAAATTCAATTAGAATTCCTGGAAGACATCAAGCAATTGGGGTTAAGTGACTTGCCCAAAGTCACACAGCTAGTTCTTGTGTCAAGTGGTCTAAGGCCAGATTTGAACTCAGGTCCTCCTGATTCCAGGGCCGGTACTCTATTCACTGTACCACCTAGCCACCCCTGGAAGAAAGAATTGGAAAGGGAATTAACAGCATGGTATAAGAGGTGCAAACCTTGTCCAGTCAATGAACTCCATGAAAATTAGAATGGACCAAATAGAAGCCAACAACTGCATAAGACAACAAGACATATTAAACAAAGTTAAAAGACTAAAGAAAAAAAGAGAAGAAAATGTAAGCTATCTCGTAGCAGAAAGAACTGAACTGGAAACTATATTGGGAGAAAAAATTTAAGAATGAACTCATTGGGCTACCTAAGTATCATGACCAAAAAGGAGCCAAGACCTTATATTCCAAGAAATCTTAAAAGAAAATGCCCAGATCTCTTAGAATCAGAGGGCAAAGTAGAGATAGAAAGACCCACTAGTTACCTCCTGAAAAGGGACCTCAAAATGAAAACTTCAAGGAACATCATAGTGAAAACCCAGGGCTTCCAGGTCAAAGAAAAAACACTGTAAGCAGTTAGAAGACAGAGTTTAAGTGTTAAGGAACCATAGTCAAGATCACACTAATTCACTGGCCATGACTCTCAGAAAATGAAGAGCTTGGAATATTATATTCTAGAAAACAAAAGATACAGGTTTACAGACAAGGATAACTTACTCAGAAAAACCAACAATAATCCTAAAGGGGAGGGATTGGAATTTTAATAGAGGACTTCAAGCATTCACAATGAAAAGACCAGTGCTATGTAGACACTTTGAAGTACAAACACAGGAATTAAGAGAAACATAAAAAGATAAACACAAATGATGATAAAAGAAACAAGGACAAATTGCTTGCATTCTAATATGGGACGATGCGTCCCCTTTGAACTCTATCATCATTAGGAGTTATAGAGGAAGTCTAATTATACAAGACCAGGTAGTGATTCTGTTATATTTTGATGATATTAAGGAAAGAATGGAAAGAGGGGAAGAATGGAAAGAGATATGTTCCACTCGAGATAGGAGAAGGGAAAGGAAGACCAGGGAAATTTTTCTCACATAGTCAGGGTTTATAAGTAGACATCTATATAAATAAGTAGGATAGGGTAAAGAAAGAGGGAACTCCATTTTCATCTGAATGGGTCAAAGTAGAAAAGAATACACACATACAGAGTTGGATACAGAAATATATTTCACTCAACAGGGAAATAGGAAGGAAAAGGAGAAAGGGGAATTAAAGGAAGCATAGATAAGGGAGGGATTAGTACTAAGCAAAACAAGCTCTAACTAACAATATACAGAAATATTGATATATTTTTTCAGAGGCAGCAAAGAATGATAATCTGAGGGGATGCCCATAAATAGGGAATAGCTAGCCAAACAAGTTATGGTATAAAAAGATAATGGCATACCATTGTGCTATAAGAAATGATAAAGGGGATAGTTTCAGAGAAACCTGGGAAGATTTGTAAGAACTGATGCAGAGTGAAGTAAACAGAACCAGGAGAACATTTTATACAATGATGACAAGATGGTAAGAACAAACAACTTTGAAAGAATGACAAACTCCGATCTTTGTAATGATGAATCAAGATTCCAGAAACTGGTGATGAAACATGCTCCCCAGAGAGGTGAAGGACTCATAGTATACAATGAAACATGTATTTTTTTTTGGACGTGGCTAATGCAGGAATTCATTTTGCTTGTCTAAATAGGGACTTTGTTTTTCTTTCATTCTCAGTTGGAGGTAGGGGGATGGGTTGGGTTAGGAAGAGAGATGGTAATTTTTGCTCATCGAAAAAAGATGTAAAAATTTAAAAAAATACATCCTACAGCAAGTCATATCATTATACTCACACAATTCACTGAAAATTAACAGAGAGAGGCAGATAGGTGGTACAGTGAATAGAGCATCAGCTCTGGAATCAGGAGGACCTGAATTCAAATCCCACCTCAGACACTTAACACTTACTAGCTGTGTGACCTTGGGCAAGTCACTTAACTTCAATTGTCCCTACAAAAAGCAAAAAAAAGAAAATGGGTAATGCATGCCTATGATCTCTGCCACCAGGAAGACTAAGACTGGTGAAGTGCTTGATTTTGAGAACTCTGTGCTGCAGTATGTATGCTAAGCCAGAATCACAAAGGAGCCAGCTAAATTGAGCAGTGGATAAAGTGCCAGTTCTGGCACTAGCTATGTGACCACGGACCAGTTACCTAACACTTCTGAGTCTGAGTTGCCTCTTCTGTAAAACAGGGATGATAATATTTGTAATATCTACCTTATAGAACTTGTTTTGAGCATTGAATGAGATAATGCATGTAATATACTTTGCAAATCTTAAGGCGCTTGACAGTAATGAGCAGAGCTTGCATTTGAACCTAGGTTCTCTGACTCCAAATCCAGTGTTCTTGCCAAGAAGGTCTGTGCCCTCAGTAAGCTGGCACCTGATCATACATGCTCCTGGCCACAGCCTCTCTCTTCCTGGGTCAGCCCCACTCAGAGGCCATGATGTGAGCCTCCCCTTGACCACTGATGCCCCGACCCCTGGACTCTCCTCACCAATGACTATATGTGAGCACATGGCTTTTTGTACATATTCTCTCATGCCAAATTTGCCTTATATTGACTTTGTATATACTGATATGTGTGCATGTTGCTTCCCCAGATGTCTTGCTTGAAGGCGAAGATTATTTTATGATTGGTTTTTTTTAAATCCCCCTTGCTTAGAATAGTACCTGACATATAGTATGGATAGAGATAGGGATTGAATCTGTGATTTCACTGGTTTAGGAAACTTCCAGGGAAGAAATGTCTTTCTATCAATGTGGGTTGGTACCTCCTCTATACCTTAAGAGTCTTTGAGAGTTGCCTAGAGTACTAAGACCTTAAATCAGTGGTTCTCGACCTGTGTGGTTTGTGACCCCTTTGGGGGTCAAATGACCCTTTCACAGGGGTTACAGGGGTCACCTAAGACCATTGGAAAACACATATTTCCAATGGTCTTAGGAACGAAGACACCACTCCTTTGTCTCCAGGCAGATGTAACACCATACACCAGCAGATTCCCAAAAGAATGCTACTGTGAACAGCTTTTAAGATTCTGATTACACAGTAATAGTGAACACTCCATTTATTCCATTGCAAATCAAGGCAAACATTCACAATATAATATTCAGAACATTACATCTTATCACAGAAAGTCACAATTTGGTGTTCATAACAGCTTAACATTAGAATGGCCACACAGTTTTTACTACAGTGGCCACAATATTTAGAACAAGGAACAAAAAAATAATCATCTGGTTTCCCTAAGGGGGAAACCCTTCTCACCTAATTATTCATTCAATCAATTCACAATATATCGATCTTCCACTCATGGGGCAACCATTAACTTAATCA
>CM053593.1:128548972-128561573 GCA_028646575.1 Pseudocheirus occidentalis
AGATCAGGGGAGGGGCTTTACAGTGGGATCGCTGTTTTGGGGTTGGGGTATGGGAAAGACAGGGAGGAAATTTGTAATTTGAAAATCTCATGAAAATGAATGATGTAAACAAGAAAACAAATAAAAAAATTATTAAAAAAAGAATTATATCATGTGATGATTATGTGATGAAAAGTTATAAACCAATTATTGGACTGAAAAAACAGAGTGTGATGAGTATGCAGTGGCAGCGATTATGTAGTGAAATACAGTATTGGTTTTCCACCTCTCCCCCTGCTTTCCCTTACCAGACCCTACTGTGTCTGCATCATGACCTCCACTAACCTTTACCTTTCAATTCTGTCCCAAGCCATCTCTCCTGCACTAGCCATTCCACCCTCTTCTCCCCATCTTGACCCTTTAGTAAACTAATTCAGCTCTAGATTACCCTCCTCCTTTGCCTAAGTAACCCCCTTATGGTATTGGCAAAAACACCCAATCAAGGTTCCTTTTGTTTCCTTTCCACTATCTACCACCTTAACTCCTACAAATGTGCTACTGAATGAAGGTGGAGAAAAAAAAATCACACAACCACTCCGATCAGTTCTACTACAAATTTACATTACACAACCTCAACTGAGCCCCTACTGATGGTGTATTTCCCTCATCAGTCCGTTCTTCCACTCTCCACAGCAGTTCTTGCAAACTTTCTCATCCCTCCTCAAATCTCCCATAACTCCTCTTCCACCCACACTCTCAGCTGACAACGTTGTTTCATATTTTATAGAAAAAATTGAGGCTATTCACTAATAGCTCCCTCTTCAGCCCTCCTCCTTATATCATATCACCCAGATGCCTTCTGCCACTATCTCCTACTTCACCCTGTCTCTACATGATCGGGTAGCGATACTCCCTATCAAGATCAATCCCTCTACTTGCTCAAGCAATCCCATTCCTTCCCATCTCCTCCAACAGATTTCCTCCACTATCATTCCCATTCTGTCACTTATTTTCAATCTCTTGCTGTCTACTGGCTCCCTCCCTACTGCCTACAAACATTTCCATGTATCCCTCATCCTCAAAAAACCCTCACTTGATTCTTCTATCCCCAGTATATCATCCTAACCACCATTTCTTCTGCCCTTTGTGACTAAACTCTTCAAAAAGGCCATCTACAATAGATGACTCCCACTTTCTCTGCTCTCTCTCTTTTCTTGACCCTTTAAAATCTAGTTTCATCATTCCACCAAAACTACTCTCTTCAGAGTTTCTACTGTTCTCTCAAATGCCAAATCCAATGGTTTTTTTTTCCTAATCCTCATTCTCCTAGATACCTCTGCACCCTCTGACACTGTTGATCACCATCTCCTCCTTGATAATCTCTTCTCTTTAGGTTTTTGGGACATTGCTCTCTCTTAGTTCCCCCATATATATGATCTCTTCTTCTCAGTCTTTTTTGCTGGATCCTCATCTAGATCACACCTTCTAACCATAGATGTCCTACAGCATTTAGTCCTGGTCTCTCTTCTTCCTCCACACTACTTCGCTTGGTGATCTTATCAGCAGAATTTTAACCTAGACCCCTCTCATTTCAAGTTCTGCCTTATACCCCCTACCCTTTGCTGCCCCCCTCACCCAATCTGTTCTGCTATCTTCTCCATGTTTATTGCTTCATAGGGCCATAGCCTCAAGAAACCCCTGACCTACCACACCAGCACTATTTCTGGCACTCGAAGCTTCAGGACTCCAAGCAGAAAAAAGAGACCATTCAGATTCTAATCCCATTTGAGTTTTTGGACCACTTCCTCTTCCTCTTCTTCTTCTTCTGAAGATCTTACTGGATCTTTGTTCACCATCACCCCAAAGCTTTAGAAATACAGGCTAAGACTAATTGTCTAATGTGAAAGTATTTGCAGATCCTATACTTGATTGCATGCCGCCATAGGGAAGAGGGAGAGGACAGGGAGGGGAAGAAAATTTGAAACTCAGGGGATTGTGGAACTGAATCTTATAAACCAAATGTAAACAATCAAACTAATAAAGACAAAAATAATAAAAAGAAATATAGGCTAAATAGTTTCTCTCCTACCACCACCACTCTTGGCTTATCCTGGCCCCAACGCTACTTTCTTTTCCCCTTAGCACATCATCAAATCCAGGTTGAACTTTTGAAAAGGTATTTTACCATTACTTAAGAGAAATAAACTAAACTTTTTTAGTTAAAAAAATAAATACTGAATAAAGAATTATTGAGCTTCAGATAGGAAGCTATATTTTACATGAATACTGTAAATGATTTATCATTTCATTGGTGTAGGTGTTCCTTCTACCAATAGAGATAACAAATCCTCCATATCTTAATAGGTGGTTTTATGAACTGCTCTTAATAAAAAGATTTGTCATGGAGTAGCCAGTTTTCTGGTGATAAGCCTTTCCAAACTAAGCTAGATTGGCTCTTAGACCTAGTGTCAGACTTTGTGCTTGCAGACTTTCTAGGAGTTTAGGGTTCATAGATTTAGAGCTGAGAGGGACCTTAGAGGCCATCTAGTTAAGTTCTCTCGTTTTGCAGAGAAAGAACCTAAGAACCAGAAAAGTTGGGTTACTTGCTCAAGGTCACATAATTAATAAATGGCAGAGCCAAGAACTTAAACCTAGGTCCTCTAACTTCAAATCTAGAACTCTAAACTATGATTCAGCCAGGGCAGCTAGGTGGCATAGTGGACAGAGGGCTGAGTCTCTCTGTAGTCAAGAAGACCTGCATTCAAATTCAGACTCAGACACTTACTAGCTGTACGACCCTGAACAAGGTACTTTATTTACCTCAGTTTCCTCATCTGTAAAATGAGCTGGAGAAGGAAATGGCATAAAACCACTCCAGTATCTTTGCCAAGAAAACCCCAAACAGGGTCACAAAGAGTTGGACATGACTGAAATGATTGAATCATAACAACAATAAGGACCTCACGGGAGAGGTATCCCTAAACTGGTCAATGGTCAGGATATATAGATCCTTTTCCCCTCTAAACTAACATCTGGCTTGGTCACCAACTGACCCACCATGACACTCATCTTAGGAGAAAACTCCATGGATGTACCTTCCCCAGAAATGCCTAGACTCATCCCCCAAAACTCTCTTTTCATGCCAAGCTGATGGGCTCCTGACCCCTCTCAACCCCTACTACTAATTTCCAACTTCCAAATCCGGGGGTTGGGAGCAGGGCATCAATCTGCCACATATGCAAAGTTCTACCCAGATTGATTTCAGTACAGCTCATGTTTCTCTCCCCAGGGAAATATTCACAGGTTTACAGTACCACCCCCACAGCAATTTAATTCCCACCTCAGCAAAGGAAAGGGCATTTCTTTACAATGCTTCAATAAAGATGGTTTTTTTGTGTTAATTGAATTAGTTATATGTTCTTTGGTATATTTCTTCTGTTTCTGTGTTTTGTGTATGTGTGTGTATGTATTTGTATATGTGTGTGTATGTGTTTTTCTTGTCTGCCTTTTCTAATTTTAAGATTCTGAAAGGTAGAGAGTATATTCCTCCCATTTCTTTGGCATTCCCTCCCAGAAATGTCTACAGTGTTCAAAATTGTAGTCATTATGTATTTAATCGTGGACGGACAAGACTACTGAACCTGCAGTCATAGTTCCTAGCTTCATCTCCTCATTCCATTGTTAACTACCTGTGTGGCCTTAGGCAAAGCACTCAATGTCTCTGGGAATCAGTCTCCTCATTGTAAAATATATAGGCCAGCCCTGAATGTTCACTAAGACCTTGTCTAGCTCTCGAGCCTATAGTCTCATTTTCCTAAATGATGACTCTATTATTCTTTGTGTTCCGAGCTCTCCTGCCCCCTCTCTGCCTCAATTCTATGGCCTCTAATACAGCTTCATACTCTATAACCTATTTCTAGTTAGGCTCTAATTAGATATGGCTCATTGCTCTGAAGCTCTTGAGTCATTTGGACAATGTGAAAGCCCCACCACTGAAAACCTCCTGCTGAATGTACCTTCCATCAGCCAGGTGATGCAGTGGATAGAGCGATGGGCCAGGACCTGGGAAGACCTATGCTCAAGTCTAACCTCAGACACTTTCTAGCTGCGTGACCCTGAGCAAGTAGCTTAACTTCTATTTGCCTCAGTTTCCTCATTTGTGAAGTGGGGAGGATCATAACAGAATCTACCTCACAGGATTATTGTGAGGATCAAAAGAAACCATGACTGTAAAGTGCTTACTCAACACAGTGCCTGGTGCTATGTAAATGTCAGCTATTATTATTACAAAAGGCTCTAAGCCTGGGGTTTAAAGGCACCAGGGGCTGAGGCGGCAACTTTGACCACAAATACCAGGCTGAGCTTCTCCTTTCCTTCTCCTCCCAACCTTCACCCTAGGTGTGTCTGACCTTGACAGCCAAGCGAATGGCCCGAAAGAATTGCCTGGTCAAGAACCTCGAAGCCGTGGAGACCCTGGGATCAACCTCCACCATCTGCTCGGACAAGACAGGCACCCTCACCCAGAACCGCATGACTGTGGCCCACATGTGGTTTGACGGGAATATATACGAAGCTGACATCACTGAGGACCAGTCTGGTGACTGGGAGCATTTGGGGGGAAAGGGAAAGGAAGGAGGAGTGGAGTGTTTGGAAAGGGAGGGAAGGGTAGGGCTGGGAAAAGAGAAGACACCTAAAAACTGGGGTTTAAGAAGAAAGACACGCCTGAGAAGCATTTAAATGAGAAGCAGGGTATGAAAGTGTTTCTTAACTCTTATCCCCTTGCATCACATACTCACAAATTTCTCTTTTTCTCAGGGAAGAGATTTAATAAGGACTCTGAAACCTGGAGAGCCTTAGCTCTAATTGGTGGTCTCTGTAACAAAGCTGAATTTTTACCTGGTCAAGACTCAGTCCCTGTTCTTAAGGTATCAGGTCCACAGTGAAAGAAGGTATCTCCAAAGCCCTCTCCAGCCAGTCTTGAATTACTTCCCTTGTTGTCCAGCATGCACGTCTCTTCCCCAATTCATCCGTCACCCTGTTTCCATGGGTAGGCCCGATACTTCCCAGTGTCACTCAGGGATCCTGGTGCCTCTGCTTCTGGGGCTGACTGCAGCCCCTTTATGGCAGAGAGGGACAACGAGTGATGCTTCTGAATCAGCTCTACTCAAGTTCTTTGAACTATCTTACGGCTCAGTGAGTGAGATGAGGAAACAGTACATCAAGATGGCAGAGGTCCCCTTCAACTCCACCAACAAGTACCAGGTACTGAACCAAGAAAGACTAGGCAAGGAGAATGAGATCGAGGACAGGGGAGGACAGACAGACAAAACGTGGGAGAGAAGGATTAGGCTCTAGTAACATAGCTGGTTATCAGGCGATACTTATAAAGCAGTGTCAGGTCAAGGAATGTCGAGATTATTACCTTTACTGGGAGCTTTTCCTTTCCTTAAAAACAGAGAAGAATGAGAAATGATGAAAATGGCCAAGAGCTTAGTAGAATGTAATCTTCTTGACAGCAAGGACAGTTTCAGTTTTATCTATATATCTCATCTTGCACAGTCCCCTGCATACAGTAGGTGTTTAATATATGTTTATTGACTTGAAAACCCTAATGTTCTGATTTCTGGGAACTGCACTAAACATAAAAAAAGTATTAGCATGGTGCAGTGGAAAGAGCCTTGTATATGAAGTCAGATGACTTGGGTTTGGGGCAGCTAGATGGTGCAGTGAATAGAGAACCAGCCCTGGAGTCAGGAGGACCTGAGTTCAAATCCAGGCTCAGACACTTAATGCTTACTAGCTGTGTGACCTTGGGCAAGTCACTTAATCCCAAATGCCTTGCCTTCCCCCCTCAAAAAATATAAGAAGGGATCCTTCTATACCCTATGATATATGGCAAGTTGGTGATGGATATAGGTAGATATAGAATTCTGGACCTGGAGTCAGGAAAACCTGAATTCAAATCTTACCTCAAGTACTCACTAGCTCTGTGATCCTGGGTAAGTCACTGAGTCACTGGGCCTCAGTTACATCTGTAAAATGGGAATAATGATGGCATCTACTTCACAAAGTGATTGGTAAGATCAAACAAGATAATTTTGAAAACCTCTTAGGGCATATTAGCACTAGCTATTACTACTATTGTTTTACAAATATGGTCTTGACATTTAAAACAGAGAAACAGGACATATAAAGAAAACTGTACATCAATATCCCTAATGAACATTGATATAAAAATATTTTAAAAGATATTAGTAAAGGGACTACAACAACACATTAAAAAGTGTATCTACTACGGTTGGATTTATACTGGGAATGAAGGGTTGGTTCAAGAAAAGGAAAACCATAAGCCTAATAAATAATATAGCAAGAATAATAAAAACATGCTTTTATCAATAAATAATAAAAAGGCTTTTCATTAAATCCAACATTCATTTTTGTTAAACAAACACTAGTAAGCATGGAAACAAATGGACCTTCCTTAATATAGTAATTATCTATCTAGAACTAAGAGTCAACAACTTACATAATAGAGAAAGTCTAGGACCTTTTTCAATAAGAACAGGTGTTAAGCAAGGGTATCCATTATCACCAATCTTGTTTAATGTGAGAAATGCTAGCTATATAGTAAGAGAAGAAGAAGAAATCAAGGGAATAAGCATAGGAAAAGAGGAAACAAAATCACCACTTTTAAAAGATGACATGATGGTCTTTCCATAAAACAAAATAAAAAGTAAATTAAAAATTAATTGTAACAATAAATAACCTTGAAAAATTGAAGGATATAAAATAAATCCACTTAAATCATCAGCATTTTAGTATATTACCAACAAACTCAGGAAGAAGAGAAAGAAAAGGAAATTACATTCAAAATAACTGTAGAATGTTTAAAATATTTTGGGTCTATCTATCAAGACACTTGCAAGAACTATAAGATGCAGTTAAAAATTGTAGCAAAATAAAGACAGGACTAAATTATATCAGTTGCTCCTGGTTAGGCCATATCAACATAAAAATAACAATGCTACCTCATTCATTTATTCAGTACTATACCAATCAAACTACTAAAGGATTACTTCAAGAGCTAGAAAAAATAGCAAGAAATCAATCTGGAATAACAAAAGGCCAAAAGTCTCAAAGGAAATAATTTTGTAATAGAAAGAAAGGAGGGCTAGACCTTAAAATATACTACAAAGCCATAATGATGAAAATAATTTGATATTGACTATAAAATATTGAAGTCATTACTGGAACAGATTAGGCATCAGATACTATGCAGAAAGGACACCTAGAGGTCACAGTGGCTAGAGTTCCAGACTAGAATCAGGAAAACTCCTCTAAGTCCTGAGTTCAAATTTGACCTCAGACACTTAATAGCTGTGTGGCCCCAAGCAAGTCACTTAACACTGTTTGCCTCAGTTTCCTCATCTGTAAAATGAGCTGGAAAAAGAAATGGCAAAGCATTCCAGTATTTTTGCCCCAAAAGCCCCAAGTATGGTCACTATTCAGGCACAATGGAAAATGGCTGAAAACAACTATACAGAAGCAAATGAACATAGTTATACAATGTTTAACAAACTCATAGACCCTAACTTACTGGTGTAAGCACTCACTACGTTACAAAAACTACTAGGAAAACTTGTAATCATCCTGGCAGAAGTTAGGCATAAGCCGACATCTCATTCCATATGCCAAGATAAGTTCCAAATGGATTCATGATTTAGACATAAAATGTGATAAGCATTTTAAACATGTGATAAACATGATAAACAATTTAAAAGAACAAGGAAGAAATTACCTTCCACAACTATGAAGAGGAAAAATTTGTGATAAAATGGGCAGTTTTGATTACATAAAATAAAAATGTTTTGTCCCAACAAAAGTGATGCACTTAAAATTAGGAAGAAAACAGATGAGTAAGGGGGAAAATCTCTACAGCACATTTCTCAGTTATCTTCAAGATATATAAGGAACTGATTCAAATTTGTAAGAACAAATGTCACTCCCTAATAAATAATCGAAGGACATGAATTGGTGGTTTTCAGTGGAAGACCCAGTGCTCTCTTCACTGAGTCACCTTAGCTGGCCAGACTCTGCTTTATTTATCTTTGAATAATAATAGCTTCCATTTCTATAGTGTTATTAAGATTATAAAGCACTTTTCTCTTGCCATTGAAAATGGATAGTGCAGCTATTAATCCTATTTTTGTTGTAGTTCAGTATTTTCCGGTTGTGTCCAACTCCAAAGACGCTGGAGTGGTTTGCTATTTCCTTCTCCAGATTATTTTACAGATGAGGAAACTGAGGCAAAAAGGGGATTAAGTGATTTGCCCAAGGTCACACTTTGGGTGTCTGAGGCAAGATTTGAACACAGAAAGATGAATCTTTCTGACTCCAGACTGGGTACTCTATCCGCTATGCCACCTAGTTACCCTATATCCCCATTTTTACAAATGCAAAAATTGAGACTCAGAGACTTAGAGTCTGGCCCAGGATCACAGAGCATTATGCATTAAAGCCAGAAGGTAAACTCAGATCTCTTGGCTACAGGCCCAGCATTCTTTCCCCCATGCCTTGCTGCCTATCTCTTCTTTCCTGCTCCCAGCCCAAGTAAGCTCAATCAACAAACTACTATACACAAA
Organism: Pseudocheirus occidentalis; assembly: GCA_028646575.1. Lineage (NCBI taxonomy): Eukaryota > Metazoa > Chordata > Mammalia > Diprotodontia > Pseudocheiridae > Pseudocheirus > Pseudocheirus occidentalis. The sequence goes on from CM053593.1 coordinate 128,557,594, forward strand.
GTAGGTCACAAAAATCATAGTCATGTTGATATGAATTGAATTCAAAGGAGATGAGCATCTACTTTGCAGTGTAGTATAAACAGTGCGTATTTGGAGTCAGAGGGCCTGTACTTGACTACCAGAATTCAGGAGACCATGGTCAAACCATCATTCTTCCCTGAGCTTCCATTTCCTTATATATAATTGATGTATAATATCAATATCAATAGAATAGAATATATATATATATATATAATTGATCTTTAAGGTCTCTTTCTGTTCTATAAGCCTATAAGTATTGGTTGAACTTTGAGTAGAATTTGGAAGGATGGAGTAGTAACCCCATTTGGGAGAAAAAGAAGAAACAAGGGCACCTCTTCTCAGCTCTGTGTCTTCCTTCCCTGACACTGTCTTTCCTCTCTCCCTAGGTATCAGTTCATCTTCGGGATAGAAGCTCCTTGAAATATCTTCTGGTGATGAAAGGGGCTCCAGAACAGATCTTAGAGCGTTGCTCCACTATCCTAATGAATGGAACAGGGTATCCGTTGGATGAGAACTATCGGAAGACCTTCCAGGATGCCTACTTGGAACTGGGAGGGCTAGGAGAACGTGTGCTGGGTGAGGGAAACTGAGGAAAGGGAATTAGAAAAAGGGGAAAAGATTTGGGGCCCTGAGGATGGTGGGGAAGACCCTAAAAGCCAAGGAAGAATGTTGGGCATATGGGATTGGGAAAGGTTATAGGATGCTAAGATATGGGGATGTACAAGAGGGGATATCTGAATTACATTTGCTCCTTCCTTTTTTCTCCTCCAGGATTCTGCTATTTGGACCTCCCTGAGCCATATACTGGAGACTTTATGTTTGATTCAGACAATGTCAACTTCCCTCTAACACAACTCTGCTTTGTGGGGCTCATATCCATGATTGACCCACCCCGAGCTGCTGTACCTGATGCTGTAGGCAAGTGCCGCAGTGCAGGTATCAAGGTAGGATACTCAGGCTTTGAGCCCCCTTGCCACCATCACCACATGCCCTAGGGATTTTCCCAGTGATTTTTCCTCTATGGGCATGCCCTTGTCAGGCAAGCAAGCTTGCTGTAGTTAAGACTCTATCCCGTTCTTGGACAAAGATCTGGAGAGACTGGGACAACACCCCATCCTCAAGAAGTGACATCTCAACATAGGAGTTAGAGATACAACATATGCATTATGGTGAAAACAAAACATACCAACATACAAAAAACACATCAAATCATAAAAAAGCCAAGACACTCAGATGTCTGGTATCCACAAACAGCGTCTCTAGCCCAAACCATCATCACCTGTAATCCTTGATAACTCTGGTAGGAGATAATAAAATCCTGAAAATCATAGAATCAAAGAATTAGAAGGGTCTTCAAAGGTTGCCAAGGTCAACTCCTAAACAAATCATGAATCCAGGTTGTTGCATTTTCAAAAAGTCGTTATCCTACCTTTGCTTAAAGACCTCTGGGGATGAGGAGGGTCACCTCCGTGACCTTAGTCACACCCTGTCTTTCTTACATCTTGAGCATCTTTCTTTTTGCTAACTCTTTACTACCTATAAACAAAGCCAGGTCTCTCATCCTAAAAAATGAAAAAGAAACTTCCTTGGATCCTGCCACCTCCTCAAGTTACCATGTTATCTCTCTTTTCCTTCCCTTCCAAGTTCCTAAAGTGAGTATTGTATACTTCTTTACTTTACTTCCCTCTGCACTCTCCACTCTTTGTAATGAGATTCCATCTCTACTAATCTTCCTAAAAGTGTTGTCTCCAGAGTTGCTAACAATTTATTCCAAATAACCACATCCTATGGCCTTTTTTAGTCCTTACCCTCTTTCATTATACAGCAGGAAAAAGTCTAGATTTGGATAACTCCAAATGATAAGAGGGTTCAAATCCAGCCTCTGGCATTTACTAACTGAGTGACCATGGGCAAGTCACTCAACTTTTCTACTCGAGTTGCCTCATTTCTAAGATGGTAATAATAATACCTGTGGTACCTACCATAGTGTCTGAGGCTCAGGTAAGATGTGAAGTATTTTGTCAATCTTGTTGTTAGTTCAGTCATTTTGGTCGTGTCTGACTTCATGACCTCATTTGAGGTTTTCTTGGCAAAGATCCTGGAGTGGTTTACCATTTCATTCTCCAGCTCATTTGACAGATGAGGAAACTGAGGCAAACAGGATTAAATGACTTGCCCAGGGTCACACAGCTAGTAAGTGTCTGTGGCTGAATCTGAACTCAGGTCTTCCTGACTCTAGGCCCAGTGCTCTATCCCCTGCACCACCTAGCCACCCCTTGTCAACCTTAAAGGTACATAAAATATCAGTTGATTTTTGTTGACCTCTCTGTAACATTAGATACAACTGATCATATTCTCCTTCTTAATACCCTTCTTCCACTGATATCCTCTCCAATCATTCCATAAATCGACCAATCAATACAAGTTCAGAAATCTCTACCACAGGTCAGGCAATTATAGCCTATTAAAACATTTGAGACAGGGGGCAGCTAGGTGGTGTGCTGAATAGATCACCAGCCCTGAAATCAGGAGGACTGAGTTCAAATCCTACCTCCGACACTTAACACTTACTAGCTGTGTGACTTTGGGCAAGTCACCTTCCAAAGGTAACTGCCTTCCCCCTTCCAAAAAGATTTAAAAAAAACATTTGAGATAGAGATGCTATCTGGATTTTCACAGTTCACATTTCCTTTGTGCTACTGTGATTCTGCTTTACTCACAGAATGCAGCACCTTCTTTGCTGCTGGCATGCCAAGCGGGGTAGTCCTGTATGTCACCTTCTCCCGTGTCTCACAATAGATTCTAAAGTTCTTCAGAGACCTTGAGAGTGTCCTTGTACTGCTTCTTCTGACTTCTGTGTGAGTACTTGTATTTCATAAGTTCTCTGTAAAATAGTCTTTTAGGGAGGAGCCAAGATGGCAGTGTAGAAGCAGGAAAACTCTGTGAGCTCCCCCCGTAACTACCTCAAATACCTATAAAATATGACTTTACACAAATTTTAGAGCTACAGAACACACAAAGTGACAAAGAGAAACATATCTCCCGCTGAAGGCAGCCTGGCAGACAAGAAAGGTTTATTGCAGCAAGCTGGGAGCCAAGCCCAGCCCCATGTGAACCTGCTGTTTTAGCCCCAGGGCAGCCTAGACCAGCCATGGCTGGAGCATTTGGAAGAGTGGATCACCAGCAGCTATGGTGGTTTCCAGAATTATCAACAAATAAATGCCAAAGACAATGTAAAAGGTCAAAGGAACTCTGCTAACTCTGGGGGGGACAGAGTGTGGTCCAGCCTCTGCCCCTGGAGTGAGAAGCAGTGAAGGTGCAGTGGCCCTGAAGCCACCTTCATGTGGCTGCTTCAGAGCTCCCAGCCTGCAGATCATAGGGGGGCCAAGTGACCATTCAGAGGCTAAGCGCTCTTGCCTTAACTTGCCTGGATCTGGACTGCAGTCTTGGGTGGTGGTCCTGAGGTGCATGACCAGTGAGACAAAGCTGGTGTGGGGGCTATAGAGACAGCACCCTTCTAATAGCTCTGGCAGCTGCAAAAACTCCAGCCATTTGGGACAAAGCTCTCCCCTCTGGAGGCAGAGTTCTACTGTGGCAAAGAGCTCAAAAGTCAAGTAATTGACTGGCACCATGAACAAGCAAAGGAAGCAAAGCAAGCACAACCATCCAACTTTAGATTCTTTTGGGGGGGACAAAAAGGATCAAAGCATGGAATGGGAGGAAGACAACACAGGCAGAACTTCTACTTCCAAGAAAAATATAAACTGATCATGGAGGAGTTCAAGAAGGATTTTAAAAATTAAGTAAGAGAAGTGGAGGAAAAATAGGGAAGATAAATGAGAATGATGCAAGAAAATCATGAAAAGAGAGTCAACAACCTGACTGAAGAAAATAACACCTTAAAAAATAGACTAACTCACATGGCAAAAGAGGCCAAAAAGCAATGAGAAAAATGCCTT
>CM053593.1:128561673-128576288 GCA_028646575.1 Pseudocheirus occidentalis
GGAAAAAGAATCTCAAAAGCTCACTGAAGAGAATAATTCCTTCAGAATTAGATTGGAACCAATGGAGTTTATGAGAATTCAGGATACTAGTAAACAGATCCAAACAAATGAAAAAAATAGAAGACAATGTGAAATATCTCATTGGAAAAACCACTGACCTAGAAAATAGATCCAGGAGAAATCATTTAAAAATTATTGGACTACATGAAAGCCATGATAAAAAAAGAACCTAGAAATCATCCTCCAAGAAATTATGAAGGAAAATTACCTTGATATTTTAGAACCAGAGGACAAACTAGAAATTGAAAGAATTCATCAATCACATCTTGAAAAAGATCCCAAAAGGAAAACTACTAGGAATATTATAGCCAGGATCCAGAGTTCCCAGATCAAGAAGAAAATATTACAAGCAGCCAAGAAGAAACAATTTGAATATTGTGAAAACACAATCAGACTAACACAAGATCTAGCAGCCTCTACATTAAGGGATTAGAGGGCTTGGAATATGATATTCCAGAAGTCAGAGGAGCTAGGATTAAATCCAAGAATCACCTACCCAGCAAAACTGAGTATAATGTTTCAGGGGATAATATGGTCGTTCAATGAAATAGAGGGCTTTCAAGCATTCTTGATGAAAAAATCAGAGTTGAATAGAAAATTTGACATTCAAATACAAGAAGCAAGAGAAGCATGAGAAGGTAAACAGGGAAAAGAAATCATAAAGAACTTATCAAAGATGAACTATTAATATGCCTACATAGAAAAATGATCATTGTAACTTATGAAACTTTTCTCAATATGAGGATAGTTGAAGGGAATATAAATGGGTGTATATATAAGAGGGTATATGTGCATGTGAATACACATATGAGTGTGTATATATTTGTGTACATGTATACAGAGACAGGGAACAGGATCAATTGAATAGGAAGGTATGATATTTAAAACATAAAATTAATAGGTGAGAGAGGAATATAATGAGGGAAGATAAGGAGAGACAAAATAGGGCAAATTATCTCATATAAAAGAGGCAAGAGAAAACTGTTACAATGGAAGGGAAGAACAGGAAGGCAAAAGGGAATGGATCAACCTTACTCTCATTGAATTTGGCTTAAGAAGGGAATAACATACATACTAAATTGGGTATCTTACCCTACAAGAAAGTAGTGGGGGAGGGGATAAGAGGAGTGGATGATAGAAGAGAAGGCAGATTGGGGGGGAGGGTAGTTAGAAGCACACACACTTTTGAAAAGGGACAAGGTCAAAGTAGAAAATAGAACAAGTGGGGGGATAGGATGGAGGGAAATATAGTCAGTCTTTCACAATATATCTACTATGAATATGTTTTGCATAACTACACATGTACAACCTATATTGAATTGCTTATCTTCCCAGTAAGGGTAGGTGATAAGGGAAGAAGGGAAAGAATCTACAATTCAAAGTTTTAAAATCGAATGTTTAAAAATTATTATCATTATCATTATTATTTTACATGCAACTAGGAAATAAGATATACAGGTACTGGGGTATGGAGATCCATCTTGCCCTACCAGAAAGTCAGAGGAGGGATGGGGGAGGATGTAGGAGAGAGCAGATTGAAAAAGGGGTATTCAGCGGGATTGCTGTTTTGGGGTGGTGGGTAGGGGAAAGACAGGGTGAAAATCTGTAACTCAAAATCTTGTGGAAATGAATGTTGCAAACTAAAAATAAACATAATTTTTTTTTTTGCTTTTTGGGGGGCAGTTGGAGTTAAGTGACTTGCCCAAGGTCACATGGCTAGTTTTTTGTGTGTGTGTGTTAAGTGTCTGAGGCCGGATTTGAACTCAGGTACTCCTGACCCCAGGGCTGGTGCTCTATTCACTGCACCACCTAGCTGCCCCATAAAATTTTTTTAAAGAAAAATTTTTTAAAAAGTCTTTTAGGTAAGAGTACATTTGGCATTTGGGCTATGTGGACTGATCAACCACAGCTAGACACACTGTATCCTGATCCCAACATTGTGATGTCATTGGTCCCCTTTGAAAATGAAGAACAGACAACAAATCAACCAACAAGCATTTACTATATGAAGCACCTTCTTTGCTCCAGGAACTAGGAATGCAGACACAAAAAATGAAACAATCCTTCCTCTCAATTAACTCCCATACCATCAGCAGAGGCATGTACAAATATACGCAAAATAAATACAGAACAAAATTGAAATAGTTAAATAAAAGATAATTGGAGAGGAGACACTAACAGTTGTGGGGATCAGGAAATATTTTTTTCTTGTATAAAGTGCTGCTTGAACTGCAAGAACTGGGTTCTGAGGGAAGCATGAGATTCTATGAGGCAGTGGTGTGGAGGAGGAGCATTCCAAGTAGGAGAGAAAATCAGAGCAAAGGCCATTAAGGGTGCTATGTGTAAGGATCAGAGATGTCAGGTTGGCTAGAATTAGGGGTAAGGAAACTGTGGCCTTCTAGGTCCTTGGGTGCAGCCTTTTGACTGAGTCCAAGTTTTACAGAACAAATCTTTTATTAAGGGATTTTTTTCTGTGAAGTTTGTATTTAGTCAAAAGGCCGTACTTGAGGACCTAGAGGGCCACATGTGGCCTCAAGATTAGTGGAGCTCAAGAGAGACTGTGGGAACCAGATAGGTAACTCTGTACGTTTTCTGTCTAGTGATGATAATTAAACCCATGAGAACTGGGTCACCAAGCGAGAGTTAAGAGGAGAAAGCAAGGACCTAGATTTAAAGGTAAAAAAAAAGTTAAATGAATCATGAACCAGCAAAGAAGACAGGAGGTTGCAAGTGGGAGAACCAAGAGACTGCCAGTGAAAACCCAGGAGGAGAAGGTAGTTAACAATGTCAAATGCTATAGAGGAGTCACAAAGGATAAAGAATAAGAAAAAAGTCATTAGATCTGGCAATTAAGAGATTGCTAAGTAACTTTAGAGAAGAATGAGTGATGAGGTCAGGGGTCAGATTGCAAAGGAGTGATTGAGACCAGGAATAAAGGCAATGAGTCCTTTTTCTAGGACTTTAACTAAGAAAGGGAGAAGAAACATAGGACAGTAGTTTGAGGGGTAGTGGGTCCTAATAAAGGGTTGTTTTTTCAAGACAGGGAAGATGTGGGCATGTTTGAAGGCAGTAGAGAAGGAACCAGTAGAAAGAAAAATTGAAGAGTGAGGGGAGGTTAAAGGAAGGGTCAATATGCTGGAAAAGATGTAAGGGGATTAGATCAAAGGCATATGTAGAGGGGTGAGCCTTGGCATGGAAAAGGGTCACTTGATTATTAAAGAATGGAGGAAATGAAGTATGGGAGATGATATCAAAAGGTTTTGAGGAAAAGAAAAATGGGAAAGATGGAATAAATCTTCTCAGTGAGGTAAGAGGCAAGGTCCTGAACTGTGCATAAAGTGGTGAGACTGGGAAGAATGTGAAACATTTGAGAGTAAAAGGAAAAGTTTTGCAACATCTCTGAAAGGAGTGGGATTACCTTGCTTCTACGAGGTCCAGGCAAGGTTAGATAATGTAAGTCTGTAGTGTTTCTAGCCAGCTCAACTGAGTGGCTTCCTCCAGTTATATTCAACTTATGTGATGCTGCATTCGTAATTCTTCTGACTCTGTCCCCTCCTTCTTTGTATCTACTATTTCTCCTCATTTTCTCAGTATCCCTTAAACATGGGCATTCCCCAAAGCCTTTGTCTCTGCTCACTTAACATTCTCTCCCTTAGGCATAGCAGTCACTCCTGTGTAGTCAGTAATTACCTTCATGCAAGCAGCAGGACTGCCAAGTAAATACTGCCAACTGTGAGCTCTCTAGAATTGAGCTTCAGTCCCATACTTTGAAATGCCAACCAGGCATATTTGGGTGTTCTGTCAACCCTTCAAATTCAACCAGTTTCAAAGTAAACATTTCTTCAAAAGAACCTTCCTTCCTCTTCCCCCATTTTTTCTACTTTGGTTGACAGCAATCCCAGTGTCCAATTTACCCAGGCTAGAAAACAGAATCATCTTTGACATTTTTGCTTAAAATCTCCACATCTCACTAGCTTCCAAACTCTCTCTCATAGCACCTGCACCTTTTCAGACCCTCATCATCCATCACTGGGGTTATTGTAATGGTTCCCAGTTGCTTGCCTTTCCCCTAGACTCTTCTCATTAGAATCTTTCCTTCAGAATCCACCCCGAGTAATTTGAGACTTGAAAGGATTAGAACATAGCTCACTGGTCATCTAGTCCCTCTCTTTCCACAGTATGAATCCTATACTTATCCAGCCTCTGCCTAAAACTGCCAGTAATGGGAAATTAGCAGCTCCCTGAGGTTGTCAATTCCATTTTTATGGAACCCTAGCTTTAGGAAACTTATTAATGTTGAGCTGAGATGTGTTTCCCCATAACTGCTACTCATTGCTCCTAATTTTTCCCTCTGAAGCATAATAATTCTAATTCCTTCCACACATGGAAGAACAATTCTATTCTCTGCATTTGGAGCATAAATCTGCCACAAAGAAACTTATTAAATTATTCTCCGCATCTCTGCTTAGAGAGAGAGGAAATCCAAAGAGACAAAGGTCTCTGTTGCCTTTCAAAATCTCTCTACCCAAGTCATTTTTGAGTTACAATTTATTATGTTCAAGAACAAGGACAACGTTCTATAATCAAAATCAAACAGAAGGACAAAGTCTAGACAACAATCCTGAACCACCAGGACTTACCTTTTTGATGTACCCAGGAGAACCATTTCCCTAAAATCATCAAATCTCTCTACTTCATCTGAAGGTTGGGAGTTCTAAACATTTTTGGTGTCATATATCTTTTTTGGCAGACTGGTGAAGTCTTTAGGCTTCTCAGAATTAATGTTTTTTAAACGTATAAAATAAAACACATAGTATTACAAAGGAAACCAATTGTATTGGTTCACTTTTTTTTTCCAAAATATTTCAAATTTTTTAAAATTCACAGACTCAGCTTAAGAGCTCCTGTTCTAAGAATTTTCCTTTTTTCCTGGTCAAATATGAATTCAGGAGATGTTCCTTTTAATTTTATTAATCAAAGTCACTCTTCCTCTTTAATCAGTTGTCCGGAGGAACCCTTCTTGATTCTCAGGCTTTTCCATTTAGAAACTGATTAAGCCTTTGATAAGAATGAAGCAAAAAAAGACTTTAGATGAGGATACTCTGTTTTCTTCTCTTCCAGAGAAAACTAATTAGTTCTTTTATTCAATTCCAAACGAGTATTTTAAACCAAAACATCAAAAAAAAATTACAATGCCTTAGTATCTCTGAAACTTAATGGGAATGAGACATATGCTTCCATAAATATCATAGCCTTCAGTTATTTAAAGACAGCTATACTTTCCTGCCTTAGCCTCCTCCATTCCAAATATCCCCAGTTCCTTCTGTAACACATTCTATGAGAAGCATTCTCCCAATCCCCACTGATATCAGTAAGCTGAGTTCTATGGAGTATAACTGCTTCTTCTCTCCCTTCAGGATTTTAAGGGTAAACCCCAAAAGTTGGAAACGTCTTTCTAGTCCTAACAGTTATCATCCCCTATCCAATGTGTATCCCCCAATATCACTCACTAGTTAATATCACCCCCCCAGGGGGCAGCTAGGTGGCGCAGTGAGTAGAGCACCCTCAAATCAAGAGGACCTCAGTCCAAATACAACCTCAGACACTTGACACACTTACTAACCATGTGACTTTGGGCAAGTCACTTAACCCCAATAGCCCTCCAAAAAAAAAAGGAAAAAAATATCACCCCCCCATACCAATTTGACCAGCTGATCTCACTTCTGTATCAATTTACCAGTTGTTATCTCCCCAACATCAATTAACCAATTAGCTTTACAAAGGATATTTACTGAGGAGTTACAGCAAGGAAAAAAACATTTGCTCCAAACTAGAGATATACTCTCCCTTCTTTCTGCTCACTCTCTCCCTGGGAAGAGGGGACTTACATTTAAAATGTCTGCCACAAAGCATTTCCCCACACAGACTCACCCCTGGACATGGCAGAGTCAATGAGCAAATCACTCCCACTTGTAGGACTTGGTGACTCAGCTGCCAGGTCAGTTCATGCTGAGCTGGGTCAAGCATGTCCTCAGGGGCGTCTCTTCCCTGGATTCAACTGCTGCATTTACCAGACACATCTTCCTGGTCTGGAGGCCAGCTCCCTATCTGTTTGAGCAATCTTAACCACATCAAACACAATACTAACATGATGCCTCTCTTCTTGTTGTGAGGTTATTTCAGTCATATCTGACTCTTTGAAACCCCATTTGGGGTTTTCTTGGCAGAGATACTGGAGCGGTTTGTCATTTCCTTCTCCAGGTCATTTTACAGATGAAGAAACTGAGGTGAACAGGGTAAAGTGACCTGCCTAGGGTCATACAGCTAATAAGCATCTGAGGTTGAATTTGAACTCAGGTCCTCCTGAGTCCAGGATCAACCTCTTATCCACTGTGCCACCTAGCCTTCCCACCTTGCTTCCCACCTTTTCAGGTTATTTGGGGTTTGAGTTCTCTGTTGAGTATTATTCTAGCATCCCAGTCAGTATTAGCAGACAAAACAGAAGTGAGGAAGATTGCATAAGGGGTCCTTTCCTTACTTCATGAAACTTTTGTACCTAACACAACTTTAAACGTTTTCATTAATATTCTTATTCACATAGCCTTCGTTTCCATATAGATCCCTCTCCCCTTCCCTGAAAAACAAACTTTTTCTTATAACAAATAATTAACAGGAGAGAAAGATGTAAAAACAGCCAATATATCAACTGAATCTCTTAGTCTACGCTGTGTTCTATGCTATTGTCCCTCCTTCTGGAAGGAGGAAGAAAGACACATTTTCACGTCTCTTCTTCCAGGACAACTTTGCTTATTATAATTATGTGACATTCAGGGTTTTGTGTTTGTCATTGTTCTATTTACATTGTTGCCGTCATTATGAATGCTGTTTTCCTTATATTGTATAAGTTCATATGAATCTTCCCAATTTTCTCTTTTATTAGTCATAGTAATAATTTCTTAAAGTGCACTTCCATTTCATTACCTTTTTGTAATATAGTTTAGTTTGTTCAGTGATTCCCTAATCGTTGGGTATCTATTTGGTTTCCAGTTTTTTGCTACCACAGAAAGTACCACTAACTTTATGTTTAATCTCCCTGAGATATATGCCTAGCAATGGATATCTAAGTCAAATGATAAAGACATTTAAGTCACTTTCATAGCCTGCTTCCAAACTGCTTTCTGGAATGGTTGAATCAATTCACGGCTTGACCAAGCTTCTTAGTGAGTCGACCTTTCTGCTACCCCTCCAATGTTATTTCTGTCTTTTGTCATTTTTGCCAATTTGCTGAGTAAAACCTCAGAATTGCTTTTATTTTCATTCTTATTTAGTGGGTTCAAGCAATCTTTTATATGGTTCTTAATAGTTTGCAGTTCTTATGAAAATAATTTAATTATATTCTTTGACTATTTTTCTGAGGAATGGCTTTGGGTCTCATGTATTTGCCTATGAATCTTTTAAAAATTCTTCTTTAAAAATTATTTAGTGCTTACTATTATCAACATTTAGCAAATTCTTTATGTAGAATTTATGGAAGGATATGACCCAGAATTTCATAGGATGAGGAGGCATGGCTGGCTTGTGATCTTCACTCACAATTATGAGATCCTGAATCCACTGAATTATCAAAGTAAAGTAGGTTATAAACCCTAGTAGAGTTGAATGAGAACTGAACCTGAATTCTATCTCCAAGACTTAATAGCTTTGTGACAATAATCAAAGAAGTACATATCCTCTCTTAAGCCTCAGTTTTATCTGTAAAATAGAGAAAATAGGGACAACTAGGTGGTGCAGTGAATAGAGCACTGGCCCTGGAGTCAGAAGGACCTGAGTTCAAATCCAGACTCAGGCACTTAAACTTACTAGCCATGTGACCTTGGGCAAGTCACTTAACCCCAAATGCCCTCCCTCCAAAAAAAAAACCTAAGCAAAAAAAAATGGAGAAAACAAAAGGGTTACTATGAGGAAAGTACTTTGTAGACTGTCATAAAATATGAAATGAATTATTCTTATTATTACTGAGTTTTAACCTTTCTAACACCATTTTCATAGGACTTTAGAGAATAGGTTCAGTCTGAGTCACTCTAGGTTAAGATCAGACAGTACCATGTCCTGAACCTGAGGCAGGAGCCCATTGGAGAGTTTCCTAAGCCCTTAAAAGGTCTGAAACTGATCTGACACCCTCAGCAGCCTTGTCACTAGAAAAGGCCAGGCCTCAGGACCAGCCTTGACTCATGGACTTAGACCCGAACCAGATTAAACTATGTAACAAACCCAATTAGAACTGTCCATTAGTAGTCCATTAGTAGAACTGTCCATTATGAGGATACAAATCTCATCTGTATGGATTTGATAATTAGATATGTTCATGTTCTGGAAAAATTATGTTCCCAGGAGATCCTGGTTCTTGTCTTTTTATAACACTGCCCATCCCCATAGGTGTTAGCTAATGTAGAGGTCTTCTCATCCAACCCCATTGTTTTATACCTTGACTGGAGATGAGCTCTCTAATCCCCGTTCAGAAAAGACAAGGTCTTGTATATCTTTTTTGTATCTTTTTTTTCCTTTTGGAGGGTGATTGGGGTCCTGTATATCTTGAAGAGGTAGAAGGCCAGGGGCAGCTCTGACAATGGTCTTCTGCCTCCCAGGTGATCATGGTAACTGGGGATCACCCTATCACTGCCAAGGCCATTGCCAAAGGTGTCGGAATAATCTCCGAGAACAATGAGACTGTGGAGGAAATTGCTGCCCGGCTAGGCGTCTCTGTCAACCAGGTGGACCCCAGGTGAGATCCCCAGACTCTCCAGTTCATGTCCTTCATCCTGTATTCTATCCCTCTATTCTGTCTATATCTATTCCCACTACACTGATGTCCTGGGAGGCGCATAACAGTTAAGATTTACCAATTTTATCCATGTTAGCATCATATAATAGGGAAATGCCTCCATATTGGGGAAGAATTGAAGGAGAAGAATTGAAGGAGGGATAGAAGAGTAATAAATTGGATGAGGAGAGGTTTCTAGCGTGATGGGAAACTATGAGGATCCTGGATAGGAAAGTGAGGAAAGGGAATGTGGAGGCGTGAGGACTATAAACCTTAATGCAAAAACTTAGAGACCTTAAAATAAGGGGAATGACTTCAAAAAGTTTCCTCCAGTTCCCAATTCTACAATGCCATGATTACACATAAGGATAGTCTGTTTAGGGACATTCAGGAGGTTGATTGGAGAGAGGCAAAGAAGTATTAGAGTTTCCTAGGAAAATCCTGCTTGGGAACTCGAGGACCTGCAGTCCCCAGAACTCACCTTAGGGGATCCCTTTCCCTCCAGGACTGCAAAAGCCTGTGTGATTCATGGCTCACAGCTAAAGGACATGTCACAAGAGCAGCTCGACTTGATCCTCAGAGAACACACAGAGATTGTCTTTGCCCGAACTTCGCCTCATCAAAAGCTCATCATTGTGGAAGGATGCCAGAGACAGGTGCAGGGAGAAAAGCAAGGGGGTGCCTTTCAGAGACAGATGGGAGTAGACCAGAATATATTATCTCTGGTCATGTCACTTTTAAAGTTATGGAATCACTGCACTGGAACATTACATGACCTAGGACCTAGTTTTGCCCCTGACTAGCTGGGTGATGGTGGTTAATTATGCCTCTCTGCATCTCACCTATAAAATGAGCAGGGTGGAATGGGATAATCTCTTGTGTCCTTTCCAGTCCTAACATTCTGTCATCCTAGATTTGAAGTGGGTAGACAGAGGAGTTGAAGCAGCAACTTTGAACCTAGCTCCTTCATTCTTATGTCCATTGAAGCGAATATGGTTCCAACTAAGTTCAAGGCCAAGAACAACAGTGAACTAGAAGAGAGAACCCTGAATCGGGCTCAGTTTGGGGAAGAGGTTGGGGTGTGGGAGACTCCAATCCAGCAAGGGAGATAAAGACCAAATCCTACCCTACAACAGGACAAAGGGAGCCCTGTAATCTTCATGGTCTCTGTGGGCTAGTCCAGGTCTTGGGCACTGCATTAGCACAGCCTCTGTTTATATCTGTGACTCCCACCCAGGGTGCCATTGTGGCAGTGACTGGTGATGGGGTGAATGATTCTCCTGCACTGAAGAAGGCTGACATTGGCATTGCCATGGGGATCACTGGCTCTGATGTTTCCAAAGAAGCAGCTGACATGATCCTTCTGGATGACAATTTTGCCTCCATTGTCACTGGTGTGGAGGAAGGTGAGGGATAGAAATGGGGTCACTGGACCTGTGACTTACCTTTTTCACTTTAGTAGGGCTGAGATGTCCGAGGTTATCTCTGTCACCCCACTTCTTCATTCCGTTCTAGCAGTCTCCACAGTCAACCTCCGCCCCTAGTCTGGTAGATTTATACTGAATCTAATATGACAGCTTAGATCCATCTGCTACTCCCACTGGGATTCTCCTCTCAATAGCATGACTGGTCTCCAGACTGGTCTCCTGGAGCTAATGTTATGGCCCTTTCATGACTAATTTCAAGTTAGTATAGGACTGGTCCACCCACTTACAACATTCCACAAAAGACCAAGAAACCCCAAACCCAGCCCATCATTTTAGTAATGGATTCCTGAAGGATTATGACACACCAAGACCTAGAGCCCCAAGGTTTATCTGCATGAACAAAGTGAACACCCCTATTCCCTGAAAAACCTTGATGGGCATTGGGTGAAAACTCAAGAATTCCACCTAGCAGTTTCTGTGGCTTTTCCCCAAAAAACTCTTATTCTTCCTAGCCTCCTCCTATATAATGTTCCTGATAACCCAGGTACATCCCCACAGGCCGACTCATCTTTGACAATCTGAAGAAGTCCATCGCCTATACCCTGACCAGCAATATTCCTGAGATAAGCCCTTTCTTGTGCTTCATCGTCTTCAATATACCCCTACCTCTAGGCACTATCACCATTCTCTGCATTGACCTGGGTACTGATATGGTAAGGATCCAGTTGGAACCTTCGATTAGAAGGGATGAGGTGTAGAGACTATCTGTAGAGAGGGAAGGAGGCAAAGCTTAGGTAATCTGAGTTTCCTTCTGAGCCTTATGTCGCCTCTTTCCCTAGATTCCAGCCATCTCTTTGGCCTACGAGACAGCAGAGAGTGACATAATGAAGCGTTTGCCTCGGAACCCCAAGACGGACAAGCTGGTGAATCGAAAACTCATCAGTATGGCCTATGGGCAAATTGGTGCGACTCTGGGAGACAAAATGGGGGCAAGCGGCGAATGGGGAAGAGTCAAAGGGAAGGGAGGAAGGAAAGGGGAAAAGTATTTATATAATGCCTACTCTACAATGTGCCCAGCCGTGTGCTAAACACTTGTTACAAATACTATCTCATTTGATTCTCAAAACAGCTCTGGGAAGTAGGTGCCATTAACTATCCCCATTTTATAGATAAGGAAACCAAGGTAAACAGAAGCTAAGTGACTTGCCCAGGATCTTACAGCTAGTTGAGTGTCTGAGACTGGATTTGAATTCAGATGTTCCTGGCTCCAGGCCCAGTTCTCTAGCCTAAGTTTTTCTGAGAGGTCCAAGTGTGGCTATCTGGAGCGGGGGTGTCATTTAACTTTTCAACAAATATAATTATGTGTGTCACTAAGCACTGGTGGTAGAGGGAATTCTGAGCCATGGCCCCTGCTCATGAAAGAGTTATAATCTCATTGGCGATATGATTCATATACACCAAGAAGGTAAACAACAGTATAAGTCAGAATGTGGTAAAAGCTCCATGAGTGGTACAAACAATTGATGTCTTGAAAGTGCAAGGAAGAAACCAACCACCCAGGACAGCTGGTTGGGAAGAGAGGAGGAAAAACTTGGACTGTGTGTGTAAGGCAAGGTAGGACTCAGACCAGTGGAGAGGAGAGAAAAGAACCAATCTAGGGAGTGGGGCTGGGTTCAGGCAGCAAACACTAATTAAGCACTTACATATGCCAAGTGCAGAGGTCAGAGGCAACAAAGCACATCCAGTTAGTTCTTGGAGGAACACAGGGGTTCGTGAAGGGGGAACCAATAGAAGAGAAGGGTGGACTAAGATGACGACCAGATCATGGAAGATCTTTAATGCCGGGTTACGGAGTTTCAACTTCATCCAACAGGAAATGTGAAGCGATTTTGTCTTCCGATTGGACAGCAGTAGCATTTTAGGAAGAATAATCTTGAGATAATGTGAATGGTGGATTGTAGGACGGGTGGAGAGACTGAAAAAGGGATAACTATAGGAAGCTACCTTAATAATTAAGTTCAAGTTTGAGGCAATGAGGTAGGAATTCTGGGGCTGAAAAGAGGAGAAAGTTTCAGCGGGACTTGGTAACTGAATAAATGTGGGAAGACAGGGAGAAATTGAGGCTAAAATCTAGGTAGAAGTTGGGGATGAAATACAGACTGAAGAGTGATTCAAATTGAGGGAATAGTGGATCTCACAAGAACTGAAGAAGCTTCTGAATGAATCTTCCACACTTTCCTGCAGTAAACACCAAAGTAGCTGGCACCCATGGTCCCTGACCTCTGTGCTTTTTCCCAGTGTCCTCCATCTTCTTTCCTTCTCTGACCAGGCCCCTCCTCCTTTTCCTCTCATTTCCCACAGGAATGATGCAGGCTGCTGCTGGCTTCTTCTCTTATTTTGTGATCCTAGCAGAGAATGGTTTCTTGCCCTCATTTCTGCTGGGCATCAGGGCTCTTTGGGAAGATTTTTCTGTGAATGACCTGGAAGATTGTTATGGACAGCAGTGGGTGAGTGAATTGGGAACAATGAGTGAGTAAGGAGAGTCCTAATGACAGGAAGGAGCAGGGCATTGAGACAAGAAGGAACAACTTTGCCTCCATTGCCTCCCATCCAGCTGACCTCAACCCCAAGTACCTTTCTATAATATTCTTCTATTGTTTCCAATAATCTCTTTTATGCCGATGCCAACTGTTTGTTCTCTGCTCTAGTTCTATTGGGGCTGTCTGTCCCCTTGGGTGTGGGAGGCCCCATCTCTCTCTGCTTTGTCACTGGAGGTTCTGTCTGCTGGTTCTTCCTGCTTTAGCTTCTAGCCAAGACTCCAGGGACCAGCACTAGAACCCTCTCATCTCCTTGTGCTTCCTTTGAAATCCATCTTCTTCTCTTGGCATCAGATGCCACAAGATAAAAATGCCATAGCAATATGTCCAGCCTCTTAGGATCCCAACCTTCCCATCCCCAGTCCTGAATTTCTCAGAATCTAAAGGATGCCATGCGCGCGTGCACACACACACACACACACACACACACAAGTATTTTAATGTGTGTACATATTTACATGTCTGAGCACTTTGCTTTGACTCTCTATGCCAGGGATCTACCTGTATTCATTTGAAGTATAAACATCCTCTTCTTCCTCCTTAAAAAGAAACATGACACATATTTATTTTATAAATTAAAGGGAAATAGTTAATTTTATTTAAGGATTTTTTTTTGCAAACTCCTTCCCCCACTTCAAATAATTAGAGATGCTCTATAATGTCCTAAAATTAGAATTAGGAATCCTGTACCATACTTCTGTAATACTTGTGTAGCTGGGTATATATAAAACTGCTTGCCTTTGGAGTCTCCTAGAGGTTATTTGTTTAGGTGAGACCAACTCACTCCTTCCTGCCTCCACTCTAACCCAACTCTGACCTCTGATTCCACCCTCTTCTCAGGCTCTATCCCTTCCTCTACCTGGACTGTCCCCTATGCTTTCACTGTCCCTTCTGATCTTGATCTTTGCTGTGCCCTCTTCCCAGACCTATGAGCAGCGGAAAGTGGTAGAGTTCACCTGCCAAACGGCCTTCTTCATCAGCATTGTAGAGGTGCAATGGGCTGACCTCATCATCTGCAAGACCCGTCGAAACTCTATCTTCCATCAGGGCATGAAGTGAGCTTCCCACTATACAAGCTTTCTAAGCCTCCATAGCCTTCTATCCAGAGAGCTTATCACTTGCTGGGCCACATGCAGAAGGGACCCTTCTCAGGCTGTTCTCAGCCTACCCCTACTAAACAACCTACCTCTTGGGAGTCCTGTCCCCTCTTACCCACTCTCTTCTCCATTTCTGCACCACACCCCTGCACCTTTACTTCCTAGGAACAAGGTCTTGATCTTTGGGCTATTTGAAGAGACATTTCTGGCAGCCTTTCTGTCCTACTTCCCAGGCATGGATGTTGCCCTTCGCATGTACCCACTCAGGTGAGTATTGAGGGCAGGGTGGAAGGGAAACTTTTGGGCCACCTGTGAACCCTACTCTATGCCAGGAAGACAAGTTCAAGTTCCTGTTATCTGACACAACCTGGCTGTGTGACCCTGAGCTTATCATTTAAGGCAGTGGTTCTCAACCTTCCTAATACCCTTTAATATTTGTATGTGGGCGTAACTGAATGTGGGCGGAGGCAATCAAGTTTAGCAGATACTTAGCACTTAGTAACTTAGGGCTAAGTATGGAAGGTGTGAGCCCTGTCCACTGTTAAGAAGGCATGAACTCCCCTGTTGATGTGGAAGAAGGCTATTGGCTGAGACAGGAGGCCAGTGCTGTATA
>CM053593.1:128576788-128601712 GCA_028646575.1 Pseudocheirus occidentalis
CCTCATGTTGGCCAGTCAATTAATTGGATTTTTTTTTTTAGCTTTTTTTAGCTTTATGGAGCTCTGCTTCCAGGGGGGAAAGCTCTGTTCCAAATTGCTGGGGTTTTCCCAGTGTTGCAGCTATTAGGGGGGTGTTGCAGCCCCCACCAGCTTTGGGTTGCTGAAAGTGCACCCCAGGACCACCACCCAAGACCACGATCTGGATCCAAGCCGCTCAATGCAAGAGCACTTGGCCCTGATCAATTGACTCAGTCCCCCTGTGGGGACCACAGGCCAGGGGCTCTGAAGCAGCCCACTGGGGGCAGCCGAAGGTTACAGAAGTTCCTGCCCTTCCCCCACTGCTTCCTTGCCCTGGGGGCAGATTGGCCAGACTGCTTTCCCCCCCCAATTTAGCTTGAAAGTTTCACTTTCACTGACCTTCTCTAATCCTGGCTTAATAGATGTGAAGATTGGCCCAGGTGCTTTAGATCCTCTCTGAAGTTGACTCACTGCAGATTGGGAGGTTTGGCTCCCCCCAATTGCCCTGGGGCCTGGCCACGGGTTTCGGTTTCAGGCTGGGCTGGCCTCAGCTCCCGCTGTGATTAGCCCCTGCTGCCGAGATCCCTTCAGTGAGAGATGTGTTCTCTGCATTTTTGTGAGTTTGAGAGCCCCAGAATTTGTTTAGAGTCATATTTTATGGGTATTCAGGGTGGCTGTGTGGGAGCTGTGGAACTCTGGTGCTTCTATGTCACCATCTTAGCTGCACCTCTAGGAAAAAAACTACATGGTGTAATTCTATTTGTTACACTGCTTACAAGGTAAACAGAGCAGCAATGTATTCACCAGTGGCATGTGCATATACATTTATCTTTTGTGCATTGTGAGCCTCCTAGCCTAGAATTCTCAGTGCATGCACATTGTCAGTATATTTCCGAAAACGACTTTCATGGTTTGTTTAGCATACTGTAATACTAATGATATTGTCATTCAACCCAATCAAGAGTTCTAGGTGCAAGGGGAGTGGGAGAGCAGGCAAAGCTGCCATTTTAAAGTCATGTGATGCTAAGACTTGCATCTTCCCTCACTAGCTAAATTGTATGGTTTATCTGCCAGCAATACATTAATGTGCAAGCATTTCTTTCCAATTATGGGAAAATATAAAATATAATATAGAATATATCTGTAGGCTTCAAGCTGAAAGTGAGTGGGTTCACTGAACAGCATGGAAACAGAGCTGTAGAAATTCAGTTTTCAGTGAGTGAAATGTTGGTACAAGACTGATGGAAACTAAAAGACAAGCTAAAAAACACAGACCTCTCTCGGTGTGTGTTTAGAGGTCCTAAAATAGGCAAGTTTCCACAAACTGATGAAGTGTTTGTGTAGTAATACTGGAACAAAAATTTTGGTCACACCCCACTTTTTGCATAAATCTGTGATGATTAGATGGTGAAATACATTAGTGTATAATTGGATAAGAGGATTTTAGAATTCTTGAACATAGAGGTGGCATATTTGTAGGTGATGGGCAAGATCTAGGATATGACCATCTTTGTGTATGATTGAGGTAAGAGGGAGGGGCAGGTTAGGAGAAGTGAGTAGATTGAGAAATTGGCTCATTAGGGTGTTTATCAGGGAGTCAGTATGTATGTTGAATTCACCAAGTATGTGGGTAGTAGTTGGGGAAGAGAGAAAAATTATGAGTCATGTATCAAACTCATTGAGGTAGGAAGGGGAATGACCTGGGGATCTATAGACAACAGCTACTAGGATTTTAATTGAGGGGGAGAGATAAACAGCATGAACAGCCACAGAGAGGTTACTGATGATGGAAATAGGAAGAGAACCTGGAAGTAGCAATGGGGAGAAAGGAGAATTCCAACTTTCCCACCTTGACCAGTGAGCTAAGGGAATGAATGAAGTCAGTATCCAGGGAGGCTGTGTTGTCAAGGGGAAGGGCAGATTTCAATAACAGCTGGAAGATGGAAGTAGTGGGAGAGGAAAAATTTAGGGACTAAGGGAAGTTTGTTGCCTATGGACTGGGCATTTCAGAAGGCACAATGGAAGACCAAGTTAGTGTTTAATTGGGACTTTGGAGTGGGAGGATTGAAGAGAATGGGAATAAGAAATCACATGGGGGGGGGGGGAGGGGGGGAGGGGCGGGAAATAGCATTTGGATGATGACCTAGAGAGCTTTAGAACCACTGGGAGGTGTAGGGTATGACCAGGTATAAGAATGTTCATCAGTGAGTGCAAGGTGCCACTCCTTTTCTCACAGGAGATTGACCTGGAGACAAATGCAGCGTGAGATAGAAAGCACACAATTAGATGTTCAGATGGGAAGAAGGGTTTCCCTACTCCACTCTCCCCCAAAACCACCTCACCTGGAGATCAGAAAAGAGATAGCCCAGTAGGAGATAGTCATCAAACCTACATAGCAGGAGGAGGAAGTTTCTTCCCCCCCCTGCCCCCACTTTCCTCTTTCTCTTCCCTCAAAGCACAAGATGGAAGGCCTGAGGTCAAAGGGAAGGCTGCTTCTTTTTGCACTAGAGGGTCTCCATATGTGGTTGGGAGACAGTGCTGGCATAGTCAGGAGTCTGCTTCCTGTTCTTACCTGAGGCTGGAGATGGAGCCATACACCAAGAAATTATAGCCGGCATAGGGGGAAGTCAATTGGGGGCAGACCTGAAGTCTCTTGGCCCAGCCTCTTGCTGCCTTACCTGGGGGCGGTAGGTGGGAAGGGGTTATGTAGAGCCAGAGGCAGAGGGTGTGAAGTCAGAGGAAGAGTTTCTGGCTTCTCTTCTCACCTGAGTTAGAGATCAAGGGAGCAGCTGGAAGTCATCCATTTGGCCCCTTGCCACATTCCCTCAGGGCAGCATAACAAGAGATGAAAGGTGCCCAAAATCACCTTCTCAGACTTTAGGGGACTCTTAGCACCCTTTGAACAATCTCCACCTAGCTAGGGTCAGAGGACTAAGCTGCTTTTAGCATTCATTCTTCAGCTTCTGCCTGAGAAAATACCTTTTGTATCTCAATAAAGAAACCATTTGCTTGAATATCTAGACTCCTCATATTTCATATCTGATCCTCACCGGAAATAGCTGGATTATCAGGCAAGAGCTGGTGCAGTGGCCTTGTAGTTCAGAAAGGGTGATACTCAGGAAGACAGTCCTCTAGCTTGTAAACTCTTTGAGGGTAAAGACTGTCCTTTGCCTCCTTTTGTATTCTCAGAACTGTACTGTGCCTGGCACATAGTAGGCACTTCATAAATGTTTATTGACCAGGATGGCCCAGTAACAGGCACCTGGCGTTTGGTTGCTCATGAATTATGGACTCTGTGAGACAAATCCAGTGGGAATGGAAAGTATATTCCATGGTGCCTGGAGACGTAGTCTGATGGATCCATAATGAGAGGGACTAGGAGAGACGGGCCACTGTAAGGGTGACCACTTTCCAGCTACTCCTTGTGGCAGGAGAGAATAAAGAGAAGGATCTGGTCCAATCCCAGTTCCCCATTAGAGGGTCAGTCATCAGAGCCAAGACTGGGGAACCACCAGAATCGTAGGATCATGGTATCATATTGTTTGTCCTTCATTCTCAAAGATAATTAAACACATCAGCAGAGTGATGTATTTGGAGCTAGAAGGAACTTTAGAGGCTGCTGAGTCCAATTCCCTCATTTTAAGATGAAGAAACTGAGGCATAAGAGAAATCAAGTGACTTGCCCAGGATCACACAGCAAGTATCTGAGGGATTTGAACTCGTCTTCTTGACTCTAGGTCCATCGCGCTATGCCTGACTTGAGGTAGAGAGTTCATATGTGGTGGGTGGACTATAGAAGCGGGGCACCCTGAAAGGTTTCTCCATGGGCCTTATGGATAGAGGAGACACTTGGCTGTCACAAGTTGGCAGGTTGAATCCAGATGAAACTATAGCTAATTCCTTTGAGACTGTACCCCCAAAGCAGGGCCTGACTCTTTTCCCTTGGGGAGAGAGGGAAGTAATCATTTCAGAAAGGAGACTTTTTGGAGCACCACATAGGGTAGCACAAAAGAAACATCTTCAAGTAAAATCATATTTCACATAGGAAGACAAACTTAAATTTGGGAAACCTCAAACAACAAATTAAAACAAGAAAGCTGGTTTGGTAATGAAAGATCTTACAAAGAAATATTTAGATGAGCTATGGAGATTTTAAAATATTTAAGAAATTGCAAAAGAATTTAAATGTAGACTAAGAAATGATAAGAAAAGTGTGTTGGGAATGAAAGTGCATAAATATCACTAACTGTCTCTTGCTGGACAGATGTCCAGCTTGGTTGGGCTCAGCTTTCGCGGCACCGGCTATGGAAACATTCCTTCTTAGGGGCACCATATAAAGTCCCACCATCTAAGTCCCAGTCTTAGAGTTGGCTTTCTCCCCAGATGTTTAGGAAAAATCCAATTTTGTTCTAGTCTGCCCTGGCAAACGGTATTGAGAGGAGTCATAGTCCCAGATTTTACTGGGGGAAATGGTGGTATTACTACATCACTAAGGTAGGGAGGAATTCAGGTGGGAAGCAATAGTACAGTTACTAGCTGTCCCCAAACATTGAGTCAAGTTTTAAGACAGAAGGGAGTCCCAAATCAAGTATCTGAAAAGGAAGACCTAGGAATTATGCACCCAAAGTCACTAGATTTTTCATACTCTTTGACCCAGCAGTGCCATTACTAGGTTTATGCCTCAAAAGACCACAGAAAGAGGGAAGGAATCTATCTGCATAAAATTAGTTACACCATCACTTTTAATTATAGCAGAGAACTGTAAACAAAATGGGTGTCTATCAACTGGATCAAATTATGATATATGAATAATGAAATGAATGGATTCAGAAAAATCCTAGAAAGATTTGTATGAACAGATGCAAAGTGAAGCGAGCAGAAACAGGAAAACAATTTAAACAATTACTATACTATTGTAAAACAAAACAAAACAAAAAACTTTTAAGAGATTTAAGAACTTTCATCTATGCAGGGAATAATTTTAACTCCAGAAAACTAATGATGAATCATGCTGCTGACATCTTGACAATGAAGTGATGGATTAGGGGTGCTGAATGAGATGTCCAATTTTTTTTATGGCCACAGTGTGGATATCTTTTGTTTGACTATGTTTATCTGCTTTGAGAGAGGGGAATTTGTTACTGTTGCTAGTGTTTAGGTGAGGTGAGTTATGCAGGGGAATGGAGTAGTAACAGTTTCCACCTTACCTCCCCGCCTCCAAAAAAAGAAAAGATAGAAAAGAGCCTTAAATAAAACAATGATAAAATACAGCTATGAGAAAGTAAAGAAAATTCAGAAAGAGACACAGGCTATCAGGACAATATTGGAATTACCACAACTAATTTGTTTTATGCTTAAAAAAACATGAGCTGTACATAACTGTGTACATAATTTTGTGCCATACCATAGTATTGTATACAGTTATCCTTTTCTGCTTTTTTGTTTATGGAAAATATTATATCTATTGATATAGATTAAGTTCATGATAATCATTTAAAAGACAGGCTCTGATACCAACTAGTTGATAACACTTCTCTATTGAATCAGTTAACCATAAGCTTCAGACTAAGGGCAAAAAAGTTTTTAATCGTTTTGAAAGTCTTGGAAAGCCATTGGCTAAATTAGAGTGACATTGAACAGGGATGTATCCAGGTCAGTTGAAGAAACTTGGTCATACCTGGTGGATCATCTATAAAACACAAAAGCAGTTTAGAATTAAGGATTTGAATGTCGACAGCACAGATGAGAGAACAATCAAGCCCCAAAGAAGGGGGAAGGACAGAGAAAAATTCAGATTTGGCCTTGAACTTGTTTACTTCTCCTTCCCCATTCTGACTGGAAGAGGACTTTGTAGGCTTCAAAAGGTCCAGAGGATTGGACTTTTTAATTCGTGTCCTAGCAGGGTCTATAGAACAGTACCATCCCGACGCTGTGTTTGCATCACGAGTCAAGAAGAAAATGGACATGAAGGAAGAAAGGGAAATTCAAGGCTCTACAAGAAGCCCAGAAGAAGTTTCCTTGTACCTAAGGGGCACTTCATGAGTAGCTCACAAAGGCAAGAAAAGAACTTCCAATAACAGGGAACTCTGTTATTTTTTTTTGTCACAGGTACTCTAAGCTTGAATCCACTTTCTCCTGAACTCTGTATGTACTCATCAAAAAGTGTCACAGACTTTTGGGGGGGAATGTTTTGTACCAACTATTTTTACTATGCTGCCCTAATAATAACTTTTTCTAAAAGCTAATTGTCTGTGACTGATATCAACTAATAAAACATGGGAGAAAGCACAGTGGTGGGGGCTCTTGAACTCCCCTAGAACTGTAAGGGGGAGAAGTAGTCACCTTTGGGGGATATGACTTGCTACCCAGTGGCCATGAGGGTTGGGAGAGTAATGAAGAACTTGACAGCCTAACACAGCAGTTTGTAGCTTATCCTAGAGACAATGGAGAATGACTGAAGCTTCTTGATCAGAGTAGTGATGTGATCAAAATTGTGCTTTAAGAATAGAAATATGGTAGCTGTGTGGAGAATGGATTGGAGTGAGGACACACATATGCATATATATAATAAATACAAAGTGAATTTTGAGGTAATGAAGGTCATAAGGAAAGACTTCCCATAGAAGGTGGTATTTGAACTGAGTTTTAAAGACAGCTAAAGTTTCAGAGAGAAGAAAATGAGGAAAGAATACATTCCATTCATGAGGGACAGTTAATGCAAAGGATCATTCCACTTCTGAGATAGTGGAGAGCTGTCAGTATTTACAGACAGAATGGAAGGGACAAGAAGATAGAGCCTGAATATTAGAGAGACTGGGGATGATTGTGAGAGTAATATTCTGTAGAAGACAGGAGGGGACAGGATCAAAGGTACACGTAGAAGGGTTGGCCTTGGTGAGAAGGGCCACCTCTTCATTAAAAACTGGAATAAACTAAGAGAGAATGGGAAATATCTAGAGTCTTGAGATGAAAAAAGTTTGCTACTAATAACCTCTATTTTCTCATTAAAGCATGAGGCAAAGCCCTCATCTAACAGGGTGATGTGAAGGGACAAGGTGAGAGTCCTGTGAAGAGGAAGGAAGATTTCAAACAGTTCTTGTGGGAAGTGCAATAGAAAATCAATGAAGGATAAGTAAAAGGATTGTCTTATTGTAACAAGGAACCCAATGAGGTTAGATAACATACATTTGCAGGGAACTCAGTTGTGTGACTTGCAGCTTCATCCAGCAGCATGAGACTATGAACGGAGAATGCATATGGTGGGAGTAATTCAAGACTGGAATTTGGCAAGACAGGAATAGCAAAAGGATAACAGGGCAAGAGATTTGAGGGCAGTGTGCAGTTGAATTTGTTAACTATAGGGTCAAGATTGGGAAGGAAGGAAAGCATAGCTAAATCAGGGAGGACAGTTTGGGAAGGGTTAGAGGTTGGTAAGGATGTAGAATAGGTTTAGGGGAATAAGGCATCAAGAGAGATGGAATGGTAGGAAATTATGTTCAGATAACGGAATTTCACCCTTCCTGCTAATTTCCCAACTTTTGTTAACTGTGTCACTGTACTTCTAGTCAGTGTGGTTTACAACCTTTGCATCATCCTCAATGACTTATTTTTTCAAACACAAACACACACACTCATACATAGACATATATACACATACACACAAACACATATATGTATATAAATAAGTTGGCGTATGTGATCTATTCACCAGCAATATTCCTTGTGGACGGCTAGGCAGCACAGTGAATAGAGCACCAGCTCTGGAGTCAGAAAGACCTGAGTTTAAATCCAGCCTCAGACATTTAACACTTACCAGCTGTGTGACCTTAGGCAAGTCACTTAACCCCAACTGCCCTACCTTCCCCCCTCCAAAAAGCAAAAAAAGCAAAAAAAAATTTTTTTTTAATATATAAGATCTCTTGTATCTGTCCTCTCCACTCATATGACTACTTCTCAATTCAGGCTCTTACCTAGTTTCTGACAATAAGCTCCTAATTTTTCCATGTCTCAAGTCTCTCCTCACTCCAATCCATCCTCCACACAACTGCTATATTTGCCTTCTTAAAGCCCAATTCTGACCACATCACTACCCTGATCAAGAAGCTTCAGTCATTCTCCAATGTCTCTAGGACAAGCTACAAAATGCTGTTAGGTCCTTAAGTCCTTCATTATGTAGCTCATCTGATTTTATATATACTTGCACATTCTATATGCCAGTTAAACCAGGCTACTTGTCTTTCCCCTCTAATGATAGTCTGTCCCCACCCACTCACCGACTTCCCACCCAACCTTGATACAAGCTGTCTCCTATGTCTGGAATGCTCTCTCTTTTCATATCCGACTCTTGGAATCCCTAGCTCCTTCAGAGGCTTAGATCAAGTGCTAAATACTTCAAGAGGCCTCTCCTTATGCCTTCCTCTGGTTATTAATAAGTGGGGGAATACTTTACATTTATTTTATACTTACTTATCTTTATACATGTTATTTCCCATGAATAGAATATAAATTCCTGGAGAACCAGGACTTTCATTTCTGTCTTTATATGTATATGAGTAAGTTGGCATGTGTGGTCTTAATATGTGTGGTGCTTAATAAATATGTATTGAATTGAATCTTGATGATAATCGCAGAAATGATTCCTTTCCTGGGTGGGAGGTTAGACTACATGATCTTTCTATAGTCTCTTTCTAAAGTCCCTAAGCTCTAAAATTCAATTATTGGAGGCCATCATTTGACTAAAGGGGAAACTCAGGCCCAGAAGAGTTAATAGACTCAACTGGTGTTGCACAATTAGCCTAAGATCTGGGATTAGAACCTAGTTCTTCTGATCTGTAGTCTAATCTTTCTTCTACTACACCATACTATATCCCATGGAAGAAAAACACATCAGGCAATAGAAGGATTTATAGCAGATCAAGGACTGGAGGGAAGGGGAGTCAGTAAATTTTGAAAGTTAAGTAATTTCCAGCAACTATTTATAGCTAGCCAGGATCTTAGAAATCATCTAGTTTAACTCCTTCATTTTATAGAGCAGAAAAAAACAGGCCCAGAGAAGAGAAGAGAAGTGATTTATCCATGGTTCCATAGTTAGTACATGGTAGAGTATTCAAACTGAGATCCTTTGACTTTAAACCCAGTGCTCTTTTCACTATATTCTGTAGCTTACTTTCTGACCTCCAATACCTAGAATACTGTGCAGAAGCATAGATATTAGTTAACAGAAATTAGTTAATACAGTACTGTCTCATATGTCTTAGAGGTATAATTTAAGGGCCATAACCTTTCTCTAAGGCAACCTTGTCCCCAACTTTTGCCCTTGCCCACTCACGGTGACAGTGGCTAGTAGCCCCTCTGGTACATTGGCCACAATGATGCCGATGAGGAAGATGACAGCCTGCAGCCATTCGTAACCCAGGAGGAGGGAGAGAAAGAAGAAGGTGATGCCCAGAAATACAGCCATCGCTGTGATCATGTGGATAAAGTGCTCAATCTCAATGGCAATGGGTGTCTGGCCAGCTTCCAAGACAGAGGTCAATGAGGCAATGCGGCCCATCACTGTCCTGTCTCCAGTGGCAATCACAATGCCCCGGGCGGTTCCTGTGGGTAAAGTGTGAAGCATAATTACTGAAAGTGCTCTTTTCTTACTATGGGGAGGGCTTTGGACCAATTCTGAGGAAATGGATAATATCCAAAATTGAAGCAGAGACTCAAGCACCTTGGTAATCTTTCTCATTCAGAGAGGCAGTGTGGTATAATGTTTTTTTTAAGTTGCCAGACTTGGAATTAGGAAAATCTGGGTTAAATTCTTTCTTAGAAATTTACAAGCTATGTGATTGACCATAAGCAAGTCAATTACTCTTGTAATCTCCCCTTCTTTATCTATAAGTTGGATATAGTCATATCTACCTCACAGTGTGGTTATGAGGTTAAAGCACTATATAAATTTAAGTCATTCATTCTCATTCATAAATATCCCCTGACCTCCCCACAGACTCCCCCCCCCCAACACCATGCCTCCAGCCTTTGGAATGTTTCATATACAGGTCTCACAGATGGGGTCTCCTCTATTCCCAAAGGCTCTATGGAACATTTCACAGTCTCTTGAAACAAATGTTTTGTTACCTAATTACTCTCCCGGTTCAGTTTTTTGTTATGTCAAACTATAAATCCATTTACTCCTATTTTTTGCTCAGTTGAATATTTTTCAAAACCTCTAGAAATGGAACCACATAGTCCTCTTCATAGTAGTAGTATAAGGCCAAATACCTTTCTTATTCCTTTACTCTACAATTTTATTCCATCCCTGTCATAGCCACTTGGAACCTTCTGCATTCTGGTGAGCAACACAACCAACAGAATCCATATTTTTGCCCTAAATTAGTGTCTCCACTTGCCCTGATCCATATCTAGTCACTGGACTCAGATGATTCCGGGGGTCGAAGTGAGGCTGGTTACCTTGCATAGTCCTCCTTCACTCAAATCAAAGTCAACTGCAAAGTCATGTCATCATCTCCCTGATGCCACGGAACTCTTTGAGAACTAAGGACAAACCACAGCTAGCACTTACACAAACATTTACACTATGACACCAAATAATAAGTGACAAATGGGCCTCAGATCAAATCTCTTGTAAGATCAGAGGGAAGAAGGATCATTATTGATGGGAATATTGGCCACATGATCATCTGAACTCGGGGATCAGGAACCCTCCTAAACTCTCACTGCATTAATTATTATAATAATGACATTTTTATAATGCTTTAAGGTGTTCAAATTATTTCCTCACAACGACCCTACGAGATAGGTAATACAAATATTATTGTCCACATTTTACAAGTAGGGAAACCTGTAGTGAAATGACTTGCCTAGAGTCATACTCATAAATGGTAAAGCTGAGCTTAGAATCCAGGCTTTTGTGTCTCTAAGGCCCACATTCTTTGCACTACCTTGTAATCTGCTTCTCATACTTTGCCTTTTCTCCATGGCTGATATTTGCTCTGGCTTCCAAAAGCAAAACTGAGGCCAGAGTGAACACCCACAGACTCAAAGAATTTCAGAGTCAGATCAGACCTCAGAGGCATATGATCTATAAATAACACCTGAATAGGAACCTTGTTTTAATATCATCTAGACCAGTGGTTCTCGATCTTCCTAATGCTGCGACCCTTTAATACAGTTCCTCATGTTGTGGTGACCCCCAACCATAAAATTATTTTTGTTGCTACTTCATAACTGTAATTTTACTACTGTTATGAATTGTAATGTAAATATCTGATATGCAGGATGTATTTAAATAGAACATAACCCACAGGTTGAGAACCACTGATCTAAACTCCTTAAAAAAAAATCTTTAGTGAAAGACAGGTCTTTTATTCTACCTCCAAAGGCAGAATCTGTTCTGGTTTTGGATAACTCTAATTGTTTGGAAGTTAAAAAAAATGTATTAAACCTAAACCTGGCTTCCCCACGTTGCTCCTAGTTCTTTTCTCTAGAGCAGTGGTTCTCAACCTTCCTAATGCTGTGACCCTTTAATACTCGTATGTGGATATATCTGCATGTGGGCAGACCCACCTGGAGACAGAGGAGCACGGAAATACGTGTTTTCCCATGGTCTTAGGCGACCCCTGTGACTCACGTGAAAGGGTTGTTTGACCCCCCCCAAGGGGTCGCGACCCACAGGTTGAGAACTACTGCTCTAGAGCCAAAATAAGAGCCTTCTATATGACAGATCTTAAGACAATTAACCATGTATAGCCTACGTCCTCTTCAGGCTAAATGTTCCTAGGTCTTTCTGATTTTTATATGGTACCATCTTCATTCCCCTTACTATCCTTGCTGCTCTCTTCTGGATGAATTGTAGTCTGTCCAATATCCTCTGCTTGGCAGGTGCATCAAAACCCTCCCTTAGCCCCTTTTACTACCCAGTATCCTAGTACCTCACAAGTAGAGAGATCTCCTTTCTGGGTCAAGGATTTGGGGAGGTGTTGAAACTATCTGCTGAAAAGGACAGATGAAATGGAATCCAAACCATTGCCCTGTTGTCTGCCTTTTCTGCTCTACTAATTAGTAGGCAGATGAGAATTTTATTAACATCTAATGGTGAGTCTTAATCCCAGTTGGATTAAATGAGCTGTCATACAAACTTCACCTTCCACGCAGTTGGTGGAGAAGAAGCAGATGTTACGGGTTTCCAGGGGATTGGGGTCAGTAAAATCAGGACTACGGCTTTGTGGTTCTGACTCGCCAGTCAGCGATGAGTTATCCACCTGAAATGGATAAGGAAAATAGGTCATCAGCACATGTAGCAATAGGGTACATGTGGAGACCGGTACATGAAACAGTCAACAAATCTTTACCAAACATATACCACGTTTTAGGTATTGAAGAGACAAAAGAGAAAAAGGCAAGTCTCTGACCTTCAAGGAACTTACATTTTATTACAAGAGACAACACAAACATGCATGTGTGTGCATATATTACACATACCCACACAAAGTAGTTTTGCGAAGGAGAGTTCTAGAAACTAAACACACCCAGAGGCCCATATACCTGTCAGCACGAACAGGGTATGCAGACATACATAGTCACAGAATGATAGAATTTGAGAAATGGAAGGGATGGCAGTGACTATCCAGGAGTCCAGTTGGGGATGTCATAGTCTAGATTCTAGACAAGAACCTCTGCTAAAAGACCACCAGAGGGGTCACAGGTTACAGACATTGAGACATCCACACATTAGGCACAGACATGGAGAGACGTATACTACCACCCCCTATTCACAGGACTCTCCTCTCTTGTGATCTTCTTGGGGTTTGAGGGACAAAAACATGGTTCTCTTTTCTGGGTCTATAACAATACCATAGTTCTGATCTCTCTAGTTTGGCCTCCTGCTCACCCTGCTAAGATTCTCAGTCCTGTCCCAAGGGAGGGCACCTCAGCTAATCCCTCTTGGGTCTGCAGACTCACCTTACATCCATGGGAAGAGATGATCCGGATATCAGCAGGGATTCGGTCTCCACCCTTCACCTCCACCAAGTCTCCCCGAACCACATACTGTGAGTCGATCTCTGTCTTTTCCCCTCCCCGAATCACTAAGGCTTTCTGTGGAGAGATACTGTCAAGGTTTCTTCTTCCTCTCATTGGGTTTTCTTTTTAGATGAACTTCACCTTTATGGGACTAGACTATGGAAACTTTCATCCAATTCCCTTCCTAAATAGTTTCCTGCCGATAGAAATGCGAGCCAGAACATTTTCACCTATGTGGGTTTACACTGTCAAAAGCCATACTCCACACCAGCATGCTAAAGGTCACGTTGAGGCTGCTTGATTCCATAAACTTTTCCATTAGATCTCTCTTTCAACTTAGACTTCCCCTGCCTATGGCTAACATGTCTCCTCAGGTAATTTCTCACTTTCTGTGAATCTCCAGAATCCAGGCATATTGAATTAGGTACAATCTCCTTCCTGCTGTTGTCTCAGCTCCCTCAGTGTATAGTCTTGTTCTGATCCCCATCACCATTCCCAGATCTCTATTCTGTTAATCACACATAACAGCCAGTTTGGGCATAAAGATCCAAGGTAGAGAAGGTCATAGGCTTGATGCCAAAGGCCAATCAGGTCTCACTTCAGCATCTAAGCACAGAACTGTATAACTCGGTATGAATTCTAATACTGTTTGAATCAGCAAAGTTAAGGCTAGAAAAAAAGACCTCTGACCAGTTGAGTATTAGTGCCCTCTACCTTGGATGGCTGGTCCAGCTGTTGCTGAATAACTTCACCAATCTCTTCCCTGGACTGTGCTTCCATAAGCTGACTGACTGAAAGGAAAGCTAGGACCTGAGGACTTGAAGAACTTTGTCATGGAAGTCTATGGAGAAGTCTCTGTTTGGGAGTTTAAACCCTTTGATTACTGGATGACCTAAACGACTTTGTTTTCAACTCTGTGATTCTGGATTTGACTCTCTAAATAGAGATCTCCCCACAGAAAGGGAGCCATAGAAGCTTCTAAGATAAAATTCGGACTTTTTGACATTTAAAGTCCTTCACAATCTGGTTCCAACTCTATAAACTGATTTCACAGACTGTTTCACAAACCGCCTCAAAACATTCTACCTTGGGGCAGCTGGGTGGTGCAGTGAATAGAGCACCAGCCCTGGAGTCAAGAGGACCTGAGTTCCAATCCTACCTCAGACACTTAACACTTACTTGCTGTGTGACCTTGGGCAAGTCACTTAACCTCTAATGCCCTGCCTTCCCCCCCTCCAAAAAGCAAAAACAAAAAACAAAACAACAACAAGCTGGCTTACTTGCTGTTCTCCATATACAACATAATTTGGCCTATCTTACCTTTACATAGCCCTGTACCTGGAATATTTCTCTCTCTCTCTCTCTCTCTCTCTCTCTCTCTCTCTCTCTCCTCTCTCTCACTTTCCTTCTCTCCTTTCTCTCCCTTTCTTTCTCTTTTCTCTCTCCCTTTCTCTCCCCTCTCTCTCTCTCTCTCTCTCTCTCTCTCTCTCTCTCTCCAGACCACTCTCTAAAATGGTTGGCTCAGTTTACAATTCTACCAACAATGAATTAGTGTTCCAATTTTTCTACATCCTCTCTAATATTTGTTACTTTTCCCTTTGATCATTTTATTCAATTTGATTCATGTAAAATGATATCTCAAGGTTTTAATTTGCATTTCTCTAATCAATAATGATTTTGAGCATTTTTTTCATGTGACTATAAATTATTTTGCTTTCTTCATTGGAAAACTTCCTGTTCATATCCTTTTGACCATTTATCAATTGGGGAATGATTTGTATTATTATAGATTTGACAAAATTCTTTATATATTTTATATATGAGTCCTTTATCTGATAAACTGTGTATAAAAGTTTTCCCCCAATTTTTTGCTTTCCTTTTGATCTTGGCTACATGTGTTTTATTTGTACAAACCTTTTTTAAACTTAATATATCAAAATTATCAATTTTGTGCCTTATAATGCTCTTTATTTTATTTTATATATTATATATTTTTATTTTACTCATATATTGTTCACCTATCCAAGATTCTGATAAGCAATAAGTTCCATGCTCTTCAAATTTTCTTGTAATAGTTCTCTGTCTAGATCATGTATTCATTTTGATCAAATCTTGGTAAATGGTGTAAGATATTGGTCTATGCCCAATTTTTGCCATGTTGCTTTCCAGTTTTCCCAACAATTTTTGCCAAACAATGAATTCTTATCCCAAAATCTCGAGTCTTTACATTTGTAAAATACAATATTACTATATTTACTTGCTGCTGAAAATTGTATATCTACTCTGTTCTATTGATTTACCTTTCTATCTGTTAGCTAGTACCAGAGAGTTTTAATAATTACTGTTTTACAATATAGTTAAGATCTGGTACTGCTAAACCTCCTTACTTCATAGTTTATAAAGTTATTTCCTTTAATCTTGAATTTTTGTTCTTCTAAAGGAATTTTGTCATTTTTAAAAATTCAGTAGAATTATTTTTTTGGTAATTTAATTGTGATGGCATTAAATATATAAATTAAGTTAGGTAAAATTGTAACTTTTATTATATTGGCCCTGCTTGCTCATGAACAATGAATATTTCTCCAGTTATTTAAATCTGATTTTATTTGTATAAAGTTTTCAAAAAATAATTTTGTTTATATAGTTCCTGGGTTTGTTTTGGCAGGTGTACTCCCAAGTATTTTATTCTATCTAGAGTTATTTTAAAATGGGATATCTCTTACTATCTCTTCTTGTAGGGTTTTGTTTGTGAGATATAGGAATGTTGATGATTTATATGCATTTATTTTATATCCTACTACGTTGCTAAAATTATTGTTTCAACTAACTTTTTAGTTGAATCTTTGGGATTTTCCAAGCATGTCATCATATGTTCTGCAAAAAGAAATAGTCTGATACACAATAACTTCTTGACTGTTCTTCTTGCCTCCAGTGATTCTCTTCCTAATCCATTCTTCACTTGCTGCCTGAGTGGTCTTAGATCATAGAATGACAAATTAAAAAGAAACTACTGAAAGCATCAATCATGTATACAACACCTCGGACAAATGAACATCTGGCTCTACTTCAAAACCTCCTGAGACAGAAAACCTATCATATCCTTGGAGTCTCTTCTATTTTAAACAGCTCTAATTGTCAGGAAATTTTTTTCTTTAAATTGGGCTAAAATTTGCCTCTCATTTGTCCTAGTACACCTTCTAAGAGTAGGAAGAACAATTCTGATCTGTCTTCCACATTTGAAGACATTGATCTCTTTGGCCTCCTCCTTCACAGCTTCCTCGCCAACCACTTTGTCCTCCACACTAGAGGCCATGCTCTGGAGGAACTTCTGCTCTAGAGCCCTCATTTCCTGGTTGGTGACTGCATCTCCCAGAACACTCTTTCAGGAAAGCTTCAGACAGACTTCATTTCCTCCCCTTTGGTTGCCTCTTCCACAGCTTTCTCATTAACCACTTCATTATTCTTTCTTCCCTGTCTCCTTTTCCCACCTATCTAGTTCAACCAAGATATAAACAAGATTACTCTCTACAGCGCAGCATAATGGTGACCAATGTCAAGCTTTTGCCAGAAAAGCTCTAATGAAAGGCAATGAAAAGTTTTCCCAGGTAGCCCAGGGACTTTTCCCTTTTAGTTATTTATTTTTTGTTGTTGCTTTTCAATTGTGTCTGACTCTTTGTGAACCATTGGGTTTTTTTTTTTTGACAAAGATACTGGAGTGGTTTGCCATTTCCTTCTCTACCTCATTTTATAGATGGGGAAACTGAGGTCAAGTAAAGTGACTTGACCAAGGTCACACAGCTAGCAAGTGTTTAGGGCCAAATTTGAACTCAGAAAGATGTTTTCCTTACTCCAGGCCTGGTGCTCTATTCGCTACACCACCTTGGCTGTCCATTTTCTCTTACTTCAAGATTAAATCTTCTTTGCTGCTTCCACCCTTTGCTTCTAGTTGTGTGCTCTAGAGCCAAGAACAAGTCTAATCTCTCTACAACTTGATAGTCTTTCAAATACTGCAAGACCTTCTCCCTTAAGTCTTCTTCCATGTAAATATCCCTAGTTCCTTCAAATACTCTTTGTGGAATGCTCATGAGACCCTTCACCATCCTGGTCACACTCCTTTGGATACTCTTGCTTGTCAACAACACATCCCATCATGCATACACCGTGCATATTGGATGCATATAGAGTATGCAATGATTCTATTTGGAGCCTAAGATCACATTGCCTTTTTTTTTTAAACTGCAGCTTTTCATTTCTGTCTCACAATGAGTTTGTAGGCCCCTCAATCTCATTTGTATCTTTCTCACGATCTGCTTTTGAGACTACCTGCCCACTCCACCCCAAGTTCTGTACTTGTGTGGTTGAGTTTTGGAACCTAAGTTTAGGACTTCACATTTTTACCTGTTTTATATATTTTACTTTGTTAGCATCAGTTTACCCACTACAGCCTATCAATATCTTTTTTAATTCTTTCATCCAATAATTCATTACCCCTTTTAGCCTTCTATCATCTTTAATTTGATAGCCAATTGTACTTTCATATAATTCATTGTAAAAAAAAATATATTAACTAGAACATTTTCAGGATCAGAGCTCTGGGGCTCTCCATTAGAGACTCTGCCCTCTAGGTTATATCAGTCCATTAGTCATTGTTCTTTGAACTCTGTTATTAAACTATATCCAAACCAACCTAATTCACCTGTCTTATTAATAGTGACAGATAGTTTTTGTCCGTTTCATTGTAGTCCTCCTATTTACTAATCTAATAATTCTGTCTAAAAAAGTCAACAAGATTAGTCCATCATGGCATCTCACCAGTTGCAAGGAACTTTAGAAGTTATCTTGTCTAATTTCCTGACCAGTACAGGAATGTTATATATTTGTTGTTATGTCATTTTTCAGTTGCGTCCAACTCCCTGTGACCCCATTTGGGGTTTTCTTGGCAGACACTAGAGTGATTTGCCATTTCTTTTTCCAGCTCATTTTACAGATGCAGAACTGAGGCTAACAGGGTTAAGTGACTTACCCAAGTCACACAGTACCATATTTCACTGCATAATCATGAAGATTTTTTGCCAGATTTTTTGGCAAAAAAGTGAGGTACAACCTATGCAAAACTTTAAAAGATTGTACTGGTATTACTTGTCTTTTAATTTCTTCCAGTCTTGCACTAATTTTTCACTCACTGAAAACTGTCTTTCTGTATCTCTGCTTCCATGCTGCTCAGTGAACACATTCACTTTCAGCTTGAAGCCTATAGAATAATTTTTATATTTACCCATAATCGGGTAAGAAATAATCGGAAAGAAATACTTCCCATGTATTGAACTGTACAGTTTAGCACTGGAAGAAGCAGTTCTTACCATGCCACGTGACTTACCCACGGCAGCTTTCCCTGCCCACCGGCTCCTCTAGTGCTTATGGGTCTTTATTGGGTTGTGGCAACACCTTTAGTACTGCAGCGTTCTAAACAAAGTTAACTTTCGGAAATATACTCACAATGAGCATGTGCTGAGAATTCAAGGCTTGAGGTTCTCTGTGCCTTACTGAGAGGACAAGGCAACTACAGATTGAACCCCATGACTGGGGTTGAAGATGATTAATGATTGAGTCAAAAAGCAGCCACCCACTCTACCGTATCTAAGAAGAGTGAAGACAAATAGTTCTGCTTCCTTTGGGCCCTTCTCCCCTTGGAACTCTTCTAGCGCTTTCTCTCCCTTGGACTTTTTGCAGCGATGATGATTTCTCCTTTCCTGACTCACAAGGGCATCAGTGATTATACATTGTTGTTGTTTGTCCTTCACTGAGGATCAATGGTGTCAAAGTGGTGATGTCTTGACTTGCAAGTGAATTGGATTTAAGTGAGATAGCCTCACCCTCTCTTCCAGAATCAGAGTCCAGTGACAGGACAGGTCAAAGAAACTGGAGATGACTCTGGATGCAGTGGGAGACCTTTGCCTTTTTAAGCAAAGATCTTTGCCAAATCTTAGTTTATCTGAGGCAATACCCATTCAGTAATTAAAGGCTAGGTAAGAATTTAGGCAAAAGATGTCCTAGTTTACCTTCATAAAAGAATCAATCTGGGAGGGGAAGGCTCTCAGAATTTTTGATGGCAGTGAGAACACATGCTTGTCTAAGTATACCTGCTATAGGACTTCTAATTCCTGGCTGCCTCTCTGCTTCTTTCCTTGGACACAGGTCAGAAACCATGAATCCTGAGAAAATGGCATTTCTATCCTTCCCTCATGAATTTGAAAGTTCCTTGGCTGTCCAGGAGGGGATATCTGCAACAACTGTGTGAGGTTGTCAGAGGAAAAGATGACTGTTTCTTGGATAATCTTGTACAGCAGTTAAAGGAATCAAGAGAGCCATGTTCTGGCTAGCAGGAGATCTAAACCTTGTGATTTGCTTAATTAATGAAGACTTGAGGTGAAAATGAAATGTCAGCTCCACTGTCCCACAGATTGTCTTTTCTTTCTGTAAGGGGTATAATGGGCTATTTGGAATTTCTGTTTCCTGCATTGGTCAATGCCCATGATTCTTTTGTATCTTAAACAGTTTATGTAGTAGAGGAAATGACTAGCTGTGTCCTCTACCTGATATTCCTGTGTTATACTGAGCCTCTTTTCTAGAAAGGACCCTGGTACCCACATACTGGGAAACTCTAGAGATGAAGTATATCCAAACTTGTTTACTTTCCAAAAGTGGGGGCACAGACAAAGAGAGAACTCCTTTTCCTACAGCTGTCAAGCCCCTATCCAGAATTAATATGGATCCACAACAGAGATCCTTATGGTGGTGGATAGGGGGTTCCTAGGTCTTGAAGCACAGTAGAAATTTGTGAATTGTGAATCAAAGGTAAATGAGCAAGCTGGCATCACATTACAGAGAAAGGTGTAAAACTTGCTATAAATAAAAGCCTTATACTGGAGGCCCCTTTGGGGTAAATAGATGAAGCAGAGAAGTTTGTGACAACATTTTACCACAAGACTCAGCCATAAGAGCTACCAGCAAGAATGGCGGAGAACTAAGGTTCACGATTCTAGGAATTAGGTGCAAGAGTTTTTTCTTCCATTTTGTTAAGGTGCCACAGAAGCAGAAATGGGAAGAGGTGGCAAAATGACTGCACTGTCATAAAGGACTAAGTCAGACTACTGTGATAAACAGCAATGCTCAAGGTGGGGGTGGGGAGGGGAATTTTAAAAGGTATGACTGTGTATATATCATTCTCTCCCTTTTCTGGGCTCCTGAAGATGAGAGGAAGCAGCTCATAACTGCCAACAAAGTTGGTGCAGCAGTCAATGGGATGAGAAATTCCTCAGAAGAGGCTTAGAGGTAGAAAACCATACCCTAAGATGATGAATTTGTATCTTTAATGTGTGGGTCACCGGTTCATAGGGAAAAATACAAGGGGATATTGGGGACTGCCATTAATTTTTTGGATCTCATAATTCTTCCAGGAAACATCAGTTATCTCTATAGGAGGTGTGTGTGTGTGTGTGTGTGTGTGTGTGTGTGTGTGTGTGTGTGGACTGTTACCACTTGTTGGGAAAAGACTTTCTATTTCCCCCATTTATGGCTTTGACATGGGCATGGGGGGTGGGAGGGGACGTTTCATTATTCTCCTCTACAAAGGTCCTCTGCTACTCGTAGCACAAGGGCTTGGCTATCACTGCTAGAAGTAGTGCAGAAGGCATTCAGCCACTTGAAGGCTTAATGCTACACCATCTAAAATCCTGACTTAATCCAGTAAATGTACTCTATATTATGAGTTTTCCTTTGGGTCACACAGTCGTGGCTGTGTGAGTGGACATAAGAAAACGTTTATAAGAGCTGTAGGGGCAGGAATGGCAAGCGTTGGCATCTGGTTGGATATGTGTGACAAGAAAGAGTGAGGAATTGAGGATGGTACTGTTAGTGACTTGCAGGATGTTGGTACCCTCAACATACATAGATGGGAAAGAGACAGGAATCTCAGTGGGATGGGGGCTGTGAAATATGCTAATACTTCTTCTCTTTAAATCCTAGATTGGACAAAAGAAGAGCCCAGATAGGCACTTCTAGGTTTGGAGTATTTTCCAGCGCATATGCAGAAATCCAGGTAAACAGTCCGATTTTGCGCATGCCTAAAAGAAGTCTGTGTCAAGTAGCCTGACCTCAGGGCGCCACCTGGTGGCACATTGGGTCCCTAGAGGGTGCCTGCTACCTGTGGTCTTGAGAACAGGGTTTTTTCTAATTTATGTTTTTTGGTTTTTTTGTTTGTTTTTTACCTTTCTTTGTATCCTCAATGCTTAGCTAGTGTCTAGCACAAAGTAGACTTTTTAATAAATGCTTGCTGACTTGACTTGGTCCAGTGTGCCTATAGAGTGAGCAGACAGGAGTAACTTAAAACTCTTGAGAAGACAGGAAGGGGCCAGGTGGTGAGGAGTTCTAAATGCCAAAGAGAGTAGTTTATATTTAATCCTAGAAGTAACAGGAAGCCACTGGAGTTCACTGAGTAGAGGGTTAATATGCTTTAGAAAAATAACTTTGGAATATGCTTTAGAAAAATAACTTTGGAAGTTTTGTAAAGAATGGATGGCACGGGAACAGACTGGAGGTAGAGAAAAAATAGTTTGCTTTTGGAATAGTTTAGGCAAGAAGTGACAAGGGATATGTGTGACAAGAAAGAGTGAGGAATTGAGGATGGTACTGTTAGTGACTGACAGAATGGTGGTACCCTCAACAGTAATGGGGAAGTTCAAAAGAGGGATGGGTTTTAGGGAAAAGAAAATGAGTTCTGGTTGTGACACATTGAGTTTGAGATGCCCAAGAGACATCAATTTGGAAATGTACAATAAGAAGCTGGTAATAAGTGACTAAAGTTCAAGAGCAAGACTTGAGATATAGAATTGGAGATCTTTTGCCTAGAGATGGTTGAGTCTATTAGGGTCATTGGGAGAGAGAGCAGAGAGAAAGGAAGGTTCAACTCCTCCACAATTATTGGGCACAACAGGGATGAAGATTTAGGAAAAGAGAATGAGAAGGCTATAGGTAGGAAAAGAACCA
Source organism: Pseudocheirus occidentalis (assembly GCA_028646575.1). Lineage (NCBI taxonomy): Eukaryota > Metazoa > Chordata > Mammalia > Diprotodontia > Pseudocheiridae > Pseudocheirus > Pseudocheirus occidentalis. Next base: position 128,598,878 of record CM053593.1, read on the forward strand.
AGAGAAGAGAATCACAAAAAACCAGAGGGTACCCCAGAGGAGAGTGTCAGGTGTTGTAAGGATGTCCAGAGGGACAAGGATTGAGAAGAGGCTGTACAATTTGGGATTTAAGACAACAATGGTAATTTTGGAAAAAGCAGGTTCAATTGGAGGAAGAAGTTGGAGACTGGACTGCAGAGAGTTCAGAAAAGAGTAAGAGGAAAGGAAGTAAAGACACTGAGTAGAAAGAACTTTTTCAGGGAGTTAGTTTAGTTGAGAAGAGGAGAGATACAAGATAACTAGTGGGAATGGCAGAATAAAATTAGTACATGGAGAGTTAAAATAAAACATAAACAAGGAAATGGTACATATAGCTGTCTTCAGTGACTGACATATCAGACTCAAATGAATTATATCTCAGGGTACAAAAACAGAGGGGGAGTAATGCTGATATGTCTGAGCTACTGTCACTGACTTCTGAAGACCTGTGGGAATGGAGAGATGCTAAAGGACTGAAGAGAGGCAAAAATCCCAGTTTTTCAAAAGAAAAAAAGGAAGCCAGTAGAATTTTCAGATTATATGCCAGTTAGTTTAATTTGAGTTCCTAGGAAAAATTCTAGAAGGTATTATTGAAGGGATGACTTGTGGGCATTTATAAAAGGAAGTGATGGTCACTAAAAACCTGTATGGACTCACTGGGAATAGACCATGTCAGAAGAGCTTCATTTCATTTTAGGTAAGATTATGATACTAGTTAATCTAGGGAGTGCCACGGGTTTCAGCAACGCATTACATCATTTCTTTTGTTAACATTGGGGAAAAGATGAAGAGACATGAATTTGATCACAGTATAGTTAAGTGGATATGGAAACAATTGAATGAATAGATTATAAAAGTTATGATTAATTGATCCATGTCAAACTCAAAGTGTGTCTTGAATATAGCACTTCAAGGTTTTGAACTGGGTCTTGTTCTGTTTAAGACTTTAATCAATGACTTAGATGAAGGAAGAGTTAGAATATGACAAAATTTGGATAAGATAGCTAGTACGCTGGGTAGGCTCCAAAATTATCTCAACGTAGAGATAATCTATTTAAAATAACTACAGCATTTAAAATGCTTGGGAGTCTACCTGATAAGACACTGTAGTTAAGAGTCAGGAGTAATATGAACACAATTACAAAGGCCTCTTTGTACAGATAAAGACAGATCTAAATAATTGGAGAAATATTAATTGCTCATGAGTAGACTGAAACAATATAAATAAAAGATGAAAATACTACTTAAGTTAATTTATTTATTAAGTGCCATACCAATCAAACTACCAAAGAATTACTTTATAGATCTGGAGGTGGGGGCAAAGAATAACAAAATTCATCTGGAGGAACAAAAGGTTAAGAATATTAGGAGAATTAGTGAAAAAAAGTTGGAAGAAAGGAGGCCTGCCAGTACCAGATCTCAAACTATATTACAAAGTAATCATTGAATATACTACAAACATACTATATAAAGTGCAAATGTACTATGGTAATCATCAAAACTATTTGGTACTGGGTAAGAAATAAAGAGGCAGCTAGATGTTGCAGTGGATAGATGCCAGACCTGGAGTCAGGAAGATTCCTCTTCCTGAGTTCAAATCAGACTTCAGACACTAGCTGTATGACCCTGGACAAGTCACTTAACCTTCTTTGCTTCATTTTTCTCATCTGTAAAATGAGCTGGAGAAGGAAATGGCGAACTACCCCAGTATCTTTGCCATGAAAACCCCAACTAGAGTCATGAAGAGTCAGATACTATCAAAAATGACGAACAAAAAGAAATACACAAATTGATTAGACCTGAGTTCAAATTTGACCTCAGACACTTACTAGCTGTGTGACCCCAGGCAAGTCACTTAACCTCTGTTTGCCTTAATCCACTGGAGAAAGAACATGGCAGGAGGACGTGGGCATGGAGAAAGACACTGCAGTATCTTTGCCAAGAAAATCTCACAGAACAGTATTGACACGCTGTGTTCCATGGGGTCATGAAGAGTGGGACAAGACTAAACAAGTTCAACATGTCTTAATATTACACAGCAGCCAAAGAAGCTACCTTTATCTTAGGCTGCGTTGATAGATAAATAGTATCTAGAATGAGAAAGGTGCTAAGCCCCTGCTACTCTACCCCGGTCAGACCCACATGTGGAGTGTTGTGCTTATTTCTGGGCATCGTGTTTTAGGGAGGCCATTTTGCAAATGAGTAAAAGAAGCCAAGGGAAGTTAGGTGACTTGACCAAGGTCACACAGCTAGTCAGGGGGCATCATTGGGGTTCAACTCCAGGTCCTTCAACTCCAGGTCCTTCAACTCTAGAATCTAGGATGCTTTCCATTCCACCACTCCTTCCTCTAGATGACTTCTGAGGTCCCGTTCAGCTCTGTGAGACTGTGACTCTGTGGTTCAGCAGATGTAAATACATACTTTTCTCCCTCTGCATTTTTAGCTTATATAGTCATTTTAAGCAGTTATAAGCTTTTAGTGCATAATTGAGCTCTTTAAAGTTCATTCTCCAGACAAATTCTTCCTATACTTTGTAAGATGCATTCCAGTCCTAGCTAAGAGCTTACTTGTTGTCATTTCTCTAATGTGTGTTGCCATGTTGTCATACCTCTAATAAGGTAGAACCTTATCCTACCTTTTTAACACGTTGTATTCATACCACTCCTCTGCTCAAAACAAAATAAAACAAAACATTTGGGGTTTCCTTATCGCCTACCAAAATAAATATAAACACCTTATCTTGGAGTTCAAAGATCAGCATGATTCAGCTCTAATCCACCTTTCCATCTGTTTGTCACATATTTCTCTTTATAATCC
>CM053593.1:128602212-128617598 GCA_028646575.1 Pseudocheirus occidentalis
TGCTACTTCACATTTCTTCATCTCTAATCTTTCTTTTCTTTTCCTTTTTCGAGGGGGAAGGCGGGGCAATTGGGGTTAAGTGACTTGCGCAAGGTAACACGGCTAGTTAGAGTTAAGTGTCTGAGGCTGGATTTGAACTCGGGTCCTCCTGACTCCAGGGCTGGTGCTCTATTCACTGCACCACCTAGCCACCCCTATCTCTAGTCTTTCTACCTTTACTTGTTAAGATTCTCCACACCTAGAGTGGATTTTCATTGTTCCAACCCTACTCATTTCTGACTCAGAATCATTCAAAATTCAATGCAGGTACAGACCCCTCCTTGAAACCTTCTCTAATGCCTTTGCTGAAAGAAATTTCTCACTCCTCCCATTTCTCAGAGCACTACGTGTGCACCGTTCCTTTGCGTGGTCACACTCTTCTGTGTATTATAGTTGTTCACATATCTTATGCCTGTATCAGATGGTATGCTCCATGAAGGCACTGTGGCTTCTTTCACCTTTGTATGACCAGTATTTAGTATAGTGCCTTCACACAAGAGGTACTGAATGTTCATTGGATCTTTTCTCTTTTCCTCAATACCTTGAAGGTCTCTTAGCTTGTTCCATCGAGAAAGGGCCAGTCAGGCTGTGTCTTGCAGCAGAGTTAAATGAAAAGTCTTGTTCTCTACTTTGTAGAACCTTATCCTAGAGCTGAGATAGGAGAAACGTCTCTCTTTTGAAGTCTAGTGTCAAGGGAAGAAGGGTGCTAGCCTCATTGCCCAGAAACTCTTACTCATTCTCAGGTTTATGTCTAGGTATTCTTATATGTGTAATAGGACTACCTTGCTAAACATCCCTCATCTGCCACTCCAAGGCCCCAGACCCAACTCTGACTTAAGTCAGTAAGACCTTGCCTGCCAGGGACCTAGTCTGTGACCAAGTTCACAACAGACCCTCCAAATGTTAGATTATACTTTGTTCCCCCTACCAAAAAGCCCTACCTGTGGCACCATGTTCTTGAATGACTCCATAATCCGAGAGCTCTTGGCCTCTTGGTAATAGGAGAAACAGCCAGTGATAATGACCACAGCTGCTAGCACCAAGCCCAAAAACAGCTGGAGAGAAGGAGAAAGCAGGTCAGGCCAGTCTTGTCAACCTCCCCGTTCTCAGGAGGGCAACTAACACTGTCTAGCAATGGGCCAGATGTGGAAAGCCCAGTTTCCCCAGGGCATCCATGGAAGAAATAACAGACTAGGGACTTGAAGATCAGAAATAAGGTGGGAATGGGAACAGAGGAATGAGAGGAGACAGACTTAGCTAAAGTAACAGTAACTCCTAGAGAAAAAGCCTAGGGTTAGAGAGGGACTTGGAGAGGGGGACAGAGGACAGAGAAGGTCAAACTCTTTCTAGTCCTCGGGGGCAAAAGCACTAGCGTTTCCTCAGGATCCTAAAAGGGGGAAACAGACTGGGAAGTACTGGGGTGATCAGATGAGCTGATGAATAAAGAGTAATACTTTTTCATTGAGCTGAGTCATAGGGTTCTCTGGATAGCAAAGGGGAATGGAGGTATAGATTAGGAACATTGAGGCCATTGGGGATGGCTCATTTAGAGGGTGCCTAGGGGTTCAGGGACTTGAACCAGGTAGCTGTACTAGAAAGACTTGGGGGTTAGGCTATGGAAGTTGAGTGGGAGGATCTAGTAGGTATGGGGCATCCAAGCTCACATTGTCTTTCTCAGCTTTCTTAAATAGGGTGGACTGAATGCCGTAGGCCAGAAAACAGAGGATGGAACCAATCCACAGCAGGATGGAGAAGCCCCCGAAAAGTTGGCGACAGAACTTGATCCACTCAGGAGTGGTGGGGGGTGGGGTGAGGGCATTGGGCCCATCCCGGAGCAGGATCTGCTTTGCCTGGATGTGGCTGAGACCCTGGGTGAAGGAGTGATGGTGGAATAGACAAAGAACCAATGAAAAAAGCCAAGAAACCACCAGGGAGAAGAAAAGGCTCACAGGGTAGCAAAATGCCAAAAGACCTAGTTTCTAGTTCTGCCTATGTTTACTTGTCCTTTTAAGTTCCTCATCTTTAAAAAATGTGGATAATAGTATCTGTTCTGCTTATCTTGTGGGATTATTGGAACTCAAATGAAAGAACTGTTATAAAAGTGCTTAGTGAATTGTAAAATGCTATTAAAAATATAGAGTATTGTTGTCATGATTACAGCTCTATCTAACAAGGGCTCCAAATCCACTGAGTGTGTGATATACAGTCTGGAAATGGGGGGTGTGTCTTCTTCTTCCCCTCTCTAGGTTCCCCTTAACTCACCTCATTCAGGTTAACCCCATACTTTAGGCTTAACTCCCCCAGACTCAGCCTGTGGTCATCCTGAAGGCACAGCAGAGAGAGAAAATGAGGTCAGAGGTCAAACTGCTTTTTCAGATAGGGTTAATAAAGGTTCCAGGGAGAATGGTGGATTTTGTAAAGTCAGGTCAGCTCTGGAGGAGGAGGACGTTAAAGGGTCATTGGGATGGTTCTGTCTCAGGGAAATTTGCCATTTCATGTTCTGGAGGGTCTTACCATGACCGCTTCCTTTTTGAGATCATCCATATTTCTGTTTTTTGTCATCTTATCTTTCTTCTTCCAAGATATTCTATTATGAATTTGGGTAGAGAATCTGGAGGAATATTGCCCGTGTAGAGTCACCATGTGCCCGTGTACAGACACCATGGTTACCCAAGGTCCCAGGGGCATAGCTCAGAACAAGGGTGAGTAAAGTAAAAAAGACATGAGAATATGAGTGAAGAAATGGGGAAGTGAAGTCATGAAGGGATAGAGAAAACAAGGGAGGGGAAGTGATTAGGAAGTGAGGGTTCTGAACGAAGCATTAGAGACTTGACAGAGGTGAGGAAAGTGAAGTGACCAGGAAGTGAGACACTGAGGGTAGGGACTGAGGGGGCAAATTGATGGAGGAATTCAGGGAGTAGGAAGATCAGAGACTGAGGGGTTGAGGGAATCAGGGAATGAGAGCGTGAGGGGATCATGGATGAAATGCAGTGAGGTCAACAGTTGATGGACGAGGTGAAGAGGGTCTGAGGCAGGTGGGTGAAATGGTGGGATAAAGGGATCAGACAATGGGAGTGGAGAAGTGGGGAGGGGTCAGTTATTGAGAGGGTAAGGAGGTTAGGAACTGAGGGAATGAGAGTGGTATTAAAGGCTCAAGGTCTGAGGGGTGGTAGTGAACGCATCAGGAACTCAGTGGGGGTGAGGGGATCAAGGCTGGGTATTGAGGGGATCAGGGAGGGAAGAGATGAGGGGATCAAAGATAAAGGTTGGGGGATTAGGGAATCAAGGGTATGAAGGGATTGAGAATGGGAGTTGAAGAGATTAGGGACTGAGGGGATCAAGGAGTAAGGGGGTTGAGTTAATAAACAACTGTGGAGTTAAGGGAGCTTGAGCTGAGTGGTAAGGGAAATGATGTACAATAAAAGAGGGGTGATGGGCTGGAAGCACTAAATTAAAAGGGGTCATTATTTGGGGGGAGAAGGGATCTGAAACTAGGGGAGAGTGGAGACCTGAAGTGGGCGAGGGCCTGAGGGAAATAAGGGGTTCAGAAGACAAGTGAGGGTAGGAGGGGCAGGGGCAGGAAGAGACCTGCTGCGTTCATCCTCGATGTGAATATCTTGGTCAGAATCACTTCCCCTCCTCATGCTGAGAAGTTAACTGCTCCCTGCTTCTCTCCCACTGCGAGTGCGAACAGTCCGTTGCCGTGGTGATGAACCTGTTAGGCTGGGTCTACTCCAGGCTTCCCCAGTTATCTCTGCCCCTCCCCCCCCCACTCTGAGACTGCGGATTCTGTGGGCTGATTCTCATGGGCAGCCCCCTACCTGTGGGGAGGGGGGTTTGGGTCTTCCCTGGGAGCTCCCCTGGAGGAGGCTAGGGTCTCTTAGGGAAACCCAGAGACAGAGAGACCAGTGTGAGTTGGGGAGTGAATGAGTGAAAGAGTCTGCTCTCTGCAAGGAATAAGAGGCTGAAATGATGAGACTGGGGCTGTTGGTCACCTTTCTAGACCTCACATTCCTCATCTGTAAAATGAAGGGGCTGGTCCTGGATGACCCCCTAAGGTTTCTGCCAGCTCTAAAAGCTATCATCCTGTGCTTTGGGGGATAGAGACTACAGCTGTGATTTTATTGATGGAGTGGAGAGAGAGGGTCCCCCTGGAGGACTCCATCCTGTTTGCTAATTTAGATCAACACCTTCTCAACAATTTGTAGTTTTAGAGTTACCTTAGAGAACATTGATATGTTGACTTGATTAGAGTCATAGAGCTAAGGTCAGAGGCTGGCCTTGAACCTAGGTCTTCCTTTCTTGGACACCTGATCTCTACCCACTGCTGTCATTCAATCTCATGATCTCTCCTCAGTCCCTTGGTTCCTCTTGTGATGAAAACAGGTACTTGTTTTAGGGGTTGGATATCAGGTAGCCTAGTGTATTGGGAAGACTATAAGACAGAGTAAGGCTCTAGGTTGGAGTCCCAGCTTTGTCTCTTAGTACTAGTTTAATATTTGGAGACCATCGCTACCCTCTATGTCGTCAGACCTCCATTTCTTCTTTAAAAGTCAAGGGTCGGGTTAGATCAGTGGTATCAAACTCAAATAGAAATGGGGGTCACTAAGCCATACCAAAGGATCTATATATATTAGCTAATTGTAAAATGTAATATATTTTATTGTACTTTTATTTATTTTGCTAAATGTTTCCCAATTACAAATACTTATCTGGTTCTGTCTACACTCCGTAGTGGGTCCAGCACATAGGAGACGTATTTGACACTCCTGGGCTATACACTCTTGACAGTAAGGAGTTATCTAGCTCATATAGTGAATAGAGCACTGGGCTTGGAGGTAGGAAGGCCTGGGTTTAAGTTCCGCCTCAGATACTTGCTAGCTGTGTGACCTTGAGCAAGTCATGTAACCTCTGTTTGCCTCAGTTTCCTCATCTGAATGGGGAGAATAGTTCCCTCTCTTTCCCACAGGGGTGAGGTCCAAATGAGATAATATTTATGAAACTCTTGGCACTGAGTAAGTGCTATATAAGCACTATTATTATTAGTATTAAGAGAAGCATCTAGGTGGTGTAGTAGATAGAACCTGGTCCTGGAGTCAGAAGGACATAAGTTCAAATCCATCCTCGGGCACTTATTCGTTGTGTGACCCTGGGCAAACCACTTAATCCTGTTTGCCTCAGTTTCCTCATCTGGAAAAATTAGCTGGAGAAGAAAATGGCAACCGTCCCAGTATCTTTGCCAAGAGAACCCCAAATAGGGTCACAAAGAGTCGAACATGACTCAACCACAAAATTTTCATTAAATCCCTTCCATTTCTAAATCTGTGGTCCCATAACTAAATTATGAGGTTAAGAGACTGGAATTCTGAAGTTTAGAGGAAAGAACTCACATCTGGCTCTCCATTTCTCTAGACCTATTTCTCTATCTATAAAATTGAGGGGCTGGATTAGGTGAACTTCTAAGGGCCCTTCCAACTCATAAGCTATCACACTCTAATTCTATTATTGCCTGGTCACATGAATGAATAAGTCTGATTGTAATGAATGTCAGGTGATCGGTCTGAGCTGTATAACTTCTAAGAGCCTAGATTTGGAGAGTAAAAGGACCTTAGGGTCTAGTCCAAGGGTCTTAGTCCATGTAGTCCAAGACTCCCATTTTACAGATGAGAAAACTAAAAACTGAGTGACCTGCCTGAGGAACCACAGATAGCAGAGCTGGGAGATGAACCCACTGAACAATACTGCCTCCCATCATCTGGTCCACCTGACCTCATCTTATACATGAAGAAACTGGGACTTACCCAAGTTTCTTTTAAAAAAAATTTATTTATTTTTAGTTTACAACATTTAGTTCCACAAGCTTTTGAATTTTGAATTTTCTCCTCTCCCTTCCCTCCCTCCTCCCCAAGATAGCAAGCAATCTGATAGAGGCTCTACATATACATTCATATTATGCATATTTTCACATTAGTCATGTCGTAAAGAAGAATTAGAACCAATGGAATGAACCACGACAAAGAAGAAACAAAACAAAACAAAGCAAAGCAAAAACAAAACAAAAAAAGAGAGAAAGTAAATAGTATGCTTTGATCTGCATTCAGACTTTGTATTCTTTCTCTGGGTGTGGACGGCATTTTCCATCATGAGTCTTTTAGAGTCGTCTTAGAACCTTGCATTGCTGAAAAGAGCCAAGACTCTCAAAGTTAGTCATTGTACAATGTGACTGTAACTGTCTACAATGTTCTCCTGGTTCTGTTTCTCTCACTCAGCATCAGTTCATATAAATCTTCCCAGTTTTTTTCTGAAGTTTGCCTGCTAATCATTTCTTATAGCACAATAGTATTCCATTGTATTCATATACCACAACTTGTTCAGCCATTCCCCAATTGATGGGCATCCCCTTGATTTCCAGTTCTTTGCCACCATAAAAAGAGCTGCTATAAATATTTTTGTATATGTGGGTCCTTTTCCCATTTGTATGATCTCTTTTGGATCCAGACCTATAAGTGGTATTGCTGGGTAACTTGCCTAAGTTTCACCCAGGTTGTAGAAAGATTCAAATTTTAAACCCAATTTTTCTTATTCAGATATAGTGTTCTTGCAAGTATGTCCTAGTTAGCTCAATAAAAAGCCATTGTTACCACCACCGTAAAAAAAAAAAAAAAAAAGAAGAGAAACAAATATCTCTCAGGATGTGTACCCAAATGACAGGGAGTCAGTACATCATCTTCATTTTATTTCTTCCATACTTTAAACTATTTCATAGGCGTGGGCACTTCTTCCACCAACAAAAACAGCAAGTCCTTCATGCTTTAGTTAAAAATCTTGAGTTACCATGACCACGAAAATTCATCACCTAGGAGCCAGCCTTCTGGTGATAAGCGTCTCTGAACTTTACTTGGTCCTAATAAAGCAGTTGAAGTAGAGCACGTTGCTGAATCTGTACTGGACGCTCTTCTATTTTTGCTGTTGTTGTTATTCAGTCATTTCAGGTGTGTCTGACTCTTTGTGACCCCATTTGGGGTTAATCTTGGCAAAGATACTGGAGTAGTTTGCCATTCTCCAGCTCATTTTTGTTGTAGTTCAGTTGTTTCAGCTGTTTCTTGACTCTTTGTGACTCTGTTTTAGGATTTTCTTGGCAAAGATTCTGGAGTGGTTTGTCATTTCCTTTTTGAGTTCATTTTACAGATGAGGAAATTGAGGCAAACAGGGTTAAGTGACTTGACCAGGGTGATACAGCTAGGAAGTGTCTGAAGCCAGATTTGAACTCAGGATGGTTCATGGAATGAGATGAGTCTTCTGACTCCAGGCCCAGCTCTCTACTATGCCACCTACCCTCACTCTTCTATCTTATTAGGACATAAAAGAAACAGCAATACTACAAAATCATTGTCACTTGTTGGCTCCACCACTCCAATGGTCCAAAGAGATTCCTTCTTCCTGTGAACTCATGGCCCTTTTCCTCTTGTTTTTCATGTACCTTCACACTATGCTTTATTCCTAACTATTATTAGACTGTGAATATTTTGAAGATAAAAGCCTTGTCTTGTTCATATTTTTATAGTATATAGTAAGTGCTCAGAAAAAAATTTTTTGCATTAAATATAAGAAAAACAGCACATACACTTAGAAGTGAGACTGGAGGAAGTGTATAATTTCACTAGAGTGTATTCTATCTAAGATAAGAGAAATAAAGAGAATGGGCGTATGTGTCACCAGCATTATGGACAAACTATATGAAATTCCACAGTTCATGAGCTTAATTTGCACTTGTTTTTAAAAATGAGTTTAATTTATTCTTTTGTTTTCATTAACAAAATGTCTCCCTTCCCCCTTAGTGAACCATCTCATATAATAAATAATATTTTAAAAAACAAAACAAGAAGAGAAAAAAGTCAGCAAAATGGATCAATACGTTGAAAAAAATGTGAAAATATGTGCAACTATATGGTTCAGTGAATAAAGTGCTGGACTGGAGTCAGGAAGACCTGAGTTCAAATCCTGCGTCAGATATTTAACCCTGAGCAAGTAACCCTACTTCTATTTGTCTCGGTCACCTTCTCTATAAAATGAGAGAAATCCGAGGGTTGTTGTAAGGATCAATGGAGATCACGACCTCTAAGTGTTTGGCAAACTTTAAAGTGCTATTATATACATTCTATTATGATGATGATGATGATCTGCACTTTTAGTCTTCCCACTTCTGTAAAAGTTTGAGGTGAGATGAGGTGGGGAGTAGAGGTGTAGGGTTTTTCTTCTCATTCCTTTTCTTTGAAACTATGCTCCCTCTGAGATCCCCACTCATTCACTCCTCTTTATTCTCTTCCTGTCTACTAGCTCATTTTCTACTGCCTACAAGCATGCCCGTGTCTCCCTCATCTTCAAAATATCCTTATTTGGTCTATCCTACTATTGGCCTATATCTCTTCTGCCCTTTGTAGCTAAACTCCTTGAAAAGTCCTTCTATAATAGGTGCTTCAACTTTCTCTCCTCTCTCTCTTTTTATAATCCCTTATAATACTTCTTCTGTCCTTAATATTCCACGGACATTGCTCTCTCCAGAGTTATTCAATCTCTTTGTTGACAAATCTAATGGCCTTTTCTCATTTTTCATTCTCCTGGACCTCTCGGCAGCCTTTGACGCTGTTGATAACCCCTTCCCCCTTGATACTGTCTTTTCTCTAGGTTTTCAGGATATTTCTCTCTTTCTGGTTCTTCTACTACCTATTGACAATTCCTTCTTTGTCTCCTTTGCTGGATCCTCTTCCAAATCACACCTTCTAACCATAGGTATTCCTGAAAGTTCTGTCCTGGGCCCTCTTTTCTTCTCCCTCTATACTACTTTACTTGGTGATCTAATCAACTCTCACAGATTTAATTACCATCCCTATGCTAATGATTCTCATATCTACTTATCTTGCCCTAGCCTCTCTGCTGATGTCCAGTTTTACATCTCCAACTACTTTTCAGACATATCAAACTGGATATTCAATAGGTATCTTAAACTCAATATGTCTAAAATAAAACTGATTATCTTTCCCCCTAAACCCTCCCCCCACTCCTCTCCTACTTTTCCTGCTATCTTAGAGGGCAATGCTATCTTGCCAGTCCTTCAAGCTCACAATGAAGGGGTTGTTTATCATTGACTCCTCACTTCCTTTCATTCCCTGTATGCAAACTGTTACTGAGACTTGTTGATTTCACCTTATACCTGGATTATTGCAATAGGCTGCCAATGAGTTTACCTGTCTAACGTCCCCTCACTCCAATCCATACTCTATTCAGGTACTAACCTGATTTTCCTAAGGTGCAGGTCTGGTCATTTTACATCCCTACTCCTACTCTCCATGCTCAATAAACTCCAGTGACTTCCTATTGCCTTGTAATGTTAATGGGATATAAGATCTTTCCTGTCCATTAAGAGACCTCAGGCAGAGCCCATTAAAGGAAGCTTGTTTAGGCGAGGCTTGTTTTTCTGGAAGGCCTACACCTTTTGTTACTTTGTAATTAGGCAGTGGGTCACAAGGGTTGTGATGCCCTCTGACCCTGAAGAAGGGTATATATATCCTGAGGTTAGCATTTTGCTTTGGAGTTTACGCATCAGAAGAGTGTTCTTGTGATTTGGCCAGATGAGACTCTGGGTACCCATTAAGGAGCCTCCTGGCTTTGAAAAACCCAAATGTTGGTGCTTCTCTCTCTGGTCACTATGTATGTATTGCCTTGGTCAGATGTCTGTTGACCTGTGCTAATTTCTTAGACATTTAGAAGCCCTGTATTTTGGTCTTTATTTCTCTGCTTGTATTTTCTCTATTTTCTTTGTTTGGATTTTCTTTGAAGTTCAGGGTGCTGACTTTTCCCCTCAACCAATGAATGTAATTAAAAGGTTTTGACCCCTCGAACTTTCCTAGTAAAGCAGATCTAAGAACCTGTGCTAGCAGCCCTCCTGGCTATGCCAGTGTGGTTGCTGCAACATAACCCCAGAAGCAAATACAAAATTCTCTGTTTGACATTCAAAGCCTTTCAAAACCTAAGCACCTCCCACTTTCTGGTCTTCTTACACATTATTTCCTGACAGGTACTATTTGATCTAGTAACATTGGCCTCCATGAATAAGACACTACATCTCTTGGCTTTGGGCATTCTCTCTCTAGCTATCCCCATGACTGGAACACTCTCCCTCCTCTACTCCAACTACTGACCTCTCTGACCTCCTTTAAGTCCCAACTAATTCCCACTTTCTACAGGAAGCCTTCTCCAATCCTTCTTAATTCAGTGCCTTCCTTCTGTTAATTATTTCTTATTTATTCTACGTATAGTTTGCTTGATATAGATTTGCTTGTGTATTGTCTCCCCCATTAGAATGTAAACTTCTTCAGGGCAGGGACTATCTTTTGCCTCTTTTTGTATCCCCAGCATTTAGCAGAGTGCCTTGCACAAAGCAGGCACTTAATAAATGTTTGTTGATTAATTGATAATCTTGAAACATTCATTTTTTAATATTTAATTTTTCTCAATTATATGTACATAAAATTTTTAAACATTCATTTAAAAATTTTTGAGTTCCAAATTCTTTCCTTTCCACCCTCCCCTGCGCGCCTTGAAAAAGCAATTTTATATAGATTATACATATGCAGTCATGCAAAACATTTCTATATTAGTCATGTTGCAAAAGAAAACACAGATTAAAAAACAGTAAGAATAATAAAGTAAAAAAAAGTATTCTTCAGTCAGCATTCAGACTCCATCAATTCTTTTGCTGGATGGAGACAGCATTTTTCATCATAAATCTTTGGAATGGCTTAAGATCATGGTATTGCTGAGAATAGCTAAATCATTCAAAGCTGCTCATCAATATTGTTGTTACTATGTACAATGATTCCTGGTTCTGCCCATTTCACTTTGCATCAAGTTCATGTAAGACTTTCTAAAAGCATCCTGCTCATCATTTCTTATAGCACAATAATGTTCCATCACACTCAATATACCACAATTTGTTGTCATTCTCCAATTGATGAACATCCCCTTAATTTCCAATTCTTTGCCACCACAAAAAGAGCTGCTATAAATATTTCTGTACATATCAGTCCTTTTCATTTTCCCTTGATTTCTTTGGGAAATAGACCAAGTAGTGGTATTGCTGGGTTAAAAGATATGTATGGTTTTATAGCCCTTTGGATGTAATTTCAAATTGCTTTCCAGAATGACTGGATCCTTTTAAAACTCCACCATCAGGGCGTTAGTGTTCTGATTTTTTTCTACATCCCCTCCAAAATGCAACATTCACTTTTGATATTTGTGTGTTTCCTCTTTCTGTTTATAGTATTGTAATCATTGTGAACATTGTCTTCTTGACTCTGTTTACTTCATTCTGCATTAGACCATGTAAATCTTTCTATGTTTCTCTAGATTCAATATAGTCATCATTTCTCCTAAGTACTACTTTGTTTGCATCCCCCAAATTTTCATGTTTTGTCTCATTATTGTCAGTCTCTTTAATGAAATTATTGGTTGTTTCTAATATTTGTTCTTTAGAATTATTTAGTTTATAACTAATTTAAACTATGCTTCCATGGTCCTTTATTGAATGTGATTTGTATTGCATTATGGTCTGAAAAGGATGCATTTAATATTTCTGATTTTTTGCATTTGGTTGTGAGGTTTTCACGTAGTCTTTATATGGTCAGTCTTAGTGAAGGTGTCATGTACAACTGAGAAAAATGTATACTCCTTTTTATTCCCATTCAATTTTCTTCATAGGTCTATCATATCTAACTTTTCTAAGATTTTATTCATCTCCTTAAAGTCTTTCTCATTATTTTGTGATTAGATTTATCTAGCTCTGAGAGGAGAAAGTTGAGGTCCTCCACTAGTATAGTTTCACTATTTCTTCCTGTAATTCATGTAACTTTTTCTTTGAGAATTTAGATACTACATAATTTGGTGCATATATGTTAAATATTGATGTTACTTCCTTGTCTATGGTATTTTTTAGCAAGATGTAGTTTCCTTGCTTATCTCTTAATTTGGTCTATTTTTCCTTTTTCTTTGTTTGAGATCATGATTACTACTCCTGCATTTTTAATATTATCTAAAGCATAATAGATTCTGTTCAAGTCCTTTATTTTAACTCTGCATTTGTCTCTCTGTTTGAAGTATGTCCCTTGTAAACAATATATTGTTGGATTCTGGTTTCTAATTCCATTCTGTTTTCTTCTTTTGTTTTATGGGTGACAATCCCACTCACATTCATAGTTATGATATACATATACATATTTGAACTCTTTGAACTAATTTAGATGTGAGTAAGTTTGAAGCATTGCCTGTCTCCCCACCCTAACCATTTTCTCCTCCACAGTAAAAGCTCTTCCTTGTGTGCCTCTTTTATATGAGATAGTTTTCCCCATTCTTCTTCTCCCTTTTTCAGTAATTTCCCCTTTTATTTTGTCTATCCATTTTTTAACATCATCTCTACATAATTGATTCATTTTGGTATCCTTTGTCTATGTAGAATTTTTCTAACTGCCCTAATAATGATAAAATTATTAGAAGTTACATGTATCATCTTTCCATAGATAAATTCCTTTCAAGTGATCAATGGATTCTTTTAATTTCTATTTTACCTTTAGATTCTAGGATACCAGGGCAATTTCCCTTGATAATTCTTGAAATATGATGTCTAGGCTCTTTCTTTGATCATGATTTTCTGGTAGTCCAATAATTTTTAAATTATTTCTCCTTGATCTATTTTCCAGGGCAGTTTTTTTTTCCTATGAGGCATTTCATATTTCCTTCTCTTTTTTCATTCTTTTGATTTTGTTTTATTGTTTCTTGATGTCTCATGGAATCATTAGTTTCCATTTGCCCAATTCTAATTTTTAAGGAATGATTTTCTTCATACCTCTTCTTACATTTGGCCAATTATGTTTTTTGAGGAGTTATTTTCATCAGTGAAGTTATGTACCTCTTTTTTTTTCATTTAGCCAATTTTTTAGGTGTTATTTTCTTTGGTATTTTTGTGCCTTTTTTTTTACCAAGCAGTTAATTGTCTCTTCATATTCTTCCTTTGCTCTCATTTCTCCCCCCTCCCCATTTATTTATTTATTTATTTTCAGTTTTCAACATTCATTTCCACAAGATTTTGAGTTCCAAATTTTCTCCCCATCTCTCCCCTACCCCCACCCCAAGATGCCATGCATACTGATTACCCCATATGCCCTCTCTTCTACCTCCCCCATCCTCTGCCCTTACGCTCTTCCCCCTTACTTTCTTGTAGGGCAAGATGGAATTCTATACCCCGTTGCCTGTATGTCTTATTTCCCAGCTGCATGTAAAAACAATTTTTTAACATTTGTTTTTAAAACTTTGAGTTCCAAATTCTCCCCCTTCTTCCCTCCTCACCCAACCCCATTGAGAAGACAAGTAATTCATTATAGGTTATATATGTGTAGTTATGCGAAACATTTCCATAGTGGTCATATTGCAAAAGACTAACTATATTTCCCTCCATCCTATCCTGCCTCCCATTCATTCTGTTTTCTCTTTCAAACCTGTCTGCTCTCATTTCTTTACCCAGTTTTTTCATTTATCACTCTTATTTGATTTTGAAAATAATTTATAGTTCTTACAGGAATTCTTGTTGGGCTTGTGTCCAATTAACTCTCTTTTTCCTTTGAGTCTTTGTAGGTGTTCTCATATTATTGTCTTCTTCTGAATTTGGGTCTTGATCTTCCTTGCCACCGTAGCAGTTTTTTATGGTCAGCTTCTTTTATTGTTGTTTGCTCATTTTCCCACCATATTTCTTGATTTGAAACTTAATGTTAAAGTTGGACTCTGTTCCTGGTGTGGGAAGATGAGGGGCACTCTCTTGCCCTTCAGGCTTTTTTGCACTGCTGTTTTCAGAACTAGTTCTAGGAGTTTGAACGTTTTTGGTGCTTCCAAGGTGATGTGATCTGGGGAGAGGTGTAGTTACTTTTCTCCTGGTCTGCACTCAGGTCCTTATCCAGGAAGGGCCCCTTTTACCTTAGGAATGCAATTTATATTGCTCTGAAGAGTCCTTGCTCCCTTGGTACTTGAAGTGATACTGTTATTCAGGGTCCCTGCTCCCTCTTGACCAACAGTACTTTTCTCTGCTCTTAAACTATGAACCAGAGTGAGTACAGGCAATTGAGTCTTCAAAACAGTGTTCTATTCCAGGGCTAAAACAGATGTACCCTGTAGTCTCTTTTTGATCAGTTGTAGATCTAGCCATCTCTGGCTTGAGAGCTCCCAAAGCTGCTTCTGCTTCTGTCACCTACTACTGGTATTCCATCCATGTAGACTCTGCAACAGTCTTTACCTCTGTGTCACAAATTTCTCTTTCCAACCTTCTAAGTTGTCTTGGGTTGAAAGAATGTCTCACTCTAACATTTTGCTGGCTCTGCCACTCCTGAATTCTATTTGAGGCACTATTTTAAAGTTGTTCGAAAAGGAATGTTGAGAGAACTTGAATGAGGGCTTCCTCTATTCTGCCATATTAGTTCTTAGACAGGACAAGTCACTTAATCTCTCTCTGGCTTAGTTGATTCATCTGTAAAATAAGGATAATAATAGAACCTATCTCTTAGGGTTGGTATAAAGATCAAATGAAGTAATAGATATAAAACATTTTGCAAATCTCTAAGTGCTACACAAATATTAGTTGTTTTTTTATGTAGTTCAGATAGAAATGGTCCTGGAATAAGTTGTTATCCTGATGTTATCCCTCCATATATGTTCTGAATATTCTTACACAGGGCCATAAAATAACTACTTTTTCTAATTGAATGAAAAGATTGGGATGTATACTAATCTTCTCCAAGCTCACTGAAAGCACCCTTGGGGCAAATTCATTAGCAGACAGTGTAACAGGGATGATATATACTTCATTCTGTTCCCACATAGTTTTGATTTCTTCTGCTAGACCTCTATATTTTGAAAGTTTTCCATTTCACATGGCTTAGAGATTATGAATATTCAGCATCTAATTTAAAATATTGTTGTAAAATTTTATATAGATCAGTGTTATATTCAGGTGATTGTGGGTCACAGTTTCATCTGTAATAATGCTTAGGTTCCAACATAAATTATTTGTTGAGTAATCAAGGTTACCTTAAGGTTTTTATTTATGGTATAGAGATTTATCACTGTTTAATTTACAAAAGATAATGAACATCTAGCCACTAGGTGTAAAGCCAATCAGCAGTAGATTCCTGAGAGAATGCTACTGTGAACAGCCTTTAAGATTCGGATTACACAGTATTAGTGAACACTATGTTTATTCCATTACAAAATCAGATTCAGTACAATGTTCACAGTTTCAACAGTTCACA
>CM053593.1:128618098-128670934 GCA_028646575.1 Pseudocheirus occidentalis
GTAGTAGTAGTAGTAGTAGTAGTAGTAGTAGTAGTAGTAGTAGTGGTAGTAGTAGTAGTAGTAGTGGTGGTGGTGGTGGTGGCGGCGGCAGTGGTGGTAGTAGTAGTGGTGGTGGTAACAGTGGTAGTAATAGCAGTAATAGTAGAAGAAGAGAAGAAGAAGAGGAAGAAGAAGACATTAAAGTAGTATTTTTGAGATTTACAAAGTGTTTTACGTACATTATTTCATTTCTTCCTCACAATACTTGTGAGATGTGTTATTATTATATCCAATTTATAACTGAAGAAACAGGCTCAAAGAGGCTGTTTTCACTTATAGTCACACAACTAGTAAGAGTCCGAGGGAGAATTTGAAGCTGGGTCTCTCTTGCTTCCAGGTCTAGAAGTAATCTTTTCACTTTCCTCACCCCTTCTGAGGTAGGTAATATAAATATCATTATATCCATTTTATAGATAAGGAGACTGAAATTCAGAGGAGGCACTGTCAAATTGCTGGTGCATAGCAGTCGGAATCAAGATTGAGTCCAAGACCTTGCCTTTCTTCTCTCCCTATCACACACTCTTTCTCTCCCTTCATCATTCATTCCTCTCCATATACTTTATGCTCCAACCAAACCAGTCTGTTCTTTGAATGGATCTCTGGTCCAACACATGCACATATACTCACGACTTTTTTTTATATATTTATACTCTCACAGTTTTTCTTATGCCTCTAATATCCTTCCTCTTTTTCACTTGACAAAGTCCTAACCAATCTTTAAAACACAGCTCAAATATTACATTCCCTTGACGGTTCCAGTCCTAAGAATCTCACAAACCACTTTGATTTAGAATTCTCGAATGCGTTATCAGGGGGCAGCTAGCTAGCACCATAGTGCACAGAACCCTGGGCCTGGAATCAGGAAGATTCATCTTCCTGAGTTCAAATCCAGTCTCAGACATTTCCTTGGTATGTGACCCTGGGCAAGTCACTTAACCCTCTTTGCTTCAGTTTCTTCACCTGTAAAATGAGCTGGAGAATGAAATGGCAAACAGTTCCAGTGTCTTTGCCAAGAAAACCCAAAATGGGGTGATGAAGAGTTGGACACAACTGGAAGATGACTGTACAACTGTGCAACATGCACTATCATGTAATATTGTATATTCTAGTTCTTCATATTTGTGTCTTATCTACCTGCTGGCTGTAAGCTCTTTGATGGTAGGGATGGTGTGTTATCTAGACTTGTATCTCTCTAGCATTAAACACAACGTCTTGCACAGAGAAGGACATTTTTAAACGTTTGCTGAGTGAAGCAATGTTTTCCTTTAGCTCTAACCCTCTACAAGTCAAATACAGCTACAATAACAAATAGCCTCAAACAAGTTCTTTTTGCGGAAAGATGAGTTTGAATTAGTGAGATATCTGAAGTAAAGAGTATTTTTTTAAAAAGGAAATGCATTTATTACTTTTAAAGTACATACAGTGACTCAAACTAAAGACTAACAAAAATTCACCTAGTCTCTTGGCATTTCTTTAATGAATAGATAAAAATCATTTATAATTAGCACATTCAGAGTAATTCATTGTAAATAAATGCTCCTAAGTGACTATAATTTTCTTCGACTACTAAAAATGCCCCCCAATAATCCTGTTTATGCCATTATTTAATTTAACTTAGCAAATTCCTTTTTATTTTTCCATAGGTAATGAAAAGACTTTTGTCCAAATTTTCATGTATTCCGAACTAGTAGGGTTCAAATTAAGGTGGTTTTCCACAAACAAGATTTTCAAGCCTCAGCCAACTGCCATTTTTTAAAGTATTATCTGGTGCAGCTAAAGAATATAGACAATATTCTTAATTTAGTGATTGGGATTTTGATATGGGATTTGCTCTACATCTGTTTTTCTTCCTTATCTATTAGTTTTTACCCCTTTGTAGCCACTCTTTCTCCCCATTTTCCCTTTGATCTCCCTCTCTCACTTGCTCAGTGCTTCTGAGTCTTTCTATAGGGCATAACTTCTGCTCCTTGACCTACAGCTGGAAAAATGGATGAAAATGCCCAAAGAGTGAACGTACTGGGCTGGTAGTAGTAGGGGAAAGGAGTTCAATTATTGCAGGGACCAGAGGGTGACCCCTCCGTTTCAGGGAGATTGTGTAATGTTTGATGAGTGCTCAGACTAAGTGAAGGGGATTTGAGCAGAAATTGCCTTGCATCTCTAGACACCAAAGGGCATTCTTAAAGCAGTGGTTTTACCCCTTTTTGTATAAAGACTGAAGGTGAAACACTAAACCTGCCTTGACTGTCAGGTCTTCGGGACCACAACTCTATTTTGAAAACCTGGGCTCTTTCTTCTTGAGGGCTATGTTGACCTGGCACATTTACTCTGATAGGGCATGAATGGTCTCAAAGGGGCTCAAGGATTTGTGACCTGATAGGATTTTTCTTCCATATGATTAGGAGGATCTTGAGCACTCAGTATCTCCTTCCCCCCAACAAAGAACAATATGAGGGAGAAGCTGTATTCCCCTTGTATTCATTGGGAACACCTGGTTCATGGTGTGGCTGCTCTTTGAGATTTTTAGCATTACCTGACACCACTTTTTTTAAAATTAGAATTTGGATGTCTGCTGATTGGGTTCCTGCCCTCTTCTACAACAGGGACACAGATCTGGGACGAGGCTTATTGATAAAATTGTCAAAATGCTCCAAAAGCCACTGTTGCCATCCCTCTTCAGTCTGTCTCCTTGTCTGTTTCTTTCATCAATTGATGGCTAATCCTATCTCTACACTGTCTCCTAGAGTCCCCTTTTTTGTTCTCCTCTCTTTTTTGTTCTCTGTTTGGCCCTCTCTCTCCTCTCTTTCTCTGAATTGGAGTATTTTTTTTACCTATTTCACACTGTTCCCTACTTGTGGAGTCCCTGCAGGGAAGGCTTATTCTTAGTTTCCTGTTTCACCGACTCCTGTTTCTCACTAGTAGAAGTAGATGGTGGTTTTGAGGTGTGGGATGGGGCAGTGGGGATCATTGGGGACAGAGTTGGATGGAGAGAAAATGAACAGGTGGTAACAGAGAATGGAGTGTGTTGAGATAACACAGTGGTTCTGGGTCCTTGAGGACCTACACAGTCTTCTCTCCACTTTGAGCACCCTCAGATTCAAACTTTCGATTACAACCTTATCTCTACTGGGAGTTATGGAGCTTTGGAATGATTCCAAGCCTCCATGAAGAGTAGAAGAGATGAACACAGTAGGGGTAGGATCTGGGGAGGGGATCCCAACATTTAGTGTCTAACCTGATTTTTCACAGTTAGGTCTACAGGGCAATCACCCTAAACCCCATTCCTACCCTACCCTGGCCCAAACTTCAGTTGGCTGGGCTGGCCCCCCACCTCCCCACAACCCTCCCACAACTTTATCTCAGATGTACCCACCCTGTCCCACCCCCCAGCAGGGCACCCCTATCTGTTTGGTGCCTGGTTCATCCTCTGCTCAGCTCAGTAGTATGTCTCCTTTTCCACCCAGCCTGTTGGAGAGAAAAGTTCAGAATGAGGGAGAAGAACGATGGATTTCTTAGGGACTTAGGACAGTGATGGCTATATAGAATGAACCTTGGAGGGTGGGGGGAGCAAAGGACTGGAAATAACAAGGGGGGAAAAATGAAGCAGGGGGCAAGAGAAGATCATAGACATTAAGGACTGGGCAAGAGAATAAGATGGGGGCTAGGTATAAATAGGAATAAAAAGGGGAATGGGAAAACTTTGTATCTGGCACTGGGTAAGGAACATCTATAGATACCCATTAAACATTAGTTGGTTGATTGAAAATCAGGTGGAGATTGAGGGGCTGAACGGCTGTAATTACAGGTGAGAGAGATTAGAAGTCTAAGAGCAACAGAGATCATAAGATGATAGATTTGGAGCCTGAAGGGACCTTAAAAATCATTGAGTACAACCCCCTTGTTTTAAGGATGAGGAACCCGAGTCCATGAGACTGAACCGGGGTTGAACAGCTAAGTGTCAGAGGTAAGAGTAAATTTCAAGTCTAGCCCTCCATCCACTACAACACTCAGGGGAAGAATGTTGACCACTAGAGGCCAGGATTTCAGACTCTAAGGCCTAGAAAGAGAGCAGTGCCCCAAATTCCCTGGAAGGCTAGGTCTGAGGGCACTGAAAGTCAGTGGCAGGTGTCTGGCTTTAGGGGTGTGCTTAGGTTATTGGGAGACTAGCTGGATTGCCGAGGTTTAGTGGAAACTCACCACCAGGATAGCGCCGCAGGATGAGTTTCCGGACCTCATCATAGATGAAGATAAGGAGACTATAGGGAACAGCACAGAACCACCATGTGACCCTATAAAGAATGGGGGAGAAAGAGTGGGATCAGAATATGGGGTGAAGACATAGGAATGGGCAAAGAGAGACACCTAGAGCAATCCAGGCTATGATTATAGGAACAACGCCCCACACGCCCCACCCACATTCCCTCTGTTTCAGTGTAGAGGACTGCCTCACCCTACCTCCTCCTGGGGACTCACTTGAGTGGGTACATTCGTAGGGCCAAGCCCATGCCTGGGCAGTAGGACAAAAAGGCAGCCAGAGCCGTCTCTTCTAGTAGCCCAAAGATCAAGATCTTGTTTCTAGCAAAGAAAGGCATAGTTAGAAGGGAACATTCCCTTCTGGTCTCAGTGACTTCAAGTGCTCACTAACAGTCACCCTCTTCAGCCTGACTTCACAGCAATCCTTTTAATTTGTCTCTTACCAATTCCCCAGCACCCTCCTCACAGCAGCTGTTCAACACCTTCTCAGGAGCATTACTCCACCCTCTCTCTCCCTGTCTTTCAGCAGATGACTTCACCTCTCATTTTACCGAGAAGATTGAAGCCATTCCTTGAGAATCTTCTCCCTTCCTACATCCTTTGCTTCATCTTTACCCATCCTTATCTACTCTGGTCTAACCTCAGAGCTTGAGGTGGCTCTTCTCTTTTTCAGAGGTTAATGTCACCATTTGCACATGGGCTTCCATCCCTTACTGCCTGTATAACTTCCTCAGCAATCATGCTCTCTCTATCTCTCTTATTTTCATCTTCAGGTTCTCCCTAGCTACTGGCCCCTTCCTCATTGTCTATAAACAAATAAACACGTCTCCTCTAACCTTTTTTTTTTCTTGGAGGCAATCGGGGTTAAGTGATTTGCCGGATTTGATCTCAGGTCCTCCTGACCTCAGAACCGGTGCTCTATGTCTCCTTTAACCTTAAAAAACCCTCTTCACCCTGCCTTCTCCTCAAGATAGCATCAGAGATCCCTCTTACGTTTCACATCTCAATCAGTTTACTGAGAAAATGAAGACTTTTCACAGTGAGCTCCCTCTTCTGCCCTTCTCTGCACACTACAACCTCTTGACACCCTGACCCACTCTTCTATCCTTTACCCCAATCTTTGTGGCCCTTCTCTTCAACAAAGCCAACTGCTCTACATGTACCCTTGATTCCATCTCATTTTCTCTGGCATATTGCCTATGCAACTATTTTCTTCCTTCCTTCCTTCTTTCTTTCTTTCTTTCTTTCTTTCTTTCTTTCTTTCTTTCTTTCTTTCTTTCTTCCTTTCTTCCTTTCTTCCTTTCTTCCTTTCTTCCTTTCTTCCTTTCTCACTTTCAGAATCCTTCTCTTCCTTCAAGGCTCTGCTGAGGGACCACTTTTTCAGTGACATCTTTCCTGATCCCTCCAGCTGAAAACGAGATCTTCCTCCTCACATTTTCCTTGAACATTTTTGTCTGAATCTCACGCTTCTATCACACCTGACCTTGTATTATACTTATTCCTGGATATGTTATATCCCTCCCACTCTTCTCACTCCTCTACCTAATTCCTTAAGGTCAAGGACTGTACCTTTTTAAATCTTTGTATCTTTGTGGCCTAGCACAGTGTCTTGATATAGCAACCACTAAAATGTTTATTGAATTTGTCAGAGAAAGTAGAATGTTTCTAAGAGACATATTCCTTTCCCCTTCTTATTTGCCTTCTTTAACTGAAGAATATCTTCATTTTACTTTTTTTTTAATCTTCCTGAATTTCACCAATTTATTACACACTGTCTTATTTTACTCTCTAATCATGTCTTGTTACATAGACAGATCTGGAAGCTCTCTGAGACCAGAGACCATGTCTTGTTCCCTGATCATATGGTTTATATAAATATCCTGAGTCAAGTCTGCTATCTAGGGTCTACCTGGAAAAGGCTTAGACCTTTGACCTTGGACAAATAACCTTCTCTCTCTCTGCAACTTGATTTCCTTATCTGTAACATGAAGGGGCAGTACTAAATGATCTCTAAGGTCCTTTCCAGAGCTAACATTCCATGAGTCTATGTGTTATTGTTGTTGTTTTTAAGTAGAGTAAGGGAAGAGGAATGAACAGAAGGGGGTTGGGGGGGGGGGGAAGGAAGGATAGGAGTGGCACTCTCCAGAGATTTGTACCCACCCAGCATCAAATTAAAGCTGCCAGATTTCTCCTCCTCCTCCTCCTCCCCACCTCCAAGCAATACCATGGCTAGAGATGAGTGATTAAAATCTGATCCTGATCCCAACAAAGGAAGGTGGGGTAGCTCATGGTCAGGGTGAAACAGGCTTGTAGGATCATGCCAGGACTGGGGGAGCTGAAATGGGCTTTGTGGTGGGGAGCTCACTTCATGCCCTGCTGGAAGACAGAATTACGGCGGGTCTTGCAGATGATGAGGTCAGCCCATTGTACAACTACGATGCTGGCAAAGAAAGCTGTGTGGCATGTGAACTCCACCACCTTCCGCTGCTCATAGGTCTGGAGAAAGAGCACAGAAGGGTTGTTAAAGGGAGAGTAGAAGGTGTGGTCGGAGAGGGGAGTAGAATTACTAAAGTCAAGGTAAGAAGAGGGAATGGTGAATCCAGGTATAGAGATGGATGGAGTCAGAGGAAAAGATGGAGTCTGGGAGGAGGTCAGGGAGCAGAAAGAAGAATGTTATCAGGGAGAGTATAGTCACAGGAGATCAATCAGAAAGGAAGGATTAGTCAGAAAGGAAGGTCAAATGGAGTAGGGAAGGGCTCTGTCAGGAAGGAAAGCTTAGTCAAAAAGAAGATTGGTGTCAGAAGTGGGAATAGAGTTAGACATGAGAATGGAGACAGGAGGATGGAGTCAAGAATTGAGATCAGAGTGAGGAGAGACAGAAGAAAAAGCCAGGTCAAGGGGATACCCATTCAAACCACCAGTGCCCACTCAGTGTCGCCCAAATCTCTCACCTCCTGACAGTTGCTGTTGCCTTGTCACTCACCCACTCCTGTCCATAGCTATCCTCCAGGTCATTCTTGGAGCGATCATCCCAATCGAGTCGGATGCCTAGGAGCCGTGAGGGCAGGAAACCATTCTCCGCCAGGATCACAAAGTAGGTAAAAAAACCACCCAGTGCCTGGATCATCCCTGTGAGTGGTGAGGGCCACAGGAATAGGGAATGAGTTAGAGAAGGACACAAAATACAACCTGGATTTAGGACGGGTTCAGTACTAAACTGGGTCCTGTCTTGAGCCAATTTTGAGAGCTTAACCCTCTCAAATATTGGGAAAAACAGGCAGAGCTACACAGTACAAAAAGCACCGGTAGTAGTCAGAAGACCTTGGTTCAAATTCTGCATCTGACACTATCTGTATGAACATGATCAAGACCCTTAATGGTCATTAAAAACCTTCGTGGTTTCAGTTTCCTCAATTGTAAAATGAATTTGGACTGGATGGCCTCTGAGGTCCCTTCTAAAGATCTTTGATCCTATGACACTCTAATCCCATTCTGAGGCAATGGGTCCCTTCAAACCTCACCAATTTGACCATAGGCCATACTGATGAGCCTCTCATTCACCAGCTTGTCTGTCTGTGGGTTCCGAGGCTGGCGTTTCATGATGTCACTTTCAGCTGCCTCATATGCCAAGGAGATAGCTGGTACCTGGAGTGTGGAATGGATGAAGTTGAATAGAGAAGAAAGGGAGTGTGGGATTGGGAAGGAGATAGGAATTTAATTCAACCATCTTTTATTAAGTGCCTGCTGTATACAGAATACTATGTTAGGCACTGGGGAAGATGTAAAGTTTAGATGAGCAGGGTCCTTGCCCATATTGAGCTTATAGTCCAGTAGATTTAATAATAATAAATCCTGTGGAATTTTAAGATTGATGAAGAGATATATAGTGACTCCAGGGTAAAATTCTTAGACTAAGTGTTCCTTATACCAGACAGGAGTTATAGTCAGGCTAATTAGTCACCCTAGGTACCACCCCCCCAACCCTTCACCCTGATAATTCTTTCATACCCTGTTTTCCCCCATCCACATCTTTGGACTTACCATATCAGTGCCCAGGTCAATGCAAAGGATTGTCACAGTGCCCAGAGGCAGGGGAATGTTGGCAATGATAAAGAGCAGAAAAGGGGTAATCTCTGGGATGTTGCTGGTCAGAGTGTAGGCAATGGACTTCTTCAGGTTGTCAAAGATCAGGCGGCCTGTGGGTAGGTCCTTAGAGTATCAGGGATATCAGAGGGACCACCCCTCCCTCTCATACCACTCCCTGAAGTAGGCCAGACCCTTGCATTGTGGTCTAATAGTCTATGAGGAACAGGAGAACAATGAGAAGAGGCCCGCACAAGGCCAGGGCCAGCAGAGGATGAGTGAGAGAAAGAAGACTGTCAGTGATCATCTCTCTGGTTCTGTATCTCTATTTTACCTGTATGCTTCATGTTTTCTATCACTCTTCTGAAAGAGCAAAAGCTTGCAGTTGAGGAGAACCAAGGCAGGCTTTGGAATAATTAGCTACCTGAACTACTGGATATATATGATATAGTGAAAAGAGCACTGGATTTGAAATTAGAAGTCTAGGTCCCAGTACTAGCTCTGCTTTTTTACTGCTTATGGTGCTTCAGACATTTGACCTCTCTGGGCCTCAAATTTCTCATCTGTAAAATGAGAGATTGGATAAAACTTCTAAGGTCTCTCCCAGGTCCAGCTCTTATGTATAGTATAATCCCACAATCTTGGCTGAAAGAGCAGAGGATTTAAACTGGAATGAAATGTCAGGAAGAAGACAGTATAAGGAGAATAGGAATCTAGACTTCCATCCTTCACTTCAGCCTTTGGTGTAAGATCTTAGTGAAGAATGTTTTCGTGCTGGCTGTTTGGCATCTGACTCAACTGGGAGAAATGTGCCAAGAATGTACTGGAGAGCAGCCATGGGCAGCCCACTCACCCTCCTCCACACCAGTGACAATGGAAGCAAAGTTGTCATCGAGTAAGATCATATCAGCTGCCTGCTTGGAGACATCAGAGCCAGAGATGCCCATGGCAATGCCAATGTCAGCCTTCTTCAGTGCGGGAGAATCGTTCACACCATCACCAGTCACTGCCACGATGGCACCCTGATGAAAAAGCACATCAGAGGCAGAGGCTAAACCTCAGTTTCCCAGAGTCAGAAGGAACCTCAGAGGGCATCTAATCTAACCCATCTTGTAACAAGAATCATGTGACCATACATTTGGAACTGGATAGGATCTTAGAGGCCAAGTCCAACCCCCATCCCACCAAGAGGAAAATGCAGCATACAGGTCTTTCTGACTTCAAATTCAGTGCCTTCTTCACTACACCCCATGTTGCCTCTCTACAATCCCACTATCACATGCTAGAAAAAGGTTTGTTTGAAGAATTCTAGTCATGAGGAATTAATTTCCTCTCAAGGTAGCTGTTATAATTCAGACAATTTAGGCTGATATGATGCTTAAATGTACTTTGTGTCTAATACTTCTAGTTCTCTCTGCCATGACCAAGCAGAACAAGTTTGATCTCTCTTTCAAATACTTGAATGCTCCTGGAGAGGCATCATGGTCCCTCAGCCTAGTTATTCCCTATCTCCTGGACCCAGTTCCCCCATCCTATATACTCATGTCTAACAGGCCTTTTATTCATCCCTGATGGCCAAGAAGTCTGCCCTGTATCACCAAATTCAGCTTTCCCACCTGTCTCTGACATCCCTCCACAATGATGAGCTTCTGCTGTGGGGAAGTCCGAGCAAAGACAATCTCTGTGTGGTTCTTAAGGATCTCATCCAGCTGCTCTGATGTCATGTCCTTCAGGTCAGACCCATGGACCACGCAGGCCTTGGCTTCCCTGGATTGGTTAGGGAACAACATACAATTTGGCTGACCTTTCTCCCCGTGTCCCAGACTTTAGCAGCCTTCCTTCCTCAGTTTTCACGTCCTGCTACTCTCTGGGATTCAGCTTTTTCATTTCCTCACAGGGACTGTCCTTTGGAGAAGGAGCAGGTGCCCACCAGGAAGATTCAGAATCTTAGCATGAAGAAACTAAGGCATTCAAAGCAAGTCACTCATTAGGCCAGACATAGGGACTTTAGAGGTCCCAGGGAGGTGCTCTAGGAGCCCCACAGTGGAACACTCAATTCTGAGTAGTCGTATAGGATGGGAAAGGCATCCATCCAGCATAACAGATAAAGATAGCATTTGGTCAGGGACAATGGTGTGCTGGTAAATGTTTAACAATGGGCTCTCCAGGAGAAAAAAATGCATGCAGGACACACTTTTAAGTTTAATCTGTACATTTTCTCCAACACTCTTAGGTCTAGACAACCGACAAAACAAAACAAAAAAATCAAGCCCTGATTTGTAATGTTTGTCAGTTTCCAAGGTGTGAGTGTTCACACTAAAAATTTAACACTTTGCCCTCAGTTCAGTCATTTCTAGCATTTCCCTGGTCAAGGGCATCCAAAAGGGGCCTCACCTGGGATTGACCTGGCTAACAGGGATATTTAGCCGGGCAGCAATGTCCTCTACTGTCTCATTTCCCTCTGAGATGATGCCCACACCTTTGGCGATAGCTTTTGCTGTGATGGGATGGTCCCCGGTCACCATGATCACCTAGAGGGAGAAGAAAGAAGAGATAGGGAAAATGCTACCAAGTTCATTTGAGTCCCAAAAAAAGAGGCTCAAGGTAGGGAACAAAGGAGCACCGTGCCAAGGCAGAGTCTAGTCTGGTTCCCATCACTTACTAGACATGTGACCATAGTGGCTCTGTAGGGTGGAAACAAATGCTGGAATGTGAGTCAGGAGACCTGAGTTATAACCCAGACTGAGGTTCACTAGCTGTATGATGAGCTGTATGTATTGGGACCTCAGCTTCCTCATCCTTGAAATGAGAGAATTGGACAAAATCTTCTCTAAGGACTTGCCTGGTTCTGAAAGTCAATGTACTTTAAAGTTTAGCATTGAGGGTGGTGTACATAATTATGGAGCCTGCTGCTGGCCTGTAACCCACAACACTCCAAAGCGTGGCAGGAGTCAGATTCAAATATAACTGGGAAATATTTAATAAAAGAAATAAAACCACAAATAGAGAATAGTTTTACATTTTAAAACTAAGTCAGGGGTCATGTAAGTGGCACAACGAATAGAACACTGAGGCTGGAGTCAGGAGGACCTGAGTTCAAATCTAGCCTCAGACATGTC
This sequence comes from Pseudocheirus occidentalis, assembly GCA_028646575.1. Taxonomy (NCBI): domain Eukaryota; kingdom Metazoa; phylum Chordata; class Mammalia; order Diprotodontia; family Pseudocheiridae; genus Pseudocheirus; species Pseudocheirus occidentalis. The sequence continues at coordinate 128,629,591 of CM053593.1, forward strand.
CTAACTGTGTGACCCTGGGCAAGTCATTTAACCCTGTTTGCCTCAGTTTCCTTATCCACAAAATGAGCTGAAGAAGGAAATGGCAAACCACACCAGTATCTCTGCCAACAAAACCACAAATGGGGTCATGAAGACACAGCTGAAAACACCTGAACAGCAAAAAAACCCCCAACATACCAATGGAATGAGGGGGCCAGTCCTGTTCTGCTCTTCCCACCACAAAACCTTAAAAGTTTACAAAGCACTTTCTTCATAAGCCTGCAAGTTTGAGCTCATAAATATTAACATTCTCATTGAACATATGACAAAACCAAAGCTCAGAGAAATCGTGAAGCCAGTTAGTGTCAGAGCTGGGCCTCAGACCTAGGTCTCTCCTGTCTCTCAATTCAGTGCTTTTCCCGTAGAACACAAATACCCACCCACACCCACCCTTCACATATACTTAAACATATATACACACCAAACACACACACACACCCCATGCACATAACACACACACACATACAACTTCAGAGCTGGAAAGGACCATCATGGTGAGCTAGTACAACCCATTGCTGCAAAAGATTCCTCTAATATTGCTAAGAAGTGGTCATCCAATCTTTGCTCTATGATCTCCAAAAAGAGATCCTACTTCCTCTCAGGGCAGTCCAGACTACTTTTTAAAAATTATTATTATTGTTTTTATTTTGAAAGTTTTATTAATCTGTTTTGTGTTTACATTACATTTACAGATCAAGAAGAGATCCTACCAAATCCCTTCTGTGACACAGACATGGTCTTGATATATAAACTAAGGAGAATCCAAACAGAAAAAGAAAATGGTAAACCAATGCCCCTAAAGAACATACATACAAAAATTTAAAATAAATTACTAGCAAGAGGTTCAAATAACATATCATAAAGAGGTTGAATTTAAACAAGAAAAACAGGGTAGCCTTAATATAGGAAAAGTATAAACTTAATAGTATTCAAGGAACAATTCCCATGTTACATAAATCATTTGCAGAAACAGTCCATTTTTCTTTAGCAGCAAAATATATTTCCTTGAGTTGTGGAAAATGCTATCCACAGCCAGAAAAAGAACTAACAGAGTCTGAATGCAGATCAAAGCAGAACATTTTCACTTTTTTGTTTATGGTTTTTTTTCCTTTTTTCCTGTGTCTTCTTTCATAACATGACTAATGTGAAAATACATTTCACATTATTTCACACATATAACCTGTATCAGATTTCTTGCTGCCTTGGGGAGGGAGAAAAATTTGGAATCTAAAATCTTTCAAAAATGAATTTTGAAATTGTCTTTATGTGTAATTCGAAAAAATAAAATGCTATTAAAATTTTTAAATGTATGTCCTTATATCAAACTTATATTTACCTTATTGCTACTTCCACAAATTGCCCACAGTTCTTCCCTTTGGGGTCAAACAAAATAAGTCTAATTTCTCTTCTGCATCAGCCCTTCAAATACTTGGAGACAATGATTATATTTCTTCTTATAGTCTTCTCTTCCCTAGACTAAACATCTCTTGTTCTTTTGACCTATGTTCATATGGCATGAACTTATATGGGCCTTCATTCTCATGGCTGTGATCATCTGGACACTCTCCAGTTTATCACAACATTCCAAAAGAAGTCTGACCAGGGTGAACGGCAGTGGGACTGTTTCCTCTACTCCTGGAGATCCAGCTCTTTTAATGCAGCCCCATATCACAGGTTTTGGCTGCTATATCACACACTGACTCATAAGGAGCTTGCCGTCCACTGAAATGCCTATTTTTTTTTTAGATGAACTGTTATCTAACCATACCTCCTCTATCTTGTACTTGTGAAAATGGATTTTTTTGAACTCAAGTTTAAGACTTTACTTTATCCCTATTATATTTCATACTATTTGATTCAACCCAATGCTCTAGCCCAGGGGTCAGCAAGCCACTGCTAGAGGGCTAAATCTGGCCTGCTGCCTGTTTTTTTATGGCCTGCTAACTAAGAATGTTTTGGGGTTTTTTTTTTACATTTTAAAATACAATAAAGCTTTATTTTGAAATGTAAAAAAACATTCTTAGCTTGTGGGTCATACAAAAGTAGGCTTCTGGCAGCAATTTGCTTCTGTTCTAGCCTGTTGAAATTTTTTGGCCACAATAGATATGCCATCTGTTATGTTTTCCAAGCCTTCCAGTTTTGCGTTACCTGCAGATTTGATCAGCATTCTATATACGCCATTAAATCATAACCAAAAATGTCAAGTAGCACAAGTAGACTATAAAGGTCTCCTTCCAACAACAAATAGTACAACAGCCTATTAAATGCTTTGCTAAAACCTTTTAGATATTTGTCGTTGTTCAGTCTTGTCCAACTTTTGGTTGACCCCATTTGAGGTTTTCTTTAGCAAAAATACTGGAGTGGTTTGTCATTTTATTCCCCAGCTCATTTTACAGATGAGGAAACTGAGGCAAACAAGATAGAGGGACTTTCCCAGGGACACACAGCTAGTAAGTGTCTGAGGCTGGATTTGAACTCAGAAGATGAGTCTTCCTACCTTCCAGCCCTGCATTCTAGCCACTATTCCACCTGGCTCCCATTTTCAAATATTCCTTACATCTATATCAACAGCATTCCCCTGAATGACCAGTTTAGTAATAGTGTCAAAAAAGGAAATTACATTAGTCTGGCGTGATTTGTTCCTAAGCAGACCATATTGACTCTTTGGGATCACTACTTCCTTTCTTAGTTACAGTTCACTAACCATATCTTTAATAATACACCCTAAAATTATTTCGAGAGTTAAATTCAAGTTCTTTAGACTCTAGTTTTTTATCGTGATATTTGTCTTTCTCCAGTCTTGGGATACCTTTCTTATTCTCCATGATCTTCAAAATGTGACTAACAATATCTCAGTATAATTTAGGATAGCTAGGTTGTACAGTGGATAGAGTGCCAGGACTGGAGCTAGAAAGATATGAGTTCAGATCTGACCTGAGACACTTATTAGCTTTGTGACCTTGGGCAAGTCACTTAACCCCATTTGCCTCAGTTTCCTCATCTGTAAAATGAACTGGAGAAGGAAACGGCAAACCATGCCAGTATCTCTGCCAAGAAGAGTTGGACACAATTGAAAAATGACTAACCAGCAACAAAAATTCAATAATCGCACCTGCCAGATCTTTCCAAGAATGTAGTTCATCAGGGCCAAGTGACTTGCATTCGTTAAGGAAGGAAGGAAACAAACATTTATTAAGCTTCTACTATGTGCCAGGCACCGTATTGAGTTCTTTTCAAATGGCATCTCATTTGATCAAGTGCACCTAGGAACTCTTACTATCTCATTAAATATATTAGGTATCAGTTCCCCATTAGCCATTTTCAGTTTTGTTTTTCCTAGTCCATAGATGATTTTTGGCAAAGAAAACAAACAAAATGAAAACCGAGCAGCTCTGCCTTCTCTCTGCCAACAGTTAGTATTGTCTCATCTGTCCGGAGCAGCAATCCCTTCCCTTTCCTTCTTTAATCTTCCTCTTTTGCCCAATATAAATCAAATCTGCCCCCTGCCCCCTTATTTTGTCCTTAGCCTTCCTCATGGTTTATTTTGAAATCCATTCATTTCACGCTCTTGATACTGATTAGAGTCCTGTGACAGGCTTTTGTATCTACCCCCGTTACTTGCCCAATCCTATACCTTCTATATGTGCCCTTTAAAAGTCCAGGTTGGTTGATGAATTCCCTATGCATCCATATCACTCTCTTCAAACAGCTCCTCTTTGTCTTCTTCATCATAATACTTTCTTTTTGTATCTTCAGAATTTCATTCTTGAAAGCTTCCTATCCCTTCCATGTTGATTTCCCTTGAGAAATTTTAGTTAATGGGATCCTAAATATCTCTCCTTTGATCCCTTTGAAATATGGTCTCCATAATGGAAAGTACATAACAGAACCTTCCAGGCCTTCTACTTTTCTGTCACAAATTCTAAGCCTGAATGCTTACTGCTCCCAACCTCCCAAGTTTCCCAACATTTCTGCCCCAGCAACAAGTTCCTTCTTATCAGTGAGAATCAAATCTAGAATACATTTCCCCTTTTTAAAAATGCCTCTACTTTTGCTAAGGATGGAATTATCATTAAGGCAACTTAAGAAGTTATCAGCTACACTGATTTTTGTCACACACACATACACACTCACCCACATACACACCTTCAAACATGTCTGGATAATTGAAGGCTCCCATCACTATTTGATCATGCATATCTGGCAGTCTTGTGATTTCTTTCCTGAATTCCTCTTTTATTTCCTCTTTTTTATTTGGGTGATCAGATGATAACATTCTTTTGTTCCTCCTTCCATCTACCTTTACTCTCCATTATGCTTCTCCTCTCTAGTTCTTAGATTTCCTCACTTGAATATCTCTCCTTAATATTCAGTGTTCTCTTTCTTTCTCTCTTTTCACCTCTCCTTTTTCTTTTGTCTTTGGTGTACCCTTTTTGCCTTTTTGCTCCAGACTTGTGATCACAATGGTTCAGAGAATTCCTGGTGAGAAAACTCTTTTGTTTTTTTAGGAGGGGGGAAGGCAGGACAATTGGGGTTAAGTGACTTGCCCAAGGTCACACAACTAGTAAGGGTTAAGTATATTAAGTGTCTAAGGCTGGATTTGAATTCAGGTCCTCCTGACTCTAGGGATGGTGCTCTCTTCACTGTACCACCTAGTTGCCCTCCCAAAAACTTTCTTTATTGATATAGATTGGCAGCTTACAGAGTCACTTAGGCAGATGAAAAGTTAAATGACTTGCCCACAGTCACATAGCCAGCATGTGGCCAAGGTAGCCCAGGTTTTCCTGAGTCCAGGGCCCACTTTCTAGCCATTATGACACATTGCCCCTCTAAGGCATACTCTTTGGGGGTATTCCAGTCCCTGGTTTCATCCCACCAAGTCTCAGTAATACTTACAATGTCCAATATGACTCCTTACATTGAGAGCTCTGGTTAGTTCTGTTCCTTGCCTAGACTTTGTGCATTTTTGTATATTTGCCACTTGAGGCCATGAATTTTATGATGGACTTCTACCTCGATTTTTCACGGTACTATGTAGGGCCTCTCACTTTGCTTCTTTCTGTTGGGTTTCCTCATTTATGGGATGAAGATATAACACTGACCTTGACCATTTCATAGGATTAATACATGGATCAAATGAGATTATATACACACACAAACATACATACAATATACACATACACAATATATAGTTATACACCATATACTATACATACATGTATATATATGTGTGTACATGTACTATGTATATGTATATATGTGCACACACACTATGTACACACATAATTATAAAAATATACACAAAGTATACATGCATGTATATGTGTGCTATGGATACACACATATGTATACAAATTCACACATAAGCCTATATATACATAACATACATATACAATATGTGTATGTATACATATCTAAGAGTATTTTGTAATCATAAAGTGCTATATATATATATAAAATGCTACATAAATATACATATATTATTCCCTAAGGCAAACAATAATAACAATTGACATTCATACAACATTTTGCAACTTGCAAAGCACTTTACATACAATTATCTCATTTAAGTCTCATAATCACCCACCCTTACAACTCCATAGAACTACATCCTCAGGTGTTGAAAGAACTGATAAATGGGATGGTTGAGCTGCTTTCTGAGCTATCTGAAAGACCATAGAGAATAGGAAAGGTAACCCAGGTATCATAATCCTCATTCTACAAACAGAAAAACTGAGGCTCAGAGAGGTTAGGTGATTTACCTATGTCTGCATAACTGGTAAAATAAGTCTTAGAGGTAGGATTCAAATTTAGATTTTCTTGACTCTCTGGTTAGTGCTATATTCACAATGCCACACTCCAGCTAGAAGAGATCCAGCCCATTCCATCATAAGGATGGAATCCAAAGGAATATGGAGCTGGTGAACCCAAGGAGATGCTGTTTCTACACGTAGCAGTTCACAGGTGGCAGGCAATGTGAGATACAGAGAGGAGATGAGTCATAGGATTGCCTTGCTGGATGAATAAAGAATAAGGAAGCTATAAAAGGGAAACTATTGCAATCTCTACACTAAGGGATCTGGATTTGATGTAAGGAAGAAATAGCTGATTTAATTATCTTGTGTCTTTCTCAAACTTTTATATCTTAGCTGCTAAAGAAAGTCATTCCCAAGATCTGTGTGAGTTTAGGAACCTTCATCTGTGTCCTGGACCTTATTATACATGGTGGAGAACCAGATTTGAAGCCAGAAGACCTGTGTTCGAATCCATCTTGTCACTTACTGACCATGTAACCAAGTGACTAAGTCTCTGGGAAGCTTGGTTTCTTTATCTATGAAATAGGGGTGATTATATTACTCTCAGGACAGGGTTGTTTGGAGAATTAAACAAAATAGCATATGTAAGATGCTTTGCAAACTTTAAAAGTGATATATGAATGTAAACTGTTATGATAATGATGATGGTGATGACGATGATGATGGTGATGGTGATGATGGAATTTTAGAGCACTTCCCACCATGTTCTGGTAAGTTTAGTTTCCCCATAAATTCTATTAAAGCCCTTTTGAAAAGCCCAACCTGTGTCTTCACTGACTAAGAGAAAAGAAGAGGATTTCATGACTGGGCTAACCAAAGGCCAGGGACTTTGGAAGTAAAATGTGGAAGGGCCTCACCCCTATGATTTCCAACTACTAAGAAGTAGAGGTCAAATCCAGATAGAAAAGGAAGAGATTCCAAGAAGATCCAGAAACTCAGGGAGAGCTGGATTCGATTCTGACCATATTGAATCTGATTGGTTATTTCCTGGCTCAGCTTCCTATTTCTTCACGCAGTGTTTATTTATAAGCAGAGAGAAAGGTACATGAGGTCCTTTCTTGCTCTAAATATTTATAGTCTACACAAGAAATTGTGGTGAAGATGGAGAGGGTTCAGGAAAAAAAACAATTCATTTAATAAAAGTGATTGATTGGAGTGAGAACACAAAGGCAAGGGTTAACTTTCTTTTTTTTTTCTTCTTTTTTGAGGGGGGAAGGCAGGGCAATTGGGGTTAAGTGACTTGCCCAAGGTCACATGGCTAGTAAGTGTTAAGTGTCTGAGGCTGGATTTGAACTCAGGCACTCCTGACTCCAGGGCCGGTGCTCTATTCACCACCCCAAAGGTTAACTTTCTGAAGGAGGATCGAGGGATAATAGAGACTCAAATAACAGATTTAGAACTGGAAAGCTCCTTAGATGTCCTTATAATCAATCCCTTCATTTTACAAATGAAGAAGCTGAGCAACAGAGAGGTTAATTGCCTTGTCCACACGGACAGTATTGGAGACAGAATTAGAAACTAGATCTTTCTGACTCCAATTCATCTCTCTATCCATTATATTATCCCACTTCTCTATTGAAAGCTAGAAGGGACTTCAAGAGGCCATTTAGACCAACCCTCTCATTTTACAGTTGAATTTGAAAGCCAAGATATCTAAGTGACTTGCCTATGCTTATAAAAGTAGTAAGAATCAGAGATAGGTTCTAGTTCTCTGGCTTTAGAGCCAGTGCTCTTTTTCGAGGGGGGAAGGCAGGGCAATTGGAGTTAAGTGACTTGCCCAAGGTCACACAGCTAGTAAGTGTTAAGTGTCTGAGGCCAGATTTGAACTCAGGTCCTCCTGACTCCAGGGCCCATGCTCTATTCACTGAACTACCTAGCCGTGCAGTCAGTGTTATTTTAATGGAAGGACAGAACCTCCTCTCAGCTGCAGAGAGGGACAAACAAAGGGCTCAACCCCAGAGCAGACTTGGGGTACACCCTGGCTGAAAAGCAGAGAGTGGTGTAGGGAAGATAGCATGGGGGTACATAGCTGCTTGCCATTGATAGTAATGCCTTCAAACTCCTGGCTATTTAGGGAACTAAAATGTTTCTTTGGTAGTGGTGATAATTTTTGGCATGATAGTACAAGATTTGGCTTCTGGATGATTGGGACTGAATATGTCAAGAGTAGAATACAGAGTGTGTGATGAATAAAATATGTAGTTAGTATTGTCTGAATTATTTTAGGAACAGTATGTGATCTAGAGGGAAAGAGGAAATAGTAGCGGTCAGTGAGAATGAATAGCAAAGGGGTATTCTGATGCTGATACTCCACAGTCTATGGACTAGTCCAGATGTAGACTCCCAAGAGGTTGGTTTATTCTGAGAGTGAAGCTTGATTTGGGGGGCATAGAGAGTCAACCCAGCAGCGGATATCCCTAGCCTGTGCATCTATAGCTTCCCAGATTATGTACAAGCTGTTTGTGAGAACCTCTTCTAGGGACGTTCTTCTATGGGAGTGATTCCATTATCTAGGTGGGGAGAGCACAAGCACTCAAAGCTTGGAGAATGGCTAGGAGTAGTGAGTATGTCTCTAATACAACAATCTTGAATTTCTCAACGTAATAGTCTCAAGATCCTTTGTTCTAAGGGAAGAATGAAAGAAGAAAAAAGAGAAGGGAAAAGAAGAGGAAGGGGAAAGGAGGGGAAGAGGTTGGAGAAAGGAGGGGGAGGGGAGTGGTACCTTGATCCCTGCACTTCGGCACTTGCCCACAGCATCAGGCACAGCAGCACGGGGAGGGTCAATCATGGACATGAGTCCCACAAAGCAGAGCTTCTCTGTGGGAAAGTTCAGCTCATCTGTGTCAAACTTGAAACCCCGAGGAAATTTTGCAGAGGGTAGGTTGAGGTGGCAAAATCCTGGGAGGAGGGGAAAAGGAAGTATGAGGGAGACTAGGTTGACAACTGGGAATGTATACAGGCTACATGCAGGTTCTACTCAATGATACCAAGAGAGAGCCTCCCTAATCCCTTTCTGAGCCCCATCTCCCTTGATCCCCAAGTTCTCTTGGTCCCTCACCCAGCACACGCTCCCCCAGTCCTCCCAGCTCCATGTAGGCATTTTGGAAGGCATCCTGCATCTCCTTGTCCAGAGGAATCTCCTTGCCCTGGACAAGGATGGAGGAGCATCGGTCCAGGATCCTCTCTGGAGCCCCTTTCATCACTAGCACATGGCTCTGGGGACTGTCTTCCCGTTCGTGGATGGATAGCTGGGGAGAGGATAGAGGCAACGTCAGGGAGGGCAGAGGAGGCAATGGCAGGCAAAGTCAATGGGAAAATGGAAGACTGGGGGCAGGGTCAACTTGGTAGGGTGGACTTAAAATCAGAAGACACAGCACTTAGGACCATGGGATCATGGGGCTCCAGCTAGCAGGGGACTTGGAAGCCAATCCAGTGCACTCATTTTATAGATGAGGAAACAGATCAAAGGAAGCTGACTTGCCCAGGGGGCAATCAAATATCAAGCATCATAATAAGCTGGATTCGAATCTAGGTCTTCCCACTCTAGAACCAGTACTTGCTGTGTGAGCAAGAGGACTATAAGATATATAGAGTTGGCAGGGACCTCAGAGGGAATCTATTTGCAATCCCTTCATCCTGGTGATGAGGAAATGCAAATAGTTAATGGGAGAGCCAGGATTCAGATCCAAATCCTCTGTTTCCACTCACTATTCCATGTTCTCCCAGGGAGTCATGTGACTCCACCTCAGTTTTCCCACCTGTGAAATGGGAATAATAATACTTTTAAATCTTAAAAGTTATTTTAAACTACTTCACAGAATTGTTGTAAGAAAAGCATTTTGTAAGCTGTAAAGTGTTAGAGAAGTATCAGCTATTATTATAAGAAGAAGTGAGGGCAGTGTCCTGGATAGAGATAACAATTCACGTTTTTATGGTACTTTAAAGTCTACAAAGCAATTTTCCCACAACGCAGAAATGCCATGACTTAGAGAGTACATATATTATTATTTTTATTTCACAAATGAGGGAACTGAGAATCAGAAAGGACAAATGATTTGTCCAGGGTCCATAGGAAGTAGATATGAGAGCTGAGGTCCGAAGCCATCTCCCTTCTGACCAGAAGTCGAGTGCTCCTTTTGGTACCTCCCTCTGGAGGGATATCAAGGGATGGAAGAGAGTGGGGCTGAGCGAGCCTTGTAGTCTCCAAGATACAAGGGGGTGAACATTTGCTTCAGTCCCTAACAAATACTTTACCCCTCCTACCACACGGTGAACTTTTTTATATCTTTCTTACATATTTGCCATCTAATATTATATATTAGCATTATCTGTGTTTCCTATTAAAAATTTCATAATGTGCATCTTAACTCTGTCCTAAAGTGTAAGATCCTTAAGGGCAGGAAGCCCATCTAAGTGTTCTCCCTGGAGCCTGACACACAGTTCATCACACAGATCTCTATAAATTATTGATGGTGCTTGTTTCCTGATGGAGATGAAAGCTATTTCTGCCTGCCTGTCCTCCCTACATTTTTCCCATCCCTCTATCCTATGTCATCTGGGACCATCTCTGTACCTGGTACTTGTTGGTGGAGTTGAAGGGGATTTCAGCCACTTTGGGGTTTCTCTCCCTCATCTTCCTGACGGAGCCACATGAGAGCTCAATACACTTGAGCAGAGCCGACTCAGAGGCATCACCAGCCGTGTCCCTCTGCCAAAACAGGAGTTGTTGTCACAGGGGGTTTGTTGGCGGTTGGTCTGGGGGAGAGGGGCATGGAGTGCTGTGGTCATGCAATAATCACAGAGACTACACTGATGGGGAGAGGGGGGACAAATTATAAAAGTAGAGGGGCTGGGAGAAACTATGGTGGGGTTTCAAGGATAAGGGAAGCCTTTTGAAAGTAACAGTCATCACCAAAATCCTGACATCCTCTTTTCCCTCCCTCAATCCCAGCTCCCTTTACCTTAGATACAGAGATGTTCTCTTGTCCAGCCTTGAAGACTGCACGGTTACAGAGACCAGCAATTCGAGACAAGGCCGTCCAGGTCGGGGAGCGTTTGTCAAATGTGGCACCTGGTGATGATGATAACGACAATGGCCTATGTTTATATAGAATTCTGTACAATCTTTATAAAGTGCTCTATTTCTATTTGAGTCCCATCGAGGCCTGGTGAGCATGGGAGTGCAAGTATCATGATCACCATTTTACAGACTGGGAAAGAGGTACAAAGCAGGTTAAATTACTCGTCTAGGGCTTCATACATCATACACTTAATTGAGGAGATGTTATTTTATGCCCTGCCCTGGTCTCCTGATTTTTAAGTCCAGAGATCTTTCCACTTTATCCTATGGTGCCCTAGACAAACATATAGGAGAGCCATGAACTAGGCTCCCCTTTTCCATGCCCCACACCATAATAGTTTTCTATTTTATCTTTTTCCTTATCCCCTACCCATTTCCTCCTAGTGCCTTCAACTCCCTCCCAGTTCCCAACAAGCCCAGCCAGTGAGTGTCCCAGCAATTGTCACCAGACTGGTCTTCAGTGGTATCGGCCTCATGGATCTGGTTGTCAAACCACATGTGGGCCACAGTCATGCGGTTCTGGGTGAGGGTGCCTGTCTTGTCTGAGCAGATGGTGGAAGTCGATCCCAAGGTCTCCACAGCCTCAAGATTCTTCACCAGACAGTTCTTCCGGGCCATTCGCTTAGCTGTCAGGGTGAGACACACCTGTAGGGTTGGGAGTGCGGATGAGAGAAGAGAAGCAAAAAAGGAATTGTCTGGCATTAGGGAGAGCTCTCTGTGACTAAGACTACGTAGTTTTATGGGCTGTCCATCCAAATCCATGTCCTAATCTGGATGACCGGCAGTTTTCCTTTACTTAGTCTCTCCTGTCCATGGTTATACTGAAATCTTTTTTTTTTTTAACGATTATAGGTATTGTTTAGAAAGCTCTGTGGTTTGACAGAGTCTGATACAGTCAGCACAATGTGATCTTAAAACAGGATCAGTCACAGCCTCTCCCCATGAAAGCCCTGTGGCACAGTTTGTAGGGGGTAGGGCCTGGGAGTCAGGGAGTCATGAGTTTGAGTCATGCCTAAGACACTTATTAGTTGTAAGACTCTGGGTAAGCTACTTAATCATTTTCTGACTCAGTTTCATCTGTAAAATGGGAATAATAATATACTTCACAGCGTTATTGTGAGGATCAGATGAGATGACCTGCAAAGTGCTTTGCAAACCTTAAAGTACTATATATCCACCAGCTATTATCTATGAGGAATCTTTTCTTACCTTGGACTTTGCACTAAACCATGAGAGTGGCAAATGCCTTTGGCAGGCTATCACGTTTTATGCCTTGCTTGATATTAATAATCAGAACCCAATGGACTCACTTTCAGTAAAGGAGAAAATGATTTGTTTTGACAGATGCTTTCTTTTCTTTTTGTCATGATTATCCCTCTGGTTTCATCCTTAAATTCTCTCAGAACAATTTTGCCTAATTGGGTCTTAACTCAAGTTATCTGTAAGCTTATTTCTCCTCCCACTTCATGGGAGCTATTACCCCTCGCAACCTTCTACCATCCTTCTGTGCACAATTTTGCAAATGAGTTTATATTCTGAACTGGTGTTGCTCTTGGCTGCTCTATCTTTTCTCTTGGCAAGAAGATCAAGTGTTTACTGGATAGGGTTTTTTTTTTCCATACTTTTGACCTCATAGTTGTGTCAACTGAAAAAAATAACAAAAAAACCCCTGGATTTTTGATTTCATCAGTGTAGGGAGTACCCAGGGAGGAACTTCTACTAATACAGATTGGTACCTTCTCTGGAATTTTTGGTTGTAGACAATTGCAAGAGGAACCTAGAAGTTCAGGATCACACAGATGGTTTGTGTCAGCCATGAGACTTGAACTAGTGGTCGTCTTGATTCTGAGAGCAACTGTCCCTATCCTCTGCCACATGGCCTCATGCTACTTTGCTTTAGACAGGCTAAGTTTTTTGTAGGTAATGGTGATAGTTCAAATCAATATCTGTGCCTTTATCTCTATCTCATTTAAATAGGTCAGATAAATCAAATTGGAACTGTTTTGATTGCTGGTCATAATTTCTTCCCATTTTTATTCTTTCTTTAATTAGACATGAATTAAAAAAATATTTACTTTAACCATTAATGGTCTGATTGTATATAACAGCTGACTCAGAAATTACTTTTATATCAGCAGGCAGAAATTTTCTGTAATCAATTTTATTTTTAAAAAAAAGGATCCTGTTAAATTTGCTTCCAGACTATCATCTTGACTAAAGTAGTCCTGATATTTAGGCATGATTTTTCTGTGTTGCTGTAATTTTTTGGTCTCTTTCATTTGCTGTTCCATTGCTCATGTCTTCTAACACATTTTTTTTTGCCATCCTCCCCTATATTCACCTTTGCTTTCAAGTCATTAAGTATTAAGGTATATTGATTTAATTTCGATAGTTCTTTATAGAATTTCTCTCCTTTCATCTTGAGCTGGAACATTGTCCCTTACACATACAAACACACATACACACACACTCAATATATATACATGTTTAAAGATATGGACAGACAGATATTAAATTATAGATGGGTTATAATCTGCATTGATGGAAGGAATTTGTACCTGGAAGACCCCCACATTGATAAAATCACACATTTTTCTGTATTTGCATGTGTGTATGTGTGTTTTGGTACATATTAAGTATCAGATGGATGGAACAGGCAATAAATGTTACAAGACTTCCATGGATGAGGGGAATGGTTAGGAGAGAAGCTATAAAGGAAAATCTGAGCTGGGTTTTGAAGGGTGAGTAGAATGTGAATAGGTGAAGAGGGTAGGGCATTCTATATGGAGGGAAATGGACTAAGTCATGGCCTTTTGACTAAATCCAAACTTCACAGAATTAATTCCCTTAATAAAAGTATTTTTTCTATAAAACTTGAACTCAGCCAAAAGGTCACGCCCAAGGACCTAGAAGACCACATATGACCTCAAGGTTGCAGGTTTCCCATCCCTGATGGTCCTAAGCAAAAATGTGAAGGTAGGAACAGGAATAGGTTGCTTAGAAATAACAACCAAACCATTCTGGCTCAAGTAGAATAATAAAATCTTAGAGATAGAAAGGACATAGAGTTCTTCTCATTCAATCTCCTACCAATTGCAAACATCTGTATCATCCATGATGGATAATTATCTGGCTTAAACTTTAAATAATTCCCACGGTCCAATTATCATTTCTATGCTACTGACTTCCAAATCCAGTCACAAACTTTATTCTGAGCTCTAGGATATTCTAGGCATTGTATTTCCAACTGCCTAATTGACATATCCACCTGGGCATCCTGCCAGAACCTCACATTCAGCATATCTAAAACTAAACCTATCATCTCCAAAGCAAGTCTCTCTCCTTATATTCCCATTTCTGTGAATGGTACCACCATTCTCTAAGTTATTCAGTTTGGGAACTTTAGAGTCACCATTGGATTATTCCTATTCCTTATCCTCCTAATGGACCAGAAGCCATTCCCTTTTGCTTCTACATCTCAAGTATCTTTAAAATATTTCTTCTTTTCTATTCTCATTGTTATCATCCTTGTTGAGACCCTTATTGCCTCTTTCCTAGACTATTAAAGTAGACTATCAATTAGTCAAGAGGCAGTGTGGTATAGTAGAAAGCATACTGGTTTTGAAATTAGAGGACCTGGGTTAAAATCCTTACTCTACCCCTTATTGCCTAGGTGTAAACCTCTTTTCTTCTCCAGTAAAATGAAGACTCTTCAACAAAATGAAGAGGCAATGATAGCTTTTATGGTTCCTTTCAGTCCTAAATCTATGATCTGTTCCTCTAAAATTCATCTCATACAACACAGTCAAAGTATCACATCTCTCTTCTGCTCTACAATCTCCAATGGCTCTCACTTGCCAAAAGACAGAATGAAGTCTAAACTCTTTATCAAATATAGCCCCATCTTGTCGTTCCAACTTTTCCCCCTATTATTCCAAGAAGCTACCTCCTCTAAAAAAGATTTAATCTTTCTTGCCTTTGTACCCCATAGCATTTTATGTTTTATATCCTATAGCTTGAAAGTTCTACTCCCAGACCTTACCATGATGTGGAAGTGACTTTGGATTCTCAAAGGTTAAACCAGCAGAACATCTTTTGTCAAAATGGAAAGACCTCGAATGCGGGTGAATCGATAGATTATGTTGACTGTCTAAGAACCAACCTAGATAAATCTGGAGAAACTCATCCCCAGGTTGATCCTATGCACCCTCAATATCTTACCCATTTTTTTTCAGTCATTTTTCAGTCTATCTGACTCTTCATGGCTCCACTTGGGGTTTTCTTGACAAAGATATTACAGTGGTTTTTCATTTCCTTCTTCAGGTCATCTTCAGATGAGGAAACTGAGGCAAACAGGGTTAAGTAACTTGTCCAGGGTCATACAACTAGTGAGTGTCTGAAGCCAAATTTCAACTCAGGAAGATGAGTCTTCCTGACTCTAGGTACAGCTGGTCATATAGGTTCATTGCTGGAAGGAACCTCAGAAACCATCTAGTCAACCCCCCCCTCATTTTACAGACAGAGAAACTGAGGTCTAGGGAAGTTGGGTGACTTGTCCAAGATCATAGGAGGAGTAAGGGTAAGAAGTAAGAGTTAAATTCAGGTCAGTATTGTTCCCATCATACATTGTTACTTCTCTGATCCTACAGACATTGTGTTCTATAATAGCAGTGAAATCTCAAGGTTCCTTGAAGTTTCAAGATGGGTAGCACATTATTTGCCTTTTCTATAGTTATCTGTGTGCTTTGTCTTATTTCTTCTACTAGATCATAAGCTCCTCAAGGCCTTGGCCTGTATTTTGTCTTATTAATACTTAATTCCTCTGCATTGCCTGATCCAGTAGATGCATTTAGAATGAGCTCTAGATTTGGAGTCAGGTTCTCAGCTTAGAAGAAGTAGGAATAGAAAGGAGAGGTGAGATGGCAAGACATTTCAGAGCTAGAATCTGCAGGATTTGGCAACTGGTTGGATGTGGGCTTAAGGGAAAGATAAGAATCGAAAATGAGTCTGAGGGTACCTCTCTGGGGAAAATAGTACTATAAAAAAACAAGGGAAGTTCGAAACAGGCACTGGTTTTGGTAAGAAGATAATTCAGTTTTTTATGTATTGAGATGAGGTGATTATGGGGACATAAAAGTGAAAATGTCTGGCAGATAGGTGGATATTAGCTCCTGTGGTTCTGGAGAAGGGTCTCATATAGATAAGAGATTTAGAAGTAATGTACATGTTGGTAAAACTAAAAAAAAAACTGGATTAAAAAAAAGAGCAATGAATGGAAAAGACTTTAAAGAGAAAACCTTAGGGAACACCCACAGGGTTTCTAGGTGGTCCTAGGTGATAGGAGGAGGAAGAAGAACCATAAAGGAGGTAGAGAAAAAAAGGAGGAACAGGACAGTGTAGTATCATAGAGGCCGATGGAGAGAGTTTTAAGAAGAAATGGAAAGGTCACTTACAAATGCCACACATAGGTCAAGAGGAGTGAGAAAAGGCTGATGGATTTGGTGATTAGGTCATTGGTGACCTTTGAGAGAACAGTTTCAGCAGAAGCTGAGAGTTCAGGAGTGAATGAGTAACGAGAAAACGGAGGCTATATATATAGCTCATGGATTCTGAAAAGGTAGTAGGAAGGTTAAGTACACAGAGTGGATTAACAGTTGCCTTCTCCCATAAATTCAAGAGGCCCCAAAGCTCCACTTGGAGGAATGAGTATTATGGGTGGGTAAGGATTATTCACTTCAAGCTCTACCTTCCCATCCCCAACTCACTTCACTTAAATTATTATAGGGGACGCCCTTGTGGCTGTTGCTCAGAGCCTACGTGTTTTTTATCCTATCCCCAACGGTACAGGTCCCCGACTTGAAGGTTTGGAACACCTTCCTGTGGGTTCTGCTTGGACCACTTCATAATTATGCAGCTATGAATTAATCACTTAACCTTTGAACCTGAGTATCCTCATAAAAATAATAATCAATCCATTGAAAAGTTAAGTGCCTACTATGTGCCAGGAACTGTGGGTATAAATACCAATACAAAATGAGAGAATAATATGAATGATGAGTATAAATTAAGTTAAAATAAATTAAAATAGCAACGAGGTATAATATCTCACATTTCTATGGAGATGCATGATTTAAATGCATTTTACCTATATGATCTAATTCAGTCTTTACCAACGAATCCTCTGAAGGAATGAATGAGTGCAAGTTTTGTTTTTTCATCCCTGTTTTAAGGATAAAGACACAGAGACTTATGAACATAAAGTGAATTTGTCCAGGCCCATGTAGCTATTAAGTTGTCAGAGTAAGACTCTAACTCAGATCTCTTGACTTGGGGTGCAAAGAAGCCATCATATTGTCTCTCTATATTTTTAGCTCACCTTTATAAAGAACTTTTATGTTTGCAACATGCTTTCCTCGTAACAACCACGTGAAGTTGGGAGTGTGAATATTCTTTTTAAAATTTTTACAGAGACACAAAGTAACCTGCCCATGTTCAGACAGCTAGTAATGATCAGAGGCTGATGCTAACCCCCAGGTCTGCCTGACTCTAAATCCAAGGTTCTTCCTACTATACAAAATAAATACAAGGTGGTATGGTGGATAGAGTGTTGGGTCTGCAGTCACAAAGTCCTGAGTTCAAATGTGACCTCATGAACTAGTTGTATGATTCTGGGCAAGTCATTTATTCTCTGCTAGCTTCATTTTCCCAGCTTTAAAATGGGGATCACAATAGCACTCACCTCCCAGGATTGTTGAGAGGATCAAATGAGACAATAGTTGTAAAGTGCTTAGCATGGTGCCTCACTTGGTATACAGTAGGTGGTTAATAAATGCTTATTTCCTTCCTCTGGGAAGGGGTGTTGGGGAGGGAGGTATTAGGCATTTTATAAATGAGGAAAGAGTCTCAGAGAGGAAAGTCAGAGGTGAAATTAGAAGCAAGGTTTTCTTTTTTTTCTTTTTCTTTTTTCTTTTTGGAGGGCAACTGGGGGTAAGTGACTTGCCCAAAGTCACATGGCTAGTAAGAAAACCAAGGTTTTCTAACTGAAAATCCAACATACTCTTCACAACGCTGCACTGTCTCTCTCCTTTCTAACCATAATTTACTAGGTAAATGCAAACTCCCACTACGCTTTCAAAGGTTTGTGGAGTACAACCCTGTCCCAGGTATCAGAAAGAATTCCTGTTCAATTCAAATCAACAAAGACTCAAAGGAAATATGAGAATGAGAACTCACACTTGTTAGTAAAATGGTGACCCCATCTCTACTCACACTTCTATCCCTCCCCAGCCCTACCCACTCACAGTGACAGTAGCCAGGAGCCCCTCGGGCACATTGGCCACAATGATGCCAATGAGGAAGATGACGGCCTCCAGCCAGCTGTAGCCCAGGATGAGAGAGAGCACGAAGAAGGAGACCCCAAGGAAGACGGCCACTCCAGTGATCAGCTGGATGAAGTGTTCGATCTCCATGGCAATGGGTGTGCGACCAACCTCCAGGCCTGATGCCAGCGTGGCGATACGGCCCATCACAGTCCGATCACCGGTAGCTATCACAATGCCTCGGGCTGTGCCTGTATGCAAGGAGGGGACACCTGGATCAGGCCATCAGGGCACTATGGGGCGGGGAAGGGGAGAGACATCTTACTAGGGGTATTATTCAGATACAAAAAAATCAAATCAAATCAAATCAAATCCAAATGAACATTAGGGCTAAAAAGGGAATCAACTGTTCCAATCATTTAACAGTTGAAGAAACTGAGAGGACATGACTTGCCTTGGATCAGACAGGGAGTCAGTGACAGGATTGCGATGAGAACCCTCAGATAAACAAGGGAATCTTCTTGAGGGACCTTGCTGTTAGAAGTCAGGCACTGTACAGGAGGTACTACAAACTCTTTAGATGGATGTCTAAGAACCTTTGCCTGTTCTTCCAAACCAGAGCTTGAAAAGGAGTGGGGGTGGAGGAGGAATATTTTGCCAGACTTTTCTGGAAACACACACACACACACACACACACACACACACACACACACACACACACCCCACACCCCAAATAAACACAAACTATGGGAGACCCAATGCAAATGGCAAAAACTCAGGCTATTAACATAAGCTATTAATTGGGTCTGGGGAAAAGATGTAGACTGAGAAAAAACACAAATTGTGTTAATAAAGGTCATCATTGCAATTCTGCCTTCTTCAAGATATAAGCATCCAGAGATGTTGAATCTAGGCACATTCTGCATAATGTTTCCTCAACTCACATTGCCTTGCAATAAAATTTTTTGATATATTGTGGTCCATAGGTCTCGGGCCCAGCTCTAATGGTGCTCTGCTAAATAGTTGCCCCTACATAAAATTTATAACATGGTTCCTCTGGAACTCACTGCCCTCTGTAACAGTGTTTCGCTTAATAATGTGTTTTGCAAAATCAATTAATGATGTTTAATGTAAACAGAGCTTGTATTACAGTGGAAAGAGAATATAAGATCAAAATGTCTGGCTTTGTAAAGTACTTCCCCAAGTTACTCTGTGGATTTGGGAGTCATTTAGTTTCCTCATCCGTAAGATGAGGGGGAAGGGAAAACTCAGTAACATCTAAGGTCCCTTCGCTTGATAATAATGACAGCTAGCATTTATACAGTGCTTTAAGGTTTGCAAAGCACTCTACAAATATTATCTCATTTGATAACAACAATACTGGAAGGCAGGTGCTATTTTTACACCCATTTTACAGATGAGGCAATTGAGGTTAAATACCTTTTCCCAGTGTCAAATAGCTAGTAAGTGTCTGAGGCTGAATTTGAATTCAAGTCTTCCTGACTCCAAATACAGTTCTCTAACTCCTATACTACCTAACTAGCAATAAACCTATGAGCTCCAGGTATCTCTATGAAATATGTGGATCAAGAAAGAATTATATGCAGGGCACAGGTAGGTGGCACAGTGGATAGACCACTGGCCCTGGAGTCAGGAGGATATGAGTTCAAATCCTGGCTCAGACAGTTAACTCGTACTAGGTAGGAAGAGAACCTGGAGAGAGTGATGTTCTAACAATCTAGAGAGTCAGTTAACCCCAGTTGCCCTGCCTTCCCCCCTCCAAAAATAAAAACATATTAAAAAAAAAGAATTATATGCCACAGATTTTACTTTAAGAGGCCCAAGGTCCAATCATCTTCCTTCTTCAACCTCTTCCTCCTATACCTTCAATCCCTACCTAGAGCGACCTTTCCCTCTGCCCTCTGGAAAGAACTAGATGACTAGTGAGGTCATAAAATTCCTAAAGCCATTAGGTCTGGGCTGGGTCCGGTGATGGGCTTTCAGGGAGCGCTTGATCTAGGTTGGGGGCACAGAAGTTTATCACGATCATTTTCACATCTGATATCTCTGGAGGAATTCTGGATTTTAGTCAGGAGATTCATTTTAAAGCCTGCCTCAGCTACCGCTTACCAACAGTGTGATCTTAAGCAGGCTTTTCTCCTCTTCACCCTTCAGTTTCTTCAGGTGTGAAATGAGGGGGTTGGATTCAGGTGTGGGGAACCTGTGGCCTGAAGGCCACATGTGGCCCTCTAAGTCCTCAAGTGTGGTCCTTTGACTGAATCTCAGTGAAGTTAGGATTCAAAGGGCCACACTTGAGGACTTAGAGGCTGCACTTGAGGACCTAGAGGCCACACGTGGCTTCAAGGCTGCAGGTTTCCTACCTCTGGATTAGACAATTCCTCAAGTTCTTTTAAATCTCATGCTCTTTGCTCCCTCAGGATAGAAAAAACACAACCTCTATATCTATGCCAGACAGTGATTTCTTTGATCAGTGAAGAGCTGGTAGAGCTTGGCAGCTAACTCTGATATAGCCTAGAAGTGATGCAGAATTCTTCACCAAGTATGTGAAAGGTTCCGTAATCCAATAGCTGTCCCTCGTCCCTCCTCAACTACGGCTCCCTTCTGCTCTGGGGCTCTAAGTTTGAACCACTTTTGCTACTTTCTCTAGGACAAGGGTGAAGATTCAAGTTGAGGAACGAGATAACCCCAGACAAATCCAAGATCCCTTGGGAAATGTTTGGTTCTGGGTCCCCAAGGCTCATGACCTTGTTCCTAGAGGCTCTCAAAAGTCACTGAAGGTTCAGGGTGAAAGGGAGGAGAGTAAGAGTCAGCCCTGCTCCCCTGCCTCCCAGGTGAGTCTTTTCTGCCCCCTGCTGGGTTCAATAGTTGAAAGCACCTTGGGTCTTTTCCTGCTTTAACTATTCCTTCCACAGGCTTAGCTGTCTGTGCCTGGGCAATGCCAGCTTCACTATGCTTACCTCTTTCTGGGCTGCCCCTTAGCTTAGAGAAGCCAGATTTTACTCCTGGTCATGTTTCTGGCAAAGATAAGAGAGCCACAGGTGAGAGCAAATGAGACTGAAGACATCAAAAGAGATCGAGCCAATTCGGATGTGATTGAGCAGATTCAGAGTCAGAGATGCCCGGCTTGAAACCCTCTTTTGTTCCTCACTAATGATCTTATTGTCCTAGGCCTCAGTTTCCTCATCTCTTAAATGAGGTGGGTTAGACTAGATCAGAGACATCAAACACATTGCCTATAAGCCTCCGAAACGCAGTCAAATTTAAATATAATTATTATTATAATTAAATATAATTAACAAAATAAGAATAAAGCAGAAAATATCACATTTTAAAACGAAGTCAGTATGCCTTCTGTAGAGATCCTTGCATACAAATCAGTGGCGCCCATTTCTATTTGAATTCAACACCATAGGACTAAATGGTTCCCAAGATTCCTCCCAGTTCTATTTCCTATGAGCTAGGGCTGTCCTCTGCATTCAACCTCTTGCTCCTTTTCATATCGTACTTTATAGTTTACAAAGCACTACTTCCCCGTTAAGAAGGTGTTATCACTCCCATTTTACAGATGGCAAAGCTAAGGGCCCAATGTGGTTCTATGGAAAGAGCACCAGAGTTCTGAGTACCTGGGTTAGAATCCTTGCTCTGTTACTCACTACCTGAATGACTTAGGCAAATCATCTCACTTCTCTGGGACTCGGCTCCCTCACTTAGGGGTAGGACCAGATGAATTCAGATCCTCTCTAGCTCTAAACCTTTGATCCCATGATGCTGAGAATGTAAGTGACTTGGCCACAATCACATAGTTGTTAACTACTAAAGCCAGGGTCAGATTTCCTGACTCAGAGACCAGCAATCATCCCACTATACCATGTTGCTGTTCCCCCACCACCCCAATGCTATCTAGGTGCATTGTTCTCTGTCTCTCACCTCACAGTTCTACCCCTTCTAAAGAACTGTCCCAGATGAGAAGGGGGACGACATCACAGTCGAGCCCAGATCACTCTCTGTGAGGCTTTCCTTACTCACTAGCAGGTGTTCTTGGGATGGGGCTTATCTAGGCTATTCATTCTCCCCTCTCAGACATTTCTTTGTGGAGCTTCTAGGGCACTTATTCTGGGAATGTTCCTCACCTTCTACACAGTTGGTAGAGAAGAAACAGATATTCCGGGTCTCCAAGGGATTCTCATGAGTAAACTCAGGGGAACGGGTCTGTGGTTCTGATTCTCCTGTCAGGGATGAATTGTCCACCTGAGGATAAAGAGACAGAATAAAGACTCCTCAGACAGACATTCATTTACATAGATATTGTTCACTTGTTTCTGTTATGTCTGACACTTTGTGACCCCATTTGGGATTTTCTTAGAAAAGATATTGGAGGGGTTTGCCGTTTCCTTCTCAAGCTCATTTTACTGTTGAGGAAAGTGAGGCAAATAGGATTAATGACTTGCCCAGGGTCATACAACATTAAGTGTCTGAGGCCACATTTGAACTCAGGAAGATGAGTCTTTTTGGCTCCAGGTCCTGCACGCTTATCTACTGTGCCACCCAGCTACCCTTATTTATACAGATAAAAGCCCTCATTTCCTAAGTCACAGTTACATAGACATT
Source organism: Pseudocheirus occidentalis (assembly GCA_028646575.1). Lineage (NCBI taxonomy): Eukaryota > Metazoa > Chordata > Mammalia > Diprotodontia > Pseudocheiridae > Pseudocheirus > Pseudocheirus occidentalis. The sequence continues at coordinate 128,652,474 of CM053593.1, forward strand.
TTAGAAACAGCCTTATTCAGTTGAAAGAACACCAGGTCTGAAATCAGAAAACCTGCGCTTGCATTCTGTTTTTCCACACTATCTCCCTGAGAGTAGTTGTGGAGAACTCAATGTCATCTTGGAAGGAAGTCATGAGTGGAGTTCCCCAGGGAACTATGCTTGTTCCCCTGTGTTTGGTTTGCACTATTTAACAGCTTTATCAGTGTCTTGAATAAAGGCATAAATGCATACTTATCAGATGTGCAGATGAAATAAAGCTAGGAAGATAAGCTAAGACAAAAGTTGCAGAGTCAGGATCCCAAAAGGGTCTGGACAAGATAGAATGTTGTGCCAGATCTAAGAAGAGGAAATTTCATCAGATGGAATGTAAAATCTTAACATTTAGGTTTAAAAAAAAAATCAATTTTGTAAGTAGAAGATGGGGTAAAAAAACATTCTGAAAATGATCAGAGTGTTTAATGGGATGCAAGCTTCATATGAGTCAGCACTGTGATATAAAAATCAAGGAACTGAATGAGATCATTGGCTGAATTAAGAGGCATAGTGTCAAAGCCTGAAGGGAGATGGCAGTGCCACTGTCTGATCTTGGTCAGACTACATCTGGAGAGTTGTATTCAGTTCTCATACTATGATTCAGGACACTGATAAACTGGGTAGCATCCAGAGAAGGGTAACAAGGTTGTAAAGCAGTCACATGATAATTGCATAGAAAGATTATCTTGAGACTCTTATAGAAGACTTAGGAGGAATATGATAGATGTCTTCAAGAATTTTAAGGACAGTCATATGGAAGAGGGATTGGACTTATTCTGCTTGGTTCCCAAGGGCAAAATTTGGTGGTAGGGATGAAAATTGAAGAGAAAAATTTAGACACAGTAGAAAAAGAATTTTAAGAAATTACTAACAATTCAGGCTTTCTCAAAGTGGAATGGGCTAGCCCACCCCTGGTTAGCCTAAGGTGGAATGGGATAACCCAGCAGGCAGTATTTTCCTCTTCGTTAAGGGGTCTTCAAGCAGAGGTTAGATTACTATTTGTTAGGTATGTTGTACAGGGCATTATTTTTCAGATACAGGTAGGACAAGATTGTCTCTCAGGTCTTTTCCAATTCTAGGATTCTGTTGTTAGATTCCAGGACTTGGAACTGAGAAACTTGGATTTGAATATTGGACTAAGTAGTTTCAAAGGTCTCTTCCAAATCCATGCTATGATCTTTGGGTCTGACTAATTCATATCCAGCAACGTTACTACTGTCCAGCCTATATCTTTCTATCGCCACTAGGCCATGTTTATTTCACTAGAATAATTTAAAATGTTCTGATAGCTTACTTTGATAGTGTATTTTAAAGCTTAAAAAGTACTTTTTTTCCCACAAGATCTCAGTGGAGTAGATACTAAACCTTAAACAGGATTTGAACCTATGAGGAAAAAAGTTCAAGACATTAACATTTAGTCATCACAGCTGTACAGACAGAAAAAACAACCAGAGAATAGGATAATCCATAGATACTCTACTGATAGGATGGGCTAGGAAGACAGTTGGCTAACTCTGACCTGTCCCCATCTTCTGTAATCCACTCAACTCTACATCAACATGGCCATTCCCAGTCAACCTGTCCCCACCCCCACCCCCACTTACCTTGCAACCATGAGAAGAGATGATTCGGAGGTCAGCAGGGACACGATCTCCACCCTTTACCTCCACCAGGTCTCCTACCACCACCTCCTCTGCATTGATCTGCATTTTCTCGCCCTCTCGAACCACCAGAGCTTGCTGTGGGAAGATAGTTGGGGCATCTGTGCCATCCAGGCCTCCATTATGTTCCTTTGTTCCTTTCCTCCCCATTCCTGTCTTTCCACACCCTTACCCACCTACTCCCTATCTATCTTCAGAACTTTATCGTGACTTGAAAAGACAATGGGGCTTCCTTTTACTAAGTTACCATATGGGAGAGCAGAGGAAACAGGGAAGGGTTCATATCCCTCAGAAACTCATATCTCTAATCCTACATCTAACTCTGTCATCTACCTGTGGCACCATGTTCTTGAAGGAATCCATGATCTTGGAGCTCTTGGCCTCCTGGTAGTAGGAGAAACAGCCAGTGACAATGACCACAGCTGCCAGGACTACACCCAGGTATAACTAGAGCAAGAAAAAAGTGTTAACTCCTACCAGATCTCAGGAAAAGCAGCTGCTCCAAGGTAGGGGCAGAGAGCCTTGCAGAATATAATCATTTTATGCAAAGCATAAGATTTCTGCTTCTGGGGGTATGTTGAAGATAGCTTAGGCTTGTGAGAGATTGTTAAATTTTCAGTATGAGTATTCACATCTTGGAAATCAGAAAATACTAGAAATCAGATTAATTTATTGTTTTGTTCATTGTCTAGACTTAAAATGATAAGAGAAAATGTTCATGCAAATTCGAGTTAAAAGTGTGTCATAAGTACAATTTTTCCCTGCTGGAGAGCCTATTGTTAAATATTTACCAGCATACCCTTGCTTGGTTCCCACTGAGTGTGTTGCCTCAGAAGGTGGGAATATGGATAGAGGAAATTCCCCTTCCTGACCCTAAGCCTGTAGAGTTGATAGGGTTGGGGAGACATAAGGGGAATGAATCAAAGACATGGCTGAGGAGTGAATCAGCAACAGATGATTCTATAGGGGAGTCCTATAGGACTTCCCAAGGAAATCCTTGAAGCAACAGGGCATAATGGATGGTCGGACCCCCTAGGCTTGGACCCTCCCCCTTTTACTTCCCAGCTGTGTGATCCTGGGCAAATGACAACCTCTCAGTGCCTCAGTTTCCATTGAAATAATATTTTCTTGACCTACTGAACAGGGCTGTTGCAAGAAAAGTGCTGGGCAAACTTTCAAGCGCTATAGAAATGTGGAATGTTATTACTAAAAGCTTCCTTTATTATACAGTTTGCCCAAGCGCTTTACATATATAATTTAATCTTCACAGTGACCTATTATTATATTCATTTTATAGATGAAACTGAGGCTGATAGGTTAAGTGACCAAAGGCCACACAGATGAGTAACTGTCTGCAGTAGCATTTGAACCTGGGTCTCTCTCTGATTTCAAGTCCAGTGCTTTACCCACTAAGCGAAAATGTCTTATTTATTATTATTATTATCATGATTATTACTTCTATCACTTTGCCTTGGCAGTGGGCCGTAGGTTTTGTAAGTTGCTGAGTTGCTGACTACAAGTATATTAGTCTTGTTTTTGTTTTTGTTTTTAGCATCAGCTCCGGAGCCAGCCTTGTCTCTGAGTCACTGCTTGGCTAGGTCCTAGACTCTGTAAATGAAAGATTTTGCTCAGGGGACTAGTGCCAGAGTTTGGGGGTTTAGGGGTTCCAGGATAAGAAGGGCTAGAAGGCAGGATCAACCAGTGGGCTTGGGACATTGGGCTCACATTGTCATTGGAGGGCTCATCTTCCATGGCTGCCTGGATGCCATAGGCCAGGAAGCAGAGCAGGGCCCCGATCCAGAGCAGGATGGAGAAGCCCCCAAAGAGTTGCCGACAGAACTTGACCCATTCGGGGGTGGTGGGTGGTGGAGTCAGAGCATTAGGCCCATCCCGGGCCAAGATATCCTGTGCCCGCTGGTTGGTGAGACCCTGTGGAAAGGTGATAAAAGGACTGGACTCAGTGGTCTCTAAGGTCCTTTCCCATTTCATCATTCTATATGATTTTATACTGAAGAGTAGAGTAGGCTGTCTTGGTATTGAACCAGTCACTAGGGATGGCAAGAGAGATACCTTACCACTTCCTCTTGCTTCTTATCCTTTCTCTTTTTTTCATCCTCCCTTCTCCCTTTCCTCTCTACCCCTCTATCTCTTGTTTTCCCTGCTAGACCCAATACCTTCTTTTCTTCCCACTTCTATTCCCTAGTTTAATGCCCTCAGAAATGAAGGTGTTCAAGCCCACTGCAGAGACATGGCCAGGCTTGGGACAGGCATAGATGGGGCCAAAAACCTTTAGGGTGGGGTTCCCAAGGAAGGTAGCCACTCAAGAACCCTCTCCTCTCACTGCTTCTTTTCCACTCACTAGGGACGTTGAGGAGAATCTGTTGTACACAGAGTCAGGACTACACAGTTTATCATTTGACAGAACTACAGAATCTAGGTGCTAGAGAAGGTTATAGGAATTACATAGTCCAATCTGGACTTAAAAGGAATCCTCCTTATAGCATGCCTAATGAAGCGTCATTGAGCCTGTAGCAGTAGATGTCCCACAAGGGGAAATCCATTATTCCCTAGGAAAGTCCAATCTACTTTTGAATAGCTTTAATCATTAGTGTACTTCCCTCCCTTACTTCAAGACTAAATTTGCCTCTGAAACTTCTCACTTCATGGATATTAGTCCTGTGATGGAGCCCACAGCAAGGTGGGAAGGTACTGAATCAAGAGACCAGAGACAATGGGTCTGACTGACTGCCTTTGGGCAAGTTGACCCATCTCTTTGGGCTTTTCCATTTCTAGTCCTAACATTCCATGTACCCTTCCTAAACCGTAACACAAGGAGGATAGAGACCATTTTATGCCAGGGGACAGTCCCCTCAGTGAGTGAGGAAGACCAGGAGCAAAGCAGGGGGAGGCTTCTCTTCCTACCCCCGAGGGAATACCCCAACTCACCTTGGACAGATCTACCTGATACTTTCTGCCCAGCTCATCCAGAGACAGTTTATGATCATCCTGAGAGGGAAAAGCAGTCAATTATTATGAGGGAAGAAAGGAATTCAGAAAAGTGGTTTTGATGGACTAGTGGGCATGAAGGGACCCAGGACTTTTCTAGTAGCCATCCCTGGGAAAGACCCAGCTCTCCCCCCTTCAGGAAGGAATCATCTCAAAGGATGGAGAAGACAGGGCAGGTTGTTGTCCTCACCATGGCTACTTCCTTCTTCAATTCATCCAGCTCCTTTTCCTTCTGTTTCTTCTTGCCGCCCCCATTTTCTGTGGTGGTGGCGGCAGGCGAGTACTCTCGGCCAGCCTAGGATAGGAATTAATTGATTCCAGGGAATTAAGAAGAAAAAAGAGAGGGTTTGCTTCTCTTAAGGATAAGGATGCTGATCCAAAACCAGGATTTTCTATGAGTTTTTTTTTTTTGGAGGCCGTCTGGGTTAATTGACTTGCCCTTTACATAGCTTCCAAAATGTCTGTGGTCACATTTGAACTTGGGTCTCCTTACTCCAGGGCCAGTGCTCTATCCACTGTGCCACCTAGCTGCCCCTCTAAGAGATTTCCAAGGAGGTGGAGTACAGTAAAAAGAGTACAGGATTTGGAGTCAAGAGGACCTGGGTTTGATCCCAGCTTTGCTACTTATTACATATGTGACCTTGGGAAAGTAATTTTACCCCTGTGGGTTTTCCTCACCTGTTAAAATAAAGGGGTCATTTGTGCTGGCCCATACTAGCTCTGCAATCCTATGAATTCAGTCCAATTCAATAAAGATTTGTTAAGTATTTACTATGAGCAAAGAGTAGGGGATAGTCAACATACATAAAGATGGCCAAGTCCCTGTCCTCAAAGAACATGGAATCTTTTAGTCTTGAAATAAGGCGTGGAGGCTGTTTAGGAGAAAAGTGAAGGTAGCAAATTAGGAGGACTGTATTTGGCCCTGGGTTTCTCTGTCTTTTGGCCAGGACCATCAGGGGCGTCTGAGAGAGAAACAAAGGAATTGAGACGGCTGGAGAAGAGACAGGCTTTGGGGGAGTCAAGGGAAGGGAGAGGGAAGTTCTGTCTATGGGGTTATGGGAACAAGAGGATCAGAGTTTATGGCTGACAAGTCTGAGGAGACCAGTGATATGAGAGGGGTGAGAGGTCTAAGTAATGGAGAAGTGGAATCCAGGGAATGGGAATTGTGTAGGTCATTTTTTTCCTGGGAGCCCTATTTCCCCTGAGAGCCTATCCTTGGATGCCATTTTCACCTCCCTTTCCTGGGATAGGGTGACCTGAGGTCCCTTAAGTACCATGATCTTGTTTTGGTTCAGTCAGTCACATTTCTACTCATAAACATGAATGGGGTGAGAAATTAGCCCTGATATTCTCCAAATAAAAGAATTTCCAGGTTCAGAATCCAGCCTCTGGGAAGCCATTAATCAACAGTCAAACCAACAAGTATTTATTAAGCACTAATGATATGCCAGGCATTGGGCTAAGATCAGGTCAGTGCTAAGGTACCATAAAGTAGACTGGTCTTTAGAATAACAGCTTTGGGTCGCAGGGTGGATCCACAGGGCTCTTGGGGTCCAAGTTGAAAAGTTTGTGTCTCAAGGTCAGTAACATTTCCCTCCAAGGTGGCCTCAGCCCAAAGGTCCACTTTGGGATATTGTGGGGATAATGAGAGCATATGGAGTGACTCAGCTCCGGTGTGGGCACAAGAACTCACCGGAAAGGGATCTTTTTCACTTGGACTTCCCCCATTCTGTTCTCCCCACCCCCACTCAGGGACACAGTGACCTTGTGGTGAGAAAGCTGGACTGAGAAGGCTTGGTTGGAAGTCGGGACTTCTTGGCTCTATTCTAGGGGCCTGATCCAACCTCACTAAGAGGCCACCCAGATTCTTTCCACATCCATGCCTCAGTTTACTCCTCAGCACTGAGTGGAAGGGTTTGTGACTGGTTCCTCCTTAGTCCTACCTCTCCCTTCCCCATATTTCCTAGGAGGACCTGTGAACAACTTATAGGATCATATAGATTTATAAATGACAACCTTAGTTCTCTGAACTCTCTGACCTTATACTTTGTGGGAAGCAGGTGACTGGCTGGGGAGGCAAGGGTTTAATATTTGATTAAATATTGATTAAGGTAGTAGACCAAACAGTAGTTTCCCTAGGTTGGATAGACTCTAGTGAAAGGTGATCATACTTGGGGTAAAGGGACAAGGACCAAAGTTAGGGACATTTAATATGTATTTTGACAGAAAAGAAACTTAGATTCCAGGGTGTATCTTTTTTAAAAATCACTAGGCTAGAAACTTTAGGCCATAGGATGCAGTCTGCTTTTATTGGCTCCTCCTCTCTCCCCCACCATCCCACTCCATTCCCCAGCAGGCCTTGAGCTTGGGACAGACTACCCCTTCTCCCCCCTCCTCCTGTCCTGGCAGGCATCTCGGGCTCTGGAGCCAGGAGCCCGCAGAGAGCCAGGGCCAGCGGCAGCCTAGGGAAGAAAGGGAGAGAGGAAGGAAGGACCCCTTTGCCTCTTAACCCCCCTCCCCTCCCCTTTACCCACTCTCCCCTTCTCAGGGTCCTGAATGCGGAAGGAGAACAGAGAGTTCTTTCTGAGAAAGCCAGAGACTAGGACAGAGCGGGGGTGGCTGGAAATCAGCCCAATCTGCCCCCCCACCCTACCTCCCCACTGCAGCTGGAGAAGGCCTGCATCCCCCTCCTAAGACTGCTATCCCTCCCCCACCTCCTAGGCCATCCCTCATGGCTGTGGGGTGATGAGATGAGACCAGCTCTGGGCTGGGACCAGCAGAACTTTCCCCTTATAGAACTGATGGGAAGTTGACAACTCTGGACTGGGGAGCAGCACCCTAGAAACCAGAGTCTAGGGAGTCTGTCATACTGCAGAGAACAGGGTGGTCCTTCCAGATGGGCTAGAATCCAAGTTGCAGCCACCCCCATCTCACCCTGCCTCTTTCAGCTGAAACAGAGCCCATTTTCCTTCCCCACCTGGCTATTATTTCAACTTACACCACCAAAGTGGGAGTTTCAGGGTCATCCTGAGACACTTGGGAGGGGGGAATAAAGCTGGGGCTAGCCTTTGAGTTGTAGAATTCTCCAGCTTCCATAAAATCAATTTTCCTGTAACTTGTCGTTCCCTAGTCTTCCCAGCAGTACCTTTTGGACTGGAAGTAGACTCGGGTATCCTAACATGAAAATCATTTGGAGAGCTTGTCTCCCCAGCCTGTGAGCCCTCCTTCCTACTCTCTCTCCATCCTTTAACTATCTCCCATCCACTCTTTATGCCAAAATATTCCTGGCAGGCTCACTGGAACTCACTACTCCAGGAGATTTAGATCTCCTTTTATTAGAGAATCCAAAGTTCATCTGAAAGACTCAGGACTGTATATGCTTCCAAAGATATCACAAATTGCAAAGACATTTCTCTATCTGAGACACTAATGTGTGTGAAAGTACACACACACACACACACACACACACACATTCACACACCAATGGACCTTGTCACAAGTGGAGTGCCACTGACATACTTTCACAAAGACTCAGGTATGAATGCGCATCTTCCCATATATATCCACACATGTACATATACATATACATGCACACAGATGCATTCGTGGACATAGAAACACAGGGCCACACACACATTGTGATTCCCTCACTCTCTATTTATAGCTCTCATCCAAGCCCAGGAACCCTGGTGTCCCCACCCCACAGCTTTCTCAGCTGTTGAACTCAGATGTGTCCTGGTGTGACCCTTCATGCTCCCCTTGTCCTCTGGGAAGTCTCCCAGCAGGGAGAGACCCTTTCCATGTCTCACCACTAGATCCAGTTTTTCTCTAGAAGTCTCCCATCCTTTATCATGCCCTTTCCCAGGAAAGGGGTTGGCAATGCTGTGATGTATAAGGGTATAGGGTCAGTCCTCCACAGATGGAAATTATGCTTCCAACTGTACCAAACTCAGGCCATGCTTCCCATGGGGGTCCAAAAGATAGTGCTCAGAAGAGGTCTTTAATTTTCTCAACAGGTTTTCTTTTTGCCTGAGAATGCCATGGGCAGGGATAAGAGGGCAGATTCCTCTCACTATCCACTAGGAAAATCCTTGCTGAGCATAGCCCTAAGCCCAAGGACAATGCTGCCCAGGACAAGGTGGGGGGGCCTTCACTCCTCCCCCCCACCTCTCCCAGCTGTCCCTGGCACTCAGTGCCCAGGGAACGGGGTGTCCAGAGCTGCTTGGCTACCCAGGGAATGAGATGCTGAATCCCTATAGCTTCCGCCCCTCCCAACCCTCAAGAAGTCAAAGTATTCTCTACCCTCTCTGACTGGCAGTCCCAGGGGGCTGTCTTTTGGGTCCTGGGAACAAACAGGACCAGATGACCTTTCAGTTGGCTACTTAGGGTGGGAGAAAGGAAAACAGCAAGTGAATGGGAATACAGGAGTGTTAGGAAGAGGATTAATTCAGGGTGCACTGGAGCATGGGAGATGGGGTCTATGACTGTAATGTGAATGGAGTTGTGTGAAGGCGATGAATTCATGTGTGAGTGTGTGTGTGTGTGTGTGTGTGTGAGAGAGAGAGAGAGAGAGAGAGAGAGAGAGAGAGAGAGAGAGAGAGAGAGAGAGAGAAAAGGAGGGAGGGAGGGAGAGAGAGGGAGAGAGAGAGGGGAGAGAGAGTGCCCACCTCTGAATTGCCTGCCTGGGTCTTCCTTACCACAGCCCACTCTCTCTTCTCTACTCCCATCCTCCGTCCCTGTTTTGCCAACCTTCCCTCCTCTGAGCTCCATGCTTGGTAAGAGACATGGTAGCTGAGGGGTGGGCTCAGCTTTCAGGGGTACTCACCCCGCGACCCATCTTGGGGCAGAGGAGTTGCAGGGACTGAGAACGGAGAGGCCAATGGGAAGGATCGTCTACTCGGACAGGCGGAGATTGAGTCAGAAGGACAGAGACAGCCGAAGTAACAGGGTAGCTTTAAATAGGTCTCTCTCCCCCTCTCGCCCCCCTCCTGCTCGGGAAAAGAGCCGCTTGTTGAAATAGGATCCCTGAGGGCTCCTCCCCCCAGCCCCTTAGTGCCTCTTGTCCTGATGGTTGCCCTCCCTCCCCAATTTCTCTCTGTCTTCCTCACTTGCCTTTGGCAGTCACCAATAGAGAGAAGCGAGGGAATGGGGGGATCTTGGGGTGGGGGGTTGGAGATGAGAAGAGGGTGGAACTTCTTCAAAATAGTTCTCATAAAACAGAAAGGACTGGAGGGGGAGGGCTGTTCATTTAGATCCTCAACCCTCAATCCCCATGAAGAGGGAAGAGAAAGGTGGAGGGCTGGAGTATAGTGGGAGAGACGAATTGGGGACCCAGAGCCCTCATTTATGTAGACAGCTATTGAACTATATAATCTTAGAGCTGGAAGAGACTGCCTACTCCCAAACTCTCATTTTACAAATGAAGAAACTGGTTAAGTGATTCGCCCAAGTTCACACAGTGGTCAGTGATATGACCAGGACTAGAATTCAGATCCAGTGTTGTCATTAGATCACGATGCCTTTGCATATTGAAGACTAGATATGGAAATCAAAGCAGCCTCTCGAGAAAGTACCCTAGGCCTGGAGATGGGGAAGCAAGGGCTTTCCCGGCCCTCTAACAGAGGCCAGAAGGTGTACCATGTCTATCTTCCTCATCAGCTCCCTAAGCTAAATCCCAAACTACAGAAACACTGACGAGGACCCGCAAATCCTGCATCTAATCTTCCCAGGAGAGCAGGCAGGACTCGAGATGGAGGGATGATGTGGGAAGGGCAGACCAAGGCCACAAAGGATCCCTGGATGCCCCTGGATTCATTTCAGTTGGGTGTGGCATATGAGGTGACCTCCTTTCCTGTTCCTTTCCCTTAGAACCCGAGTTTTAAGGTTCAGTCCCTGTTCTGGCATTTAGGATAAAATCAAGAGGAGAGAAAATGCTTGGAGAAGGGTGTTAGGAAGGGGAATGGGAAGGGGGCACTAAAAAGTAAGATGAAATGGAGAATAGTATGGGAGGTCAGAAAATCAACTTGATAACAGTTTTTGAGTTTGCAAAATGGCAGCAGGGGAAGTGAGGCAGCCCAGTGGCACAACAGTGCCCAGAGTCAGGAAGCCCTGAATTCAGTTGTGACCTCAAACACTTCCTAGTTGTGTGTGACCCTGGGCAAGTCACTTCACCATTGTCTTCCTCTGTTTCCTCATCTGTAATATGGGAAAAATAATGGCACCTACTTCCTGTGGTTCTTATGAGGAGAAAGGAGATATTTGTAAAGTGCTTTGCAGACTTTAACATGTTATAAAAACGTTAAATATCACTATTATGAGTTATTTCCAGTGAATGACTGAGGTTAGACATTAAGACTTTCCTACCAGGCAGGAAAATAAGAGTCTGCAACATGTCGGAGGATTTAGAAATGGAAGGGTCCTTAGAGGTCTTTTCATCCAATGTTCTAGTTTTACAGATGAGGAAGCTAATGCTGAAGCAACGGCTTGCTTAACACGGTTCAAACCAAGGTGTCTTTACTGACAGAGGATGAGTGATCTCCTCTGGTAGGGATGCCTTTAACTCGACAGAGGTTGATGGTGTACGCTCTAGAGTCAAGACAGACTAAAAGAGCCTTGCACAGAGTCCAGTGGGCCCCAGAGTCTGGGAACATCATCGTTGCTATAAGGGGGAGAAAAAGCAGAGAGAGGGATAAAGAAAAGAGCCGGGAGGGGAAGAGAAAGAAGGGGAAGAATATGCACCATCTCCTGATGGACTTTTCCTTCTTCTGGGATGGGAGTTGGGGCAAAGTAGGGAGGGGCAGACAGATTGTGCTAAGGCAGAATTTTCTAGCGGTGTATTCCTAGTTCTCTGGATAGAGTGAGGGACTGAGATGCCTAAAAAAGATGATTGCATTCTGGACAGAGGAAGAGAGAAGAGTGAGAAAGCAAGCGAGGAGGAGTATGTCATAAGGGCTGAGGTCCTAGGGAGCACGGGCCCCTCCAAGGCTGACTCAGGTCTGTCTCTGACTCCAGAGGGGAGCTCCCCACAGAGGGATTATCGCCTGTTCTCTCTGGCAAATCCGATCTCTGTGTTCAAGGCCCCTGACCGAATTCCCCAAATAACTGCCCCCCTCCTTCCTGCTATGCCGCTGGGATTTTCCATTACAGGGATCCGGTGGGGGCAGAGCCCACTTCCGAACAGACATGCCTGTTGGAGGTAGAGCAGAACCCATAAGTTCCCTGAACCACCCCTACTTCGTGCCCTCCCTTGCCCCTGCAAATGATTCCCCTGTAATACAGCCTGGAGAAGAGAAAAGGAAAGACGGTTGGAGGTGCAGAGGGAGGGTGAAATCTTAGTTTTAACTATATAAAGAGCTACGGGTGCATGAGGAAAGGGTGAAAAGGAAGGGACTGATATTGGACACCAGGAAGGACTTCTCCTTAGAAGAAACCCTGGAAAACTAGAGGTAACGGGTGGCATAATGAACTCCATGCTCGGCTTGGAGACACTAGCAGTGTGACCCTGGGCAAGGCATTTAACCTCTGTGTGCCTAAGTTTCCTCAACTATAAGATGGGAATAATAACAGCATCAGCTTCACAGGGTTGTTGAAAGGATCAAATGAGATAATATTTGGGAAACAAAAAAATGCTTAGCACATTGTAGGTGCTTTCTCTTTTGTACTCCGGTCATCAGGGTGACTGAAGAGATTGCCTTGTCTAGAGGAAGAGACCAGGGTGAATTTATGCTAATCTGTCTTCCAAATCTAGGCTTTTCTTTGGGAACAACAGGGTTTTAGAATTCTCTTCTGTCCTTGATCCTCTCCAGACCTCATTTCTCTACTTTGTGGGGACAGTGAAAAATAAAGATAGGGGAGATTTCCAGCCTCAGAATCTCTCCCACAGTTAAAAATTACCCCATGAGAACCATAGGAGCTGGAAAAGAAGTTCATCTAGTCCATACTCCTCATTTTACAGATGAGCAAACTGAGGCCCAAATTGGGAAATGACTTGCCCATATGGCCAATGAGAGGAAGAGGTAGGCATTGCACTATGCTTCTTTTCAAAGACAGTTAAGCCCAGGTGTTGAGATGGAACCAGTGGCATCCCATTTGTAATCCCTGTAACGCCCGTCTTCTTTAGAGGCAGTGTGGAACAATAAAAAGAGAGCTTGTCTTGGAATCAGGTGGCCTAGGTTTAAAGCCTCATTTTGTTATTTGAAGCTAACTATATGACAGTGAGTAAGACTTAAACTTCCAGGAACCTCAGTTTTCCCGTCTGTAAAATGGAGATAATAGTATTTCTATTATTTATCTCTCAGGGTTGTAGTAGTAATAATGACCGCAGGAAAACTGACTTTTCTTAGTTGCCCCCTTAAGGCTAGGGCTACATTCTCTCCTGTTTGCTCAGTGGGCATAGTTGGGGGTCACCATACATTTGCCAGCCCAAACCCAAAGCAAATCCAATGGGTTTGGGGTAGTTGCTCACATGGACTTCTATGGCACTGGATGAGAAAGAAGGCTCCAGTGGGTATGGAATTCTGCAGTTTAAGGGTAGGATTCCTGCCTCCCAAACTCTGATATTTCTGCTCTCCTTTGGAGAATGTATTTTCTGCTCTGGACTTCAGAATCCTTCTTTCCCCACTCAGAGAGATCCCTTCTCTCTCCCCCTTCAACTCCACCCCCAGTACTGGCAGAGTCCCCAGGATCTGGGACCGGAGCATGGGCATTCTCACTCTCTTGAATCTGGATACCTGACTTAGGCTACTCTCTCCCCTTGGGCATCCAGTTGGACTGGGGCCTTTGGCAAAGTAGGATTCTAGGGGAGAGTGAGGAGGAATTTATAGTGAGAGGAGGGGGGAAGAGAAAGGTCCAGAAAGACAGGGGGATGGGCTGAAGCTGGAAGGAGAATAAGAGCTGAGAAGAAAAATCACAGAAAGCCAGGACAGGAGGCAACTCTGAATTGGGAGGAATGGAAAGGGGAAGAATGGTATTTGACTTGGTAGAGAGATGAAAGATAGGAAGGGTGACATCTTTGGTTTGCTATGGAGAGAGCTAAGGAGTAGGAGATCTGACTTGGGAGTGTGAATGAGACTATATGTAAAAATGAGCACATATAAATACATATATGTTAGCTTATCAATGTATTAATATGTGAATGTGGAAGAGAATTTTAAAATGTAGGTGAGCGGAGAGGAAAGGGGGGCATCAAGGGAAGCATTCACATAGGAGATGGGAACTTTAGAAGAGTTCAAAAGGATTTTGAGCAATGATTGTAAACCTGAATGAAGTTCTTGGTCCCCCCAAAGGGGGACTACTTTTGAAGGAAGAAAGACTCATTTGCTAACAAACACTAAATCAAAATACTACTACTAATAAGTTCCCATTTCTATGGCACTCTAGGCATTACAAAATGCTTTCCTCATGCCAACTTTTTGAGGTAAGTAAGCAAAAGCATTTTGCCCCCATTTTACATAGGAGGAAGCTGAGGCTGTCACAAAGATAGGAAGTGGCAGAGATGAAATTAGAATTCCAGTCTCCTGATTATAAGTCCAGTTCAGTGCTTACTCTATGTTCCACTGCCTCTGCTCTCTAGCCAGATCTCAATATGTACAGAGGAGTGTATATGTGTATGTATGTGTGTGTGTATATGTAGAAACTTGGGTCTAAATGTGTGGGAGTATGTGAAAATCTGTTTAATGCTGTATATGTGTACAATAGACTGGAAGCATGGGTAAATGTGTGTGTGTGTGTGTTGTGTTATTATATGGAAGTGTGAATATAAATGTGCTGGAGAGAATCCGTGATGCTGTGTGTGCAGTAGAGTGGAAGCATGTGTGTGTGTGTGTGTGTGTGTGTGTGTGTGTATCAGCATGTAGAAACTTGGGTCTAAATATGCAGGAGTATGTGAGAATGTATAATGCTATATGTGAGTGTGTATAATAGAATGAAAGCATGGGCAAGTGTGTGTGTGTATGTGTGTGGTGTTATGTGGGTGTGTGAGTCTAAATGTGCTGGAGTATATGAGAATCTGTGATGCTGTATGACTGTGTGTGCAGTAGAGTGGAAGCATGTGTGTGTGTGTATTGGTATGTACAAACTTGTGTCTAAATGTGCAGGAGTTTGTGAGAATCTGTGTAATACTGTTTGTGAGTGTGTGTAATAGAGTGGAAACATGGGCAAGTGTGTGTGTGTTGTATCGTGTTATGTGGGAGTGTGAGTCCAAATGTGCTGGAGTATGTGAGAATCTGTGATGCTTTATGAGTGAGTACAGTAGGGTGGAAGCATGGTGTGTGTGTGTGTGTGTGTGTGTGTGTGTGTGTGTGTAGCTGAGTGATTGTGAGAGAGTCTGGGTGTCTACGTGAGATTCAATGAGAGAATGCGTGTGTGTGCAGGCACACACCAGGGAAGTGGGGGTTGGGGACGTGCATCGGCTGCAGATGGACTTTCAAGGTCTCCAAGAAACAGTTTTGTTTCCTAAGTGACTGACCTCCTGGGGCCTCCAGCCCAGACTTGAAGGTTGTTTCAAGATCATGAAGGAGAGAGGGAGGGAAAGAGGTGGGGCTGGGGAAGAATGGAGTGTAGGGAGCTCTTCTAGCCTTTTTTAACCCACTCTCCTCCAGTCTCACCCATCTTTGGTCTCACCATCATCCCCACCCACCCCTGCCTCCCGGGCCTACACCAAACTTCTTTCTCCTCTCCTGTCTTGCTGCGTGCATCTGTCTTGCCTTCTCTCTCCTCTCCCTTTCTTGTCTCTTGTCTCTCTCTCTCTTCTTCCTCTGTCACCATCTCTCTCCTGCTCTCTTGTCTTCTTTATCTCTGCCCGTCATTCTCTCCCCATTCTTATCCACAGTATCTCTGCTTCTCCAAATATCTTTCTCTATTTTTCTCTGGCTCTCACTTTTTCTCTGTATTTAATCCTTGGCCTTTCTCTCCATGTCTGAGTCCCTTTCTGTTGTTTTTCCCTTGTCAGGCACACAGGAGAGAGACAGAGATAGAGAAAGAGAGAGAGAGAGAAAGACAGACAGAGAGACAGAGACAGATAGTCAGAGAAACAGAGAAAGACAGAGAGAAGCAGAGACACAGAGAGACAGAATCAGAGACAGACAGATAAACAGAAAGACAGAGAGAGGAAGAGAAAGAGACAAAGACAAGAGAGAGACAGGAATAGTGACGCAGAGACAGAGAGATTGGAATAGAGACAGAGGCAGAGACAAACAGGGAGAGATAGAGAGAGAAAGACAGAGAGAGGGGGGGAGAAAGAGAAAGAGATGGGGAGAGAGAGAGAGAGAGAGAGAGAGAGAGAGAGAGAGAGAGAGAGAGAGATCCAGAGACATTGAGAGACAGAGACAGAGGCTTCAATATCTCAGGAGCCATACTGGGTACAAGGCAAACTTGCTCCCCTTTGTGTGAGGTACACAATGCCTCCATTTCCCCAGTGATACTCATGATAACGCTCCACTCTGCTACTAAGGTAGAGAGCCTCCTCTAGGACTGTTTCCTAGGCTGCCTGAATTAATCAATCAGAAGTATTTATCAAGCATCTACTATATACCAGACACAGTACTAATGTGAAAGATTTGCCATTGGAGCACTGTCATCGAAAGGGAGAATCAGTGGAAGTGTGTACAGCTGCTCTTGGGATGGGAGCAGGCAGCCAACCCTGCTGCCTGAGAAGGAGACGCTGTGGAAACCAGATAGGAGAGGGACAGAGACTCAAGGCACATTAAAGTACTGGGTGACATATTTAACTACAAACATTGGTGAGTCTAGCAGATAGAGGGCCACTCTTGAAATCAGGAAGTTGCCTCAACTCATTTCTTAGCATGGCAGGCAACTCTATAAGACTGCAAGTTCCCCAAGCCCTCACAGAATGCTGGCACATAGCACAGACAGGCCCTTGATACGAATTTGTTAATTGATATGACTTGTGGGTGGATATAATTTTTGGTCTGTTACTAGAAGGAGTTTCCACACCAGAAGTTCCTCAGACTGATAAAATCCTAAGTCTGGATAAAAACCCACAGGTAAGCTGGAAAGCAGTCAGAGGGGGGTAACAGGATGGCAAAAAGCCTCAACTGAGATAATTTAATATAAAAGAGAAATCTTGGAGGACCATGATCTCTGTCTTCATGTATTCAAAAAGATGTCACATGGAAGCAAGATTATATTTATTCTCCTTGGCCCAAAAGAGGAGAACGAGATATTTTTGGTAGGAGGAAGTTGTAAAGATGAAGATTTCTGCTTACGAGAATGGGAAACTTTCTGATGATTTACATTGTCCCACAGTAAAATGGCTGCCTCTAAAGGTGGTAGTTTTTCCTGGAGGCCTTTGGGATAATGCTTTTGTCAGAAATGTAGAGATTTAGGGTCAGGTATGAGCTGGACTAGATGGACTCTGAGAAACCTTTTAATTCTTAGTTTGAGTTATTGGCAGTGGAAGGGAGCTTGAGCAGAGGAAGAGCCGGAACAACATTGAGAGGAGAGGAAGAAAGGTCGCAAGGAGAAGGTCAAAGGCTTAGGAGGATCGTGGTTGGGGAGGGAAGCCAGGAAGATACAGGGGAAGATGAGAATGGCTTGGGGGAAGACATTGGGGGAGAGGGGACAAACTTTGAGGGGACGTTAAGGGGCTGAGAGAAACTAGGGTAGGGGTCAAAGGTTGGAGAGGCATTGAAGAGGCAGAGACTAGCAGACACTTACTTGGAGGAGGGGACGGGGGATTCTGGGGGAGAGAGAGATAGAGGGCATAATGAAGGGAAAGGACAGGGGTCAGGACAAAAAGGGTTAGAGGGACACTGAGAGGAAAGAAGGACACTATGAGAGGAGGTGGAACCGGAGGCCTTTTGTGCATTCCAACATTAAGCGATTCATATCACAATGAACACTGGTTGGGTTTGATTCCAAGGTTCCAGTAAGCTAAGAGAGACATGGTATCAGCTGCAGGGAAGACAGGGTTAATGGTCCATGCTGGGCATGGGGATCAAGGGACACAGCTGGTCTCTCTAGGGTTCCTGTTTGCCTTTGATTATATCTGAGGGGAGGAGGAGGGAGCGGCACCCCTACCCCTGAGGAGGGTTTGCTTTGGCCAGAGATCTGACCCAAGTGCTGGCCCAGAGCACCACGCCTCCCCTGCTCCTCCTATCAGGAGGCTCTGTTGTCTCCCTCCAGCTTCTTCCACTCCTCCACGGCCTCACACAGGCTCAAGCCCTGGACACAGCTTCATTTGTCTTTCTTGACTGGGATCTTGGACTTTGAACTCAAAGAATAGGACCCTCCCCAACGGGCCCTGAGAGCTGGGAAGATGTCCTTTTTAATCCCAGGGCTACGTTTCCTAGCCAGTGCTTTGTTTTCTCTTCAGAGAGAGGCCAATACCTTTCACCTCCGAGTCCCTTCTCTATACACCTAACATTGTGTTAGGAGTCCAAAAACACCCAGTTAATTTTAACATGTATTGACTTAAGTGACACCATAAATAGAATGTTAGGCCTGGAATCAGGAAGACGAGTTCAAAACTAACCTCATACACTTACTAGCTGTGTGACCCTGGGTAAGTCACTTACCCCCGTTAGCCTTGTTTTCCTAATCTTTAAAATGGACATAATAGCAGCACCTACCTACCTTCCAGGGTGGTTGTGAGGATCAAATGTGGTAATATTTGTAAAGTGCCTGGCACATAGTAGATGATTAATAAATCCATCCCTCCTTCCCTCCCTTCTTCCCTTCCTCCCTTCCTCCCTCCCTCCCTTCCTTCCTCCCTTCCTTCCTTCCTTCCTTCCTTCCTCCTTC
>CM053593.1:128671034-128720563 GCA_028646575.1 Pseudocheirus occidentalis
TCCTTCCTTCCTTCCTTCCTTCCCTCTTTCTTTCTGTGATTTCACCACTGTACATTCTCTCTGCATAGACAAACACTTCACCACCCTCTGATATCTGATTAGATACTTTAATACAGGGGATCTTAAACCATTTTTTGTCATGGACCCTTTGGGAAGTCTAGTGAAGCCTATGAACTCCTCAGAATGTTTTAAAAGGCAAAAAATAAAATACATAAGATTAAAATAGAACCTAATTTATTGAAGTAAAGTCATTAATTTCTTTTTAAAGAGAAAGTCCATGAACCCCAGGTTAAGAACCTCTGCTTTAATAAGCACCTATGACCAGGAAAACTCATCATCTGGGAGGCTCTCCAGGATATAGCCAGGCTGACTTTCATATAGCAGACACACAGCCCAACCCATGAAATTGCTGTAGCACAGATGGAGGTGGGGGTGGGATGGGGAATAAGCATTTCTATAGCACCTATTACGTATCAAGCACTGTGCTAAGTATATTACAAATAATATCTCATTTGTTCCTGGGATCAAACAACCCTGGGAGGTAGGGTTTATTACTATGCACATTTTATTATGCCCATTTTATAGACAAGGAAACTGAGGCAAACAGGTTATGCGATTTGCACACATTTTTAAGTGCCTGAGACTGGATTTGATCTTCCTGACTCCAGGCCTAGCATTCTATCTACTTTGCCACCAACAATCTGAGGATAATGTTTTGAATCTGGAATCATGTTCAAATCTCTTCTCTGATGCTTCATGAACTTTGGTTTGCTCATCTGTAAAATGAGGAGGCTGACCTTGCTGGCCTCTCCCTCCTTGCCTGACTCCCATAGAGAATAAGGCCGATTTCCCCCATTTCGTAGATGAGGAAACAGAGATAAAGAAAAAGGGACTCAGTGTAATTAAAGAGTGTAATCTCTGGCTCTGTGACTCAACGAAGTTAAAAGAACATTATATTGATCCTTTATTGAATTACTGTTATGTTGCTTTTTTATTTCCTGTGAGGGTGAGATAAAGATTGTCATGTACCTGAATGTGATGTTACCCTGAATACTTGCACAGGAACTGGGGTCCTTTTACTTCCCATCAGTAGAAAATTAGACATGAATCATGTTCGAAGATATTCGAGAAGAAACTCTGGGTGGGGACTCTAAGGAGATAAGACTTTAGGAAGGGAAGAATTAACCCCAGGTTATGAACCTCTGCTTTAATAAGCAGCTAAGACCTGGAAAACTCATCATCTGAGGTCCTTCCCCATCTATCAGTATGCACAGAATCTGACTGACAAGGATCGCAACAATTCCTGAATCCAACTTATGCTAAAACAAGGATCTCCCCTATAATACTGTTAAAAATGTTTACCTAACTCTTTCTTGAAGCCCTCCAGGCTAGAGGATCCCACTTTCTCCCATGGCAGTGCATCCCACTTTTGGACAGCTCAATCCTTAGGAAGTTTTTCTTCACATTGAACCTAAAGCTGCCTCTCTGTGGACTGTTATTCCTAGTTCTGCTTTCTGGGACCAGGCCAAAAACAAAACAAAACAAAGCAAAATCCCAAACTAATCCTTCCTCTATATTGCAACATTCCAATATTTGAAAACAGGTATCATTTCCCCCCATGATCTCTCTTTCAGGCCAAACATCTGCAGTTTCTTCAACAGATGTGCCATGATCATGGGGCTATTCCCTATACTGGCCATCCTCCTTCAAACACTGTCTGACTCAGCAGGGTCTCTTTAAATGCGGTTCCTGACTAAACACAATATTCCAGCAGTTATCTTTAAGGTAAAGTATTACAATACTATAGATTCCTTTGTTCTGGACACCACGTATATCATAATTCAACCCACGAGCTTATTAGCTTTTTTGGCAACCATGTCATTCACTTATTCAACAAATATTCAAGTGCTTATTATGTGCCTGACTCTGGGCTAAGTGGGAGGCGGAGGTGGGGTTTACAAAGAAAGGCAGAGATAGGCCCTGCCTTCGAGGAGCTTACATTCCAATGGGGAGAATCAACATGTAAGTAAACAGGTAAATATAAGATAGAGAGAGAGATTATAGGAAATGCAATAATATGAGGTAAGCCTCTAACTGCTCAGGGGGCCTGGGAAAGGCTTCCCTGTAAAGCCTATCTATCATTTGAGTTGAGTCTTGAAGGAATGCAGGGATTCTTAGAGACAGCAGTGGAGTGTTGTGGGAGAGGAACAGAGAGCAAGCTGGGATACCAAAGGAAAGGAAAGCATAAGCCTACCCAAAAGATAGGAGGGAGGTGGCCACCTTGTGAAGAGTCTTAAATGCAAAACAGAGGACATTATTTTTGATTCTGGCAATAATAGGAAGCAACTGGAGTTAATTAAGTCAGGCAGCGACAGGGTCAGATTTTCATCGACTTCGGAAAAATCGTTTTGATCTCTAAATAGCAGATAGATTGGCATGTGGAGCAGACTTGAGGTGGAGAGAATGATTAGAAAACTGTTTCACTGGTCTGGATAAGAGGTGGTGATGAGGGACTGAACCAGGGTGGTGGCTGTGTGTGTGGAGGGAGAGAAAGGGACATCTATAAGAGACATTGTGAGGGTGGGAGAAATAATAAAATTTGGTGATAGATTGAATATGTGAGGGAAGTGAGAAGTTAATGATGACACCAAAGCTGGAAACCTTGGTTAATGGGAAGATGATGATTTCTTTGAAAAAAAACATAGGGAAATTCAGAAGGAAGAGTGTTTTCAGGGAAAGATAATGAGTTTGGTTTTAGACAAATTGAATTTTGAATGCCTGTGGGACATCTAGTTCAAGATGTCCAGTGGGTACATTGGTGATGCAGGCCTAGAATTCAAATGAGAGTCTAGGAGTAGAACTCAATATCTAAGATCTGGGAAGCTTCTGCATAGAAATGATAATTGAATCCATGGAGGTTGATGAAATCAGCAAGGGAGAAAGTATAGAAGATAAAGAGGGCATAGGACAGAGCCTACTAAACCCTCCAGATTTTTTCAGATGGACTATTGTCTCTAGATATGCCTCTTCTATCTTATACTTGTGGAGCAGACTAAGTAGCAGCTAAGTAGTAGTGTAAGGCCTAAAGCCAAGAAGACTTATATTCCTGAGCTCAAATTCAAGCTCAGACACTTACTAGCTATGTGACCCTGGGCAAGTCACTTAACCTTGTTCCCCTTAGTTTTCTCATTTGTAAAATGAACTGGGGAAGGAAATGGTGAAACACTCCAGGAGCTCTGCCAAGAAAACCCCAAATGGGTTCATGAAGAATCAAACTTGACTGAAAAAAATATTGAATGATAACAAAAAGACTAAGTATAGGTCTTTACATTTATTCCTATTAAATTTCATCTTATTAGGTTCTTTCAAACATTCTATCTTGCTGAAATTTCTTTTGATCCTAACTTTGTTCTTCAGTATGTTTTCCTTTTCCTTTTTTTAACCACCTATAATTCTGATCCATATGCTAGTTAAACTTGTCAGTTCAAGTTACTGATAAAAATGCTAAAAGCACAGGGCCAGGGACAGATCCCTGGGGCACTCCACTTGAGACCTCTCTCTAGGTCCACACTATTCTGACATTCTTCCAGTGCAGAATCTACCTAACTGCGCTGTTGTCTTGTGGCTTTCCCAACATCTCGGATCTTTTACACTTGGCTAGAGTGATGGAACGCCCTGTTCCTGCTTTGTTTTCTCCAATCAAGAAGGCAGCACAGCAGTTGGAGAGGAAGGCAGGAATCACTGCCAGTAGCCCTAATAAGGACACCAACCTCTCTCCCACTCTGGAGGTGGCCGTAGGCAGTATATGTGAGCTCCAGATCTGGACTGGTGCTCTTTAAACTGGTCCTCAGACTGGTTGCAAAAGAGATGTTACTGGAAAGAGCGCAGCAGTGCAGTGTGGGGAAGTCTGGTTGCCGGGATAATTTTCACTGTGCGCCTATGTGTGTTTCCAAGTTCCAGTTATTCCCTGGGGAATGTTTTATGCATTGGGCTGTGCTGAGAGCAAGAAGCTATAGGCACAGAATTGGGCAATGGGAACTCTGTGTTTTGGGATCAGCGACAGCACTTTCATTGACAATACTGTGTGAGTCAGGTCTACCTAGGGCAGAGATCTTGGGACCCTACAGACTTGGACATATTCCTGGGTTCCCTGAACTTTGACACATTCCTTGGTTCCCTAGACTTGGACATGTTCCTGGGTTCACTGGCCTCAGAGATCTGTCACATTCAAGCCCCACATTCTGCTACTGATACTGTAACTAGATGCTTCATTCAATCATACACTCCTTTTCGTTTCTCTTTCTGTCACCACATGCAACAAACCACAAGAATATGACTTATTCACAAAGGGAAAGAAGTATCCAGAAATAAGACTAGTATTATTGTTGTTCAGTCATTTCATTTATGTCTGACTCTTCCTGACCCCATTTGGGTTTGTTTTGTTTGTTTGTTTTGGCAGAGATACAGGAGTGGTTTGCTATTTCCTTCTCCAGCTCATTTTACAGATGAAGAGACTGAGACAAACAGGATTAAGTGACTTGCCCAGGGTCACACAACAAGTAAGTATCTGAGGCTAGATTTTAACTCAAGTCTTCTTGACTCTGGGCCCAGCACTTTATCCAGTTCCCTAAGACCAGCATTGACTACAATAAAAAAAAAAAACCCCAAAACCACAAATGCATATATAAGATTCTAGTCTAGACTACATAGTGTCTAACATAGCTAATTTAATCTTTATAGTTTGGCAGACCCATATTGGTTCCCTTATCCTTTCTAGGTTGAAACATATACTACATATATTGCTCCCTTGTCAACCCCCCCCCCCCCACACACACAAAAAAACCCCAGCCAAACAGGACCTAGACCCACCGGCCATTTGGGCTTGGTCCCTGTGGGTTCACTGTACCAAGCTCTTTCATTAATTTACAATGCTGGGATCACTCTCAGCCAATCAGGAAGCCTGCTGGTTGCTGGAAGGCTTTAGGTTTCACCCATGTTCTTATCTAACCACTTATCTAACTAGAAATTGTCTCTTCTCTGCACACCCCCTTCCCAAATAGGGAAAGGAAAGTAGAATAGGAATCATCACATGCTGAAGCAGTAATGCACCCTGAGGGTAAGA
Source organism: Pseudocheirus occidentalis (assembly GCA_028646575.1). Taxonomy (NCBI): domain Eukaryota; kingdom Metazoa; phylum Chordata; class Mammalia; order Diprotodontia; family Pseudocheiridae; genus Pseudocheirus; species Pseudocheirus occidentalis. Next base: position 128,676,157 of record CM053593.1, read on the forward strand.
TAAGAGGCAGAATGTTCCAGGTAAATCAAAACTCTATCACCACTTTGACCACCATCTCCTCCTCAACTCTCCTGGGAACAGCCACAGAGCTTTGGGAATAGCAGTGTCCTCAGACCACCAGATGTGCTTCTAGCCCTGCCTAAATAGCCAGCATTAAGGGAAGAAACCATTGTGAGGAGGGGATCCGTGTTCCTCATCACCACCAAGAGCAATCACTAACTAATTACCATCAACAGGCACAGGAACCCTGGGAATGGCACCACCACTTAGACTGCCATTCCTTCTTCTAGTCAAGCCCACACAGCTGTCATCTGAAAAAAGTGACTTCAATAGAAAGAGGAGCCAGCCCCTTACTAACTGCTAACTGACTTTAATATACCAGGCAGGAAAACTTATGTAGCAGAAGCAGTGGGGCACCCTGAGGGAGAGACATGTGGCAGGAAAGCCAGTCCTTGACTATCTCCCCTTGGATCCTGATGGGGATGGCCCAGGATCTTGATTCCAAAAGCTTTGAGAAGAGCGATGCTTCCCTCCCAGTGCCCTCAGACATTATCTTGGGAGGCGACCTCTGTAGAGATGTAGGCTGGCATCCCACATCCGAGCAATCTACTGTCACAGCTACTGAAGACCCCCCCCCGAAATTCTTGCCGCCAGAGGCCTTGACAATATCAAATGGCTCAACATCAGAACCTGATGTGATTTTATCAGTGCAAATAGCATTAAAGAAGAGACATGAACATCTCTTTTGCTACTGTGCCCTAAGCATCATGGGACTTTGTCATTTGACTTGCAGTTGAAACCTTCCACATATGTTTTTTCCCAAGTTAGAATGTGAGCTCCTTGATAGGAGGAGCTGTCCTGGATTTTTTATTTGTGTCCCCAGTGTTTCCCATAGGACTTTGTGCATAGTAAAATCTGAATGCTTCATTCATTCATTTGTCCTTCCTCAGAAAAGGAAATAATTGAATGAATACTTAGTTCCCTCCCAAAGTTCCCCAAAGGCAATCCTTTTCTCCACAGGTTCAGAACTTTGCAGCTTTGGTAGGGGCTGGCCAATGGGTAGGTATGGGTGTGCCTATGTTGTGTGTGTCTGTGGGCATGTGGGGGGAAAAAGTTTTGATTCCAGGCCCCCAAATTATATCTTGTAAGTGGGTCCTTTTTCTAGACACCTTCTCTCTTCCTGGGTTCAAAAGCACTTCTTGAACATCAATCTATACTTGTATTTTAGGGCAGAGCTGTGTGACAGCTTGGGGAGGAGCCAGAGGTCAAGCCAGTGCTGGGTAAGCAATCCAGATCCAGACTCCAGAGATAGTGAGAAGCAATTCCTAAGCAACCTCTTTTTTCTCTAAAAGCCCTTCATGTTTTAACCTAAATTCATGTTGATTCAAATAGTGGGGTTAAGGAGAGACTGTGGAATAGTGGATGAAAGTCTGTTTTCAAGTGCTTCTTCTGAGAGGTAACAGTCATGTGACCCTAGGGCAAATTATTTAACCTCCCAGTGCCTTGGGCACCTCCTTAAGACTAAATTTCTGCTGAGTTGCTGAGCTGACATTATTCAGGAGGTTTTCTGTTGAAATCAAAAGTTCAAACCCCAACCTGCTAAAAATAAGTAGGTTGGGGGAGTAGGAGACATACTGTCCCAAATTCTGTATCCCCTTAGGGATTCTCCAGGTACTTCAGTTTCTCCTGTGGAATTTTGGGGAGTCATTTTCTCACTGTTGGCCTATATGATATAAAATGAGGGGAATTAACTAGATGACCCCTAAAGTTCATTCTACCTGTAAAATCTACAATCCTTTGGTCCTTCTCATCTGGCAAAGGTTTGGAGAACTGAGGGTTGGGGACAGGAAAGGGTTAGGGCCATGCTCAACAGAGCAAAGAACTTTACTAGAGGAGGGAGGGTTGAGGGGGGATTCCAGCTGAGAGAGGGATCCATAAGTGACATTCCAGAGTGGGCGTCAGCTGGAATGAGCCAGGGCAGGGAAAGGGCAATGCCCCCTTCAAAGACTCAAGAACTGGAAAATGCCAAGCCCAGCACTACATACCACTTCCCTCCCCTCTCTCTTTCCTCTCTTGAGACTGTCTTCTTGATTTCCCTAAAGGAGGATTTAAGAATGATGAGAGGTAGAGAATAATGTGGGGGGAATCCTAGCCAGAGCAATATGAGGGATCCAATCAAAGGGCATATCTATCCAGCTCCCTGCAATGGCTTACATCAGAGCCAGATAGAGGGTAACAACAGAAGTTGTACATATTACCGAGTATGTGATGTGTTTGTGTGTGCGAAATTCAGCCTCACTGTCTGCCTGTTTCAGTGGCTCCATAGAGAGAGAATTGTCCCCATTTAGAATGCTGTCAAAGCATAGCTCGTTAGGCCTGCAGAGGGCAAAGGCCTCACAAACTTATTCCGTCTAAAGTTTGTCATGTTGGGCCCCACTGAAGCACCATGATACCAAATTTACACATATTTGCAAGAGTCAAATGTGCACAAGAGTATGATTTTTGACTATGTGTATCTATTTCTTTTTAAAATAAATTTTTATTGAACATTTTTATATCACCTAAAATTTTCCCAGTATTCCTCCCCCTTCCCTTGTCAGAGAGCTATTCCATATAACAAGGAATATTTTAAAGGAAAAAAGAAAAAAAAGAAAAGAAGGGGGGGAAACAACCAGCAAAACCAATCAAACCATAAAATATATGCAATGTTTCATAGCCATGGAGCCCACACTTCTCCACCTCTGCAAAGGAGTGGGAGAAGGGGAAGGGAAAAGTGAGATGTCTCCTTATACCTCTTCTTTGAGCCTCCCCTTGTTCTTTGTAATTTCACAACATCCACTTTTGATTATTTTGTGGTGGTTGTTCTTTCCGTTTATGTTGTAATAATTGTGTAAATTGTTTTCTTGGTTCTGCTTATTCCATTCTGCATGTTTATTTAAGTTTTTCCAAGTTTCTCTATATTCATAATATTCAACATTTTAATAGCACATTCCATTACATTCATGTGCCACAATTTGCTTAACAATTCCCAAACGGATGGGCATTTACCTTGTTTCTAGTTCTTTGCTATGTCAAAAAGCACTGCTGTGAATATTTTGATGTTTATGGCGATGTTCTGTGTATCTATTCCTATAAATATCCCATGAGTTGCCATGCCAGCAATCAATAAACAAGCATTTATTCGTGTAGTGAGAACTATACCCCCCCATGTAGTATGAGGGTGTCATTGAGTGGCTCCCAGGGAGGCAGAATAGATATCTCTAACCTCTTCTCCCCCCTGTCCTCCCCTTCTCTAAGGAAGATTAATTCTTGTCAGGAGGAGAAAGGCAAGAGGTTGGAACCCAGAACAAGTTTGGTGACTCCGCTTTTCAGAGAAAAGTGTTCTATGCAGTTATATAGTGGAACGAACTCTGTGTTTGGGTTAGATTTGGATTTAATTCCATTTCCTAGCAGTGTGCCTTTGGGCAAGTCACAGCCTCTAGACCTCAATTGGTTAATGTGAAATAGACATAATAACAACACTACCTACCTCACAGGTTTGTTCTAAGCATCCAGGGAGGTGAAATGCATTGTAAGAAGAGCTGTTATCTAAATGCCCTATTATTTCCATCTGTGTGGGTGGAGGGAGTATACACACTGATGAAATCGTATCTATTGAACTATCTATGTATATCAGCCACTGTGGGTGTCTCTCAGTGGGTCTGAGCCTGTGACTGTGTGCATATATTTGTCAGTGTATCTGCATTTGTTTTTATATATCCTGGTGTGTGTTGGTTATATCCTAGGGTATATCATCAGCGGGTGGGTGAGTGACACGTGACTCTGCCTCTGGGTACATGTGATGCTAGGATGCCTCAGCCCCTGTGCGAAGAGTGTGCCGACAGCAAGCAGCAGATGGGGAGTGGGTGGCAGGTTGGTGATGGGCAGCAAACAGAAACCAAAAGGCCTTCTGTAGCTTCTGCATGCACTGCTATGCCCAACACCCACCCACCCCACCCCCCACATGTGTCCACATCTCCATGACAGGCTCAGTTGCTAACCCATGCCATAGACACCTAGAGTCTGGTTTGGCACTTTCCCAGGGCTGCTTTCTGCTCATCGTCCCCTGCAGGGTGTGGTCTTACCTAACTAACTAGCACTGGCCCAGGTACTGGGTGCTAGAAGCTAGATGCTTTGGGCTATTTCCAGGTCCTGTCTTATAGAATTGTGGGGTTTTATTGTCAGAAAGGACTTTAGAGATCCCCTCCTTTTATAGACGTGAGACATCAATGACTAGGGAGATTGTGACTTGTCCAAAGGCTCACAGCTAGTAGGTAGCAGGGTCAGAATTTGAGCCTATGACTTTTGATCCCCAATATAAAGTCTTTTCCCACAACCCCTCCTTGTTTGCAAAGGTTGTCTGCGTTTTTTAATATTCCTAATATTTTTAAATATTAAAAGTGCTTGAGTGTGATCTTACAATGTATACTGTGTGTTCTGTCTGTATATATAATGGATCTACTGACACAGGGTGTGTATCTCTGTGTGTAAGAGACATATGGTCTCGATGTGTAAGCTCACATGCTTCCTACTTGTCTCCCCCCTCCCAGTCCTGTTTTTCTTAAGTTACATAAGTGTCTGATGAGCTGTGTCAGGACTGAACTATGGGCGCCCCCTGCTGATAGCCTTTAGAACTCACAAACTGGAGGTAGGGGAAAGCGCACCTTTTTTGGGGGGGGACCCAAAACAGACTCTTTGTCTAGTCCCTGGCTCCTCCTCACCCACACCTCTTGTCTCCACTCCTAAGTTATGAGTCTCAGGTTGAGTGTTTGGCTTTTTGAGGGGGAGAAGAGGAGTGAGGGGAGAGATGAGGATAAATCCTCCATCCACTAAAAGGGGGGGAGGCAGATCACGACCCATCCCTGGTTTTTTTGTCATTCTTGTTCATGTCTTTCCATAAATTCTACATAAAAGGTCCACTCAACATGACAGAGACCATCCTTTTTTGGGTGGGCAGCAGGAGAACCGGACTGGTGATTCTACTGGGACAGAGAGCTCCCATTGTTGTTGGAACTCCCATTACCAATGCAGCACAAGAATTTTTAACTTGGGAGTGGGGGGAGGGGAGGTGTTGTTCTGTGAAATCGCTTTAAAAAACAGTTTTATGACAGTATTTTTTAAAACATTTATTTAAAAAAAATTAATTCCAAATTCTCTCCTTCCCTCCAGCCCCTCCCCCACCTATTTAGAAGGCAAGCAATATGATACCCATTATACATGTGAAGTCACGCAGAACATATTTCTGTATTAACCATGATGCAGGGAAAAAGAAGCAAGAAAAATAAAGAAAGTGGAAAACAATATGCTTTAATCCGAACTCAGATTCTTTGGAAGAGGACAACATTTTTCATCACGAATCCTTTGGAATTGTCTTGGATCATTGTATTGAACAGAGTAGGTAAGTCATAGCAGATCATTGTTACTGATGATTGTATTTCAATACAATTGGTTTCCTTTTCCTTTTATTTTATATATTTAATCCAGTGAATTTTATTTTACATATTTAAAAACATTATTCACAGTGTCTGGCACATACTAAATACTTGTTGGCTTGACTTGAGAAGGGATCCGTGGACTTCACCAGACTAGCATTAAAAAGATTAAAGACCCCAGTCTTAGAAAGTTGTCTGGGGCCACTGAGACGTGATGTGGCTTGCTCAAGAGTCACAAAGCCTATAGGTGTCAGAGGTAGGACATAAAGCCAGGTTTTACTAATATAGGACTGGTTTTCCATCATCTCTGGTTCTTTTAATATTATTTCAAATCAGTGCAGGATTTTTTTTTCTGTCATCTCTTATTCTCACTACATAATCAGCCTAACTTTTTTTTCTGATCCTAATTCAATTCAATTCAATTAAACAGGTGTATTTGAAGGACCTACAATAAGCCAGGCATTGTCCTAGGTACTGAGGGCACAAAGATTTAAAAAAAAAAAATCCCTATCCTTAAGAAGCTTCTACTTCGAGGTAGGAGATGGATGGGAGAGGAAATAGCTCACACATAGATAAGTAAAAACAAACTACTTTTTTTCCCCCCCAGGGGATGAGAAAGCTCTAACTGGGAGGATTGGGGGGAAGAGGGGGGGAAACTTGGGTAAAAGTTGAGTCCTAAAAAGAGCTTGAAATTCCCAAAGGCAGAAGTGAAATGGAAGAGCATACCAGACATGGGGTACAGACAGCCTATGCAAAGGCATGGAGGTGGGAAAGGGAACACCATGTACAGAAAGCTCAAGCAGGCTGGGTTGTTTGGATTATCCTGTAAGAGAGAGTCCCTGGTACCATCTATTATGCCACTTTCTCATTAAGGTCATGGTTGGTAATGTGCTACAGCCTACACACTTTTATAAACTATGTCCTTTCCAATGATGTTTGGAGTCACCATTTTGTTTTTTCTAAGATGGTGTTTCATGAGTCACCACCACATAATTCAATTTAATTCAACCCTCATTACATAATATTTATTATTATTGAGAATCTTGATATTGAGTGTACTGATATTTTTTAAAGTGGGCTTTTGCAGCAGAAGGCGGGATCTGATAATCATTTAATATTATTTTTGAACCTTAATAAGGGGCCAGAGCCTGAACTAATCAACCAGAAGAAGGGTCTGGACCTAACAGCTTCTTTGTTCTCTGACTAAACTCAGAGAATACTTCTTCCTGTGTCAATAAGGTAAGACAAGGCTGACTTTATGGCCATTAAGAATAAGAACCTTGTCCTGAGACACTATTTTGAGTAATGGGACTTTTTCTTATCTTTTTTTTTTTTAACATATACTATGTTATGGCATGTTAATGGTAAAGAAAGACAGATGTCCTGCAGGGGTCATAATTTCAATGGAAGCTTTATCAACTCTTATTTTATTGTATTTATCACCTATTCAATTAAGAAAATTCCTTTTTCATACCATGATTAAATATATACAGAGATCATAAACTTGAGTGACACAGTCACCCTAAATCAGGATGGTTCTAAAATATATTTAAGCCTTCTCATTCTTTTATTCAGGCAGTTGGATTTTACCAGGCTCCATACATGTATGTATTTGTCTAGCTTTAAGGAAATAAAGAATATAAATATATATCACCTAGCCTGTGGCCTCCTTTAACCAAACTTTCAAGTAGACAGATCCTTAAAAGTGCTACATTAATTTCTCAAATTTAGTGCTAGAATGTTAGTAAAAATGAGAATTCAGCTCTTTCTGTCTCCTCAACCCTGGCTGGATCCTGGAGGTGCTCAGAGGAGAAAGACTGGAAGGGATAGATAAGGAAGTTTTCCTTCCCTCTTCTGAGATCTCAAGCTTCTTCTCAAAAGCCCCCTGTTCTCAACCACTAAGGTTCTCTTCCTCCAATGGACACAGAGATGAAGTTCCCCCTTTCCTTTGCTTCCTCCCAGTTCTATCACAGTCACTTTTTTTTCTCTGTGAGAGTCCTGCAGCTCCAGAACCTTAAAGCAAGAGGCAGCTACCTATATGCCTCCCATAAATGCTAATGATAAGGGTCAGGCTATTATTAGTGAGGAGAAATGAAGTGCCAATGAATCAATACTTATTGATCTTTTACTTTGTGCCAGGCACTGTGCTAAGCACTGGGGGTACAAAAGCAAAACCTGTCCCTGTTCTCAAGGAGATTATATGCTAATGAAGGTGACACCAGTATATCAGAATGCATGTTACAGGAATACACAGTATTTTGGGGAGAAGGAGCCTAGCTGCTGGGGATGGGGTTGGGGGACCTGACCAGGAAAAGCTTCACGAAGAAGTGGGCGCTTGAGAGGAGTCTTGAAGGAAACTAGGGATTCCACAACACTAATCAGGAGTCAGAAGACATCAGTTTGAACCCTAGCTCTGCTTCTTGTTAAGGAGGTGACCTTGAACAATCGTAGCCGGCCTCTGAGCCTCAGTGTCCTTTCCAGCAAAATGAAGGGTTGAATTAGATGACGTCTATCTCAGGCCCCTCTTTTCAACTTCTAAACCTGGAGGTTCTATGAATCACAAGTGCCAGACTGGAAGGAACCGAGATATATCCTCTCATCTAGCCCGGGCCTTCAGGCAGCACCCTTCTGGCCCCACCCCCGTGGCAGTTCTTCGACGTAGACTACATTCCTCTCTCTCTCTCTCTCTCTCTTTTTCTAGAGGAAAAGCAGAGAACTCTCCTTCTTCCACGAAGCTTTGAGTGAGCTCTTCTTTCTGAGTATACTTACCATTCACTTATCCCAGACTCGCCTGCCCCAGCCCTCACCCCACCTAGGTTCTCCCAGCCAGCTGGGAAGGCCCCAAGGCCCAGCAGGAAACAGCTGGATTCAAAGCTGGCTCCCAACCCCTCGCTGACGCCAGTTGCTCCTGGTTTCTTCCCCCCTTCTCAAGGGGGCCTCCCCTCTCCCGAAGATGGGGAGTCAGCGAGGACCCTGGGGCAAACTGGATGGGACTGGGACGAGAGATAGGGTCCCCGGGACAAGGACTAGGAATCAGGACTGGAGAGAAGTGCCAAATATTGGCCCCCGGAGAAGGGGAGGGGGAAAGGCTGGGCAGAGGCGGGGCCTGGGCGGAACCCTGCCGGGCGGAGGTGGGACCGGCCAGGCCCCGAAGCCCGAAGGGAGGGAGAGGGAAAGCGGGAGGAGGAGGAGGAAAAGGAGGAGAAGGAGGAGGAGGAGGAGGAAGAGGAAGAACGGGACGTGGTCCCTCCGGCTTGGTGCGCCTCACTTCTCCAGCCGGGCATGCGCCCCCCGAGCCCTTGGCCCCCCAGAGCCCGAGCCGCCCCCCCGGAAACTCCCCGGATTCTGCAGCGCGCAGCATGGGAGCCTCTGGGTGCACTCCGTGGCTGTGGCTGCGGCTGCGGCTGCTGCTACTGCTGCTGCTAATGCTTGGTAAGAAAGAGGAGCCGCGGACCTCCCCGTGCCTTTCCTGCCCTTCGTCCTGCCAGCCCGGCTCATCCCCTTCCCACCTGAACCTTGCCCCTTCCCCTTTCTCTGCTCCTGTTTCGGGCGGGCAACCTTGGCTGGGACCAAGGCATCCTCAGTCTCCGCCGGGGACGGCGGGGATGGCAGTTTCATCTCAGTCACTGCTGCCTCGGGCCTCTGGCCCCGCACTGACTGCCCTCAGGGCTCCTCCAGACCCAGGCGCGCAGGACTATACCCAACTGGCATCTGTAGCCTCTAGCTGAGCCGATTAGGAAGAGGGTGTAGTGGGGGGCGGGGGGGAAGGGGTTTCCCGGCTCCAGGCTCCTCCTCTCCAGCTGTTTAGTGGAGGACGGGGTGAGGAGCTACTGAAGGGGCTACCCCACCGAACTCCAACGCCATGGCCAATCTCTGGGATGCCCTACCCAAACCCTCCCCCTCCACCCCGGGTGCGCTTCTCTGTACCAGCAGAGCCAGACCCTAGGAGTACTGCAGCTTTCTGTGCTTGGCCTAGGCGTGGGCAGTGCCCGCCCTCGTAATTGCCCCAGAGCTGGCAGGAGGCCAAGGGGCTGACTCTGCCCAGAATCTTTGAAGTCTACCCTAATTGCCCCCTTGACTTCACTAGAAGACTGTTTCCTCAGGGGCAGTGACCCCTTTCGCCCCCCCCCCCTTTGGGTCAACTCTGGGTTCTTTCTGTTTCCTTTACTGTCCCAGCTTTCCAGACCCCTCTCAGTTTGGGTTTCTACTCTCTGAATTTTCCTCCGGCTCTAAACCCCTTCTCTAGGCAGTTCTCTCATCTCCCTCCCCCACTCCCCCACCGTCCACACTATTAGAGGTTTCTTACCCTTATTTCCCTTCCTGACCCAATTGTCCATTCCATTAATAGTTGCAGTTAAGTGGCTAGGTTATGGAGGACTTTCTTAGTAACACAAAGTCTTGCTCTAATCCACCTCATCGTCCAATCTTACCAAGTATGGGGTCCAGAATTTGTTGGCAAGGACGGATGTGGGGAAGTCAGTCTCTGATAACATCAGCCTGATCTCTGTTGAGTCTTTAATCCTAAGGTCTCAGAGCACCATTTGCCCCTGGCATTGCAGCAAGTTGGGGAGCTACCCAGTGCAGGCAGGAAATCTGGGCCTTGTACCTTCCTATGCCCAGCAGGGTTGGAAGGCTACCGTGGGAACATGCACAATATGATAAAATGCCAGTCAATAATAACTAGTTGACGTTTGTGTGACCTGCACATGAGGGCTTCCTAAAGTAGGTAGGGAGTTGAGGGAAGTAAGACCGTAGAAGAATTGAATTGTATTCTAACCTTAGGAAAACTGATGCCACATTTCATTGTCTAGGACTTATTTTAGTATTTGAGACTGAATTGAGTGTCAGTAATAATTGTCCTAGTCACCTGTTTTTAGGCTAGATGCTTTTGTCCCCAAACTCCTCTGCCTTACCCTCATCTTGGTTGAGTGGACTCCTGGGTCATGGTGGTTGGAAAAGGATGCCTTTTTTCTCCCTACTTGTCCCTGGGGCTGGGCAACTGGGGAAGCAGGTACCCACAGGAAATGGTTGCTTAGCACATAGCTGCTTTTCCCAATTGGCAGTATGATGTTCAGGCAGGAGTCTTAAGAGGTTTTTTTTTTTTTTTTGAGGAGGGGGGAGCAAATGAGTGTAGGAGAAGGTATAGGAAGTAGACTGGGGCAGACCTTGCAGTGGTCAATTCCAAAGATGAGGGGTACTTTCCCATGGGGATCTTGGGGCATCAACATACAGGTGTAGGAGTCTGGGGGTGGGAAAAAATCCTTCTTATAAACAGAAGGCCAGACCTGGTGCAGTTGGGTAACTTGGTAGTGGTTTGGTCTCTTTATTGTCTCTCTGGTTATGAAACCAGTTCGAGGCTGAGCCCTTCTGACTCACAGACTCATAAAATTCTAGCACCCAAAGGGACTTGAGAAATAATCTCATCTAAATTTTATATTCTACAGATGAGGAAATTGAGTCCTAGAGTGGTGGGATGACTTGCCCATGCATAAAGAACCGTTAGTGTTAGGTTGAAATGGAATGGAAACAGTGGTATAAAGTGGAAAGAGAATTAAGCTTTACTAGCCTTGAGCAAATTACTTAAATTGTCTAAGGCCTACAAAATGAGGGTGATAATACTTACATGAATCTCTCCCGCTCAGCAGTTGTAAGTACACAATGAGAAAATGCATGTAGATGGATTTAACTGTAAAGGCTGAAATAATATTATTGCATCTACTATTAATCAATTGACAAGCATCTGTTCAGCATTTACTATGTTCCTGGCACTGATGCATTGTACCCTGAGTTCCCCATCTAATCCTGCCCCTATTCTTTCCACTCTTAGGTGATCAAGTCAGGAAGAAGCAGCTGTGAGTTTTAGAGAATGTTAGAGATTAGTGAAAAGAGAACCAAAGATTGCCACGTCTCCTCATCAGTTCCTGGTTTCTGTTAGAATGTGGTGAATAGGAAGTGACTTCAGAATTCCAGGCTGAAGGAGACTGGAATGCTAGATGATTGGGGGTGTTTCTGATCAGGGGCATTGTGCCGTGACAGTTCACCCTGAGATTTCATCAGCTTCTGTGTTTCCCTCCAATTTTGATCCCCAGGGACACTCCCTTGGGAACATGGGAAGGTAAAGATAACTAGAGAAATATTGGAAAGTGAGGTTGCCCTAGAGCAGAAGGCACTGTGGAAGAAATGAGAGGGAGCTGACCCAAAGCAGAGCTCAACAAGGAATGTCTTGGGGGGGGCGGGTTGGGCAATCTGTGGGGATCCCTTCTTATCCCCTTCTCCCATGGGGGGAGGTGCTCAGCCTATGAGAACTTTAGAGAGAGGGAAAGGAGAGAGTTGACATGAAGCATGACGTGAAATGAATATGTAAATTAGATGCAAATCACCATGCAAGTCAGGCTCTATTGTTTAGGCCCTTGGGAGACAGAAGGGGCCAACAGGCAGAGGGTCTGGGAAGAGATGTCAAGATTCTGTGGGAGGAGACAATAGCATGATGGTTCTCATGGGGGCAGGCTTTGGCATTGATGGCCTCAGCTGCAGGGGTATCCGTCTATCGAGGTGGAGAAATCAGTGAGCTCACCGTCCACAGCTGGAGAGGGTAGTAGTGGGGGATAGCACATTGTCCCCAGAGGAGGAATGACTCCATCTGCGTCCAGGCCCTGCCCAGCTCGGGGCTACTGGCTCCATTGTTCCATGGCCCCAGGTGGCACAGCCCTACTAGTATGAGCAGCTGAGACAATGGGCCCTTCTGAATCAGACCTTCCCTCGCTTCTCATCCTTTAAGGGCAGAGGGGCAAGCTAGTGTCAGTAGAATACATGATAGGAAATGCCCATTCCAATCCTGGGAATCCCACAACCAAGGAAACCCTCCCCCACCTTCACAATGCCATCTCTGAAGTGGGCATGGTGATGGTAAAGAGAATAGAGATCTAGGAAGAGTGAAGGAGGGAGTGAGTCTCTTCTGCCCTACTGCTTTTACTTATGATTAAGACCCAGATGCCCTTTCTCCCAGTATCCTCCCGGTCCTCTGTTGGTGAATGGCCCTTCAGATCAGTGGCCCTGTCATCCTTGACATGCTCAATGTTCACTGCAGGTGTGTGTGGTGCCCGGGAGGTGGTGATGCCTAAGGGACCCCTGTACCGAGTGGTAGGCACTGCCATCTCCATCTCCTGCAACGTCACCAACTATGATGGTCCCTCACAGCAAGACTTTGAGTGGTTTCTCTACCGACCTGAGGCACCTGAGTCAGCATTGGGCATAATTAGCACACGGGACAGCCGCTTCCCATATGCTGTATTTGGACCCCGGGTGGCATCGGGTGACATTCAGGTTCAGCGGCTCCAGGGTGATGCTGTACTGCTTCGGATCTCACGCCTACAGACCCAAGATGCTGGTGTCTACGAGTGCTACACGCCATCTACTGATGCCCGATACCTAGGCAGCTACAGTGGCAAGGTGGAACTGAGAGGTACCAGGGCTGCTGGGGCATGGGAGGGTGGAGCGTTCTCTCTATTAAAGAATCGATGATGTGGAAGGAACCAAGAACTGAGTCCAACTGTTTGTCAATTAGGAAAAACCCTCAGCAGGTCTAAGGCTAGAACCCAGGCCTGCTGTCTCCTAGGCCAGTATTCTTTCCATAATTCTGCACTGTCTTTCAAAAGAAGTCACTTTCATCATCTCTTCCCTTTTTGTTCTAGTTGGGGAAGCCCCAGGGAGTCCCCAGAAAGACCCATGGGAGGGCTACAGGAGTTTCTCTGCAACTTGGAGAAGAGGGAACTTTGCTTACCCTCTTAAGATTTTTCTTATCTGTTTGGGGAAATAGAACATATATATATATATATATATATACACATACATACATGTATGTGTGTGTATGTGTATAAGCAGCCTAAGATCTCAACTTCCTGATATGCACAACCACAATCCTCATTATAACTATTTTCTCTTAGTCCTTCCAGATTTGTTGCAGGTCTCTGCTGCCCCTCCAGGGCCCCGAGGCCGCCAGGGCTCATCCTCACCTCCACGCCTGGTAGTGCCAGAGGGCCAGGAATTGGCCCTTGGCTGTGTGGCTCGGACAAGCACCCAGGAACACACACACCTGGCAGTGTCCTTTGGGAGGGCAGTGCCTGAGGCACCTGTGGGGAGGGCAACACTACAAGAGGTGGCTGGGCTTCGACCTGATCTGGCGGTGGAGGCTGGGGCACCCTATGCTGAGCAACTGACCACAGGCGAATTGCGGCTGAGCAAAGAGGGTGCGGAGCGGTATCGGCTAGTGCTGGGGGGTGCCCAGCCAGAGGATGCTGGCACCTACCACTGCACTGCTGCTGAATGGATCCAAGACCCTGATGGCAGCTGGGCCCAGATTGGGGAGAAGCGGGCAGTGCTGGCCCATGTGGATGTGCAGACCCTTGGTGAGTGTTCCTAGCAACCAGCATAGGCCTCTGGCTTTGTATTAAAATGGGCATGGCAGGAACTGGGGCAGGGATAGGTGCCCACTGCGTTTCAAGTGCTAGAGTGAGCAAGATGAGCCCAGGCTGGCTCTAGAGGCCCATTTTGTAGGGGGAGGGCAGGGTGAGTTGGCATCAATGTCCTAGTTGCTTGCTTCGGGGCCTTCCCCAACTTAGATAGCTGGAATTGGCAGTGGTCAAGCCTGAGGTGCGTGGCTTAAGAATGAAGGCAGGGTTGTCTGATGTAATCTGCTTTTTCTCTTCCTCCTCACCACAAAAGGCCCCCAAGAGGGAGATGGGGATGAAATCTGTCTTAAGGATATTATTTTGGATGAGAAATTCAAGTCATGATTGTGAGGTTGAAGAATCTCATGCCCTGACTCCTTAGTAATCACCTCTTTCTTCTCTGATTCTCCACCCTGACCCCATTATATGTTTCAGCCAGCCAGTTGGCCGTAGTTGTGGGCCCTGGGGAGCTGCGGGTAGGCCCTGGAGAGCCCCTAGAGCTGCTGTGTAATGTATCAGGGGCACTACCTCCACCAGGGCCCCATGCTGCCTACTCTGTGGGCTGGGAGATGGCACCTGCAGGGGCCCCTGGGCCTGGGCACCTGGTGGCCCAGTTGGACACAGAGGGTATAGGCAGCCTGGGCCCAGGCTATGAGGACCGACATATCTCCATGGAAAAGGTGGCACCTATTACCTATCGTCTGCGGCTGGAGGCAGCAAGGCCTGGTGATGCAGGCACATACCGTTGCCTGGCACGGGCCTATGTTCGAGGACCTGGGGCCCGGCTTCGGGAGGCTGCCAGTGTGCGTTCTCGGCCCCTCCCTGTGCATGTGAGGGAAGAAGGTAAGAGGGTATTGAGGGATTGAGGGGGTAAAATCTCCATCAGCATGAAGAAGACTACTAAATAGGGAGAGTCATCTGAAAGATGCCCTGAGACAGGTCATGGATCACCCTCCAAGAGATTTCCAGGGAAACCTTCCCTTCTTCCTCTCTCCAAGAAATACCTTTGTCTCCACTGTCCATTCTTATGTCAAAGTAATTCTCTCCTTGCCCAAAACTGTTTTATGCAGAATAATGGATAGAGCAGGGAAAAGTTAATATTCCATAATTTCCTACCTCTCTTCCAAATCCTCTAGGCAACCCCTAACCTTATTCTCCTGTGCCTCACAGGTGTGGTGCTGGAAGCTGTGGCATGGCTGGCAGGGGGCACGGTGTACCGGGGAGAGACAGCCTCCCTGTTCTGCAACATCTCTGTGACAGGGGGGCCCCCAGGCCTACGGCTGGCCACCAGCTGGTGGGTGGAGAGGTTAGGGGAGCCAGGCCTGGTTCCACCCCCTCCCCAGCTGGTTGGTGGCATGGGCCGGGATGGGGTGGCAGAACTGGGGACCCGGCCAGGTGGAGGTGCTGTCAGCGTGGAGCAGGTTGGGCCCCGAAGCCACCGATTGAGACTACATGAGCTGGGACCACAGGATGAAGGAGTATACCACTGTGCCCCCAGTGCCTGGGTGCAGCATGCTGACTACAGCTGGTACCAAGCAGGCAGTGCCCGTTCTGAGCCCATCACCGTCTACCCCTACACCCTTCGTGAGTAACTTCCCTCAATAACCCTTATCCTGAGATCCCCATACATTCAGCTTTGACTCCTGCCCTTACCTTATAGGGCTACTGTGAGGAAAATATTTTGTTAAACATTGGAGGATTTCTAGAAACGAGAGCTATTTTTGAGCCCCTTAAATCACGCCTCCCCCCATCCCCACCACAAACTGTGGAAGCAGAGGCTAGTATAGATAGAGGGTTGATTGGGAATCAGAAGAGTAGATTAGGGGAAGACCAAAGCTATAAAAAGTGGGGGAAGGCAAAAATGTTACTGACAGATTCTCTTTTCCCTTTTCAGCCCTGGATACTCTGTTCGTGCCCCTGCTGGTGGGTACAGGGGCTGCCTTGGTCACAGGCATCACCATACTTAGCACTGTCACTTGTTGCTTCATGAAAAGACTGAGAAAGCGGTGAACCCTAACCCCACCATGGTGAGGTCCTGGGATCCCTGGAAATAATAACTATTCCTTACCCTCCTGACCTTTTCCCACTGGAAGAGAGGCTATGACATTGGATGTCTTAGTTCTATCCTATGTCCTTGCCCCAGGATCTCACATGTCCATTAAATGCTGTTTTCCTTTGGGGTATCAGGCTGTGCACCATAATGAGGTTAGGTGGGAGAAGAAGCCCAAGCTCACCTTTTAAATCTTACCTCAACTCTTTCTCTTGTTTCTATAGGTACAAACTGTCTTCCAGCCCAACATCAGTTGCCTAAATTCCCTCTACCTTATACCCCCAATCCGGTCCTTCTGTCTCCTGCCCTTTTTATTTATTTGGGGAGGACCAGGATTTCCCCCTCTGCTCTTCCAGGCTGGGAGGTTTTCCAAAGCCACAGGCACAGCCCCAGTCCTTCTACTTGCCTCAAGTAGAGATCAGTGCCCTTCTCTCCAGTGTCCCCCAAGTCCTGGCTCTCTTTTCTGACCTTTTCTCCTTTCCATGGACATTCCCTTACCCCTTACTCCAAACAGTTTTTTTTTCTAAAATGTGAATAAAGGTCATTTTTTTAACAAAATCTAGTACTAGGCATATCTTTCCTCTTTCTGTTCCTAAGGAGCTAGAAAGAATTAGTGTTAATGTGTATGTAGAAGGGGGCATAGATTGACAAACCTATAAATTAATGGATAAATATGAACCTGCAGGGAGGTGTCCAGTAGAGTTCTCTGTTTGGCCCTGTTTTCTTCAGTATTCTTATCAGTGACTTGTACCAGGGCATCATTTTGGCATGACACAAAGCTGGAAGGAAGCAAATATCTTGGTTGGTCAGAATCAAAGACCACAAAATCTCTACAGACTGAAATGGGTTGACAGTAACAAGATGAATTTTAATAAGGACAAATATAAAATCCCACTTGAGGTCAACTGTACAAGAATAGAAAGGAGTAGATGGGGCAGTTCATGTGGGAAAGATGTGGAAATTCCAGGGGACTGTAAGTTTAGTATAGTCAGCATTGTGATGAGACAGCTAAAAAAAAATTGGGCTGCCTAAAGAGACCATGTCCAGAAGAGGGAGGTGGTAGTTCCATTGTACTCTGCCTGGCTCAGACCCCTCTGGAGTATTGTGGCTAATTTATTGTGCCACATTTTATGACAGACAATGATTGACAAAATCAAGAATGCCTGACCCATCATCATAGCATAAAGGATGGGTTGAGGAAACTAGCATTATTTAACCCAGAGAAAAGAAGGCTTGAGTAGGCCAGGGTTGCTGTTCTCAAGTATTTGAAGGGTTGTCATTTGAAAGAATGTTTAGGTTGCTATAATAAGCCAGAGTGGTGGAAAAAAAGTGTTTGGACTTGGAGTGAGCAGAGCTCTAAATTCAGATTCCAACTCAAACATATTAGCTGTGTGATCACACAAAGTTTATTGACTTCTCTAAACCTCCACTTTTTAATAAATGAGGATCATAATTTCTCTGGCACTTACCCCACAGGGCTATCACAAGGAGCAAATGAGCATTTTGCAAGCCATAAAGTGAAGATAGAAATATGAGCTACTATTAGAATTGGACCCAGGAGGCAAAACTGCAATCAATGGCTGGAAGTTTCAGGGAGACAGATATGTTCAATGTAAGAAAATTCTAATAACTGCATTTATTCAAAACAGCATAAGCTGGCCCTGATATTTTAGAACTAGAGGATAAAACAGAAATCGAAAGAATCCATCAATTACCTCCTGAAAGAGATCCTAAAATGAAAACTTCCAGGAATATTATAGCCAATTTCCAGAGCTCCCAGGACAAGGAGAAAATATTGTAAACAGCTAGAAAGAAACACTTAAAATATCATGGTGCCATAGTCAGGATAACACAAGATTTAGCAGCTAAATTAAAGAATTGGAAGATGTGGAATATGATATTCTGGAGGGCAAAGAAGCTAGGGTTACAACCAAGAATCACTTTCCCAGCAAAACTGAGTTATAATCCTTCAGGGGGAAAAATAGACATTCAGTTAAATAGAGGACTTTCAAGCATCCTTGCTGAAAAAACTGGAGTTGAATTAAAATTTGACTTTCAAATACAAGAATCAAGAGAAGCCTAAGTAGTAAAGATAAATCATAAGGGATTCAATTAGGTTAAACTGTTTACATCCCTACATAGAAAGATAATACTTATAACTTCTAATAATTTTCTCATTATTAAGGCAGTGAGAAGGAATATATATTTATAGACAGAGACATGGATATGATTTGAATATTATGGGATGATATCTAAAAAAATAAAGGAGTGAGAGAGGAATGCACTAGGAGAAGAGGAAAGGGAGAGGTAGGATGAGGTAGATTATCTCTCATAAAAGAGGCATGAGAGAGTTTTTACAGTGGAGGGGAAGATGGGAGAGGTAAGGATGAGCATTACTCACCTTACTCTCATTAGAATTGGTTCAAAGAGGGAATAACACACACTCAGTTGAGCATAGAAATCTATATTGCCCTACAGGAAAATAGGAGGGAAAGATGATAAGAGAAGGGTAGGAGAGGCTGATAGAAAGGAAGGCAGTTTGAGGAAGGTGGTAATCAGAAGCAAAACACTTTTGAGGATGGACAGGGTGAAAAGAGAGACAGTAGGACAAATGGGGAAAATAGGATGGAGGGAAATACACAGTAATCATAACTGTGAAAAAAAGTTAACAAGTTTTTCTGATAATAGCCTCATTTCCCAAATATGTAGAAAACAGAGTCAAATGTGTAAAAAAATAAGAGCCATTACCCAATTGACAAATGGTCAGTTTTCAGATAAAGTAATCAAGGTTATTTTTAGTCACATTAAAAAAATGCTCTAAATCACTATTGATTAGAGAAATGCAAATTAAAACCACTCTGAGATACCTCCCCACATCTATCAGATTAGCTAAGATGACAAAAATGGAAAATGATAAATATTGGAGGGGAGGTAGGAAATTAGAGACACTAATGCATTGTCAATGAAACTGTGAACTAATTCAACTATTCTGGAAAGCAATTTGGAACTATGCCCAAAGGACCATAAAATTGTGTATACCCTTTGACCCAGAAAAACCACTATTAGGTCTGCATCTCAAAGAGATAAAAAAAAAAAAAGGAAAAGGACCTACACGTCCACAAATATTTTTAGCAGTTATTTTAGTGGTGGCAAAGAATTGAAAATTAAGGGAATGCTCATCATGTGGGGAATAGCTGAACAAGTTGTGGTATAAGATTGTCATGAAATACTGTTGTACTATAAGAAATGACCAGCAGGATGTTCTCAGAAAAACCCAAAAAGACTTACATGAACTGATACAAAGTAAAATGAGCAGAATTAGGAGAACATTGTACATAACAGCAGCAACATTGTGTAATGATAAGTTGTCAATAATTTAGCTATTCTCAGCAATAAAGACTTATAATGAAAAATGCTCATCATCTTTGGGGAAAGAAGTGATAGAGTCTGAATGCAGATTGAAGCACAATTAAAATTTTTTTTCTTTTTCTTTTTTTTGGCCCATGTTTTCTTTTACAACATGAATAATATGGAAGTATGTTTTGCATGACTACACTTGTATAATCTATATCAAATTGCTTGCCTTCTCAAAGGGAGGTGGAGTGGGGAAGTTGGGGAGGGAGAAAGAGAGAAAATCCAGAATTCAAAATTTAAAAAAAAATCAAACCAAAAACAAAAGTTAAGAACTGGTTTTACATATAACTGGGAAAAATAAAATATTAAATAAATCTATTTTAAGAAATAATAAATAAAAAGGCTAAATAAAAAGCCCAATATGAGTTGCCTCAGGAAGTTATGGTGTGAAAGTAGAGACTGTATGTACATTTATGAGAGATGTTGTAGAAAAGCCTTATGTTTTCCATTGAGGTTGATAGTCTTTAAATTCTCTGAGATCCTGTTCTGGGTGATTCAGGCCCCTCTTCATCACACATACCATCTGACCTTAGTCCCTTGCACTCTGCCAAGAAGTAGTACCTTGGTCATATTAGTTGTATTAGCTATTGTTGCTCAGGTGAACTTCAACTGGATTCCAAATACAAGTGGGAGCAGAGATCAAGGAACTACCCCAATTCTGCTGACCACTTCATTCAGCCTTTGAGGACTGAAAATCCTTGAAGCAGTTCCCCCATTTCTGCCCTCTCCACCACATAGTTCCCATCTCCTGGACCCTGGAATAGATGCAGGACCCTCTACCCATCCTCCTTCATTACCTTCATTGTGCCTGTGATAAGAATAGAAAAGGAGTCACTAATGGTAACTTGGGGGGTGGAAAAAAGAGAATTACAGTCTACAGTGGGTATGAGTGTGAGTATTTCCACTCTTTCTCTGTGTATCCAGACACTCAAACACCTAGTACTACCTCCAGCTCTTGAGGAAAATTCACAGATGGCCCCACCCCACAGCTCATTCTAAATGGATTTTCCTGTTACCAGGCAACACAGAGGGTCCTTTGAATCTTTGCTTTTTTGGAGTGAGTTTTCACTCACTTCCTTGATCACAGAATTGAATGTCACAGCTAACAGAGATTACCTAATCCAGCCCCTCTTATTAGAGATGAGGAAACCAAAGCACAGACAAATTAAATACTTGTTCAAGGTCACAAAACTAGTTAGTATCAGAAACAGGACTGCTCTCCCAGTTCCCAATCTGGTGCCTTTTCCACAACCATGATTCTCAGCTCAAAGATTAAACGAAGAATGACAAAATCTTTGAGTTGGGAGGGACCTCAGACACATACTCCTTAACCTTAGTGGGAATTCCTTCCATGATATTGCTTACAAGGGGTCATTTACCTGCCTTTTGAAGCTCTCCAGTAATGGTGATATTACATCTTATGAGGGCAAACCATTCCATTTCTGGACAGCTGTGAGGATTTTTGTGTGTGTGTACTTAAAGATATCTATAATCCCATCCATGGGGATTTTTCCTCCAACAACAGAGATCACAATTCATCCATATCTACCCATTCTATGAGATTCCTAGCCATGTCATGTCCTCCTACTTGTTTGCCATTGTGGGTCTGCCTAATATACTGGAAACCTTCCTGGCTTTCTTCTGAAGTGAAGACACAGGTGTAGCATGAGGGTTATCCATAGGCCATTCCTTTCTCTTGCCACATGACTAGTCCATCTTCTCTTCCTGTCATACAGTCCTTGGATGATGTCTTTAATTCCTGCTCACAGTTCCACATTGTTTATACATTGCAGCATATTCACATCTACCATGCCCTTCTCCATTGCTCTTTGGGTGATACTCATCTATGTTCTGTGTCTTACTTCCTAAAGCAACACCAATAAAATGTCCCTGGTTAAAAAAGGATGCTTACTTTCCTTTTAAGCTTGGGATCAGTAAAAGAGCTCTGCAATTTCCTTAAAGCAATTCAACACAATAGGTTTCCTTTGTAATCTGGCATATTTTATTTTATGTATTTAAAATGAAAAGTAAAGTTTAATTTAAATATAAGAATATTATTCTGAGAAAGCATCTGCAGGCTTTACCAGACTGCCATGATAGAAAAAGTTACCCACACACACACACACTCTATAGGGTATCTGAATTATTATTGACATATGGGCAACTGACATCCTTCATCCACTTGGTCTTCTTTGTGTGGCTAGACATGCCAAACTCCTTTGAGCGCTTGCAGATCTGAATCATTAGGCTCTGTATTATCATCAGGTTTGATGCAATCAGAATAATGTCGTACACAAACAGGAGCATCTGGAGTACTTCACCATCTACATGGAATCCCTCCTGGACCTGAACTTTGCATTGTATCTCCTCCATCACAGTGGCAAACACCTTTGGCAAGCATACAATCCATCTCTCTGGTTTATGCTTTGACTCATATTTGTCAGAGGGTTATTAAACTAGGTTATTTATGTTGTGGCATCTTCCAAGTAATCCTGAATTATCTCGATGTATGGATTAACCCATGAAAATGATAGCATATTATTATTAGAAAAATGGGCTTTTGTTTCTAGAATAAGTTTATGATCATTAAAGGAGTTATGTTAACTTCCTGAAGTCCATCTCACTTGCTCTCCTCTTGTTTTTCTGTATCAAGCAATAAGCATTTATTAAACACTTACAAGGTTCTGGGCACCATGCCAGGTGTGGAAGATACAAGTGCCCTGCTCTCAAGGAGCTTGATTATGAAGCTTTCCACCCATTGGTTCTACATCTGCCTTCTGGTGCCAAACAGAACAAATGTGGATTTGGAACAGATGACCCCAAAGGTCCCTTCCAGTTCAGAATCCTGTGATTTTAATCTGAACAAGAATCTTCTACAACATCCCCAACAAGTTGTCGTCCAGCCTCTGCTGGAAGATCTCCAGCTACAGGGAACTAACTACCTCCTAAGGCAGAACAGTTCCATTTTTGGACAATTTGAATTATTAGGAAGTTTTCCTTTCAATTGTACTGAAATCTGCCTCTCTGCGATATCCACCATTGTTCTTAGTCACACCTATTGGGGCTATGCATAAAATGTCTATTCTTCTATGTGACAATTCTTCAAACACCTGAGAATAGTTATCATGTCTCCTCTAGCTTTTTCTTTTTGGTCAGACTAAACATCCCATTTCCTTTGGGATTTCCTTTTCTTTACATGGCATGGTCTCAAGCTTCCTTGTCATCCTACTTATTATCTGGAGGCATTCTGGTTTGTTAATGTCTTTCCTAATATATGGTACCCAGAAAGGAATGCAAGATTTCAGATAGGACTTGACCAGAATGGAGGGCAGTGTATTATCATCTCCCTTGTTCTGAACACTATGCTATTCAAGGTAATATAGGAATGCATATTTGTTTTTTTTGTATTTGGCTGCCATGTTATACTATTGATATACTGAACTTGTAAACCACTGAAACCTACACATCGTTTCACAGAAAATGGTTTTCCCCTACCCTCTCCTAAAATTTTCTGAAGCCAAATGTAGGAATTTCCATTTGTCCCAACTGAATTCCATCTGATTAGATTCTTCCCTCACCTCCCAAAGTCTCATTCCAATCAGGGTATGGAGGTGAATCTTAGTTCCTGAAGGCAATGTCCATAGAGTGAAAGTACTGTCAAGCCTTGACCAGACTGGAAGGTTTTCAATGTAGTCTTCATGACGGAGGATAATAATAGCTAACATTTTATATAGGACTTCTTATGTTCCAGGCACTATGCTTTCTCATTTGATCTCTGGGAAGTGTTATATTATTATTATTAATTTTACAAATGAGGAAACTGAAGTAAGCAGAGGTTGCTTGTGACTTGTCCAGGGTCACAAAGCTAGTCAGTATTTGAGGCTGAACTTGAACATAGGTCTTCCTGACTCCAGGCCCAGTGCTCTTTTCACTGCACCACCTAGCTGCCTAAGGACAACTTCTGTCTAAGGATCAGCCTAGCTACATGACAGGGAAGTTATTACCAGGCTAACCGCAAGATTACAGAGGTTTTGTGAGTGTGGAATAATCTCCAAATCCATCCATTCAGATATAAACAGCTGTTATCTAGACTGACGGAGGATCTGTCCAGGAAGATGATCTCATAGGTCTTTGTGGTATTGAAGGAAGCAGACTGTCTCCATCATACTAGTCTGCTGGGATCTTTGGGGATCCTGACTCTATCATCCAGATACAGATATCATGAAATTATTTTATGTCTCCTGCACATGTGCCAAATAAGCATGCTGCCTCTCACCCTTACTGGCTGTGTGACCATGATAAAGGCATTTTGGTTCTTAGAATCTCAACTTCCTCATTTGTGAAATGGGGATAAGAATACCCATAGAACGCACATCAGATAGTTTGCTGTGAGAGTCCAACAACAACAACAACAACAACAAAACGTAAGGTGTGGTATAAACCTCAAGCACTATACAATCGTCATCTGTTATAGTAGTAATAAGAACTTTGGAAAGGACCCTAAATGTCCTGTATTTTCTTCCCTGGAAGAAGCCTGGCTCTTGAGCATCTCCTGTTCCTGAGAATCCTGTTGTACACACACACACACACACACACACACACACACACATGCACACACACACATGCATACACACACATGCATACACACACATGCACACACACACATGCACGCACACACACGCACACACATGCACACACACACACACATGCATACACACACACACCTGGAACAGACCAGACATGGGGTTAGAGTTCTTCCCCCCAGAGGGGCTGTAAGTTTATTAAAGAGCAGGAGTGAGTATGAAGTCCCAGTTGTGAAGCAAAGGGCCCTTACTAAGCCAGTACTGCCATATTCTCCCTCCCTTTTGAGGGCAGGCAAGACGAGGGTGTGGGTGCTCTCGGCCAGTGGTCATGTTTTCTTCCACGTCCTTTAAAGGTTTGCCTCCCTCTCATCACACCTTATCATCCCAGCTTGCCACCACCCCTCTCACTCATGATCTGGTTCCAGAAGCCTCTGCTCTTTTAATTACTGGGTGAGAAGGGTGGGAAGGGCAGGCAGGGCATGAGAGGATATGGAAGGGAGATTATTTGTGGGGGTCTCCCAGTCGAAGCAGCACAGACAGACAGCAGGTCACAGTCAAAGCCATCTTTGAATCTTTTCTCTGCTTCATTCAACTTTTCTAATCCATTACTATATCCTGGTCATCCTTCCCCTAGAAGAGATCGGCTCCCTTGCCACAGCCACCACTCTAATTCAGGTTCTCCCTCGTCAGAGGACTCAGTCCCAGGAGATTAACCCAAGCTCCAATCCAACCTTAAACCTTTATAGCCCAACATAAATGCCATTTCCCCCAGTCCTCTCATGGATAGGTTACTGGAGTTGCTCTCCAATTCCCTCCCAGGGTCCCTACCCCCTTTCTCTCTAGCTTTCAATCCACCCCACAATCATCATCAGACAAATCTTCCTAAAGCACACTTCCGTCATAATGCCCTATCACTCTCCTGCTGCTTGCTATGCACATCCTGCTCTCTCATCTCTGCCCTCCATCCTCTCCTCCCTCTCCACTCCTTGCCCTGCCCCCGCCTCCTTCTTGAAATGACCTCTTTCCTCATCCTTACCTCTTGAGCTACTAACAAGGCCTGTCTCATGCTTCCCTCTGCACCCTCCCCTTCCCAGCTGCTGCATCTTTACCATGTATAAGCAGAGTAGATTGAAAATTGGCCTTGAATCTAGGAAGACAGGTCAAGTCCTGTCTCTGACATATATTGGCTAAATGGCCTTAGGCAAGTTACTTAATCTTTTCAGAGATCTCTGCTAAGATTATAAATTGCAGAAAAGATCCCAACTATTACACTGGTAAAAGGAATCGTGGAGGAGGTTTCTTTAGCCAGAAGTTCCCTTTTCTATGGAAATCTCTGGTCTGGTTCTTATCCTTATATTTTTATTTACTTCTCTGTGCACATGTATCATCTCTTTCCAATAGAACATAAGCTCCATGAGGGTAGGAACCATTTCATTTTTGTCTTTGCAAACCCAGTACCTGGAACACAGCAAGAACTTAATCAGTGCTTATTGAACTGTTGGAAAATCATCAATGGTTCTTTGATACCAACCCTGCAGAATCCAAATTCTTAATTCTGAGATTTAAGGCTTTCTTCTCTCCACCATGCTCAGGGACCTCATTTCACCTTGTTCTGCCAAGCTGGTCTGCTCCCATTCTCACCTCCTGACCTCTATATATTCCTTTTACCTAGATAATCCTTCTAGCCTCTCTTTGCCCACCAGCACACATCCTTAAATACTGCAGAACTCAACAACTCAAAGGTGCCTTCCAAGACTACTGCCCTTTCCCAGCTTGTATGCTCATTATTTGGCACAGCTCAGCTCTTGGTCTTAGTCTCAGTTATACTGATTTTCCTAGATTGGTATATTGCCTATCCGGTTTTTTCACATGTGTATTCTTTCTTACTAAATAGATGGCAACGACAGCGGCCAGTTCTTCTCATGATCTATTTATTGCCTTTCTCTATGGTGCTCGGGGCAGTGCTCAGTACACAGTTGGTGCCAGTCAATAGCATTCATTGATTCTCTCCTCCATCTCCCATCTTGCTCAACAACGACAAAAATGATAGAAGATTTTCCTTCTTCAGCTCTGGCTTGTCTGAATGATCACGACCATTTAAATGTTCTCTGTCCTCTCCAGGAATTGCCTCCTCTGACCCGCAACTGCACTGGAGCTAGTGTTGGGATCACTCCCAAGCCCTTACCACCCCATCCCATCCCACAGTTAAAAAATAGATCTGTATATACCTATAATTCTCTTAATATAGAAGTGTTTTTTAAAAGCCTATCTGAAGAGCCAGCTGCCCATGGCTCATTCTTCCCCTCACACACAGATTCTCTCTCCTCTACTCTCAACTCAGAGCTGTCTGCCTTACCAGCTGGTGCAGGAAGAGTTTCTATATTCCTCTCTCTCCCTTCTATTTTTCCATTTATCAACATTCCTATCCATTCTGCCACTCATCTCTACCTACTAATGTCCAAATATTTCTCTCTGTCCCTGTCCTTCCTTCCATCCATCCATCCATCCATCCATCCATCCATCCATCCACCCTTTCACACAGAACTCTCTATCCCCAATCCACTCAACAACTTAATCCAATATAATCCCAATCTTATCACTCTATCCATTTCTCTGCACATTCTCTCATAAAACTCCCACTTCTCCATCTAGTCATATACTCATTAGATCATATCTCTTTCCCCCTACACTCTCATCCAAATACTGATCTGACCCTCAGCCACTCAAATGTGTGTCCATCTTTAAATAGAATTAATAATGAACATAAATGCAATGGTTTACAACCCCTATTCCACCCACTCTTCCTTGATGGCAAATGGATTCTCAGTTCTACCCCTAACCCCTGTACCAACTCTCTCCCCCCAGAGTGGATCCTTGACTTAAGCTTCTAAAGGGCCCACTGAACTTCAACCCCTTTCTAGGTACTTGGGTCTTTTTCCCTTTTATACCTGGGCCTGTCTGCTACCATTCGACCAGTCTGTCCTGATCTTGGCCATTTGTCTGACACTGGGGGTTGGGAGGTGTTAGGGGAGGGGTGTATCCTACCTTCTCTGGCTATAGCTACACCTTAGACTCACTCTCTGGGGGGGGCAGGCGACCATTCTTCTCCTTGTCTCCTCCATCCCCCCAGCCTGGCCCCTCTCCCGCCCCTTCCTCCTCCACCTTCTCATCCAGCCGGCTGGGGATAGACCAGTAGAGATGAGCATCAAGTCGGGCAGCTGCCTCAGCCAACTCTCGGGCACTGCAGGAGGGTGTGGGCACCTCAAAGGTCTCGTGGAAGCTGGCATAGTCCACCTCGTAGAAGCCATCCTCCAGGCTCAGTACAGACATGAAGCGGTGACCCCAAAGCACCTCATCCACCAGATATGAACTCCTAGCTTGGCACGTCATCCCTGGGAATTGAGGAAAGCAGAACGGGTCAAGAAAGCGTTCTCCTTCACCATCCTTCCCCCTATCATCCCCAAACACATTATTTCATCTCAAGACCCCTTTGGCCCTACTGAGAGATGTTTCCATACATACTCAAGATCTTCATTCTAGCCCTGTGAACATAGCCCTTGTCTCTTCCTCACCTTACTATAGATACCCTCACCCATCCTTTTCCTACCCTTTCAGTTTTGTCAAAATTTTGGTTGACATATTCATCTTCCACAAAGCCATCCCTATTGACCTTTATAACCACCCCATACCTCTCCATACCTTTCTATCTCTCTAGAATTGATGTCTAGGCATTTACCCATTTGCTACTGCAAACCTATGGAAGGGGTGTTGTAAGTGCCTTAATCTATGCCCCTCTTCCAATGCAGCAATCTTTTCTACAACAATCTTATCTGCTATTCTTCATCTCACTTCAGATATGAGAGGTCTGGGGTTTATTCTTGACAGTCAAGTCACTTAACTTCTCCTGGCCTCAGCTTTCTTAGCTGTAAAAGAAGACAATACTGCCTAAAACAAAGGAATATTTGGTCCTTGGGCAGGGATAAAATATACCTGACAAGGTATATTACGAGTAAAACATATTTGCCTGTAGTCTTGGGAGCGTGACTGAGTGGGGTTTAAAATGAAAAGGGAAGGAAAAGGAGAAAACCATCCACAAAAATGTTATGAACCTGTGTTGTATCTGTATCTATAACAGATGCAACAAAGGGAAGAAAATCTCATATCCCATCATAGGTATAATTCCTTGCATTTGTGCCCCTCCTTGCATTCACACAGCCACCACTTTAGGTCAGGATTGCATAACTTCCTACTTGGACTACTGGAATGCCTCTTAACTGAGCTCCCTGCCTTGAGTCTCACTCTTTTCCTATCCACCCTCAACACGGCTGACAAAATTACTTTCCCAAATATTCTTGTTATTGTTATTCAGTCTTGCCTGACTCTTTGTTAGCCCCATTTGAGGTTTTCTTGGAAAAGACACTGGAATGGTTTGCCATCTCCTTCTCCAGCTCATGAGAAGACTGAGGCAGACAAGGTTAAGTGAGTTGCCAGGGTCACATGACTAATAAGTGTCTTGAGGCTGGATTTGAATTCAGGTCTTTGTGATTCCAGGCTTGGCTCTATATCCACTGTGCCACCTAGCTGTCCTAAAGCTTAGATCTGACAATGCCACCCCCCTACTCCAAAATTTCATTGGCTCCCTATTGCCTCTAGATCAAGTGTAATCTCCTCTAGCAATGTCAAAGTAGCTAGCTAGCACAGTGGATGGAACATTGGGCCTGCAGTCACAGCTGCACTGCACAGTGATAGCAGCTATGTGACCCAGAGCAAGTCACCTAACCTCTGTTTGCTGCAGTTTTCACAATTATGACAGTATTCGCCTCCTATGTTTGTTGTGAAGATCAAAGGAGAAAACAATTGGAAAGTGCTCAGCACAGTGGCTGGCATGTGATAAGCGCTTAATAAATGTTTTCTCTCTTCCTTCTGTTGGGCATCTAACACTCTACAACCTGGCCCCAGGCTATCTTTTCAGCCTTATTATTCATTACTCCGCACAGTCCAGTCAAACTGGAGTTCTTGCTAGTCCTCACCCTGACCCTCTCTCTCCTATTTCCATGTCTTTGCATTGTCCATCACCCTTGCCTTGAATGCCTTCCTCCCTCTCTTCCAACCTTAGAATTCCTGTTTTCCTTCCAGACTCAGAACAAGTACTACCTTTTACATGAAGCCTTTCTTAATCAGAACAGCTCCTCCTCATCCCTTCAATAACCCTGTATTTATTTGTATAACTGTACATATGTACATGTTGTCTCCCCCATTAGAATGTAAGCCCCTTGAGGGCAGGAACTGTTTTCATGATCATCTTTGTATCCTGAATGCCTAACATAGTACCCGGCACATCATAGTCACTTAATAAACACCTTCTGCTTGACTGACTAGCATTCATTCATGGGAGAGAGTAGCCTAAAAAGAGACAGTCTTAAAACTCACGACTTCAGCTGTCTAAATACAAAAGAATGTACAAAGAATGGGTAATAAGCAGAGGCAGTTAGAGATACTAATTTCAAGGAAGAAAATTAGACCTCACAGGTAATTATAGTAATAATAGTTCACATTAATATAATGCTCTAAGGTTTACAAAATGTCTTACAAATGTGCTTTAAAAGTCTAGGAGCTTTTGTGATGGAGAGGAACAGTCACTTCCTTACCACTACCAATACCATCTGCTACCAATGGGCAGGTAGGTCCAAGAGCTCTGGGAATAGCAGCATCCCCCAGATCAATGGCTCTACTCCAGCCCAGCTCATAAAGCTATTATAAGAGGAAACAGCTCTTGTGGAAAAGAAGATAGCCATCCCTACCAACTGCCATCTACAAGGTGGGCAAGCCAACCTACTGAAGAAGCAAGACAGTATGTGCCAGGCAAGTCAAAACACTGTCACCATCCTAACCATCACATTCCCTCAAACCCTGAGGGAGATATCCCAGGCCCCTGAAACCAAGAGCCTTGGGAATAACAGTGCCCCAAGACTCCAGGCCTTGCTTCTAGCCAGGGGTTTATAGCCATCATGGATGGGAGCAATTACTATGAAGAAGGGGTCCACCTTCTTCACCAACTGTTGACCAAATGTCACCAAAACATTGGTAAATCCAAGAGCACAGCAACTTCCAAACCACCGGCCTACCTCCTGAGGTTATCATCCTGGGAAGCAATCCCTCTCGGGATGAATCCTGGTAACTGCTTCTACAGATAATGGAACCCCCCTTCTTTTTTTTTCCTTTTTTTTTTGGAGGGCAGTTGGGGTTAAGTGACTTGCCCAAGGTCACACGGCTAGTTTTTGTGTTAAGTGTCTGAGGCCGGATTTGAACTCAGGTCCTCCTGACTCCAGGGCTGGTGCTCTATTCACTGCACCACCTAGCCGCCCCCCTGGAACTCCCCTTCTTTTAGCAGGCATACGTAATGAAGTTGAGAAAAAGAAAGTTCTTGTCAGAAAGTCCTTGGCACTGTCAAATGGTTCAGTGTCAGAAACATGATTCTGTCAGTGGAAATTACATTAAAGAAGATGTATTACCATTGATAAATGGTCAAAGGATATGAACAGGAAGTTTTCAAAGAAAGAAATTCAAGCTGTCAATAGCCATATGGAAACATAATTCAAAACATGATTAGAGAAATGCAAATTGAAGCAATGCTGGGCTTTTACCTCACCCGTATTAGATTGACAAATGTTGGAGTGCCTGAGGGAAAACGGGCACAGTAATACCCTATTGGTGAAGCTGTGAATTGGTCCAGCTATTCTGAAAAGCAATTTGGAGCTATGCCCCCAAAGTAATTGAACTGTACATACTCTTTGACCCAACAATATCACAAAAAGCCTATCCCCACAAAGAGATCAGGAAAGAGGAAAAGGCTCCATATGCACAGAAATATTTATAGCAATTCTTTTTTGTAGAAGCAAAGAAATGGAATGTAAGAGGATTTTCATCAACTGAGGAATGGCTGGCCAAACTGGAATACTACTGTGTCATAAAAAATGTACTTAAAGGAAGCAGAACCAGAAGACTCCTGACCCCAAATCTGGTACTCTAATTGTTGTGTTATGTTGCCTCTCAAGGATTTTTTTGCTTGTTTTTATTTTCCCTAAATTGTGGGAGAGGGATTGTGGGGAAGATCAAAGAAAGGATGGAACTATTGCTTTGGGTAATGAAAGTATTAGAATTGATGATAGCAAGAAGGCCTAACTATTCTATTCATATTGTTTCTGTTTAATCTTCCAAGGGGACAGATTCTCAGACTAAGAAAGACAGAATACAAATGATTAGCAGCAAATGGAAAACCAAGCTAGTTGAGGAGTTGGCAATACAGTATTTGGCTGCCCGCAATGAGTTCAAGTCAACTTTGTGCAACTCTGCCTCACTTAAATGCAATTCACATGCAAGCTATCACTAGTCCTTGAAACAAGGGAAAAACAACTAGACTCTGATGACTTGGCTTCTGGCCCTTATGTCCTGGATACTGACACAAGTGATAGATGGGCCTGCTATGCCAACAAAATATTTGAAAGATGCTGGACAAGGGGAGAGGTGCTGTAGGACCAGAGAAGAGCAAAAGTCTTAATTTTCAAAAAAGGTAAAATGAATAACTTGCCTTCTCTTACTGGTAAAATCCTAGAATGCTTTACTAAAATAATAGTTTGTAGGCATTCTTTTCCACCCTAACACTTCACCCCTCCACTCCCAACTTAATAATTGGGGACTTCAGTATTTAAGTTGATACCTCCTTGAACAATCTGGCCTCCCATTCATCAGCCTCTTCAGCTTCCTTCTTTCCTCTACCTCAGCTATCCATGACAGTGGTCATGTACTAGATATACAATCACTCAAAACTTTCATGATCCTGAACTCTGAAATTCCCTTTTCTGTCCAAATCCTTCTGCTCTTCCACCACTCCCTCCATGTTCCTAAATCTGTTCTTTGTCTTTAATTATGAATTTTACAATACAGTCACAGAATTTCAGGGTTGGAAGGAAACTTAGGGTCCATTTAGTTCAATTCATGTCTGAATAGGAATTCCCTGTACAGCATAACCCACAAGCGGTCATCCAACCTTTGCTCAAAGAATTCAAACAAAGGGGTATCCATTAACTAATGAGGTAGCCCATTCCATTTTTTAACAAACCCACCTGTTAAGGACTTTTTTCCTTACATCATATCTAAGCTTGCTTATTTGCCACTTTCACCCAATGATCCGTGGCTCTGTAGGGCCACAGAGTTACATTCTAGTGGGGAAAGACAACACATAGAGGGGAGAAATAAAGGGAGAAGGGTATGTGAGTTGTGGCATAGCTTAAAAATGACTGAAAAAAGTAGAGTTCGGGTTATAAGTACAATAAGGCAAGAGCTCACCTATTAGAGCTGAGTCCCAGCAGCAGAGTCCAGGTATTAATGAGAAGGGGATAAGGAAGATGGACCGAACAGAGGAAGCAGGATTTGGAGATGGCCAGGCAGTGATAGCCTTAGAGAGTTGCTTAGAACACTGAGAGGCTTGAATGACTTCCCCGCAGCCACACAGCTCATGGGATTTGAAACCAGGTCTTCCTGACTCCAAGATTTGTTATCTACCCACTATGCTACATTGCCTCTCATCTTGCCTCTCTTAAGGTAGGTGCTTAATAAATGCTCTTTGATTGACTAACTGGGTTCTCCATTACTGGAAGTCTCACAAAAGCT
Source organism: Pseudocheirus occidentalis (assembly GCA_028646575.1). Taxonomy (NCBI): domain Eukaryota; kingdom Metazoa; phylum Chordata; class Mammalia; order Diprotodontia; family Pseudocheiridae; genus Pseudocheirus; species Pseudocheirus occidentalis. Next base: position 128,708,792 of record CM053593.1, read on the forward strand.
GAATAACTATTTGCAAATGATATTTTTAGTCAAGTATGGATTAGACAAGATAGCCTTTGAAATTCTTTACAATTTTTAGTTCTCTGATGCAGTGATAAGCTTTTCAAAGTCTTCCTCAGCACTAAGAGATGAAATATTTAATCTCATATATTACTAATGATGAGGATTATAGTCCTTTGAGAAACAACCTGTTCCATTGCTGGACAGCTCTAATCATTGCTCAATCTGTAGCTTGCTGAGCCAAGATGTGTTTCCTTATATTTCCTACCTGTTTGACCTTGCTAGTTCTGCCTTCTGGAGCATAAGAAAATGAGTCTATTCTCTTCTACGGTCATACATGGATTTGAAGTTAGCTCTTAGATGCCTTTAGTCATTTCCACATCAAACAATCCCCATTTCTCCAACTGTTCTTCCTGTAACAAGGTTTGAAAACCTCAACCTCATTATACTCCTTTGGACATACTTTACTTTGCCGATATCCTTTCTAAAGTATGGTGCATGGAACTGACCGTAATACACCTGTATTAGTAAGTAAGATCAGGAAAGCTGGACCTTTCTCCCCTATAGATCTGCCACAGGAGACTAGTTTCCCTCTCAACACTGTGAACCCACTGCCTGAGACATCTCTGAGTATAATAAGATTTTATTTTTCCCATGATGGATGCTAGAATATGAAGTACTGTTGGAATTGGGTTGGGGGCAGTGTGGGAAGATGTATCAGTATTAGGGAGATAATGATAAGGAAGAAGGCAGGTGGAGCAGTGGCTTAGGAAGCACTAGGAAGAAAACGGAAAAGACTGGCGCGGTGACACAGAGGAATACTAGGGATGATGGGGAGACAGTAAAGGAACGGGATGGGGTTACTGGAAATACTAGCAGAAAGGGTTAAAAGCCAGGGCTGAAGACGTTGATTCATAGATGGCTGTTTGTCACGGAGGGACCACCAGGGGGCAGCAGGAGCTCTGAGACCACTCCGTAGCAATTTCAGAGCCCCCTCTCTTGGGGGTAGGAGTGTCTCAGCCTACAGTTCTTCAATGACTGAATACCATTCTCTGCTGACCTTACTAAGCTCCTTTTCAACAGCCTCCACTCTCTGGGAGACCGGGAAGGAGGGTTAGAATGGGGAGGGGGGGATGGCTGTTAGAGAGGACCATTTAAAAATACTGATACAGAAGCAATGCATTTCTTTGCTCCAACAACTAATACTTCCATCTCCTTATCTCCCCCATATCCTGACCCCCCCCAGTCATTTGTTCCCCACCTCAATCCCCTGTTCCTTTATCCTTGTCCTTTTACCTCACCCCAGGTCACTTAATTACCCCTCTCCCATTCCCATACTCATTTTACCCCTCAGCTCCTGCTCCTCTGCCCTAGTTCTCTGGACATCTGTCACTTTCCTCTGGCTACCTGGCTCTAATTCCCCCCAAACCTCCCAGCCTCAGGGTCATCCAACTTACCCACCTTCTGGCACCCCAATCCCTTTTCCTGTTGTGTGACTTTGAGCATGCATTCCCCTATGTTTATACTTCCCCTATCTCCCAGACATCTGTCTGTTGTCTGCAGCTAAAGAAAGCAAATGCATTCTTAGGCTATGTTGAGAGGCATAGAATACAGAGAAAAGGTGATGATTCTGCTGTATTCTGACCTAGTCGGACTGCATTTGGGATAGTGTTTAATTTTGGGTGCCATAATTTAGGAAGGACATTGATAAGCTTGAAAGTGTCCAAAGGGTGGTAATGAGACTGGAAATTAAGTATTCCTATGATCTGGGAATGTTTAGTTTGGAGAAAAGAAGACTTACAAAGATGTGATAGCTTTCTTCAACTATCTGAGGGGTAATACCAGAGAAGAATTAGACTTTTCTCTTGATTCCAGAGGCCAAGACTAAGAACAAAAGGTAGAAGGGGCAAAGAGATAGATTTCAGGCCCAAATGGCAAAATTTCCTACCATTGGAACTGCCCCAAAGTGAAATGGGCTGCCTCGCCTAAAAGTGAGCCAGGATGCCTCAGGAGGTGAGGAGGCTTGTTTGCTTGTTTTTCCCACTAGGCTTGCTGTAGAGAAAATTCCTGTTCAAGTATAACATAAACCTCCCAGGTCTCTTCCAACTCTTAAGACTTTGTGTGCCTCTCCCCATCCCTCAAGCCTCCCACACGAGGTGTTCTACACCAATCCCTATCTTCCCCTCTATTCCTTAGCCTTTAGGGTAGCTCTCCCCATTTCTCTATCTTGGAACAATTTTCCATCAGTGTCTTAGGTCTACGGCCTCTTGCCTCCTTGTCCTCCAAACTCCTGCCGGTCTGCCAGGGGGCATTACCCGCTCCTTGACCTCACTGTCCAAGTTGTCTTCCTTTCAATGCCCGCTCTAAGTATGCCGTTGCCCTCTCCTCTCCCACTAGAGGTGTTAGCCCTCTTTCCCACTCTCCTTGTCTCCAGCTCTCTGATACTCTTGACTTCTCCCACGCCACTACACACCCCACCCCGTCCCTTTCTTCCACGCCCCAGTCCCCGCACCAGTGGCCTCCACCATGCCCTCAAGGATCACCACGATCTCGAAGTCGTCCCTCTCGAGGGCACGGCGTGACGCCTCCCAGAAAGGGCTGGAGGCATCTATCTCGTGACTGATGACCAGGGGCGAAACGAGAAAGAGGCGGTCGTCGCCGGTGTCAAAGCCGACGCTGAGGTCGGTCTGGTGCAGGGGAATGAATTCGCCCTCGAGCGTCTGGCGTGAGCGGATGAGCTTGGCGCGGATGGAGGCTTCCACGATGTGAGACGAGCGCAGGTCGCCCACGCGGAACATGAGGCACAGGCGCCCGTCGCGCAGAGACACCACAGCGTGCGAGGAGAAGACGAGAGTGGCGGCGCGCTTGTTGGGCTGCGAGATCTTGACGAACATGCAGCCCACCATGAAGGCGTTGACCATGGACCCCAGGATGGCCTGCAGTAGCAGCAGCGCGATGCCCTCGGGGCACTGGTCCGTGATGACGCGGTGCCCGTAGCCGATGGTGGTCTCTGTTTCTATGGAGAAGAGGAAGGCGGCCACGAAGCCGTTGAGGTTGTTCACGCACGGCGTCCAAGTCGTGTCCTCTAGGTGCTCCAGGTCTCCTCGGCCGTAGGCGATTAGCCACCAGATGGCGCCGAAAAAAAGCCAGGTGAGCGCATAGGCGAGCACAAAAAAGAGCAGGCTGAGCCGCCACTGCAGGTCCACAAGCGTGGTGAAGATGTCCGTCAGGTAGCGGTACGTCTCCCGCACGTTGCCCTGCTGCACGTTGCACTTACCGTCCTTCTCCACGTAGCGCTGGCGGCCCCGTCGGGGTGGCCTCTCGGGAGGCTCTCGGGGCTGGGCGCGCGCCGCCAGGGCGCGGGGGAGACCTCCGGGAGGCTCCTCGGGCCCAGGGGAGAAGGCCGAGTTTTCCTGAGCCATGTCAGCAGCGACGGCCCTCGGAGGCTGCGGGGATGGAGGGGACAGTGCGCGGTTAGAGCAAGGTCCTGGGAGGTGGAAGCTGAGAGAGCCCCCTTCCACCTCCACCTTCACCTCCCCAGTGGCCCTGCCTGGAAAGGCCGAATGAATTAGGGGACTTCGAATTAGGGTACCTGGCTTCCAGTCCCCGCCGTGCCCACTATTACCTCTGTCACCTTGGGCAAGGTGATACGAACTTCACCTCTCTGGGCCTCAGGCTCTTCATCTGTCAGATGATGGGTTTAACTAGATGATCTCCACAGTCCCTTCCAGCTCTAAGAGTAGAATCCTTGAGGACAAAGACTGTTCGCATCCCCAGCACCTCGAATACTGTCCTGCACATAGTAGATACAATGAGGATGGGGCACCAGTGCTACCTGCCTCACAGAGTGTCGTCAGGATCAAACGAGAAGAAAGTAATATGGGGAGAACTTTGTCAACCCTGGAGTGCCATATATGTGTCATACATTATTATTTAAAATAAAGGTTTGTGGGTTTGAATTACATTTATTTTGACATTCTTTAGTCTCACGGGAATTCAGAGCACCTGCATCCTAACCCAGAGATCTATGTATTTCACTTTACTAATAGTCCCTATTCTCCCTCTATTATGAATTACTCCCCGGCCATTTTACCCTGTCCAGAATCCATAACATACTCCTCCATGGATCATTTCAGGACACTCCTGCCCCCCTCCATCGCTGCCTTCCCAGTTCTTTCCTCTTACTCTGGAAAGAACTAAAAATGAGTCTTTCCCCTTTCCATCCTTCTCACCTCAGTTCTCCCATTCTTCTCTACCCCCACAAGGAGATAATAATAGCTCTTATTTATTTGGCACTTTTATGGTTTACAAAGTTCTTTCCTTACAATAAGCCTGCAGGGAATGTGGTGCAAATTTTCCCCCCCTCTTTTACAGATGATGAAATTGAAGGTCAGAGAGATGAGGTGGTTTCGCTGCAGTCCTAGCTAGTTCAGGCTCAAACTCATCTTCTGACTTTAAATCCAGTACTCTTTCCACTAATACTATTTCACATCTTTAGGGAGGCAGAAAAGGAACTCTGGGTTTGGAAAATGAGTGGAAACTTTCTGCATTAGGAAGCCCCACCAAGAAATTCTAAGTGAGGTCTAACCACCGTCCTATCTGCTGCAAGGTCAGCCCAATTTCCTGTTGGTTCTGTTCTCATAAGTCATTGAAAGACAAGGAAGAAAGAAGTGCCCTCCCTCAGGCCAAGAGGGTCCTGGGAAGAAAGAGGACAGAGGCAATAGAACCAAGGTTAGGGAAGGCCGGACTTGCACCTTTATGATAGTTGTTAGTGGGTTCTGTCTCATAATATGCCTCAATTTTTCCATTAGAAAAAATATATTAGATCAGACTAAATGAAGCTCTGGTACATATCCTCAACCCTCCAGTCCCTTTCTCCTCATCTCTCCTAGCACTTGACATAGCTTCCTATCTCACAGTGACTGACCCATGCTTTCTCCTTTCCCAATTTTGGTCTTTTCCAGGAAACTCACCCTTACTGGTTCTGCTACTCCCTCCTTTCCTTTTCCCCATTATAAAAGACCTCTCCCTGCAATCAGTGCCTGAAATTTGCCAGAATTCCCTCCCCAAACCATCCTGGAGTCCCCAGTTTAAGTTGATAATTGGAGAATATAGAGAGCAAAACAAAATAAGTTGGCCATGACAGGAACGAGGGATATTATGGAATGGGAAGAGGAGTTGGTGGAAGAGGGACTGATAGAAGGTCACTGTTGGCTTTAGAATATGACCAGGACCTGCAGAAAAATTGCCTAGATTTTTAACTCCAGGCCTTAGAGTTACTGCAGCCATATTCTCTGAAAAAGGTTTCAGGGCTTAGGGGGCAGACTGTCCCTAGATAGATTCTCCAGGAAAACTCGAGGAGCACCATTCTAATCACAGAGTATAGAATTACCCCAACTTTGAACAGGATGGTAACAAACAATTCATTCCCTCTCCCCCCTCCTCCCATCACTGACCTCCTTTTTCCTCCACTGCGGCTGGAGTTGTCCTCCTGGAGTGATTTGTAAGCATTTGCCAACTCAGGGGCCCTAGGTCATTCAAAAACCAACCCATCTAGGCCACAAGCCCCTGGTACCCCTCAAAATGGCCCAGTCTCACTAGGGTCCCAGGTGTCCTTTCTTTCATCCTATTTGCTAGATGACCCTCCTGCTCAGGATTGCAAAGGAAATCTAAGCATTCAGCTCCCTCTTTAGTAACCTTCTCCCCTCACCCATTATTCCAGAACTAGAACTGACCCTCCTCCCATCCTTAACCCGTCCTAACCCCTTTCTTCCAGTTAGAGGGAAGAGGGGGCTGCCCTTTCCCTTTTAGGGGGTGGAAAGATCCCAAATGACACTTTCCATCCCAGGATCTGCCCAGCCTCTCCTTGCATTACTCCCCATCCCCAGCCCCAGCCCCCACCTTATACTCTGTAGGTTCTCTTCTTCCCCATTCCCAAAGGTCCTCAGTCTTTCAGTCCCCCTTGGTATCACTTCCCCCTCCCAAAACCACCACAGGGAGTGGAGTATATGAGTATTGGGGAAGTAATCATCCACAAGGTGGTCTGAAGAGAATTTGAGGGATCCAGACCCTCCCCCCCGTCCCTCATCCCATCCTCCCTACTGCCACAGAAATCGGGGCCCCCAGACCCTGAATCCCCCCTCCACAACTCAACTCACAGTGCATGGGGAGCAGAGGAGATAGCAGCAGGGCCCCCCAGGGGGTGGCGTCCATGCCCCTGACACCTCCCCCCAGGGCGGCCCCCCCAGGAGATTGGAAGTCGAGGACACCACTGTTTTTCCTAAATTTAGCGGCAGCTCCGACCAGGACTCGCTATCTGTGTCATCCTAACTTCCCAGGCTCCCCTGCTCCTGCCTGTTTCCACGGTAACCAGTCTGGTGGCCTCCTAGGCGACGGCTTCCGCCCTCCCCCTAATCTCCCCCAATCCTGGGTACCACTAGAGGCTGATCAACACACTATAGTTATTTTTAGCTAATATTTACCACCCGCCTCGCTGCTCCTTATACCAGATCTCCCCACCACCACCACCACCAAGGAAGTCAGCTTATAATACAGAAACTCTTTTCCTTTTGTGAAACTGAGGGAGTCTAACAGGTTTGGAGAGAGGGGCAGGGCTGAGCTTCCTAAGGATATCAGAGATATCCCCCAACAGGGAAAGGTGGGGCATCTTACCTTACAAGGAGACAGGTGAAATGAGCTATTCCCTGACTGAATCCAACTAACCATGAGATTCTTCAGGTTGCATTAGTCCAACTTTACCCTGAAGAGTGCTCAGGGGACACTGAGAGAGGGAGCCTGGGAGTAGCCAAAAGGAATGGGACAGGCACTGGGAAAGTACTGGCAGGCAGAAAGTTAGGGGCCCTGGGTTCTAGTCTTAGCTTCATCATTAGTAATCTGGGGTGAGTTACATAAATAATCCTAAATCCTTTGTGCCTCAGTCTCCTTATGTGTTAAATGGAGGGCAGACAATTGTATCAGTTTGGAATAATCTGAAAATGTTTTTAAAATACATAATGCTGTAGAAGTATTCAGTGTAATACTTAAAGAAAACCCTCATGATTCCATCTATGTGGGTAGTACCTTCACTTATAAGTCAGAAAAAAGGTTGAGTTCAAAAAAGGCCTCAGATACCTATTAGTTTTGTGATTTTGGTGAAGTCACTTAACTTGTTTGTCTCAGTTTCTTAATCTGTAAAATGGGGTTAATAATAGCACTCACCTCCAAGGGTTGTGAAAATCAAATGAGATAAAATCCATAAAGCACTTAGCACAGTGCCCAGCACACAATAGGCCCTAGATAAATGCTTGCTATTTTTATTATCCTAATATGCATTTAGTGAATTTCTGAATGTCCCTCCCCCCCCAAAATTAAACACCTCAGGGTCAACCTACTGAATTTAGTTAAGTTGGTTCCCCCAGTTTCCTTCTCTGTAGAACTGGGATAACATCAACACCTCCCTCCCTGGGCTGTTATGAGGGTCAAATGAGATAATATTTAGAAAGCTCCCTACACTGTGCCTGGCACTGAGTGGGTACTTAATGAATGTTTATTTCCTTCTCCCTTGCCCTCCTCTGACGACATGTGGACACTCTCACAGGACCCACAGTCAAAGTGTCTTTCCAGTTTTGCTGGACCTGACAGAGCTTGTGTTCTCCCTGAATAGCCCCACAACCCCGCTACAGGGAAGGATCAAAAACAATATACCAACAGGACAGGGTGTTAAGATAGTGGTCACTGTTTACCATTATTGTTTCTCCCTTTCTTGATTCCTCTCGGTAGCGCGGATGATCTAACCCTGGCTTCATGAAGGTTACATAAACAGAATGTGAGAGGTGTCAGGTCCTATCATATGGTCTAGGAATGGGCTAGATTCAGGGAGACTCATCATCATCAGCATTTGTATGGTACTTTAAGGTGTGGAAGACCCTTTACAAATATTAATTCACTTGATCCTATAAGGTTGGTGCTATTATTATCCCCATTTTTTCAGATGGGGAAACCGAGGCACAGAGCAGTTAAATGACTCACCCAGGGTCACACAGATAGTCAGTGTGAGAGGCCTGATTTGAATTAATAGAGAGACTACAGTATGATAAATTGTTCGGTCATAGTATGTCTTAAAGACAAGTGACGGAAGGATTGCAATCTGTATTGATGGGGAGAATATCTACATGGATGAAATGAGAGGTCCTTGAAGTGTTAAAGTCATTGTACAGGACTACCAAGGAATGAACTATGGACATGGTTAGGATTTCATTTTCTGAAAAGGAGATGCGATGGAATGAGTGCTGGATTGAGAATCAGAGGGGTTTAGGTTTAAATCCCAACCCAGTTACTTAATGGTTGTTTGCCCTTGGGTAAGTCATTGGTTCTTTGTTTCCTCATCTGTCAAATGAGGGTTTAGATGAGATTGTCCATCCCCTGATCCTATTGTCTCTCATAATACCTAGTTTGAAATGGGTTATGTACCTAGTATATTCTATTCTGTATTATAACCAGTTCTGTCAAGGGAATTATAAGATCCTTGAGGGCAGGGAATATCCCTCCCCAGCACATGGCCAAGGCTCTTCACACAGTAGGCATTTCGTTAAACGTTTGAATGAATCATCTTCTGCCACCATCCTGGCACCTGCGGATGTGATCTGCAGGGGGCAGTCCAGATACATTCCCTCCACACCCCATTCCCCAAACCAGTGCCCCACCTTCTTCATGTTTCTTGTTGTTCTAAGTGGAAATATCAGGTTTTCAGCCCAAGATTGGCATCAGGGAGGCTATTAAAGCCCCACTCACCATCCACATCTCCTGGCCACAGCCCTGTCATCTGAGCTTGGAGCTGCTCACCTGTCCCTATCTGTCTTGCCAAGGGGTGGCTCAAGTTGGCACCACTGTGCCAGGGGCTTGGGCAGAGGAAATCAAACTCCTCACAAGGCCACATTTGCATGGACCTGGCCCCATTTCCTAGAGGAGGAAAAAAACAGTCTCCTAAGGTTGGCTATGCTCTTGAGATGTCATATTCAATTTAATTCAAGACATTTATTATGGAAGGTCTCTTCTTAGAGCTCTCGAGGAAAGGAGAGACAACTACTTGCTTACCCCCAACCCCACCCCATTTTAATGCTCCTAGTGATGGCTAGGAGGTCCTTCCTGTAGTCTAACCTCATTTATCCAATAATCATCACATTTGTATTGAATGGTCAAAGGGAACATAATAACATCCTATGCACTGATGCACAGGGTCAAGATGTGGCATGGTTCTTGGCCTTTAGGGAGTTCATGGTTTAATGAGAGAGAATAAGTTGACATTTAGAACATCAATAGAAATACATAAAAATAGCTGTGGTGAGAATGAACTGGGAAGTGGAACAAGATCAGAAATAGTGCTGGTCATTTGGAGAATAGAGGATTATGAATCTGGGAAGACTTCCTGAAGGAGGAAAGCTTGAGCTACAATGGTAAAAAGCAGAATATAAGTCTCATTTATATAGTGCTTTAAGAGTTAAAAAAAAAGTATTTTGTCATAACCCTGTGAGATAGATATTGCAGGTAATCAGTCTGCCAGTCAATCAACCAAAAAGTTTTTATTAATCACTTCCTAAGTGCCAAGAACTGTGCTAAACACCAGGGATATAAAAGAAAACAAAAAACCTTCCTGCATCCAGAAACTTAAATTTTCTGGGGGTGAGGTAGAGAATGTAGGGACACTTTGGATGGAAGGCCCTCTCTGGGTTTGTCCAAAATAGAACTCACACTGGGAAATTGGGTCCCAAGGGGTAGTGAGTGACTACTACTCTTTGTCTCAGGGTTCTAAGGGAAGTCCTGAGGGGTTATGCGCCTTTCCTGCAGCTACTAACCCTCGACTAGAGTGTTCTCCATTAATAATTAGCCAATAGCCTCCATTAACTTGTAGAAACAGCATTTGCTGATATGGTCTTGTAAGAATGCTTCATATAAAACACTCTCCCCCCCCAAACCTGGGGCAGACTGTCCCACAAATACAACGTCCAGAAGGAGAGTGGCCTCAGACTTCAAGTCTATTATTAGCGAGCCATGTGTCAAGAGCAGGTTCTGGACAGCAGAATATCTCCCGGATCCTGGTCCTGAATGTCCTTGTCTCCTTTCATTGAATCTTTAGGAAGTTCCCCTTGGGTGTAGTTCTCTGCTGTCTGGGCTGCTCAGCTGGGTTCCCAGAATCTAACCCTTCTTGAGTCCCTAGCTGGAACTTGTCTCCTCCACCAGGAGCTTGTTCCCTGAAGCTGCTGTCATGCTCAGGTAACTCCACATCTGTCTGTCCTCAATGTGTCAGCCCTCTCCTGATACAGGGACTTCCACAGCTGTTGTTTTTGGTGTTCATTCATTTCAGTTGTGTCCAAGTCTTCATGACCCCATTTATGGGGGTTTCTTGGCAAAGGTCCTGGAGTGGTTTGCCATTTCCTTCTCCATCTCATTTTCCAGATGAGGAAACTGAGGCAAACAGGGTTAAATGACTTGTCCAGGATCACCCAGTGGGTAAATGTCTGAGGCCAAGTTTGAATTCAGATCTTCCTTACTCAGACCCGGAATTCTATCTTCAATGTCAGTAGGAAGACAGCTGTGTGTTAGGACGTAGGGGAGTTCTACAAATATACCATAAGGAACAATGATAAAGAAAACCAAGAGAAACATGTATAAGATCCTCCATCCAGTCTAGGACTGCAGCAAAAATAAAACAATAAAAAGATAAAAATAAAATGCAGCAAAAATAAACCAATAAAAAACAACAAAAATAGCAAAACAGCAACAGAAAATATCCTGTCGGTCCTAAAGGGCTTCAGAGCAGAAACTGGTCTGGGCAATCATACACCGAAGCAAGGACCTAGACCAAGAAATAAGATGAGGCCAGCTCCCAAATAGCTCAACACAAAGGCAGCCTGCCAGAGGAACAGGAGGAGATGAGGCCAGCTCAGTGCCCAGGCACTGTGCCCAGGCAGCTCAGTACCCAATGACCAGTAGGCCTTAAAGATGGCATGGCTGAGGGTAGTGCCAGACCAGCACCTTGTAGGCAGTGCAGTGCACAGCAACCAGGTAGCCCAGCTCTCAGCAACCAGACAGCCCCAGGGGAGCCACAAAAAGAATGGACCAAGCAAGTACCCAGGCACTTCAGTTCATAATATCCTGGAAATTTAAGGCTCAAGCAGCTAGGTACCTGGGCAGCCCTGCCCAAGGCCCTGTAGGAAAAGGTATAAGTCAGCACAAGACATCTCAGTGCCCAGGTAGCCCATTCTTGAGTCACAGCAGTAGGAAGGGCCAAGGCAGAACCTGGGAGACACAGGAACTAGGGTCTACCAGCACAAACATCTTTCTGGGACCTATTAGGCTCACAGCAAGGGACAGAACCAAATCCAGATTAAAAAACTGTATATGAAGGAAATAAAGAAGGAACCAATGTGAGTTCCCAGGAGACTGAAACCAAACACAGTAATTCCTGCAGAAGATGGGACCTACTTTTATGCACCACGTTTAGGACTAAGTAAGACTTGTCTGTACCATCTAAGAGCATGAAAAGGAGCAGAGTCTGACCCAAATACAAAGCTTTGGTTCATAAACTGAGGCCAGAGACATGAGTAAAGAGAAGAAAGTGCTTAACACCCTTTTGCGGGTTGGCGGGGAGCAAGGCGGCAGCACCATGAAGGCCTCGGGCACTCTGAGAGAGTATAAGGTAGTTGGGCGCTGCCTGCCCACTCCCAAGAGCCCGGTGCCGCCTCTTTATCGCATGCGGATCTTTGCCCCTAATCA